>CM038553.1:52785916-53985916 GCA_021527575.1 Ensete glaucum
CCTCTTTCGTTTTTCTTGTTCTTTGTCGTGTTCTTCTTTGGTGGGGAGTTCTGTTTGTTGTGACTCGTTTTTGATCTTTCTCGGATCTGATGGTTAGCCTCTTAATTGGACCGGGACGTTGGTTATTTGGGCGTCTTCTTGGAGATCGGGGTCTTAGCGCTTGATGGTGGTGCCTTTTTTTGTTCTCGGTCTCTTGCTACTTATCGCGGTGTTTCTTCTTCCCCTTTCTATAACACTTGTTTAGGCTTAACCATTGCCGGTTGCGTTTTCATGGTCACGCGATCTGTTACATCTGAGAGGTTGTTCGTCTGGATGACGATTTAACCAAAGTCGGAAGCTGCCTGTGACCTACCTATTCCCCGGAGGTCCTCGAAAGGTCTCGGGGGTGTCCTGTTTGAGAAAAAGAAGGGGGAAACAAAAAAAAAAAAAAAAAACCTCGGTGCAAATTGTCCGCACGATGATATCGACTAGATTGGGATTTCTGGAATGGTAAGATCATCAATAAACTATAATAATATTAATAATAATAAAAAAAAGGACAAGGGAAGGAGAGTCAGACCTCCTTTTAGCTTGTAGCTATAAAACTTTGGAAGAGAGATATATGATCCGGAAATGAATGAAATCGAGTTTTTTGATGCTTTTGAAAGAGAGGAGCAAAAAGAGGTTGACCTGTTTGTGGAAATGTTAATGGAACACTTAATAGCTCCAGAAGACTATCAAAGCAGCAAGATGACCAGGTCGACTTACATGTCAACCCTGAGCATCTAATCGGCCCAATTCCCTTTTTTTTTTTTCTTTCTTTTTTTTGACTTGTGGTCGTAGAAAGGGGCGCTTACGTTATGTTGCTTTCTCAAAAGCTTCTATTATATTTAATTTAGTTTTTTTTGTTTTCTTTTGGATTATTTACAGTCTTAATGCGTTACTTTAATGCAGAAAAATAGATATTTGATTATTTTTCAGACTAAAAATATGGGAAAAACTAGTTTTAAATCAATTACCGCTTTAAAAATAAGGGATCTTTTAGTATTCTGAAAAACAATAAAGATTTAGATATATTAGTACTGTTTTAAACAATAGTAGATTGCATAAAAATGAAACCCATGAAAGGATCTATTTTTTACTTGCATGCTCTATTTTGTAGTCACTAGTATCCATTTATATTAATATATATTCATTCATAGACCATTCTTGTCATGTTGATCTACTTAATCTGTTCTCATTAGATTAATTTTTATTTTATTTTATTTTTTGTGACTCGATCATTCTTTTATGTTTGTTTATATTTTTCAACTTTTGGCCTTTGTTTTAATTTTCATTACCCTTTTTCTACAAAATCTTGCTTCTTTATTATTATTATTATTATTATTATTATTATTATTATTATTATTGTTGTTGTTGTTGTTGTCGTCGTCGTCGTCGTCGTGGTGGTGGTGGTTGTGGTTGTTATTAATTTCTACGAAATGGAGGGGATTGATGTGCTTCAGAAAACATTGAATTGGGTGTAATGCAGTATATTAAATGTGGTAGGATTGATGTGCTTCAGAAAACATTGAATTGGGTGTAATGCAGTATATTAAATGTGGTATGTCAGAATTCATTTTGTGAGGTAACTTTTTCATAGAGGGAAGGGAATGGTATGTTATGGTATTGGCGTCATGTTATAAGGAGTTTTAAAATGTTTTCTAAGATAACTTGTTATTAGAAGTCTGCTAAATTTAAGGAAACCTTGTCGATGCAAATAGAAGTCTGTTACATTGTACTCTCTCGGTTAATCCTTAACTTTGCGGGTTTCTGATGAGGCAGTATAAATGAGCAGATTGTTTTATAACCAAGTATAACAGAAAAAGTGATAAAAATGTAACAACACTACATTGATAACCACAATTAGATTGTCTATTGGTGGGATGATGCACATGATAATTTTGAAGGTTATGGAAAAAGGTTAAATAAAGGGTGATGCATGCATGCATGCATGCATGCAAGAATCAGAGAGAGATGATTGCAAGAGAAAATGCACAAAAGCATGCATTTATCAAATATATATATATATATATTGAATTAGTCAAAAAAAAAAAAAAATCAGTTCACATAAAAGGGGTAAGTGATATTGGCAGCATTGCACATGGCAAACGATAATATATACTAAAACAGACTTGGAATTTGTACATCATGTCTCTTGGGATGGATCATATACTGCTTTTAGAACAAATATCCGTCAATCTAAAGAAAGAAATAAAACAAACCTCAAACTTTGCATACGCTTTCAGAGGAGGGAGGAGGAGGGGCTATCAAGCAGAGCAGAGCTGAGCAGAGGACACACCCGCCCACAGGTAGGTATTGTTTATGTTTTTTTTTTTTTTTTGAGTCTGTTAATACACTTTGCAGAATCCCCTTTCCCCCACCCCCCCCCACCAAAAAAAAAAAAAAAAAAAACAACCCAAAGACCGTATATGTCCACCACCACATATAGAACAAATCAGAAACCGGAAGGGAAAAAAAAGAAAAAGAAAAAGGAAGAAGAAAAGAATGAGGTGTATTGGGTTCGTTTGCCCTTTATAAAAAAAAAATATATATATATCCCCCTTTTGCACAGGGTGTATTTGACATTTCCTGATGTCTGATGGGATGGGATGGGATGGGATGGGGGATGGGATGGGAGAGTGACATTAAGGGTTGGTCGGACGAGCAGCATCTGAGGGCTCCAGCACATGAACGCCGCCGTCGGTCATTCCCAGTGCTATCTGGTTGGGTACACACGGGTGGGCAGCAATCACCACCGGGTATACATCAGCTTCATGTCGGCTGCAATCACCACCGGAGATTTTTTTTTTTTTTTAAAGATTTGAAACACCCATATACCATTTTTAACATTATTTATTTATTTATGTTACCTCTGAATGGATGGTGATAGATAGGCAGAGGGAGGAATACGGCAACAAAGCTTCAACCCGTCTGCTTCAAAAATTCCAACACCCCCGTCCCTGAATCCGGCGTGTACCAACAAACCATCGCAGGAGTATGTTGCACACGAAATCGATGCTGCCACCGGACACCACTGCAACGAAAACCGAAGAACATATATATATATATATATATATATATATATACACACACATATACAAGCAGCAGTAATAAACTGATGAGGGATAAAAAAAAAAAAAAAAAAATTCTCAAGGTCATCGGAGAAGGCCTGAGGAGGGGAGAGAGAGAGGGGGGGTGCAGAACTCACCGAATGCAAGCACTCCAGCTTCTTGCCGTCGTAGATGGATAGTAGAGTTTCATGGACAACCAGGAGATGTGGATGATTCTTGTGGAACTCAACTTTGGTGTCCCCAGCCAAAGGTGGGGCTGCTGCTGCTGCTGCTGCTGCTGCTGCTGCGTGGGAGGCTGGTGCCTGGATAAACCGTGACATTTTCTTCTCCCATCCATCGATACTCCACATGCATAGCTGCAATTTTATTTTATTATTTTTTTTATTTGAAAGCTCATCATCATCATCATCATCATCATCATCATCATCATCATCATCATCATCATCATCATCATCATCATCATCATCATCATCATCATCATCAAGTAGTAGGAGGAGGAGGAGGAATACCCCACCTGAGCATCAGCTCCGGAAGAGACGAGCACATCTAGTGATTGGGAAAATGCAAGGCCGGTTATTTTTTTCTGGTGACCCCCCTTGAGATTGGCCGTGACCTGCAAAAAAAATAAATTAATTTTGTTTTTGTTTTCCAGCAAAAGAAGAAGAAGAAGGAAAAAAAAAGAGGGGGTAAACATCCATCGTCATTTTTGGCTTGCTTGTCTCATAGAGAACACCGATCGTGGAGTAGGAGAGAGGTGCTGACCGTCGCGGTTTGTGCGTTGTATATTAGAATGCTGGAATCCTCGGTTCCCATGGCTATCATGTTGTTGTTTTGAGGATGAAATGCTAGATAGGTTGGCGCAGGTGGAGGCGACAACAATGTGGTCATCAGCTGCAAACATCATTATTGTTGTCGTCGTTGTTTATTATTTATTTATTTTATTATTATTATTATTATTATTATTATTATTATTATTATTTAAATAAATAATTGATTTATTTTGTAAAAAAAAAGAAAAAGAAAAATATTACTACCCTACCTTGGACGCCACCAAACTGAACAAAGAAACATTGGCGCCAGAGGCAGATATAACGTAAGAGTCATTGTTGGAGAGAGCCATGCAGGAAGTTCCGTCTTGTGTGGTCTCGTTGATCATGACGGCGCCATTCGATGGCTGCCACAGCCGAGGAGCAACCGATGCATTCGACTGGATATATATATATTTTTTTATTTTCAATAGAAGAAAGAAACCATCATTCACCCCCAAAAAAAAAATATATATATAGGTAGAGAGAGAGAGAAAAAGAGAGAACCTTGCCGGATGGATTGTGGTCGAGGCGTGCCCATGTCCACAGCTTGTGGATGCCATTGGAGCCGAGACACAAGACAGCAATCCCAGAGTTGGTATAAAGCAACTGCACCACAGGGCTTGGGGGGGTGGTGGAATCTGGCAACCGCAGGGATTTGAGATGAGCCGGGTCAACAATGTCGTCGTCGGGTAACTTGTTCCACCCAGCATGACGTTCTCCTGGAATTCTTAGCTTCACATCAGCACCACCCGGCGTACCGTCCACCACCGGGGCCTGCTGCTGCTGCACCACCACCAATTTTCCATTTATTCCAATCCAAATACATTAAGGTAGGTATTTAAATAAATAAATACATAAATAAATAAATATAAAGGAAAGAAAAGAGAATTTAAAAAAAAAAAAAGAAGAAAAGAAAACCTTTGCGTTGGTGGTGGTACCACGTTGGGAAGTAGGGGTGGGGAGTCCAAGGTCCTCCTCAGACGCCCTCTTCTGCTTGGTGGTCAACAACCTTTGGCCATCTGTGTTTGCTAGGATCTTAATTCCATTATCGCTTGTGGCCGCCGCAAGCAGCGAACCTTCTCTGTTGAATCTCAACCGAGGGCTTGCCTGGATATGCCAGGGAAAGGTTATATATACTTTACGTATGTTTTCCATAATTAATTAATAAATAAAATAAATAATAATAATAATAATAATAACAACGACAACTAATACTAACAGGCAATCCACCGTCAGCATCAGTAGTGGCAAGCATACAAGCACGGTCCATATTCCAAAACTTAATCAAACTTTCATCTCCCGCTGCCAATAGGTTGTTATTAGAGGTATGGAAGGGGACAACCCCCAAGGGCGGCCGGTTTCCCAACCCCGAATACGTCCTCTTGATTCTGCCGTTGCTTTCATTCCACTCCACCATATGAGTCTCACCGTCTTGGCTGGTTCCACATGAGAAAAGCCTGCAGCCGATTTGATGATGATGATGCTGATGATGATTATTATTATTATTGTTATTATTATTATTATTATTATTATTATTATTATTATTATTAAGAAGAAGAAGAAAAAACAAAAAAAAGTGGACAGCAAAGGGTGGATGGAAAGAGGGAGGAGTTCACCTGGTAGCGTTTGCACCATAAGCCATGGTGGTGCACCCGTGACCCGGAGCATCGTACTCCACTTTGGGACCCAACCCATCGTAGAACCATGCTTTGATCTTCCCATCAGTACCCGTCGAGAATATAAACTGCACACAAAGTGATCGATCAACTCCCCTACCTACCAAATTACTACTTTTTCAACAGTATAAATTATTAATAATAATAAAAAAAAAACTACGAACCTCAATGCACTCGATCTGGTGAGCGCACACACAATAAACCGGTGCTTCATGTCCCTCGAAACTATACCGCTTCTGCCCTGTCCTAGCATCCCATACCTATCCACAAAAACAAAAAAAAAAGGTCAAAAAAAAAAAAAAAACAATAGGATGATGATGATGATGATGCTTCTGTCTGCTCACTTTGATCGTCTTGTCTTCGCCACCTGTGACTATGGATAAGCTCTTGTCGGGATGGGAGAAGGCAATATCATTAACACTACCCACATGAGCTTCGATCTACGTTTTTATACAAAACCCCCAACCGGTCAGTCAACCCCCACGTACGTACACGTACAGGGAGGGATAAAAAAAATACATATAATTTTTTTTCCTCCAATCATTAAAATTAAAAAAAAAACCCCCCCATTTTTAGCTTACCTCCAACCGTTGTCCCAACTCGGCATTTTTGCTGAAAGCATATGTCTGAACAAGATGCTTCGAAAATGCAACACCTATATCACAACATACAATTCTTCATAATAATAATAATAATAATAATAATAATAATAATAATAGAAAAACTATCGACTTAGGTTGATCGGTATAAAAATAATAATAATAAATTATATACCGAGAATAGAACCATCTGGGCTCCATAGGCATCGATTTACAGATATGGTAGCATCTTTATCTACCGACTCCTGAGGATGAATATAAATGAGGTAATTATAATTATTCAAAAAAAATCATATATATATATATATATTTTACACCATAGGATCAAATATCTCAAAACTTTAAGAAGCCCAAAGGGAGAGAGCACCTGCAGAGTCGCAGAACAAGATCCGATATCCCAAACCTCAAAGGTTTTGTGCGCTATCCTCTCTTTAGACCCGACTTCCCATATGTCGACGTCACCAACATTTGTTCCAACTACAAAAAAAAAAAAAAATATTATAGAGAGAGGAAGAACAAAAAAAACATCCTCGAAGATAATTCAAGCGCCAACCTAGAAGAACTGTTTGGTGGATGGGGTGGAAATCCAAACTCATGACATCGGAACCTTGGTTAAGAGTCCGCATCACAGTTTTCGGAATATGGTCTTGAGGGCGAAGAATAATGGATAACGACGCCTGAAGTCACAAGTTTCAGCCATGACCAGGTTTGCTTTATGGGTGCTTAAAGACAGAAAAAAAAAAAAAAAAGAGATTTTTTGTTAGTGGCAAAAGTATTTTGGCGGTGTTAGCTGTTTAATACCTCATCTGTTTTGCCCGTGCATACTCTCTTCCACCCGCGTTCAGAAGACTCCTCGGTTTGGTTATCCCCACCACGACCATTTGTCGCAGTCCTTGGGTGCTTAAACAAACCAGCTACGGCTGTGAAATTTTATTGTCAACTCTATATCTATATCTATCTATATATTTATATAATCCCCTGCAATCTTCTCAGTCACCAGAAACCCCCCCCCCCCAAAAAAAAAAAAAATTAGAGGCATTTGAGGAGCACCTGCACTTCGAGGCTGAAGCAGACCTGAAGGGACTTGTGCTGCAGCAGCATGCGGTAACGGTGGGTTAGCGATTGCCATCCATCTCGAAGTGGCACTTGCAGACGGAGGAGAGACAACCAATGGGAATGGCTGCATCAAATATATATACATACATACATACATATATCATCATCAGTCAAGTCGATAACAAGAAGCAAGAGAAGAGAGAACTCGTCTTACGCTATGAGAATCCATGGGAGGAAATGTTTCAGCTGTAGGATTGGGCGGCCCCAGGAGGTGGACATTTCTTGGGGCAGGTCCACGCCCTCCATCAGTTGTAGGACACGAGTGATCAGTATAAAGTGTCAGAAAAGATGGGTTGGGGCGTGGATTCGGGCACTGTTGGTGCTGCCAACGCAGACTATAAAATAAAATGTGTCAGTCTTTGATTGCCTTACAGAAATCCGGATAACTATCTATCTATCTCATGCATTTATAAAAGTTTTTATTGCTATTTCATTTTATAGAAAGAGACTCATAAATTATGTTTGGAATCATTGCCAATACTACTTTTTTTATGAAAATTTTTTTTTATTCAAGTTAATTAATGAATACCGAACGTACAATATAGAAAGAAAGAAAGAAAGAAAGAAAGAAAAAAAAAAGAAGAAGAAAACAGAGGAAATACATACCTTTGCTTGATTAAAGACTCAAGCCGAGATTCGCAAGGTGGAAACTTTAGCTTATCACGAAACACAGGATTAGCTTCGAAGAGCTTCTTCAGCTCCACCCACATGTTATTTCGTGCAGATTTTGCGTCACCGTACTTGGAAAGCTGCTGGTTTTGCCTTCATGTTTGGTGGATAAAAAAGCATTGTCTCGTCACGAGAATAATTTGTGCTAATTCCAAAAAATCCATACTGGATTACCTGAAGTTCTCCAAGGCAAGCAGCTGAACCATCTCCTTGTAAAGCTCCTCATTGAAGGAAGCAAAAACCTTGAGATCCTTCCTAAGTATGTCGATGGCTTTGCCTCTGTCTGACCTATATAAAGAAGAAAACAGAGCATTTTTTTTTTTTTTAAAGACATCAATGAACAAACAATAAGCTTGCTGAAACCAACAAAGAAAAACAAAAATTAAAGCTTTTTTTTTTTGGAATTATAAGCTTCCAAAATAAATTAAGCTTCCAAAAAAAAACCTTTTTTTTTTTTTTTTGGGGGGGGGGGTGGAGGAGGAATCATAAGCTTCCAAAAATAAATAAATAAATAAATAAATAAATAAATAAAACTTCCAAAACATCTCACATGTCAAGTGCTTCCAGGTACTTCTGCTTCCTAATCTCAAAGTAAATTTTCACAGAGTGCCGGTTATCTTCCAGCTTGGTGAAACTACCAAGGTACTTTTCAGCTTCATCCCAGTTCCCTTCCTGAACCAGATCCCCGAAATATTTCATGTTGAAGTAGCAGCCTGACTCTTGTTCCAACCTATTATCCAACCAATTTGATAAGAGTCATAAAAACACAAACCGATAAAGACTAAAAAAAAAATGCTGAAGAAAATAAGGCAACTTTACTTGTGAACTGCATCCTTGTACTTCTTCTCATCCAAGTACTGCAGTATCAGGAAAATGAGTTCATCTTTCAAGGCCATCACAGCTTGCGGCCCCTAATTCTTGGATGCTCCACAACCGAGGACCGAGTTTCTAAAAGAAAGACACAAATCACGAAGATCCAAGGGCGTCAACACCAGGCTCAAAGATGCAATGTCACATCAATCCCTTCCCGAACGCAATAAAAAGAACAAGAACGACCTTTATCCGTCCTCTAGCTCGCCTGATATCCGAGAACGAAACCCCCTGTCCCAACCCTGCCTAACCCCAAATCCACTTTCAAGATTCAAAAAGTAAACGAAAGAAAACCCTACCGGGGTCGTCACCAGGGGGCACAAGATGGCGATGAAAGCAGTGGCAATCTGAACCGCGACCGTGCTCCCTTCCGATGATCCCGCAACGGGGTCTTTGATCTGGAGTAGGGATCCTTCGCGAAACAACCGCCAAATACAAAAAAAAAATATCTTTTTTGTGTAACCAAGCCCGATTAAGAATCGCCTCCAGAGTTTCTAGGGCTTCTTCGAATGGCTCCTCTCCTACCTTCCGGCTTCTTGCACTCGCTTCCCTTTCCCTTCCCTTCTTCACCTCCCCACTCCTCCCCATCCTCGTCGCCTTTTATAGTCGTCCCCTCTCGGTTCTGTCATTCCCCCTGAGGCTTTTATAGGTAGGAAAACTAGTTGCCTAAAAGACCCCCAACATTTAGGAAACCACCAGATTACCGCTCCCGTGGAAAGGGGCGGTTTGGTGAAGAGCGCGTCGCTGCCGGTCACGTTTGGAAGGGCATTCTTGGAAACAACCCCCGATGTCCGTTTCGAGAAAACAATTAATTGCGTCCGAAGGGTAATTTTGTCATTTCATGCCCGTTGCTGCCTTCCCCCCGCCGCGCCCTCCTCTCCTTTCTCGTACTCCAATTAAGTCCCTCTGTTTTCCGAGACGATAACATCCTGCCCGTTTCGCCGGGCGGGCGCCTCTCTACCCCCCTCCGCCGTGGGCGCCGAAGGGGTTGATATGTCGAAAGAGGGGGGTGGGATTAGTAAACGTCTTTAATGGCATCCTTTCACGTCACTGCGAGGCTGTCGCTTTCCTAGCGCGTGGGTATCTGCGGAGCCGTCGCAGATAAGTCGGGTACCGTATCGACGGATGATAAGCAGATCTGCATATCTTCGGGGAGGAAGGGAGCAGCCCAAACGGGCAACCGTCCGCTCCCACACGACCACCGAACGCATACGTGTCCACTTACGGGTCTATCACCTGCGAAACGATTCCGACGCGTCGGCCGACGTTAGCATGACACACCTAATTATGATTGGTAGGAAGCTATTATTATTATTATTATTATTATTTGGTAATAGCATATATGACCATCTAATTTTATTTGGATTCTCTGTACATGTTCTATTGTATAGGGTAGTAACCATCCAAAAGAAAAAGAAGAAGAAGAAAAAAATCGGATTATTTTATACAAATATTAAACAAGAAAAAAAAACATGTACATGGATGCTGATTAAAATTTCCATACCTTTGCTGGTCTGAGTGACCAAAACGAAGTCCCCATAAACTTTTGTAAATGCTCCAAGTGAACAGTAAAGAGTAGGTCACATCAATTTCTCTGCCCAATAGAATCAATAATAATAATAATAATAGCCACAACAGAGAGTTGCATCATTTGTGTCATGGACAGAAATTGATGAATCATGACAAAGTTCTGATTACCATGTGGCAGCATTTGTGTCGGATACAGAATCAAAAGAAAGAAAACTTTCAACTTCATTGGCAAGCCCATGGTGAACTGACACTGAGACCAGCTGACTCACATCTCAGAAGAAATCAGTCAAGATGCCATCCATCCCCTTACAAATCCAAAGGCATGGAGGAGAAGAAGAAGAAGAAGAAGAAAGGAAATATACACAGATAAACTCTTCAGCTTCAGGTCTCATCTAAACGTTTTGTAAACAGCAGGAGGAGGAGATGCCAGCTCAATCAATGTCTTCCTGAGACTTGCGCAACTCCTTCAGGGCTGTCACTAGCCAGTCGAGTCCCTCGTAGAGGCCACCCCCGGTGAGGGGCACAGGTTCCCTGAACATGCCATGTACGGTTCCTCAGATCGTAGAGACCCAGCAGCCCTTCAGATATCTCCATTGGAGTCATCACCCCTCTCTGAATAAGGTAAAAATAGTACTTCTTCATATTCTGTAACTGATTGGAAACAAATAGAGTAATGGTAAACATGCATACATTAAGGTCTAATTTTAATCTAGTACAATTTTCCAAGTGACTCGTTCGTATACAGCTCCCATATGGCTTACGATTCATTTATCAAGATGAGTCCTAAGCGGATACAAAGGGTGGGACAGTCAGAAATCAAGCTCCACTTTAGTCGACAAATATAACCCAAAGCTATCAGTTTATGGCTTTGGCTGTTTCGTAAGAGATTTTCATATGGTTGAAATAAATATTGACAATGTTTCACCAAAGTCCCTTTTAATATATATGTATATATATAGTATTATTTATTTATTTATTTACAGAGGGTAAGTGACAAAGATGAGATTCAAAGTCCAGGACCTTGCGATATATTATTAAAGTCCTACCAACCAAGCTATCTGATACCTTATTTATATATTTTAATATGCAAACAGGTGGAGCAACCAACTTTTCCTTCCCTTGAAAAAAAATGAAAATAAATCTAAGCTCATATGTACAATAAAGCAAGTAATAATAAGCCCATATTTATAGTAAAGAAAGTAATTTCAATTAAGGACGACACCACATGCTTGTAATAGCATTATGAGATAAATATAGGCTGCTAACATACCAAATCCTGTTTATGAGCAAATACCAATATGATACTGTTGAGCATGAAAGGATCCCATTGATGATAGCCTGAAAGAAGCATTATACAATTGAGATTTACCGATATGAATTTTCAGGACAAGAAAAAGAGCTAAATTAAAATGACATCATTTAGTTATCATATTCTAAACCTGAAACTCTTCTTTGGCCCTCCCAATTCTTTCTCTGTCTAAGGAATCAACAACATATATCTGAAAACAAGAGATCAATTAACAATATCAGAAATTGAAAGTTACAAAGGAATAAGTGTGCAAGCTTTAGGACTAGAAAATACAGCCGGTGGACAGGCCTCCCACCAATGTGGGATTCAAAAAGAGTCGATTTAGATCAAGTCTGATGATGCAGATCTGTACAGAAATGGGACTATTAATTAAAATGGTGGTGATGATTTTTCAGCGAGAACATTGAGGGTTCTTAATTCATGAACTTACCATATGACGACAGAAAAAACCTGTGAAAATAGACATTTTAAACTCTTCGCTCTACCTGACTAGGAATTCATATTACTTATCAATTTGTCAGCAGGAAGAAAAATATATAAGCTTATAAAGTAACATAGAGACACATGGATTCAACAGCTTATCAAAATTTGTTGACTTGATGATCAGAAGTATATTTCACCACTTTGTTGATCCCTCAAGGAAGGGATACAGAGGCTCGAGAACAAGCAACTTGAGAACTGATTATAAGAGACGTGTGTTAAGAGTTCAGCCAGCTGGAATTCACCAGAAGAAAAGAATCATCTGAACTTTGACTCAAAATTAAAGGTTACTTGAAACTGAAAAATCTGTCATTGAAGAGTAAAAGGTCACCAACGCACCAAATATAAAGATCAAACATGGAGAAACAACAAGTTACCAGAGCATCAGTATTGCAAAAGTAATGCCTCCATAAGGGTCTCAATTTTTCTTGTCCACCGACGTCCCAGACTGTAAATACCACATTTTTATATTGGACTTTCTCTACATTGAAACCTAGAACAAAATAAATGGTAGAAGGGTTGTGATCAACATCGAGGTGAGAGGATCAGATAATCACAGTTGTCAAAATATAGCTTATATGTAAGCAATTCACGGACACACAGAAATATCTATAACAGATCAACATTGGGGCAGAAAATACAAAAAAGACCGTAGTTTGTCAAAACATAGCTTCTAAACAAATTATTCATGAACCAAGAAAAAAATCACAGAAAGTACAAGACATTTTCTGCATTAAAGGACCAACATATTTAAAATATGTACAAATAATTTAATAAAAATAGCAGAATAATGAATGCTATCTTCTCACAGCTCCATATCCACTTGGCATGTAAAAATTATCTACTCCTTTCAACCTTAACCTTTAAAATGATACCAAAATACAATCTCAGATTGCCAAGAAAATTAGGTTAGAGATGTTTTTGTCATTAGAGATGTTTCATAAATTCTCTAAAATGTTCAAGCCAAAGTATGAGGAGAGACATTTCATAAATTCTCTAAAATGTTCAGGCCAAAGTATGAGGAGAGGAATGGACCAAGTTACATGCTAAAGATCAATAACGTGAAGCAGAAATTACAGAGAGAATTATTCTAAGGTTTTAGAGTAGGGGAGGTTTTTTCTTTTCCTCCCCTTTATTTGTTTCAAAAACATTCAATGATTTGCATCAAGCAAACGATCGATCACAATCCATAGGCATTTCTTTCAAATTATTGTCAGGTACAAAGGACTGAACGTTACATTGACATTACAAACACTGAAAATGCAGGGCCCACCGACTGAGAAAAAAATTATACCTAGAGAAGTTATTACTGATCCTACTGAAGGAGACTTCTTCCTAAAAAGCAAAAGAAAACTAGAAAATTACAATGATGACAATTTGTAATCTCTGAAACTGATTGATAAAAAGCCATTGGTTCCACTATATGTTCAATGTTTCTCAGGAATGAAAAAAAGATTGTGATAATACCCAAATGCGGCTGTGTTTTGACAGAGTTGGGTACAGATACTCCATTTGAATACTAGCCAAATGACCCAGATTTAGTCTCAGCTTCGATATGAATGCATTTTAAATTTTGGATCTAGATTTGTATATCCATGTGAAAATAGGTTTTGCGTCCGATCTATATTCAAATATTATATCAGTGAACTAACACAAAGATGGTTCCCAGTGAAGCAATATATGCATACTTGTTGTAGCTTCGCATGATTTTTTTCTTTGTGATAAGCCACTAACACTTGCATACATTTATATACACATGCAGGTAATGGAACGTCCTTCAGCCATAACCACTTTCTTGACCTACTATGCGTGATGGCTATATCTAATTGTCATCTACATCTATGTATCCTTCCAAAAGCAGATAGCATTCATATTCTTCCAAGATATACTCGATATCAGTCATCTGGATGTTCCCAGTGAACATCTGATCCATAACCATTATAAGAAATATTAATGTTTTCGAAATTTAGCATCCACCATCTTCATCTGTACTGGTATCCACTGACTATGCGGATACTAATGCGCCCTACCCAGCATTGAATTCTTCTTCACTCCTAGTGTTTCTACATTCTCATCTGAAATGTCCAGAAGTAAATGCAAAAGAATTCTTTTTCAACCCCTTCTCAGTCAAATTTTAACAAACAAAGATAGTTCCAGAGAGTTCTACAGTGTACCTTTTCTATTTAGAAGTGAATTACAGGAGGCTTACCAATAGTTGGAAACGGTGACAAAACTTCCCCAATGTGCAACTTGTATAAGATAGTTGTCTTACCAGCTGCATCCAATCCAAGCATCGCAACCTACAATAGGTTAAGTACAGAAGTTGTCATCGATGGATTGTTGCACGTATTCATCAAATAAATATAAGTTCCTATGAAAAGCAAAAACTGCGGTACTAGATCTCAGATGCAACTAGAACACATTACGTACATAAGAAGAGAAAAAAAAACTTTATCTAGTTAAGGAGTCCTGTAAAGGTTGTGATGTTTCAAATACATAGACATCGTTGAACACAAAAAACATACAGTTGCTTTGAACTACTCTTGGAGGGCTATATTAAACGATTGCTTTTATCCGTGATTAGTACCACCCACGAATTCTAACAAATATAATAATAAATTTTTAACCCTTTTGATAACACCAAACGCCCATCTCAGTGTGCAACTAACTTTTGAGTCTATAAACTGTCTAACATTTAGGTTCCAAAAATTTGGAAAACCTTCCTTCCAATCGAAGAGGGTGGAAAATTGGTAACCTTCCTTAAAAATTTCCTCAATGTATAACAAAATCTTATTTTTTTTTAACAAAATCTTCATCAATATACCCTGATTACAGAACCAACGTAACGAGAGATAGCTTCTGAGTATTTATTTCAACAAAACATTAGCTACTTGCTCCTTGCTACAAAACCTCCACTAGATTTTTCAGTCTTAGTACTGGATTCCAAAGTTTTGCTTGGTAATTTTAATTCAGAATTTTCCCACTCTAATCTCACAAATCAAGATAATTTTATCACCAAAAAATGTACATAATGAGGCATCACTTTAATCAAACCTCGTATATCCATACAAAAATGAAAAGTTAAGACTTGAATTGGACATTGATTAACCTCGTATTGATAGAGTGCTCACTTGATTCACGTCCCATTGCCTTCATAGGAGCAATCGTTCCATCATACATATACGTAATCATCCTAATGTATTCGAAGAGAATCACTTCTCTAAGTATCATGATAAATGTGTTTAGAAACTTCAAATTTTGGTTTCTCGGATAAATCGAAATTTATATAGGGATATTGATTATGATTTCGAAGGCACCAACCAAAGGAGAAAACATTGAAGAATATGGTAGGAAAAGGTACAAGCACATGATATGTTCATCTGTTCAGGGGCAAATCGATTTGGAAAAGATGGGATGAAAGGAGGGGGGAGGGGCATACCCTCATTTCGACGGGGCCGAAGAATCTGACGAAGAGCTTGCGGAAGGCTTGTCCCATGGCGCACGACCTGCCCTTTTCCGCTACTTCCTTCCTATTTACCCCTCTCTCTCTCTCTCCCATGTTTCTGTACCTTAGAAAGGCTCGATCGTCTGCCGAATGGAGAGAGAGAGAGAGAGAGAGAGAGAGAGAGAGAGAGAGGCGAAGGAGGCCGGCTTTGGCTTGACTGTGACGGAAGCAAAGACCAATGGAAGGAGGTCTCGAAACAAAAGCATAGAATAAGTCACGGTGGTGGCAGTTGACCGGAGCCTGTCAGATGAGGAGTACATGCGATCGCTTGTGCCACTGCCTGCGAATGGGTTCACTCGGACGAGGGAGGAGTCACGTCGGATGCGTTCGCATGTGCTTCCGACCTGAATTCCGAGTTTTGGGTGGGAGTAAACTTAAAATTTTAAATGTGAAAAAAATATGAACTAAAAAAATCAAAATTTTAATTTGTGATGTAATAAATGCAAGCATGCATCTAAAGGTACTATCTATCTAAACTTATCGTCACTTATCCCTTGTAAATTAAATAAATATATATATACACTAAGTAATCTAATGAAAAAAAATTGTCGTAAAATTCTGTGATATATACCACATAACATTTGCAAAATTATTATGAGGTCTGTCGCCGCAAATAGAATGCAGTGAATCACCTGCGATCGGCATCCTAATGGATGATGGAGTCCTATAAGATTGCCTAACATCGGCTCACATACATTTACTCTGGCTAATGAGACCACTGAAGACACTCGAACATCGCCTGTGGCTTGCTACAGCAGTTACTTACCACGCGAACAGCCAAGAGTCTACAAGGAATTATTTGCTCCCAAAACCTATAGAAAGAATAGGGATTACAGTCATCAAACAGAAAGCATTTACGTTAATAAGCAGTTCATATGCAGTGAGTGATTAAATGGGGCTTCAACTGAGAGGAGCAGAGGGCAGGCATTATCAACAAATTTTGGTACAGAAAGCACCAAAACCAGCAAAGCTAGTCATGCGCACAACACAGTTCAGATGTACTTATCCTATCATCTGGTGAAATGCTGAGTATGGTACAATTAGAGAATGAACATTGTGAAATTTCACCCTCCCCCCCCCCCCCCTCTCCCCCTTCTTGACCTACAGTGTCTTGATAGGTCTTACATTTTTTCGGAGTCCTCTTGATGAGCACCATCAGGTTTAGATGTGGCAGCATCAGATGTGATGACCGATTTTCCCTTGAGATCAGGAACTACATCTCCGGACAGCGTCTCAGGCCGGTATGTTGCCTGCTGCTCTAAAGCATGCAATTGTGTCTGTAGAAACTGGCAAAATGTCCAATGAAGAGAAGGTTTAAAACCATTATGTGCAACCATATAATTATCTGAGCGACAAAAAAAAACAAAAAACAAAAACTATTGCAGGTTTTTACATATTGTATTTCTACATTAAAACCAACTAGTTAAGTTCATGACCCGATATTGTTCTGCACCATAATAGAAAATTTCTTCCAGCAGTGACACAAACCTAATGGACTGGTTATCACATCTTTTGATATAGGGTTGTGTCGTATCAGCAAAAAAAAAAGTTGAAGAGCAATACAGGATACATGCTATGACCCTTTTTTCCGCATCTCGGGCCTAAGCTCAAGTTGCAGAACATCATTGTCGTTGGACTATGTAGTGAATCCCAGAATGTAAATATACCTGAATCTGGCTACGGATAACATCTTCATGTGCCTTCAATAGCGAAAGCTGCACATCTTGACTGCTGGAGGATGTCTGGCTGGAGGCAATGCTGGAATCAGAAGCTGGAAAAGGAATAGATCTAGGATGTGTGTTGAATTGCAGCGACTGCCCAGAAGCCGCTGCTTCTCCAGTAGGCTGTTTGATCACACCACTAAATGCATCCAAATGAGGATTTTCCATGTGATTTGATGCATAACCTGAAGGCCTGAAAGCATATAATAAGTATAATCTCCTGAGCTATTCAACTGCCATGAAAATGCTGAAATAAAAGATTTTCTGAATAGCATCCTTCAAAAGTTCACATATACACCACTTTAAATGGTTTAGCATCCTCCCCAGTCTGCCATTTTCGTTTCAGTTCATTCCACCTATTCACTGGAGTGATGCCACCCATATGGACAGATGGAACCTGCAATGGACCCATACTGAGGGAAAGAGGATCTTGACCCACTCAATATGGTGCATCTGAAACAATGCAAGCTTTGTCCAGGAGCAAACAACCAAGTATACTTTGCCTATGTAAACAAGCACATTTTATTGTTTGAACCAAGGTTCGCCATGCCAGCATACCAAGTTTATCATGGTACGGTGGGTTCCCAGTACCGACAGTGTATACCTCTCGGTATATTATAATATAGTATAATATTTTATATTAAAAAAATAAAAAATGGGTGACATCGTCGAGGCGACGTCGCCTCGTTCTTTCTCCCCGCATAGGGAGAAGGAAATCATCCGCGGGCGACGAACCGCGTAGGGGAACCGGGGAAAAGCAGCGCGCGCGAGGTATTTTTCTCCCTCTTCTTCTTCTTCTTTCTCCCTCAATCGATCGTCGATGGCCGATTTTGGTGGTACCGCTCAATAACGAGCGGTCCATGTACCGATCAACTGACGGATCGACATGTACCGCCCAGTACGAGGCATTACCGTTTGGTAAGGCAATCCTTGGTCTGAATTTAAAATTGCATGGGGGAGAAGCCATGTTTTTGGTAAAACAAATACAGAGGCCATCAAGCGTCGAATTGTTGAATTGATTATCCTCATAAGTTCTTAGCTTCCATATTCTTAACCTATTATTTGCATTTTCTCCATTGTCATGTTTATTTTTTCTTCATACACATACCTTTCTTAACCAAAATTTTCTCATGAGTTGCTTATCAAATTAAAAGGTGTGCTAATTTTCAACTGTAGATTCATCATTCATGCATATTCAATTAATGAAAGAAAACACTAAGGAGGTCTGAGAAATGTATCTCATTAGATACAGCAAGAATACAATATCTTAAACTAATGTAATAATGGATGCACGTAGTCAATGTAAAGTATAAAATCGAAGAATATTGAACCAACTGCTCCAGAGCTCATGTAAAACAAACCAAACTAACTGGCAAAACATATACACACACCCATACCACAACCAAGAACATTCTGATCTCCAGATAAATATAATTTGATTAAACTGAATTTACATTAATGCATGTTAATCAAGACAACCCATGCATTCTAAGTAGTTATGGTTCTAGAATAATGGTGCTAAACTTGGATCTAGCTTGATGAAATTAATATTTGGTAGGACCAAATTTTCAGGCAATACCATCCATTTTAGGGGTCTCGCTTGACCACAGTGTTCTCAAAATACTATGATAATGTTTATTAATTCTGATATTACTAGTTCCCAACAATGTAGCAAAGTATTACTTATTACATTAAACATGTCACTAGTTTGTATGATCACATAGAACAAAAATAGATGCATTACCCTTATTTCCTACAAACTTTTAAAATAACTTTTTGTAAGAACATTTCAATGTTAACACTTGTTTTAGTTTAAACACAAGCATCTAGGATTGCTTAATAGAGGTACTACTACATAAGATTCTTTCTAATATTGCATATATTCTGATTGAAGGCAAACACATGATTTCACTGGCTTTAAGCTGGTTCATAGATGCATACCAGAAGGAACTTGCTGGAAGATAACTAAATGACTTCTCATATACGGAAGCAGCCATGGCAGCAGCTTGAAGCCTTGCCTGATGCCGGCTTAGATTAGCACCTCCTGCACCATCACTGGCACCTTGTGAAGATGTGCCTGCCATTGCTGATCCAACTACAATGAGAATAAGATAACCACAGGTCAACTAAGCACCACCAAAACAATCACGGCAAAAATCAGAACTGGTGAACTTAAAAATAAGTACTAGCAATCAAAGTTTTACGTATCGATCCATACCGGTGTACCATCATTTTGTTGGTACTAGTATGGTATCAATACCGGGCGGTATGCACTGTGCATACCGCCCAGTATAATAAATATTTTATAATATATATTATATTATATTAAAATATTAAATATATTAAAAAATCAAATAAAGGGGCGACATCGCCGAGGCAGGCGGGAAGAAAAGTCGCCCGCCCGGCGAGGGCACACGGGTGACCCGCGAGCAGCTAGGGCGCGCAGGCGAGGTATTTCTTCTTCTCCTCTTCTTCTTCTTTCTTCTTTCCCTCTTCTTCTTCTTCTTCCTCTTCCCTTTTTCTTCCTCAATCGACCGCCGACGGTCGATTTCTCCCTTAATCGACCGCCGACGGCCGATTTTAGCGGTACCACCCGGTAACGACCAGTCCACGTACCGGTCAGCTGCCGGACTGGTACGTACCGGGTGGTACGGGCCTTACCACTCGGTAAGGAAAACCTTGCTAGCAATGTAACTTTTCCATGAGAATAATACAATCTAGGTGATGGTTCATGTCTGTTTCCAACAATCAAATAAGGAAGCTAGCTAGTAAAAGCACCATACTTGTCATGCAACTAATGGTAGTGATTAGATCAAAAATACATGTCAACTCCAATTGTATCAGCTGCAAACTAAGAATTGAAACTGTCCTTATAATCTAGTTTTATTTTTGTAAGGGTGGATCTAGTTCTGTTTTAACTGTACTAATCCAACAGTTTGGAGTCAATTGTGCACTGGTTGGATGCTTAAGGAGTCAAAAAATTATCAGATAATGGAAATTAATACCTACTATTTATCATTCATGGTGATTAAAATTCAACAGAACATACCATATATACCAGTCCTAACTGGACTTCAGAAAAGAAGATCCATTTTTCATATTCCATCATCATAGTCCTAGCATGGTCCAAGTTCCATCTTATTAACTACTATACTTAGTGCACACTTTCCTGGAATTAGCGAATCAGTAGACACAAAACGTATATCTCCATTATTCTCTCTTTGTTTTCTGCTTTAGTATTCTCACTCTTCATATCTCACACTAAAGCACATTAATTCTTAAAAATTTAATTTATGCTTCCATATCCTCTGGAGTCATCAGTTGTACATCCATTGGTATTAAAGCTTCAGTCCCAAAGCTTCTTTCACTGTTTCAACTTCGATTTGGGGTACCACAAGCAGATTTAAAGTCAAGTGAAATATAATGTCAACCTACACAAAGGAACTAGCTGAAGGGCATATCAAGTTTTTGAACCTAGATGCAGGCAAAAATGCCACGAAGAAATGGCAAAACCATATCATAGACAATTGGATGCCCTTTTCAATTATCATTGCAGATGGGTAAGCAAGTTTGCTGAAAATGGATGGTCAATAAAAAAAGGTGAAAATGCTTACCTAAGACTCAGAAACAAAAAAAAAGTCCACTTAATTGTTGCTGCCCACATTATAACTAATATCTCAACAATTATTGGTAGGAATCCAGTTTAAATTAGGGAACTCAGATGCATGCTCTCCTGAAAATAAAGAAATAGCCTAGCAGAACGAGGAGGGGAAGGCGGAGAGGAAAGGAGATGGTGGGGACTATTTTCACAGTCAAAAGTGACAAACATTTACAAAATTCACAGAGTCATCATTTTAACAGATTGGCCGATAATTCTTGAGAAAAAGGTCAGTGAACAAAGTAGTTGATTGTCTATAGAATATACAAAAGATACCAAGACCAATGGACTTTTAGATAGGAAACCAGATGTGAATATGGCTTGAACTTTGAACAAACAAACATAAAGCGATAACTACATACAGCATATTTAAAACAGCCTTGCATCTGTAATACGGCTTACTCTTTTACTGAGAGACATGACATAATCAAAGAAGCAATACATCTGCAATTTGACTTACTCATACATTGAGAGGTGAAATCTCTATAAAGTATGCAATTAGTCCACAAGTGGTTTGTCTACAATTATGCCTTGTCCACTTTCTTAGTAAAATCACAAGCAAAAGAGAAGAAAACATTGGTCCTTCAAGTTCCGAAAAAAAAATGTATAAACTGACTTTATTCCTTCTCAGAAGAATGTCTCCATTATTATGGTTGCATGCAGCTCAATTTGTCCGTGGACGTACAAGAGTAACATGGATATCTGAGGCAAGAAAGCTCAGAAACATTACCAGGTTGATTAGATTCTGATGGAGCTCCATGATGCCTAACTGATCCAACTTGCCCATTTTCAGGAGGGACAACCAAAGCTCGGCAAGTAGGGCAAGTATGTTGTCGCTCTAGCCATGACCTTAGACAATGCACATGGAAAAGATGTCCACATAGCAATTTCTTGGCCGTAACCATCTCCTCACGACATATAATGCATGTTGCATCAGTTCTGTGTTAAGGTAATGGAAGGCATTAAATAAGAAACATAGTAAAAAATGTTTTGTAAACAATTTAAGAAGACCTGGAGTAAATTGCTTACGCATTAAGTTCTTCTTGTGTTGCATCAGGAAAACGCTCGTTCATATTTGATGTAATTTTGCGATAACGAACATAATCAGCAACACGCAGTCTGAAACTGCGAAATGTCTCATACAGCTCACGGATCAAGTGCAATGGAATACCATAACTCCTATTACCAACAAAAAAGTACAATTCAACCACAAAAAAATGACACCATTTATGAAAAGCAAGTTACAAGTACTTTCTAAAAAGCAACATATATTTAGTAAAACTTGGTTACAATTGATTTTAGTTATGGCACTCTAGGGGAAAGCAGAAGAGTAGTCATATGCACAAAATTCCTCTTAGTAACCAGGTTGTGCTTTGCATTGCTCCTAGAACGAGCAAAGATTTCATAACACACAAATGAAAGCAAGTTGAATATAGTAAACAAGCACAAATTTGTTGTAGCCGAAAGTATAGAATTGATTTCCTTCCAAAAGCAAACACAATTGAAAAGAAAAATGAAGAGATAGGTAAAATTAATTAATTCCTTAAGCTTTGTACAGTAAGTTGATTTGCTGAACTTGTAAGATTGATCTCCTTCAGCTGCATCCAGAGTTCAAGAACTTGTTCTAAGATAATTTTTGGTCATCATAATCTTAACTTCCACATTCACAAATAGCAAAAGTTAGGATGCAACCATAACATTAGCATGCAGTTCATGGGTGCATGCCAATGGACCACAACTGAAATCATTTACAGTTGATCACATGCTCAGACCATGCAAACCAGTGCCACAAGCTACTTGCACAGTTAGTAGGTGCTTGCTGATGTATTATTTCTATGATACAAAAACCAAAAGATCAGCATGTTACACCATGCAATGACAAAGGTATATACAATGTACATCGGGGTTTGATGGTGATCAGCATGTATATTGGCAACGATGATGAGGTTTTAATGTATTTCATGTTAGTGTTCATAATGTAAACCTTGACAATGTTTCTATGGGCAAGTAAGACAAATAAACAATGTGAGGAAAAATGTTCAACACTGTTAACTACAAAAGCAAACGAAAATATCACAAAAAGGTTAAGTAGATCAGTTAAGTAATGGAGCCATTTATGTGCAGTGAGAAAGAAGAGACAAATTATTTACTGCTTTTGTCAACTTAAGAGTTGGGAACTAAAAAATATGTTGTCTAGCACAGTCATACATGAAATTAAGTTTAAGAAAGTACTTACAGAAAGATGACTAGGAAGAAAAATATGTATAAAGACAGGTGAAGAAGGTCCCGTACAAGCTCGAGATAAAATGTATAAACAGCCTTTTTCTCCCATTGGCCTTCCATCAGCATGTCACTTACATAGAAAATATACTTCACAAATGTAGACACGGTTGTTGTCGCTAGGATTGTGTATCTGGAATACCATTACAATAATCATAGGTACATACACCACAAACAAAATGCAAAATTTCAATTGAATTTAAAATTCAAACAACTAGCAGTTTGTTGGTCACCGACAGAAAGAACTCTGTATAGCAGCTGCTAAAAAATGTTGCTAGAATATGGATAGATAAATGAGTCAAATACAAAGGCAATATCACTCAAAGATTATACATCTCTAATAGGATAGAAACCCTATGTTATCAAAAGAAGCATGAATTTAAGAGAAAAAAAATGCAGTTTACTAAAGCCTCTTTGTGCAACAGTTTGAAATGTAGTTCACGGAGACTCAAATATTAGCAGGATCCTAACAAAATGTGAACTGTTTTCGTAGCAATCGTCAAGCTTTGCCCCACTTTTTATGTGGAAAACAACAAATTCACACCAGATCCTTGGATTCAGGTAATAATTCAGTTGCATCTTAATAAAAATTGAAAACATGAAAAACAATCACCATTCCAGAAGGTATTACCGTATGCTATCGAACTGCTGGTGTTTTTTTCCATTATATGACAAAGCATTACAAGAAATTAAACCTCAGTTTGTCCTAATTCTCAACCCCTAAATTTCAAGGAAAACCTCTCCTTACGCCCTATAGATCAAAATCATTATTAAATGTGATTTAGCAAATCATTTGTTTTCTTTATTGATGAAAATTAAATAGTAGGAGCAACCTGCTTTAGTGTAGTTAATTCCGTCATTGCAAATCTCATCTTTTTGATAATGAACGTGATGAGGTTCCAAAGACTACAAACAAAAACAACAACCCTTCTAAGTTCTATCTCTATATATGTTCTACTTTGTTGATATTTCCCAACACTTTATCTTACTAAAAGGTGCCCCCAACAACATTCCTCAGATCATCACAAGCTTTCTTGCCAGTGACACCGGGTCTTCTTTGGTCTTCCTTTCTATCATGTCACTTCTTAAACAAAATATGTGACATTGCCATCCCAAAGATGAAAGAAACCATGTCATAAGATATCATTCTTCTCACCATATTCTTCCAGGTCATAATCTTCATCCACATTTAACAGAGTACAAAAATACCATTTAAAATAATATTTTTTATCAGGGATTTTCCATACTCAAAACTTCAAATCAACATAGATACGCTTGTTAACATACATGATTTGTAAGTGCATAAGATATTATCATGGATTAACAGTCATTAATTTGTAGATATGCCAACAGGTAATAAGAAAAGAATCCTCGTGTAAATTTTAGATCAAATGTGAAACAAAATTCAATTATTTGGCTTTAATGGTCTAGGTTGTCATTCGTGTTGGTTTATAATAAGCACTAAATATACAGTATAATTAAATTAAAGAACCTGGCCAAGAAATGTAAGCAAAGTATATAAAGCTTTTGCTGCAAACAATATGTGATTTGATTAACTTACTCAAATGAAAAGAAGAGTGCGACTGATGCTTGCCGAGTTTGTATCAGGGACCTCAAAGAATTGTACAAGAAAAGACAGTCGAGGATCAAGAGGAAAATCATGAACGAAACTATGCGCATATGGGACAGCAGAGAAACAGACGGAGTTGTCTCAATATATTCGACTCTCTTCTGGGCCAACCAATGCAAGGCTTTGATCAAGAGAAGAGCTGTAACCATCGCTAGGAAGGTAACAGAAAAGTCTTGCCGGAATATGGTGATTGCAAATAGTATATCCATGACCTCCCTCCATGATTGTTCATTGAGCCTTTCGACTTCTGCTTCTCTGAGAGAACCAAGAAACAAACGCTTGACCAACTGCCACATTATGCACATGATGACCAGGCCCATGTTCAAAAGAAGCACAAAACATATCTTCGAGGTGGAGAGGTAGACCATGGCAGGATAGAACTGCCCTCTGCTGCTAAATGCATAGTAGATCGCGCTAATGGTAGCCAAGAAACTAAATCCAGCATAAGTTTCGAGCCTCATCATTTTCGCAGAAGCTGCCACGACAATTACATACATGATAAGATAGTGTCCCTACTACGGAAGGACAAAAAAAAAAAAAAAAAAGATAATAACCAAATCCGAACACAAAAAGTCTAAATAACGAACCGCAGAAGTAGCTAGCAATAGAAACATAATCTTCGAGAAATAAAAGTTGCAATTTCTCCAAGAAAGAAAAAAGAAAAAAATAATAAAGCAACAAGGAAAATTCTCATGCAAATAAACAACGAGATCCGCTACTAATATCATCGGGGCCTTCGTTTGGACCAAACGAACCATCATCAGATCCCTAATACCAACCCAAAATCAAATTCCTAAACAGAGAAATTACAAAAACCTCAATTAGAGTGCTAAATCATCCGTCACTTGCGAATAAACCAAAAATCCCCCATCATCACCATCCAGAAATACACAAATCAATCAAAAAAAATACAAGTGACAACAACTTACAGAGCGATTAAATATGCGGATCCGAACAACCGAACAGAACGAAGGGCGTAAGTTCAACGAAGACCACTAGACCATCGCTTGCAAAGAAGGGATCAGTATCGAACAGAGGAGGCGAAGGATAGGGCTGCCGACCGAGGGCAACCGAGAGCGGTCGCATAAAACACTTAGCATCCGCCCGAATTCTGTTACGCGTGTTGCGACGAATCATCTGTCGACGCGTGTCCAAGAGCTTGACGGGAAGGGACGGAATATTTCGAGTTATATATTTTTTTACAAGTATTTACCCGTACAATTTTAATATTACATATACGCCCCTCTGGATTGAGACCCTCCTCTCTCCTCTATAAATAAACCTTCGTAAAAAAAAATAATAATATAAATGTTTAGGTATATTTTTCTTACAAGTATTTGCCGCTTACCATCCAATTGTCTGTTGTGCTGGACGAAACTGATCCAATTGGGCTTAACTCTATAGCTTAATTTTGATTGGGAAACAAAAGAGGAGGTCACCGATAAAGTTGTACATTCGATTAGAGACACTCGATTCAAAGTAGGAGAGAATGCAACAATGATACCTCGGTAGCCTCCTTTTTTTTTTTTTTTTTATAGTCGTACCCTAATCGTATGTGATTAGAAAATTATATTATATGAAGTTAGTTAAGAAGATCAATGACGTGGATGATGATCGGACGCTGACTAGGTGTTGGGGAGCGTGTATATATATACTATAATTTGGAGAACTTAACGTAATTTTTTTTGTAAAATATTTTTTTTATATAGATAATCATTTTACCCATGCTTTCCTCTAGACTTGTCATCGTCGTCTTGCACAGTGATTATCTTATCCTCATCGTTCTTGTTCGTAACCCTCGTGTGATGAAGGAGGAGGGGGCGTGAGGGTTGTCGTCACCTTTATGGACCCTACGACTCTCCGTTGAACCTACCTCTCCATGCACAAAGGCGACAGTGAATCCGATAGGGACCAATAGGGTACGAGAGGCGGCGTTGGACTTTGTGTATCAATCAACTCCAATAATTATGAATCTTCATTGTCCCGAGGTTGGTGCAAATGGGCCGAGGATGTTTGTTCCCCACTACGTGAAAGGCCATGTGTAATTGGCCAAGGCGAGGGGCAACGCCTAGTTAAATTCAGTGTAATCAACAGACATGCGCTAGTTTCCATTAGTTTCCTTAACAAGTACTATATTACATTCAGGTAGGCAACTATACTACATTCAGGTAGGCCCTCGTAAGGTTGTCAAGAATGCTCGATATATCAGGGCATTCGAGGTCTTGCAGAGTACCATCTACACTCGGAACGCCACGATGTGCTATGTTGGGTTGGAGCTGTCGTCATACGCTTCCAAGTGCCGGGAGCTAAAATTTACACGAGATTGGCTTATCGTGTATCTCGGGGACGAAGGGAGATACAGTCATAGAGATCTCCCCGAGCTCGTCCTTTGACTTAACAAACTCCTTTTGGACTTCATCTATGCATCGATTCGCCAGTTGCAATTGTGCCCTGAGTGAGTATGTTGAATTAGAGGAGAGGGTATCTCGCTCGGGCATGTTGTGGGTGGGTGCGCTGGTGATAGGCGTTGATCAATCGACCACATTCCCAAGAGGTCCCGAGAGAAGCTTTAGCGAGAGTTGTAAGACTTTATCATCGAGTTGCCATAGGACTAGGGGCTGCCCCTGTGAGGGCGAGGGCCCCAATGGTGCTACCAAGGAGGTTTGCTACGGGGGTGCTAGCTACTACATCAATTAAGGGATGTGGGGGATGATTGATTAGATAATCCCAGCTAGGGCTTATACATGGTGATTAAGCCCGAGGAAGGTCTCGAGAGAGCCACGAGAAGACCAGGGTTGAATGCTGGTGGGGGAAGTCATGGGTTGTTAAACAACTGTCAGTAACGACAAGGAGTATGCGTCGATAGGCTTCTTGCCCGAGAAAAGAAAAAGCAGGTTACCCTTCAGTTTCGGGGCCCTATTGGGTGGTGAAGGATTTTTCCCTAGAATTGTTGAGCATCGAATGTTCTTATAACATCGGGCCCTCCTTCTATGCCAAAATGTTGTTGGATTTTGTGTTGTGGATGGGAGTCAACATAACACAGCTCGACCCTCGTGCACAAAATCGTCCGAGTAGGATTGGAGGACTAGCGTGGCTCAGTCGAGTCAGGAGTGACATCGACTGATATGGCCCCGGGTCAAGAGATCCGCCAATGGAGTGCTTGGCCCCTTGGTCGATTTATGCAAGAAGGTCTCGGTCGAGTGGTGTGTGCTCGACATGGCCCTTCCGATGACTAAGTCAGATCTCGAGTGTAAAAATAGGTGACTGAGATAGAGTAGGTTGAGAGTCAGGAAGAAATCCCCCCACACTGTTAGCTACAATTTAGGTATTTATACCTGAAGGATGGAGGAAGGTTGTACCGAGATTATCGCTCGACGGAACTGTTAACTGACAGTATAGTCCCATACGAGGTCGGCGACATTGTGCCAGGCGCCATCAGGGATTCTGAGGTAACTACCGGCATGGCTAAACATCCCAAGGCACTGATGTGGCCCTTGGACTGATATCGGAGAGCTGATTGGTCAAGCAAGCGTGATCCTTTGGCTGATGTGGTCGGGCCACTTGGATGGCCCAATATTTATGCTATCGGGTGATATAGAGGACCGATTTTACAAGCTAAGAATGTTACCTTAATTAGCTCAGTCATTAACTTCATTCCAACTCATTTTCTACATAATACTTTGAAACTTTAACTTCAACTTTCTTTGGGTCAAATATGATAGATTTCACCCCTATTTGACTCCCTTAAGCACAATATTTCTTTGTCTCGTAAAAACATCTTCTTAAATCTTTCCTATACAATCAATCAAAAGGAGGTTTCAGACAACTCTATTTTTGATGACCCTTGGTTAGACATTGTTCTTTTTGCCAAATGACCTATATTTATTACTCTTAAGAGTTTTTGATCTTTTCCTTCCAAATGACCTATCAACTTGTTTGCATGTGGAGAGAATTGGGCATATCATAGACTACATCAATAAGGCCTTGTCGACTAATGGTTTTTTGAAAGTTGCTATATATAATATATGAATACTTATTCTCTTCCTATCATCAATTTCTACTATATTTCTCTATCTTTTAATAGTAAAACTCATAAGTTAGCCGTTAGTGCATCTTATCATGTGATTCGGTTTGAATGCAGAAGGTCGTCCGCATGGGTTGTTGGGTCGTCGATACCTAGTTAAGTTGAATCGTCTCTCGATGGATCGATTCAGGGTTGGCGACGACGAGCTTTTTTCTGCTCACTCGGGCTTGCTCCTGTACAAAGGTCAAAGTCGAGGGATGTGTTCCTGACTTGACCCCTCCGATGGTTAAGTCAGTAAGTGACGTAGCTGATGAAGTTTTTGAGTGTCCAAAGTTTGACCCTTGGCCCTGGCTCAGAGGTAAGCTTTTATACCTTTTATGCATGATCGACTGTACGTAGTCTCTTAATGGCTACCATTGCCTCGGTCGGCATGCTCGTACGCTCAGCGAGGCATGAGGCATCTTGCTCGGCTCCGTACCGCATGTTGTCGCTCTACCAGTTATGGTGCGATGTTGTCTCGCACGATTCCAGGTGGCATATGCGATGTGGC
Source organism: Ensete glaucum (assembly GCA_021527575.1). Classification (NCBI taxonomy): domain Eukaryota; kingdom Viridiplantae; phylum Streptophyta; class Magnoliopsida; order Zingiberales; family Musaceae; genus Ensete; species Ensete glaucum. The sequence continues at coordinate 52,815,435 of CM038553.1, forward strand.
ACCGACCGACATGATCCCGAGCGACCCACGTGGTTCGGCGTCGTCTTGCGTGATCCCAGGCGGCCTGTATGACTCGGGAAGTCGACATCATCTTCGGTGATCTCGGGCAGCTTGTACGGCTCGAGATTGTCTTGCGTAGCCTCGGGTATGACTTCGGGGCTCGACATGACTTTTTGTCCGAGGGGAGCTCCATAAATATCCTATCATTAGATAACATTAGAAGACCTCTAGGTGTTCTTATTTTTAAAGATTAATCAAAATAAGTTTTTTTTTTTGGGTGGTTAAATATCATCATTCTAAAATTAGTTAGGGACAGAGTGTTAACTCTCGACCTACCTACATAATGATCAAATGCGAACCCGACAATAAATTAATGGGTCCGGGTTAGGTTTATATTTCGATCCGTTAAGACATTTGTAAGACGCCTAATCCAATGCACACACGTGGCCTAAATTAGAGAACCCATCAGTTCCGATTCATGGATGGGTTGGGGTCTGATTCGAGCCAAATGCCAACGTAGTCAGTTAGGTTGTACGACTGGGGTTGAATTCATATCCTTAATATGATTTGACTTACGTCTTTATTAAATGGAATGCCACCCCTTATTATTAAACACATTGGATTTAGATATAAATCTTTTTTATGTTATTATTAGATGGACAAAGAGTTTGGGATGGTATATTATTTATTCTACGACTATGACGTATAACGCATCTCAAGTCCGGCACCTGTAATCGATACGCCTCGTGTCGGGGCCCACCTTGTCATGGGACCCAACAGCCGATTCCACAGCGTCAACCTCGCCAGGGTAACCCGCGGGTGCCGTTGCCTCGAGTCCCTCTATCCGATAGACCATCATATATGTATATATATATATATATATATTTTTTTTTTTTTTGTAAACAGGTCCTCCAAATTCCTTTATATTTCGTTGCGAATGGGGCGAACGCGACGACTGCCGCAGATGAAATGTCTGCGCATAGCGTCGTCTACCGTTGGATAGTTAGCACGATAGTTAAAGCGTGAACCGTCGTCGTTGCTTTAATGTTCGCGAAACATATGATGGGGGCGGTGGATAAACTGTGACCGCATAGTGTTCTTATGCGGCGGAAATCCTTCAAACGGTAAGTAGTAGTATAGTTTTGCTTTCGTATAATTCAAAATCTCGCGACGGGTTTTTTCGTTCCTCCGCCGATCGCCGGATGCGTCGCCTTCTCTCTCTCTCTCTCTCTCTCTCCTTTACTTTCCTTTGAATAGTGAATGGCTTGAATTTGATTCGTTTCTTTTCTCAATTCATAGTTGATGCGTTTCTTTTCGGGTAATTCTTCACCCGAGTTTTTGAAGGGATCATTGAAGTTGACGCCTCTTTCGTTTTTTTCTCCCCGTAGAAGAATTAGTTGGCGTCGATCCGGTTAGCGGTGAAAGGTGAAGATGGGAGCCATGGTGGTGGCGGTGGTCGAATTTGGTTTTTGCTCGGGTTGCTGAGACTATGGGCTGTCGGTAGGCTTGTTCGGTGTTGGGGATCGACATGGGGTTCGATTACTACAACATACTGAAGGTGAATCGAAGTGCCACCGATGAGGATCTCAAGAAGTCTTACCGGAGGCTGGCGATCCGATGGCACCCGGACAAGAACCCCAGCAACAAAGAGGAGGCCGAAGCCAAGTTCAAGCAGATCGCCGAAGCCTACGAGGTAAGCTGCATCGATCGATATATCTATCCCTTTCTCCGGCTTCGTTTACCGAGTTTTCTTATGATTAGCCGCGGACTAGTGCGGGGATCAACGTTTTGTTGTTTCGGTAGGTATGATTCTTTAGTCTGATCACAGGAAACAATTAGGTCAGCGGAAGAGACGACTCATTTGGTTTAATATATAAATTCGATAAAGATGTCTTCTGCATTGCCCCTGTAATCCATCCATCCTCTCCGGCGGCGTTCGAGCTTCAACAGACATTAATAATTTGGGTCCGATGATGTTTGCTTGAAGATTTGGATCCATGAACGATTGAAGGAAAACAGAGTAGAGAGTACAGAATTCATCGTATTGCTAGACTCTTTTTATTGCGGATGTTTGATGTGTTGGGAGTGTGTCAGAAACATTAGTTTCTTGGATGGATTTCATGAAGACTGATTCCATCAACAACAAGGAGAGAAATCAAAGCTGGGAATGTTGGTTAACCTTTCAGGACTGTAAGTGATCCTCGAAGACGGTGCAGTATAACGATCAACACGGAGAAGAAGGGCGTGCCTGGAGATGCTGAGGACATTTTTTACCCAAGTCTTTGGAAGCACACTAATGCTTTTGGTTTCGAGTCCATGAACCGTGCGAAGCCCGCGAGGTTTCAGGCAGATGGCAGTGGCTCCGCTGCTTGCTCCTGCCGCCCAGCCATGGAAACCACAGCCTGCCGTGGAGAGAAAGCTGGCGTGCAGCCTCGAGGAGCTCTACCACCATGGCACAGAGAAGAAGATGAAGATCTCTAGAAATGTCATGCAACCTAACGGGTATAGTATCTTCGTTTGAGTTGGTTGTTGAATCGGCTGCAGATCTAGAAATATAACTTGGTTCTTCTTCTTATTGTTTGCAAACAAGGGGAGTGACAGACTTCCTGCAGATATGGTCTTTGTGATCGAGGAGAAGCCTCATGATGCTTTACAGGAGGGATGGCAATGACCTCGTCGTCCACCACAAGATCTCGTTGGTGATCGAGATGACTGATGTGGTGAAGCCTAGCTATGAGCTGGTGATCCAAAGCGAGGGGAGGATGCCGGTCGCGAGGGAGCCCGGGCCGTGTAAAAGTCGCGACCACTAAAATTTTTCTCCTGCTAAGAGTGTATCCATCGATCCCCCCTCCCTATCATTTATGTTTTGTTGAAAAGATAATTGATGTTACAAACAGTGGTTGATCTCAAACTTGAGCCTTCGCTTCATTTATCATGTCATACCATATTATGGAAGCTTTTTAAGTATTCACAAACAGGAAAGAACAAACTTGCCTTGCCCAGGGTGACGAGCTCCCGAGGGTGATCACTTCCGCAACCGTGCATAGCTTGATTGAGATGCTCAGCATTCAGATCGATCTTGTAACACCAAAGGTCATCAGTAACTCCTTTGGATAGTAAGTATCCAGCAAAGAAACGAAGTTCTTCGATCTGCACAAGAATCATCTATTTTGGAGCATCGAATTTACGTATGCCATTCGTTAGGAGTCTGTATAAAAGTGCGCCCTGACGGAGCGTTGCACTGCAAATCTATGCTAGTTAATGATAGATCCGAAAAAGATAAAAAAGAACAACATGATGTTTGAACGTTGTCACCGTATTTCTTCGAACCTTCCTGCGTTCCACTTGATTTTCTTCCAAGTATACAAGTCGCAAGAATTCTTTCAGAACATTTCCATTTGTTGCTCTTGTTAATATATTTTTCTTTCACCAATCATCTGTTCCCGCCAAATCTGGTTGGAGTTTGGTCTGCATCGGCGAGACGAAATCTGAAATTCACATGGTGCTTGCGCTTAGACATCCGCAACAAAAAAGACGAGCACCGCTTTGGAATGGAAACACTTCTTTATGGGGTGACCTTACCGTCTTGTATCCATCCTGTCATTAGCAATCAACAAATGCCGAATCCAGCAAATGATGGATGTCACTGTGTGCAATCTTCGATAATCATATTAACCTGTCACTCCATCTTGATGTGATCTTTTTCACCACTAATTCACCATGACATCATTTCATGTACGCTGCTGTCGCCACTAACTGTATTCTTTTCTCTTTGGCGGCTTCACCACTAATTCACCTCTTGATCAGCCTCCATAGCATCAGATAATGAATGTATTAAGCTCGAACCTTCGATCCCACTCTCAGGTTTCTCAGAAACAAGAGCCCATTCAGATTTATTGCATCTTGAATGTCCCCAGCTTCAGATTCTTTGCCAGCAAACTCATAAAGATGGGCAGCAGCACTTAATATAAACCCATCAGGTTTTAGGAACTTATTAACGGTTTCAAAAAACGAAAGACCTTTCTCGACAAGCCCATAGTCCATGTATGCTCGCATCATAGTTCTACAGCATGCTAAATCAGGATCCAAGCCTGTTTGCCTCATTTCTCTAATGACCCTTTCTGCCTCTAAAATGAATCCTTCCTTTACCAAGGCAAAGATTAAATGGTTGAAATGAGCAGAGGACGGCGCGATTCCTTCCCCTATCATTCTACGAATAGTTTTCTCTGCCTCTGAATATTTCTTGCTTTCTGTAAAAGCTCTAACTAGCGCAAGATATGTAAGGGAATCTGGAAAGTGTCCGAACCCTTGCATGTCTTGAAAAAGATCTTCTGCTTCACGATGAAGTCCGGAAGTGGCATAAACATTAATCATCGTGTTATAACTGATCTGCAAGTACATAAATGGCAACAACAAACACTGTATCAAACAAAACAGACAAATGTTTAAGCATTGGTTATAAATGTGGAGACGCATTCTTGCTTCTTCTTAGCAAAAAAGATAATTTTCTGTGCAAAAAGGAAAATATCTATTTCTCAGGAATACATGATCAATAAACCAAAAGTCAACCCTAACAATCAAATCGTGGAATTTTCAAGAGATGCCATAAACCCACAAAAGTGGCATATTCATAGACACGTGAGGTTTTATCACACTCATATGAGTGCACAAACACATACATCGATGTCTAAAGCCAATAATCAATGTTAACGGAGAATGTCATGTTAATTGGATATGCATACACTCCTTCCTTTAACGATAAATATGGGAAAAAAGAAACCTAGCCTGCTTGACGTGTTACCAATGTCAACTTCTAGCGACATGGTATGCTATCACGATCCAGTCCAATGGGATAACTAACCTCTAAACTTGATAGACTTGAACCAATAGCTCAAAAAACTTATTCTCAACTTAATCGTCATAAACAAGCTCAATTTTCCTCCCATATCTGATGTGGGACTACAATAAAGTGCCACAATATTCCCTAACCTTAAGGATTAACCAATGAAAGAATTGGCTAATTAATGAGCCAAACAATTAAAGCTAGGCCAATGAAAATAGACATATCTTAGGCCTATAAACCAATTCTTAATTCCCATCCCACATCTAATGTAATACTAACCTAGGGGTATTAGCATGTGCAACCTTGTTCTACACTAGCAAGTGCAGCAAACGGAAGGTAGGAGAAGTTTACAAAATATGCAATATGTCCCTATATGAAAAAATCTACAACATCACAACAATGCTAAATGTACAAGTGACAAACCAATTGACTTAGATATCCTAAAATAGTTGGTACAATTTAGTATCTGACTCCTAGGCACAAGAATCAATGTACAAGGATTGCCATATCGGTCCATACCGGCATATCGAGCTCAGCTCGGTACAGTACTCGGTACCGCTAGTTATAATATAATATAATATAAGTTAAAAAAAAAGGGCAAATGTTGCCTCGTTCCTTCTCCCCATGCGGGGAGACATTTCTTCTCCCCGCGATCTTCACTCACGGGCGACGGATCAAGCGAAGAAATCTCCAGGTTCTCCTCTTCTTCTTCTGCCTCTTCCTTCTTCTTCGCCTACGGTCTTTGCCTGCGGGCGACAGATCGCGTGATGGATCGGGTAAAGAAATCTCCAGGTTCTCTTCTTCTCCCTCTTCTTCTTTTCCCTCTTCTTCTTTCTCCTTCCCTCACTGATACCACTCGAAATCAATCGACGACAACCGAAATCATGCGATAATGGGCGGAAACAACTGCTACATAGCAGTACCGACCGGTGGTGATCCACGTACCAGTCAATTGGCGGACCGGTACATACCGCCCGGTATGGAAAACCTTGACAATCATTTTACAAATTGCACACTGCTTTTGTCTCAATTCATCTTCAGTGAGTCGCCAAAATAAGCTAATGGCACCTGTGCACCACAAACACTTCCGAGAGAACTTAATTTAGGCAGTTCAGAATCACAATGTCAGGAAAACCAGCCCTGACATTCTGTCCTAATTTTGTAACTGAACCAAAAGATTTTCTATTATATTATATAAATAATCTTAATGCATCTGTACCAAGTGAAGCTCATAAATCAGCAATGTCAAGAAGTAGCAACTAACAAGCACTGAAAATAATAAACATTCATTAGCAGAATATGTGTCCATCACATCAAATCAATTTTCTATAACATATTTTAAGAATTTAAGGATAATTTTATGCATTTGCTCATTGGTCAAATAGCCTGTAACAATAACATCTGAAAACCATGCATGCCAATTCAAAATCAAGATCTCAAGAAAGATAGGATTAGCGATCAAAGCATACTACAGTAATTGTTAGCTTAAATGCATACCCTTCCAGGTAGTATTCCAACTTCCATCATTTTAGTAAAGAGTAGAGATGCCTCTTCAGTCCTACCTGCAGGGCCAATAGCATGTACTAGTTAGCTGATTTCTAGGCAAAACTACATCTCAGGCTCGATTTCATGCAGTGGTTGAATAACCTAAACAGTAAGACGAATCTATGATGCATTAAGTGGTTGAAAATATCAAATGAAAACGATAGGAAGTAACAGTTGATATGACTAAAGGATGAATGTCATACCAGCTTTTCCATAGTAACTAATCATGTTGGTATATGCCTTTTCATCTATCGACAAACCCAAACCTTGTGCAGTCTTGAACATCTCAATAGCTTTCTCCAACTTCCCTCGTTGACCATGTACACTGCATTTTTTTATATGAAAAAAAGCATCATTTACATAAAAAATAAGCAGAAATTGACAGAGAGTGAGACAATTATCCCAAGCAAAATTCCACCTTTTTTGAACATGGACTCTACCTTATCATGGTGTTGTATGTCTGAAGGGATGGAGGAACACCGGATGAAATCATATGATCATATATGCTGACAGCAGAGTGTAATTTACCTGCATTTATCTTGTTAGTTTGCTAGTCAGTTCCACTCAAATAATGGGCATTTTGGAGGATAATTCCTAACCTGCTTCTAGCATTGACTTGATATAAGTGTTGTAGGCTACAGTATCCAGCTCCATATTAGCATTAAAACTGTCATAAATAATCCTTTCTGCTTCCATATATTTTCCTGAAAAAAAGGGAGAAGGTAAATGGCGATGTATTTGTGGCTAAAAATATAACAAGTTATTTGTGGAAGCCTAAAATGTATATACAAAGGAACTACCCATTAGGAGGACAGTACTGTAAAGATTGAACTATTGAACTGATTCTTCACAATTATGTATGATAAAACCAAATCCATACTTGTCCAACCACTTACTGCCATGAAAACTAAACAACGATCCAATTATACTTCTGATTCTCTGTGTTCCTGAGGCACTTACAATAATCACCAGCCTCCCAAGGAGAAAATTGTTCTTATATTCTAAACAAGAATAATTTCATGAAGATAAGACCCCCCAGTTAGTGGTAAATTTAGATTTTTGATTTTGATATATTAATGTACTTATCCAAATTTACCTAATAAGCATGTAAATGTCATATGGTTTAAGAGATATTAGCTGTATCCATATTCTTCCAAATGGTTTAAGATATGCAGTGTATCCTTGTGACTTTGTTACTTGTGCTAGTAGCGTTGGCTTAAAATGGGATAAGTATATGCCGGAAGAACATTAAATACTCACCAATCTTAGTTAAAGCATTAACGAGTATGCTGATGGCAACAGCATCCTGAGTATAGGCTCGATTAATCATTTCTTTATACAGCCGAACTGCTTCATCAACATCTCCACATTTGCAATAAGCACCTATCATTGAGTTGTAAGCAGCCGCTGCAGATTTTGAAGAGTGTGATACAGAGGCAAATACTTCTTGGGCTTGTTTTAATTGGTGGAAACGACCATAGAGAGTAATCATAGAAGCAAGAACTGAATCTTCAGGTATGAATCCTAGATCCAAAATCTGCCTATACAAGGTTTCAACTTCAACTATACTCCCTGTTGCACAGAGAACAATCATTAATATCTGATAAATAATGGGGACTTTTTTTAAACTGTGACAATGTTGATAGATAAGCAAAAAAGAGTTATCTTTGCTTGAAATATCCAGTAGGAGTATTGAGTAGGGACTAAAGAGTCATATGAAATCCGTTAAGTGCAGATAAGGTGAATAATATAATATCAGCTTTAACAAGTGGCTTGCCTTCCCTAGCATATTTGCTAATCAGCTGGTTTGCTGTAGATAAACCACCATTTGTCTGACACAAGGATTTAAGAATTTCTTTGGCCTTTTCACTGTCGCCATTTTCCAGATACAAGCAAAGCATTACACTGAAGGCTGTAGGATCTGGTTGCTCCAAGTTCTTCAACAGACTCTCTGCTTTCAGAAGCCCTCCAGCTGCACCATACATCGCCATTAATGATGTCTTTGTGTTTTTATCTACAGCCAAATCAACATTTTCCATCTCCTCCATCAAAATTTCAGCATCATCTATCATCCCCTCTTTGCAATACACTTCCAAAACGGTCTTATATAGGCCTTCATCAAACTCGATATCATCGTGCCTTACCTGTGAAATTAATACTTTGGCCTTCTCAAAGAGCCCCAATTTTGCATAAAGTCTAAGCAAGTCATTACAGCAGCCTGCATCAGGAAGCCCCGTTTTGGAAAGCATCTGGAATGTTAGTTCAGCAGAAGCCACATCTTCCTTGGCAACATAACAGCGAAGTAAAACATTATATGCAAAATTTGACAGCTCCACATTTCTTGATCTCATAAGTTCAATAACTTCTACAGCTTCCTTATAATTTCCTACGTTAAGATGGACATTAGCCATAGCCACATATGTCTTTTCATCATTGAGAAGACCTATTTTTTCGATTTCTTCAAAAGTTTTCAGTGCATCCTCATATAGTCCAAGTTTTCCATATATCCTTATGAGAATTCCATATATAACCTCGTCAAGGACAATTTTGTTTCTTTCCATATCTGTAAAGAGTACCAAAGCTTTGGTGTAATTGGCATTCTTGCAGTGCAGCGTCAAAAGTGAAGCTAAAGTGTAGTTACTTGGAATGATAGCCAAAGTTTTCATCTCTTCATAAAGTTGCAATGCATCATCTCCCTTACCATGTTTAACACTTAAAGTAATAAGCAAGCTGTAAGTAGCCTCTTCAGGAGGGAAGCCAGCTTTTTTCATTTTTCTAAATGCATCAAAAGCATCATCAACCAGGTTTTCCTTGGCATATGAACTTATAATGATTGTATAAGTAAATCGATTAGGCTCTACTGCATCATCCAACATCTGTTTCCAGAGCTGAATAACCTTTTCATGCAGCTTCCGCTTTTGCAAGGATGAAATCATGAAATTAAAAACTGCAACAGAGGGTAAAATATCCCTCCTACGCACAGCAGAATAAAATAACATCATGTCTTTATGCCGTCCCCACCTAGCATACGCACAAAGCATAGTTCCACAAGCAACTTCATCTGGTTCACAACCTGCTTCAAGCATCTCCAAGAAAATTTGTTCAGCAAGTTTGATCTTTCCAACTTGGCCATATATTCTTAGAACAATAGTGTAGACAATAACACTAGGTCTGTAGCACAGCTGCAATGTGCAACAACAGTAATAATGATCATTGTTAAAAAAACATGTGTGAGCACAATACATCCCAGTTGATGTAACAAACTTTTTACTAAAAGTGCACCTTTCATATAATGGGACCCTACAAAAGCATCTTACTGAACTATTGCAGCACATGCGAGGTTCGTGTTATTAACCAAATCACGAAGTAAAACTCTACACCTAAAACCAAAAAAAATATAAGTTTGTGCGATAAAGGCAAGATCTTAAAACCACACATTGGTTTTCTTTGCCCAAATTCTGTAATTTTCAATAAGATAACAGATTCGTGGATCAATTTAGCGGTCCTAAGATAACAGATTCCTGGATCAATTTAGCAGTCCGAACACAAAGAAATATTACTGAACTGGTGAAGTTGTCCAACTTAAAACTTAAGAAATCAAGATACCAGGATTAAGGCCTTTCTGACAAGCAGTATATCTATCTCTACAATAATCGACTGACTTGTTCAAGGGTCTCTCAATTTGTGAAAAAAGAGATTAAAAAATATACAAAATAATCATCACGAGCTAATTACACACCTAGAGAGAGCCATCAAGTACAACAAAACCAAGGGAAATCACTAGTAATTTAATGGAACAAATCACTAGTAATTTAACACCTCTGTGAATTAACCTGCAACAGTCTAATTGACAACACACTTACGGATATATATGACTCGTTTGCTATTTCTCAGAGTTCAAACGGAATCAACCTACCTATCCATTTCTGCCAACCCCCATGACCATCTTACTGAAGCGTTCCCCAAAAACAAGCCTTTTCTTTTCTTTAAGATGCAATGATTCATAGTCGATGACTCAAAATCGGTGTAGAACGAAGCATGCAACGCAGACAGATATGCATTACTGGAAACAAAAAAAAGAACATATATGATTCCAACATGCAACACGACGACACATAGACCAAACATGGAGAAGGCAGACAACAGGATGAAAAAGAAGTCATTTCGACCCACCTGCAGCTTCATCCAGGCAAAGAAGTCTCTGACCTGCCGCCACCCGCGCTGCTCCTTTAGCACAACACACATCTCCCGGAAGCTCAGTTTCGTCACGAACGACGCCATAACCTCCCTCATGTCATACGACCCCTCCGGGCTCGCAGCCAGCGCCCGGACCTTCCGAATCGCCGCTACCACGTGTTTTCCGTACAGGTGCCCGTCCCTGTCGTCCTCGATCAACTGCGCCATCTGCTCCGGTGTGCGGCGGATCCACCGGGGGGTCTGGGCGCCGCTCCCCTGGTTGCGACGGAGGCGGCTGAGGTACTGGGCCTTGGCTTGGATGATGCGGCGGGCGTCGTCGTCGGAAAGGGGCTTTCGTGGGTTCCGGCGGTGGGGTCGGGGCCGGGGCCTGCCAGAGTTGCCGTCGCTGAGGCTCCACGGGTCGGAGGCATTGGAGGAGCGGACGCGAGGTTTGGAATCGAGAGCCTTGGAGCGGGGCCTGGGTCGCGGCAGAGCGAAGGGGTTCTGTGGGGAAGAAGTGAAAGGGGATAGGAAAGGGCTCCTGAGGCAATCCATCGCCTATGGTTACGCTTTCCGCGGGCGCGTGCGAGAGAGAGAGAGAGAGAGAGAGAGAGAGAGAGAGAGAGAGAGGGGGGAATGGCCGTCGGGAAGAAGAGGAGGAGGAGGAGGAGGAGGAGGAGGTCGGTAAAATATCGGGATCAGGGGTTCTGTGCACGTGTTGATCACGTGATAATACTGGGCTGGCAATGGGCCTTGTTTTGGGCCACCTATTCAATTCCAATAGCTACTTCGAGTCTTAACAAAACAAAACAAAAAAGAAAGATCTTAAAAAAACTTCCATATTCATAATATAACAAAACTTATAAAAGGATATTAATGTCAATTTGGCTGTTAATTAAAACCATAATTTTTGGTGCTAAACTAAGTTTTACAGGATACAAACTTCAGAGGGACATAATGTATACAAGTTTGCTCTTTTGAGACCACAAGGCATAGCTAAATCTGAAACAAACTTTAAAATGTTAAAAGACAAAAAGAAAATTATTCAGATCATAACAATGCTTTAAAATACTTATTCCAAGAAGAGAGACAAGACACATGGGTTTCATCCATCCTGCCCTCAATATTACAAATTTAAGCTTGGAGAAGACATGGCTCTTCCTTGTAGATCTCAAGTTTCAAAGTGTGCCTTCACCAAGTGATCAACAGTTTATTACATACAGTTCATGATTCATCACCCAAAGATCCACTGGTATTATAAAGAAGAACAAAGCAGAATAAGATTAATCATCAAGAATAGACTTCAGAAATACATAGGGGTTTGGAACAGAGTGGCTGCAAGACTGATAATATACACAGTAGTTCAAACTGGGGAGGCTCTGAGTTTGATCATTCCTGCCTGATAAATGGTGAGGAACTCATCTCTGTGGTGCTGTAAAATGAATCCTCAAAATAATTCTCCTCTTTCTCGTTAGCCCACTTAAGCACCTCTCTCATGTACTTGAAGGCTTCGTCCACTGTTGGACGATCTCGTGCCCGAGCTTGCCAAACGAACAACTTCCGATTAGTGATGGAGAAGTAGAGGTCCTTAAACTTCATGGCGATGTAATAGTAAGCCTGGTGGGCTAGACTCTGGCTGTTCTGGTTAGTCTTCACTGGGCAGAATTCATTGAGCCACTCGCAAGCCGACAAAGGCACACGGTTTATCTTCTCTTCAAGTAAGTCATACTTGTTGAGCACGAGCACAAATGGGGTATCTTGGAAGCACGGTTGCCTGGTTAAAATAACCCGAGAGTCAGACATGACTGCAACTGCAAGTAATGATTATAACTATGAACTCTGTATGATAACAATTATGGGGTGCCATCACTATTCTCCTACCTTTTTCTCTCGAATCTAATTTGGAGAAAATAACTCCACTGATCAAACCCTTAACTTTATATGCATTTATGATCACTAAGAAATGCTAGCTAGCATCTCAATTCGTTTACCAATAGGGACTTAGCTTTTAACTGCAGATTCCAGATAACATCTCAAGAAACACATATAAAGAATTATTTAGAAAGTGAAATAGCACCTGACTGTCGCCTCGAATAACTCTTTGCTCTGCATCATCTTATTCTGGAGAGGTTTACTACTGTCATTAACATCAGCTGCCAACTGGTCATAGTCACTGAGTGAAACACAGAAGATCACCAGACGGACATCTTCAAACATTTCCACCCATTTGCAGCCCTCATTCATCCCCTTGACGCTTACTCTAATCAGTTGGTATCTGATAAAGAAAAGATGAACAACATGAGCCGAAGATAAGAAAACTGCAAAGCATGCTTTTTGCTTAATTCTATTTATACACTGTTGTATGTTTGCGTTATGCCCAATTTATGTAAATACCTTATTTTTAGTAATATTTACTGTTTATAACCATGGTTCAGTCAAACAAAGTATGCTTCCTGCTAAGTTGGCAGATAAATATAAAGGCAAGAACAAATGATAGAGAAATTACTTGGTAAGTGGTTGGGAGTAAACATCATGATTGTCATTATAGGGTTCAGACATTGGACTGTGGTCATCGAGTGAGAACTCTATACAAGCCAACCCGTTTCCTTGAGTTACTCCTTCTGCATAGAGTATATCTTTCTCCGAAGGTTCATACTCATTGCTTGACACCTCAATCGCCTGCAACAAAATATTGACATTAATATACACTATAATCCTAGCAAAGTTCTCAAAATAAGTTGACTCAAAAAATATTTATTGATGTTATGTGGAAACAGTGATTTCAGTTCTATTAAAACCAGTTTACTAAAAATAAATACCAGAGAATTTGGAAATTTGTATTTTGAGTTAAATTTTACCATACCTTTACTTGGCTATCTTTTGACTCATGTCAGAACATTTTTAATCTAGGAAACATTGATTACAAGAACAGAAAACTCTGTCTCACCGCTCTTTTCTACTGCATGCTATCTCCAAAGCATATTTTTGTTTTACAGGTTAGTTTCTGTAGAAGCAATGCAGAACACTTGGATCATGTATTTCTGAACAAAAGTACAACTTTAAGGAAACATTTCTTTTTCCTCAAGTTGTAAACGCAACAACCACGATAAGTAATTGCTGACGATGGCTCAAGGAGATGGGCAAATCAAAGTGATAACACTAAAAATCACATCTTACACGATCATGACCAAGAGTCTTCATGCACAATGTCACAAATACAAGCCTCAAAGAAGTCCCAGCTTGTACAAGCATTTAAAGTACTTCAAAATTTTGATTAGATCAGATTTTAGTTATCTACTTGTCATATTGACTCAACTGTCAACTTGACATGGTTTTACTATTCTACTGTTTACAAATGGTTGAAGAATATTTATAGGTTTCCTTTTAAATGAAGCCAGAGCAGAAGTTCTGAACAGTTTCAGGGTAAGCTTCAACTACTTCCATTATGGACATATAGAAAAGTAAAGAGTAGTTATAATAAAAAGATACCGGAGATGAAAAGAAATGGTGAAAAGTTCTTTTATCATAGCCCAGAGAAAATATGATGAAGGTTTTTTGGATAAAACCCCCCATGTGGAAAATTAACAATAATCCCTCTCTTTCCCCCACATTAGCAAATGGCATAAGCTGGTGTTTATGAAGGAATTACATAAAAAGCCTGCTTTTGAATTCAATTCGATGACATCATTTTTGTAAGGTATGAATGTTAAAGAAAAAATGAACTAAGAAAGGCCTATAGGTATTCGAAAATAAAGAACATTCAGATTTTTTACTTGATCACATGAATACCACATCTAAGAAGAAAAAAGTCATTCCACTTAGGAAGATCAATTATTCCATGAAATTTGATAAATCACTACTAGTATCTTAGCCAAGGTTTGCCATACCGGTCCGTACCGACGTATCGAGATTATTTTAGTACAGTACGGTATATGGTACCGAGCGGCAAGATTTGCAATTTCGACATTTACCGCCCAGTACAGGTGGTACATACCGGTCCGCCAGTTGCCAGTACGCGGACTGCTCGCTACTGAACGGTACCTTCAAAAATCGGTCGTTGGCGATCGATTTTGGTCGTCGACTACCGATTGAGAGAAGAAGAAAACCTAGCGCCAATCCTCGCCCACTCGCCCTGCCCGCGTTCACCGTCGCCGTCGCCGCACGAGGAGACCGGTCGGTTGATCGAGGAGAAATCGGGTCGATTGAGGGAAAAAGGAAAGAAGAAGAGGAAAAGAAAGAAAAAGAAGAAGAAGAAAACCTAGCGCCGTCGCCTCGCTGCGGTTCACCAACGTCTTGGTGCCGCCGCCACCCACACGAGGAGATGGAACGTCTCCCCACGCGGGGAGAAAGATTGCGGCGACGTCGCCTCAGCAATGTCGCCCCTTTTCTTTTATTTGTTTTAATATTTTTAATATATTTTTTAATATTATATTATAAAAAATATTATATTATATTTAATATATCGGTCAGTATGCATAGTGCGTACCTTGATGCTGCAAAACAATATGTCAAGACATTAGACCGATAAGTCAAACCTTATCGAGCGATATATTAAAATATTTTATAATATAATATTATATTAAATATAGTATTAATATATTAAAAAAGAAAAAAATGGCGACGTCGCCTTGATCTTTCTCCCAGCGCGGGGAGACATTCCGTCTCCTCACACGGGAGAAGAATCGCCCGCGAGTGAGGACGACGCAAGGAAAGGAGGTATGTATCTTCTTCTTCTTTCTTCTTCTCCTCTTCTTCTTCTTCCCTTTTTTTCCCTCAATCGACTATCGACGGCCGAAATCGATCGCCAACGGTCGATTTTGGCGGTAGTGGGTGGTCGATTTTGGCGAGTGGACGGTCCGTGTACCAGTCAGCTGTCGGACCGGTACATATCGCCCGTACTGGGCGGTGCGAAATGACAATCCTTGATCTTAGCTAATATGAAATCCACAAAAATTGATTTGAAACAAAACCATGGATTTTAGTTAAAAAAAATGGTTTGGAAGAAGCATGGAAGGATTACTAAAGATGAAGGTTATCATAGACAAGGATAGAAGCAACTCAGTAAACAGCAAAAAGTTCAGGGTGACATATCACAGCTAAGAGTTGGCTCCAAGTGAATATTCAACAATATATTCATTTCTGTAATCTCATATGCACGAGGGAATTTTTTTTAAACACTAATGCTCTGAAGTCTGAAGAAACTAGAAATATCAGAGAATAAATAAAAAGTTTCCCCAAGAATGCAAAACCGATAATCTGCCATCCTATCATGGATGAAGGACATTATTTCCTAGGAGTACTAGAACAGCAATCAATTAAAATTAACAATTTGATATTATAAATAATAAAACAGGAATTACAGGACAGATGCATTACTTTGTACTTAAACTGATACTAAATTCTATGTATTTTAGAATTAAAGAAAGCAACTTCATAATTTTGTAGATCAATACCTTGCTCAAAAAGTATCCAGCAATATCTGGAAGATAATGGAGTTCATTTCTTCTCTTATATGTTTCCTGTATGGCTGGCTCCCTCCACATCTCATCAACCAATGGAGCATACTCACGTGTTGCAGCAGGGAAAAAAGCATCCAAGTCCCCCATGGCCACGATGTCTAAAAGCCAGTCAGAAAACTGCTTTAACCTTCCATTGATCGAGTAAATACAGAGATTCGGCTGACTAACTTCACTTTTATCTTGGCCTGAAACCCATGCAAAATGAATTGTTCCAATCATTATATGAGACTCAAATAGCTTCTCTAACACAAGTATCCAGACAATGGAATAATGTGCAAAGGACTGACAAGTACAAATCAAATTTGAGAATCCATTAATGATATATAACATAATAGTCAGTGTGAACAAAAACCAACTAAAGCACCTCATGCATTAACAGAACAGACAAAGTAACAAGTGCAAAGAGGAAACAAATTTGAGTAGCCGCCTATGTCGAGGCTTCCAAATGATTTTAGGCGTACAAGACAATGTGTCACAAATTGCACAAAGATTTTCTTCATAAAATCACTTGAAGGATGGTGGACATGTGAAGACACATGACAAAAGTATGCCACAGTCAATGTTGGGAAATACAAAGAATGACAAATTGTGCAAAGTAACTATTTTGGCATGAAATTGTAAGGATATGGAGGATTAGCCTTGGCATCATGGTAAGGATACTTCCTTGTGAGCAGAGTAACTAGAATTTGTATCATGAAAATAGTCTCTACTTGCAGGGGTAAGACTGCTGATATTAACCCTACCCAAATTCTGCAATTTAATGGGAGCCCTTAAATCCAATCTTAAGGCTGTGTTTAGGGATGAGAGATACAAGAATTTGGTGACACAATACAATGATTTAGTAGGATGTCATTGTTCTTACTTCTTAGTCATTCAACTACCTTCTACAGCCTTAAAATGTTAAAAATTTGAATAAAACAAATGATTTCTAACTGGAAGAGTCAGGACCAGAACTTAAGAAACAGGTTAATTGCGATATGTTTATCCTTTAGATAAGTGAAAGAGAATGACCTTAGCTTTGTCTACTTGATTCAGGATCTATATGTGCCCTTTAAAGAGTTGATTGATTCTTTCTAGATCCCACATTAGTCAGAGTCACTGGACCACCCTTTAGATGGTCCCCTTAAAGAACCTAGTCTTAACCAAGGATTGTCATATCGGTCCGTACCGAGGTACCGAGCTCAGCTCAGTATGATAGGGTACTCGGTATCGAGCGGTAGGTACTAGACGTACCATTCGGTATAATATAATATAATATGATATAAGTTCAAAAAAAAAGAAAAGGGACGACGTTGCCTCGTTCCTTCTCCCCACGCGGGAGACGTTTCTTCTCCCCGCGCAAGGAGAAGAAATCACCCACAAGCGACGGATCGCGTAGGCAATTCTTCACCCGCCAGCGATGGATAGCATGGACGAAAAGCAACACCGGACTCTAGACTCCAGGTTTTGTCTTCTCCCTCTTCTCGTCCCTCTTCTTCTTTCTCCCTCCCTCGGCTGATATCGCCCAAACTCGACCACCAACGGTCAAAATCGACCGTTACCAATTCATTTTGCATGGTAACGAGACGGAAACAACCCCAATTGATGGTACCGTCCAGTAGTAGGCGGTCCGCATACCGATCAACTGGTAGACCGGTACATACCACCCGGTACGAGCGGTACCATCGTGTCACGGACAACAATGTAAACAAGGTGTTCGATGAAATGCTCATGTTTGTCTGTGTACTTCGGTTTGTGTACATACCTAGTACAGCAAGTAGCGGGCTTGCAGTAGGCTTAGCAGCCCTATATTGGTTTGCTCTGTGGCCAATTTTGGCTTATAAATATGAGTGTGTTTTGTAAGAACTTGTGGGGACTTCGATCTGTAATAGACCATTATCCTCTGTGTACAACCTCTTTGAGTTTGTAATGTCCATGGGTGTAATGTGTATCTGGCTTATAAAGTGTTTGCTTGAGCAGTTGCTTGTGGATCCCGTGGGAATTGCTTTTTCTGGCTCGTTTTCTCTTTTGTAAGTCTAAGGGACTCTAGGAGATCTCGGGGAGGGCTGACCTTTGCGGACGGACATGCATGGGTACCGCACGGCTTAGGCAAAATCAGCTAAGCCCGTGATAGTCGGGTATTGCAAACGTTGGTCTTAACAACTAGTGTACTTGAAGGGCACATAGGGTTTAGATTAGCTTTTAGAAGATAATAGTCAAAGGAAATTCTAGCCAAAATAATAGAAAAAGCTCAATCCTAACAAGGATGCTCTGTCATTTGCATAGCTTCAAAAGGAGTCATTCTTGCCTATATTGTAGAATGCCAGGATCCACTTTATACATAACACCAGTGTCTACATAAATGACATTATGCCTGTTATAATAATTGAACATATTCCAGAGAGGGTCTTTCACAATGTCATGCAACTGATTCGCAACTCTTAACACAGAAACAAGAAATTACACACACTACATGTATTATGAGGATATCATATTCCATATGATTAAACTTGTATTAACTGATGCAAGACAAGATGTCACCTCTTTTTGTTAGTTTACTGAATACGATTTCTACTAGCACGCCATGTCAAGCTGTCGATTAACAAATGTCCTCTAGTGTGTCACAAAGACAGCCAAAATAGAAAACATTGTTAATGCTTTATATGTGTATGTATATAGATGGTGCACATGTCATTAAAAATGGAAAAAACAAACAACTAATACACAAGCAACAATTAGACAGTGGTCTGTGACAAATGAAAAGTGAAACCTATATGCATGTTACCTTCACTGGGATGTTGATTGTGTGAACCTGTCCCTTCCAACCTAGCTAAAGCCTCCTCCTCAAAGCGTTCTCGTCCCTCAAGTAAAATACTTAGATATTTGTACATATTGCTTTGTATCATTAGTTTGATATTCTCCAATTCTTCTTGAGAGAACTTATTTCCATACAGAAACTTTGCCTGTTCAAAACATTAAGCCATCAAATAGAAGTCCAGTCTAAATGGTGTATTCATGATGTAAAAAAGAACCAAAAAAGAATATGGGTTGCAATGAATCAAAGAGAAATTATTTTTATACAAAAACTTTGCCTGATAGAAACACGGAGCCATCAAATGGAAGTCCAGACTAAGCAGCATAAATCAATAAGTGATATAAACATCTTATATCAGGCTATCAACTTCATGGTGAGCTTGAGAGATGTGTTCAGATGACTGAACTTCATGATAATTCTCTTTTTAAGCAAAATACTGACTCTGGAACTTTCGGGTTTAGTATATTCATAAATAATCGTTTATATTTTTGGAGTATTTTTGGATTTGAAAGTAGATACCCTAGAGTTCCTGACATATTTGCATCACTTAAAATCAATGAAAGAACAGCACAATGCCATGAATTGACTTGCAATACATCTAAAATAATGAAAAGGAGAAGCTGTGTAGAAGAGGATGAATAAAGGACCAATAAGGGAAAGCAGGACAGTAAGAGGGAGATGAAATGTCAGAAAGCTAAAGGGTGCTTCTAAATTTTCCATGGCATCACAGGTAAACTGCTCCGTATGAATCTCAAGAGCAAATAGAAAAAAAAAAAAAGAAACTTCATCTCAAACTAAAATTGTGCTAGACAAGGGGCCCAAATGGCACCACTGTTTGCAGAAAGAGAACTCTCTGGCACAAAAGCAAAACTACAAACAATATTGATAAATACTCAACTAAAAAGATACAGTAACAGATTTGGCAGGTATATTTAAGCCATTTTTAGGAACCAATGTAACAACAAATTTCCATAAAATTAAAGAGTAACGATGGACCATAAATGACAAAATCAAACATACAATCGCTACACCACTTAACTGATAGCAACATCTGCACAAAAATCAGGATATAAATTGTACATTATGAAGAAAGTTTGAACACATTTGATATATGAAAAATCTTATTTGGATGCTAATTATCTTTACAGATCTTATTTGGATCAAGATTATGCATAAGATCCAAAGATATCCAGACAATCAGTAATCACAATCCTTTTAAATGCTCAACTAGAATAGTTAGTTGATATATCATACCTGTTTAAAGATAGTGCTTGTGCCAGACCCCTGTGGTCCAAGTAGCAAAAGCTTTTGAATTCTCTGCTCAAGGTAATCAGGTACAGGTCTGGCTACATAGGGAGCCACATTTTTAGGACCATTTGGAACTGGATGTGGTACGGGTAAAGAAAACAAAGAACATGCCAATCTTGTCAATGTCTGTCAAGCAACAACACAAGCACAACATTAAAGCGACTATTATCCTAAATATCAGTTGTGACATATGAGAATACAAATTTAGTCAAATTTGTACAAAAAGAGAATCTTAAATGATTATACACACCGATTCCCAGATATTTCCCCTTATATTATTTTGACCTTCCTCCTCATAACGGCCATCATCGTATACCCAGAAATGTGTATCACGTGGACATTGCACATTAGCAAACTGCAAAATTGGCATACATTCAAAAAGTGAATAATCGAAGAACCACGGTGGGAAGGACAAAAGCTTTGCAAATAATGATAAAAAATGAGACATGGAAACAACTTAAAAGAGAAAGTTTTCAGTTCAACTAAAAGAATTGATATGTCAATGTCTGATTCCTGTTTTCTAAATTTCCCACCCTCAAAGCTACAATAAGTGACTTGGTAAATATGCAAGGAAATAGTTCGTTCAGACCAATGATGTACAGAAAAAAATAGAACATGAAGCGAAAATACCCTAATTAGCGAAAGGACAAATAGTTCCAGACAGGTGAAAAGAAAATGATTGAATACAATGTGATTCCATCAGGCAATGACCGGAACTAACTGGGAACTGCACTATTTGGTGTTATTTTCAGAGGACGAACCATAAAGTTATTGAGACAGCTACCAAATACTCAGAAGGGCAAAATAAAAGTGAAAAAATTCAGTGAAAATTGGTGTAGCTTTAAAATATATGTTTTTGTTTTAATGTCTATCCTCTCAGGAAACAGTGCTACATATCTTCAATTCTTCATTACAAAGCTCGATGCACATCTCTGAATGCAACAAGAACGACAACAACAAGTAACCAGGATGTACCAACGTACAGCTCGGCATGAACTTTAACAAATCAATGATTTTGGAACATCACTTAAAGATATGAAAATGTAAGGGTCCATGCACACCACAGAAGTTGAACTTGAACCATGGTGCACATGACCTACATATCCTATGACAAGTTCATTGTGTGTTACGATACTAAGTCAAACTAAAAATGATGTCCACGATGCTGAGCAAGAAACAGTGTGTGGGAACATTGGGGAAAAAAAATCTCTTGTGGCCGTATAAGCAAGCAAACATTTGAACGTTAGAAACTTGGATGAAGGAGCGTGCACCACTTTCAACTATCACGGACGTGAAGATTAACTAACTACTGAGTCCTCTTCTCCTACTCTTTACTTTTCTTTGTGTAGCTCTTAGCACGAATTAAGTGAGGGACATTCAATCAGTTCTCAATTCTTTTGGCACCTGAGGCATATTTTCATCAGATGAATCACAACATTTTTCATGTAGAACTGCTATTGCCGATCAAAATATCTAAAGTGACCAGTCTGGATGCACTGATGACCCTACAGCACCAAAGAAACAACTTAAACTGAAAACTAACTCAAAGGGAAAAAGAAGTATTAGAAGGTAGCTGCTTGACAACAAAAAGGTGCCTTTTGAGTGCAATAGTTTCTACCTTAAGCATCCTTAATTCAGTTTTTGTAATTTCTCTGCCATTAATATAAACTTCAGTATTCCCATTGCTTGCATCAGCACGAAGCTTCCCAGTAAAATTCAAGTTAGAACTAATGATTCTATTGGGTTTCTCCCCCTCCTGCAAAGCGAAGAAGCATAGGCAAAAGATTAGCATGTCTTAACAAGCAAGATGGCAGGGTTCGGAAAAAGCAAGTAGTTTACGAAGCTGATGCGCTTGCCTTTCCCCAGAGGCCTGATTCTTTGTCGTACCAATATCTTCCAGGCTTCAACTTTTGGGGTGGAATTGGGCAACTGAGCAACTCTGCCATCTCTTCTGACCGAAGTGGGAATTCATTCACGATGAGCTGTTCCGGGCGGAGTTGATTTGCAGGACATTCCTTCTCAGCTTTCAAGATTTGTCTGACCTCCAGTGGACTGAGAAGCCGCGACAATGTCCTTGAACTCTTTCCAAGTCTCAAGCGCTTTGACTCATCAATTGGCTGGCCAATGCAACCAACACACTTCCGCCCCTCTGGCATTGATCCCATGGCTCGAAGCACACAGTAGCTGCAATACCTGGCATCGCAGACCAGACAAACTTCTTTGCTCTCCCACTTCCTCTTGCCACATCTATAACACACTCTTTTCCTCTTTTCCCTCCTGCTGACACCAACATATCGAGTAGAACCAGACAAATCACTGTAAAGCTCCTTGCTTTCTGATTTCTCCTCAAAAGTGACCACCGACGTCCTCCTTTCCTCGTTCACTGGTTGGCTAGGCTGCCCGTTCGGCGCGCTATGGGTAGACACCGGAGAATCCGAGCGGGAGGCATCAGAGAATTCTTCGTTCTGCAAGACTGAATCTACAGACTCAGAGCTTCCTGAGGTCTGGGAACTTCGGGGTGGGGGGTCAGCACAGCGAGCGATCCGAGATACAGGCAAAGGAATTGGATCGACTACGGGTGGAACGGTGCCATTGACCGACCTATGTGAACCAGGGGCAGTCTCAGCCGTAGGGATCAAATCGACCGGGTCAACCCTGGGAAGCTCGTACGACACCGGCGGACCATCGTACTCGATGGCGATGGAGTAGTCGAGGTTGGCCGGTGGCTCCGGTATGGGGGTGCCCGGAGGCAATATCCTCCGTAGCATCTCCTGCCAGCTACTCGCATCCATAGTATCCGTCATTTCTCCAAGCTCAGCAATCAAGCCGAACGCTTTTCGCTCGTCACTCTTACCGCGGCCCGGATGAAAAACCACGACCGAGCCCCCCCCCACAAGATCCAATCTTGAAAGCTCCAAGGAGCAAACTTCGCGGCGATAGCCTCGAGTACGCGGAAAACACACAACCTTACGCCGTGCCAAAGAATCTGGAGGCTTTTCTTGGACAGAGCGGCCTGTGGACCAGACCAAAAGGTCTATGAAGCGGAAGAAGAAAACGGAGAGAACAGTATCAAAAGCACACCTTTTCGCCGCCCAAAGAGATCCCACCGCTGCAAAACCCGAAAAGGCCCTGGTTGGAGAGAGTAACCCTGGATCGTTCCACCAGAATCAGAACAAAGCTCCACCTTTCTGACGAATTGGGTCGAAAACTCGAACTCGTCCGCCGATAGAGAAGGGAAATTGCGGGTCAATCGAGCCTGGGAAGACTATCTAGTACATAAATAGCTCCTGCGGGAGGACGAAAGGAAATCAAAGCCGGTGTCCCGGGGAAGAAGAAGAAGTAGTAGAAGAAGGGTGGGACGGGAACCGAGCAAGGAAAAAGAAGCTGTTTGGCGTTCCGTGTCGGAGCAGCGGATCCGTGCACAAAGCGCCACTCGGGTCGGCAATGATGAGGGGTGCTGCGTTGGGTATTCAAAGGGGGTAGTTAATATCCCACATTATTATTACTCCTATCAGCATTTACTACCGCGGTCAGGGTGTGAATGCGATGCCCCTCACAGAGAGAGAGTGAGTCTGTGTGTGTGGGTCCCACGCCATCCTTACTCTTCTCGCTCACCCAAAACTACCACCATCTTATTTGACTGGATTATTTAATGGACCTTGTGAGATGTCTGTCCATAAATGCTTTTACTCGCCCATAATAAATTACGGTTAAAATGTTTTTACACCTCATTTTATCAAAAATAAAACAAACTCTCGAGAAAAATTATTTTTTTCAAGAAGGTCCTCTTTTTTTTCTATTTTTTTAGAATTTCCAAACAGCATTCCTTTTTTTTTTTTCCTAATGCTTAGAATATCTCTAATCACCTACCTCTCATCTTTATCTCTTCGTAACACTTGGAATCTCTCTACACAAATATATACGTGAAAAATAAAACAAACTCTCAAGAAAAATTATTTTTTTATATTTTTAGAATTTCCTAGCAATTATACAAATATATACGAAAGGAAGCCTTTCGTATTCCAGCAGACGCAGCTTTTTGTTTCCATCGTCGGTCAACGCATGGAAATGAAACAAAAGTCAAAATGAGCATTAAAGAAATAAAGCACGTCAAGAAAAGACGCCCAATTCATACCTCGCCGTAGTAGAACGCCACGACGACAATTTGATTCGCCGTCATCGAAAGAAAGCAAGGAATTAAAGTCAAACATGGCGGACCTCATCAATGGGGCAGTGGGGTCGGTTCGGTCGATAGCCTCTCTAATTGAGTTGGTAAACCATTAGCTGCTCATGGTTGACGAATGAGCCACTCTCAACAGCATCTTAACACGACAAGAGAGAGATGGAGGCGTTTCTAAATCTTTCTATGTTAAAATCGAATCCGATTTGAACTGATTTAGTTTTTTTGAATAGATTCATTAATGATTTAATTTTGAGTTTTTTCATTTCAATTAATCGGTTTGAACCAAACCGAATCCATTATGATTTAGCTATCCTAAGTTCTTAACTAATTCAAACAAATTAATTAAATCAACCCAAAAACTTAATTTTACATATGACTTATCGTGTCGCCCAATTGGATTGAGGTTTCAATTCCATTCAATTAAATTGAATTAATTTATTCAATATATATATACTTAAAATTATAAAATAAATTAATTAAATTATATTAGTCGATTTTGAATCAGTTCGATTATGTAGCTCCAAATTAATTTCGGTTTGGACTATCTTACTTTAACCAATCCTAACCAAACAAAAAAAAATTGATTTGATTTAATTCAAACCCCCTAGTAGTGTCTCTATTCATAATAAATAAAATAAATACAATATTCATAATATAAGATAAGAGTGGCTATTTGACATGTCAGATGGCTTGGATATCACATATGAACAAAAATTAAGACCTATTTTGTATGTCAACAATGCATCCACCCAGACAACGATGTCGATATATCGAGTGTCGATATACCGATATGTATGTATGTATGTATGTATCGAGTTTTAAAAAATCTATTGTTGGACCAACAATACCACTCGTATGGTATCATACCGGGCGGATGGCTGTTTGATGATGCCGAGTTAGGTCATATGAACAACATACAAAGATGGATCACCTAAACCACAGGTCACTTTCTAAACTGAAATGCAAACTGCCATGGTGAAATCAAGCTAAGAAGAATAGATTCAACTTTAAAAAAAAAAATGATAAGGTCCATTCAATCACATCATTCAAAGCTGAAATAATGAATTAGCAAACCATGGTGTAGAATTTTCAAAGATGTTATCAGCAATGGTTCTCTTTTTTTCAACTGCTAACCAGATGAAAAAGAAAACTACAAAGCAGGTGAGGAAGAAAACAAACTAAAGTAGCAGATGTGTGGAAAGTTATGCATAAGAGGCAGCAAAGTAAACTGATAACACAAGAAAAGAAGCAAGTCTCTGATGTGGGTGCATAGGCTGTTGATGCATAACTATAAACCCTAAGCGAAATCAAAATGCCACTTCTGCTGGTTCAAATGAAGTTATCTATCAGAGAGTTCTCTATCACTGAAGAGGATAACTTGCTATATCTTCTAAACAATTTTGTAACCAAATTACATGAATCATGTACTTCCATATCTGCTAAATCATTAATAGGTAGAACATAAGCAGGAGAATATAGGTACCATGCTACTGCTAGCTCGTCGCATTTTGATCTTCATCAATTATCTTGCCAATATCGACCAAACAAAGTCCAGAGTTCCGAAAAACATACATGAACAGATTGCTTAAAAATGATGCCTACATAGTAAAAAAACCGCTTAAAAGTCCACATTTGATAATTACGAAAAATTAACAAGCAGATGGCTGCAAAATCACATCTACCAAGTACAAACAGACACGCCCAACAGATTACCTCCCATCATACGCAGACTCTCCCCTTCTCTCCTGTGAACCATAGATGTCCAAATTAATAAAAATTTATAGAAGTGAATATAACCTCCCCCAAGATTCGAGTCGAACCGAGCTGCTCTTTCTGAGGTTGCTCTTCTGGGATTCCTACAAAGAGCTTAAAGCAGGACCAGCAACACGCCAAAACTGTTTCTACCATCGGAACAACCATCTTGCCAATACCTCAAGACTACAACATTATAATGAATCAAGGGAACGTGAAGGAGCCACCAATCTGTGAATTACTACCGGATGGGGGATTGATTGCAACCCAAAGCAGTGAAATAGTGATAGCAATGAGCCCAGACCACACGAAAACAATGGTCGGTGTCCTTCCTCTCCGTCCCATTAGACCTTTCGCGAATGGGTACAGATGTGCCAACACCCAGAAGCTGAAGAACACCCCACCCAACAGCTTGCTCCACTGTGGTATCGTACTATATATAGTGCGGCTAAATCCTACAGCTATTGCTATCAAATTCACCATCATGATGGTGATGGGTGGTATCATCAGTGAGGTCCACTTCACTACGTAGAGATCAGCAAATTCATCATTCTCATCATCACCTGCTGATTTTGAAGTAAGGGTGAATGAGATCTCAATCCCAGCAATCACCTTCAGCAATCCCTGGAGCACAGCAGCAAGATGAGCACTGGTTCCTCCAATCAACCAGAACTGTTCATTTCGCCACCATTCTTCAAGTTCGATACCAGACCACTTGATCTCAAGAACCGCGAGCATGCATAATGTTAATGTAATGATGAGCAGGTACGTGAGGAAGGTCACATTGAGCGTCTGCACAATGAACTGCCCCGTGAAGAGAGAAAGTGCAGGTAGGAAGCAGTAGACAATAAGGAAGATGGAGGTAAATGGGTAGATCCCGACATTGAGATACGCAATCCTCTGAAGAATCTTCATTCTTGGACTTGCAAGCAATGCATTGTTACGGGAGAAGAAGATCTCGACAGAGCCTGTAGCCCACCTGAGAACTTGGTGGAGCCGATCGGTTAGGTTAATTGGAGCAGTCCCACGGAAGGCATCAGGTTTAGTTACACAGTAGACTGACTTCCACCCTCTATTGTGCATCCTGTAGCCAGTAACAACATCTTCAGTGACAGACCCATAGATCCATCCAACACGCTGTCCCCACTCAGTCTTGTCCTCGTACCAGCATGAGATGGCACTGATTGCTTCAGCTACGGTGGATGCATCAAGAAGGTCACGAGGAGCAGTAAGGAGACCAGGTGTGCGGCCATTTTTAACAGCAGGATGATCAGCAAGCGGTCGGCCTTGGACCTCAGCAACAGGAATGGAGTCGATCAGAAAGGCTGAGTTTCCAAATTTCTTAGGAAAGGTAGAGATGGCCATCTCATCATCGTCAGAGTCTCCCATGCGAAGAGCTCGCGTCTCCTCAGATTCCACGGCTGCATGTGTCTTACGCTTTTGGGGAAAACAGCAGCTGCAGCAGCTTCCTTGGCGTTCTTTGGATCGAGGAGGATCAAAGCCATAGAGAGCAATCCGTCGAAATAGGCAGCCAGTACCGACATAAACTGGCCCTTGAAGACCATCGAGGGCTCTCATGTTGACATCAAAAAAGACAGTGTTGTTGTTCGCATAACGGTCGGAGGGATCAATGCCTTCAAACCGCTGTGGAAACTGGACATAGCATATGCGGTCACCCCCACGATCCATCATGAAGCACATGCCCTCTCGGAGGGCCTGCGAGTTATAGACGTAGTGGTCACAATCAAGGTTGAGAATAAAAGGACCATTTGACATAATTGCAGAGGCACGAACAAGAGCATTCATAGCCCCAGCTTTCTTGTTGTGGTCATAGCCTGGGCGCTTCTCACGAGATACATAGACCAGCATGGGCAGACGAATGTCTACAACAGTGAAATCAAGCGGTCCACCCTCTTCATTGTTTCCAAATAATGGTTCATGACTTGGAGGCTTCAACATTACCTGCAGACGAAAACAGATGCATGATTCCAGTGATTTCTACCTTCTAGTTTGTCTTCCTGTTCCCTTATGTTCCACAAGAATAAGATAGAAAATAATTGAACTGAAGCTTGAGGCCTCACCACATAAAAGCATAGCACTAAACTCAGGTGACAGTAATCTGACTTGACGTTACAGATGAATAATAGACTGAAATCCAATAGTTACCAAAATGTGATGCTAACACAGAGCTCCAATGGAAGAGGTTAATACAATGAAAAAAAGGATAAGAACTTGTGACAAACAATTCTTGGGTGCAAGAATTTTCTATTATGATCCAGAGGAAGATGCAAGCATGAAAGTTTAAAGAAAAAGAATGCAGCTTTTCAGAATATGCAATAAAGAAACAATAATTTTGTGGTGGTAACTATGTTTTTTTTTGCATATTTTACCAACACATGGGGAAAAATGACTTGAAACGACAGCATCCTTCATCATAGACTGAAGGCATTGTTGCAATTTTACAGGCTACTGAACCCTAAAAGCAGACAGAAAACTACTCTATAAAAGCCAAACCGACCAGATTATTTGTGAAAATAAACTGGTATTTAGAAAAAAGTGCAAAATAATACCTGAATGATTCCAGCATGATCACCCCGTGTATGCTCCGATGAGGGGTTCATCCAAGTTCCAGGCCAATGGGTACCATCAGCCATCCATGTTGCTTTAGGAATCTTTACAGATTCTACCAGATCATCACCAGCAACCTCCCTTTGTCGTTTCATTGCTTTGATCTCCTCACGTGCATGGTAAGCATCAGATCGCCGTCGGATTGAATCAGGCAACCCATTGATCCGAACCTTGAATTCATCATATTCTCTCTTTACCCGCCTTCGGTCCTTGACAAAGTCAGGTCGGACCTTGTTCTTGTAAGGATCCTTCTTCAAGTTAAAGTAACTTTCAGGATTTCTGGGCTCAATACCATGTTTACGACAGAAAGGGACCCATATATTTGCAAAGCTAGCAGCCTCAGCCATTGCTTCAAAAGTCAGAAGGGCACCGCCATCATCTGAGACATAACAAGCTAGCTTTTCAACAGGGTAATCAGCAGCAAGGATGGAGAGTATGGTGTTTGCAGTTACAAGTGGAGGTTCTTTCTCAGGGTCAGCCGTGGAAACAAAGACATCAATGCCTGGAAGATCAGACTTTCCACTAGGGTTGGCAGCCGTAGGAGTCTCAAACTTTTCCTTTAAAACAGCAAGGTCAGCAGCACGGTTTACTGGGGCAAGCTTAGGGAGTTGATCCAATAGCCAGGAGAACGCAAACCACAGCTCACAGACGACGGACATCCCCCACAGCCAAACTGCATCCTCGTTTTTGTGTTTAATCCTCCATGCAAGAAACAGGGCAAGAACAGCCATGCGGACAAAGATGAGAAGCCTGCAAACCAGAAAGCATAAAATTATTAAACCCATTTAGAAACCTGGTATTATGAACGAGGAGCTAAAAATTTAGAGAATGGGATGCATATACAATTCAGATTCACACAAATAGCATAAGTCTGTCCAAGTGGAGGATATATCAAAAAACATATTCAAAAGGTTCATCCATGAAGAACGATATGACCACTGCAGACAAAAATTTGACAAAGCAACTAGTGCTAAACTGAAGATAACTCAACCAGAAGAGTCAGCGAGCTAGGCCCTTTCAAAAGCATGTGAATCCTACTTGAACTTTCAGACTCAAGCCCATTTATGTGTGTCAGCCCTCGCCATCCTAGCAAGCTCACTTTCTAGAATACTTGGTAACGTGATGCAAAACATGGTCTTACTCTTTTTCCACCTTGAGTGGAGCGAATGATCTTAGGTAAATATGTCATGATTATCCTTAACATAAGCTTACAATGATGTTTCTACGTTAAAATTTTGCAAGAGTCTGATTCATCTGGCACATGAAAATAGAGCAATTTGATAAATGATCCCAGTTTTTTATTTTTAAAAAAATAAAACTTAAATTTCATACAGAAAATGAACAGAACCAGCTGTTGTAATTACCTATATGGGCTCAATACTGCAGCAGGGATCTTCAACTTTCTAGTGAGAGGCCTCCATGGTTTGTTTGTTAGTTCTGTAGGCTGTGCATTTCCTCCATCCCCACCATCAACTTTATTCTCAGTTGGCCAAATTGCATTACCATAACCATAGGTCCCCTTTGTTTCAAAAAGCCATCGATTGTGATCCCAATCACTTGTCTGACTCCTGGTCATTTTCTGTGACCTCATTATCGAAAGCCTCCTTTCCATCTTTGACATTCCATGTGGAGCTGGTAATGAGAGTGGTCGTCCAGCTACAGCATTGCTGACCACCTCCTCCAACTCAGTAGTTTTATATGGTTCTTTGCATCCTGGACAGATCCCACCACCAACCTTCACCGCATCTGAAAAGCACTCGGCACAGATTTTAAAATCACACTCACAAGGAAGGATATCAACCCCACGCTCATCGCTCATGACCTTTGAGTCGCATCCTGGCATCGCGCAGGATGAGCCCTTGGCACCAGCCATCTGGGGATGACTTGCCTCCGACTCGATCACCTTGTCCATCAGATGAGCACGAGTGACACTATTGCATCCACCTGTGAACAATGAATTTGAGACGTATTGCTCTTCTACCTTCGCAGAGATAACATGATCCATGGGTTGATTGTCCGGAGTTGGCGGGATGTGGACATGATAGTTTGTATATTCCTTGTCGAAATCACCACTTCCGAAATCACCGTCAAGATCATCCCTGGAGTAGCTGACATACCTGCCCGACGGAGTTCGACGGGCAAAGGTGACAGTGGGCGGCACATTCGTCGGTCTACCATCGGGCTGCTGCTGATCAGATGACGAGGCTACGCGCACGGATCTACTGACTCTAAGAACATTGTTTGAAGCCATGTCTCTTCGCTCTCTTAAATAGGTAAATATCCCCGTTCCACTATCCACAAACTTGGGAAAAAGGGACAGAGATCAGGACCTGTAAAAGCAGAAAATTGGGATCGTAAAGGGGAAGAATCGAAACTATCTTGCACCAGAAATGAAGGCTAAAAATCTAAACTTTTTCAAGAAAAGTGCAAAATTAAGCATTTGGAAGCGCTCTGTTCAGTTCATCGATCAGCTGCGTGGTCGCGTAAGAAGCCCTCGCACTCAAAAGACTTTGAAAAATGCGGGAAGAATACCAAAAGGCTGAACTTTGTTAAGGAATTGCCCGAAACGCTTCAAAAGAAGCTATGCAACGGTTAGATCACCTACCTGAGAGTCCGACGAGAGAGAGGGGGGTAAACTAATAATGCTTCTTCCCCGAGTGTGAGAGGGCGCTCGACCAGGTCTTTCTGTAAGAGGCGCTTCAGAGGTTGCTGGATTTGACGCAGATCCCGACCGATTCTTCACTCAGACAACACAGCTGAACGGTTCAGCTCTTGCCTTATTCCTGCGAGAACTGTATCAAGTGGAGGCGACGTGGCCTACGATGGAGCGCGATCGAGGGAAGAAGTTGGCCGGCGACCAGAGGTGGCACCTCTCGCTGTATCACCACATCGTCACCATGGCGGACTCCTTTGGTCAGGGTTTGGGTGTGCTCATGGGAAAGTGACGGGGGGAAGGGAGAGAGAGGGGCTTAGAAAAGGAGCGGCCTTTTTTTCCTCGGAGAAAAGAGGTAAATTAAAATCAGATATTGTTTCCCAACACAAAAGCGTTGAGTGTAGGCGAAGAGAACGTGCCGACCCATGTTGGATCTGCTGTTGGGTTCGAACACGTATCATGGTTTACGCTCTTCTGACGAATCGGTGGCGGACAACTGGAGAAGTGGGGGGGGGGGGTTTTGGAGTTGCCTAACTTGATCTCAACGCGTACGCGCCGAGATGGGAGCGTCACAGCCGTTCGATTCTCAATTATCCGACGTAAGTAAATAGCGTGGGAACAGCATTCGCGGCGCCGAGACAGGCTCTAAGCGTTCTCACAATGGGACCCACGTAGACCCCCACAATAAAAGATGTCCGTCAACGGACAGCCGAGCCGCTCCCGCGTTGAGATGATGGAGATTTGCTGTAATATTTATATCCGCGGAAACTGTACGACTGCGATGCAAAGCGCACTCGACACCGAAGTGATTCGAGCTATATATATCTTTTTTTTTTCGATCATTCTTGAAATATTATTCTTAAAATTATATACTAATATTAATATCATTTAAAATTCCACAACGCCTTCAGATATCTCATATTTAAAATCCCACAAGTGGAAGAATTGATTAGAGAAAACAAGTCTTATAATGGGCCAAACCGCGTTTTGGTTACGATTGGAACCGGTCAAACCGGATTCCTGCATTTAGTCAAAGGAGGAGGCCTTTTTATAATTATAATTTTAATTTTTTTTTTCGATGACATATGAACAATTGCGGTATACACGTCAACGGTGATTGCGACAGTAATGTTGCGACCGGTGACCGTTATCTTTTACCTCTGAGTTGCATTTAGAACGTTATAATCGTTCGTAACGGTGTCTGATGTGTCCTCTTATGTCAGATAACGGTCGGTCACTCGTATGATTCCGTCGACGACGGGGAAATGGTCACGCGAACTCTCACCCGGAGTCGCGTAGGGGACATCGGTGGTCCCACCTCTCATGACGCGATCACGTGGGAGAGGCATCTTTCTCGCGTAGGATCAAGACAACCGATTGGTACGCGCGTTTCCTACGCCTAAACGTTCGAATTTAATTTATTTTTAAATTCTAGAAAAATAAAGCAGAGGGCATTATCGTTGTTTTGTGGCCATCGGGGCCGTCTTAAGAAGGGGGAGGTGACGTGGGGAAGCCATGTGGTCGAGCTGCTGCCGCGGCGGTGGGGCACGTGCTAGAGGGACGATGGGGCCCACCCCGGTCCGGGGGCACATGGCCACCGGCATTCGGCAGCGACGGATGCCACGGTGTCCGAATTATTCTCCCGTCTAAATAAAGTACAAAGAAGATTTCCATTTTCCTCCAAGATTAGGTAGGAATTTATATTTGGAATTAAACTTAGCATTTATATTTGGAATTAAACTTAGATTAGTTTTGAATTGACACTAATATCCTACAAATTCTGAGCTCGGTGAATTGATAAGAATAATAGAAGTGCTTTAGGTATTTATAATTTTAATTAATATTTTACCTAACTTAAGACCTATGGATTAATTAACTTGTGGATTCTGCACGTGACTTGGAACACAGACAGAATGAGAACAGAGGAGTGACCAAAATGGTACTCATTGCATCGAAATTAAATAGACCCGAATTAGTTACTTACCCTTCTGAAATCTGTGATTTTAATATATAAATAAATAAACATATATATATATAATAATGAGTTGTATAAACATATATATATATATATATATATAATAATGAGTTGTTTGGGCAAGAGAAAGCATTAGCTCACCCCCTTGATTGATTTAGCTTGATCTGCATCTTTCTAGATTTTTTAACTAAAGAAGGAAAAAGCCTTCAGTTTGCTGACATGCCTCAAGTTATCTCAAACTAATAAAAGATTACCAAAGGTGTGAAAAGACCTTCACCAGGCACAAGAACCTGATGTTTATTTCTATTAAATAAAAGTACTGTTCTCAAAAAATTGCCTGTACCCAAAATTAGAGTGTAAGTTTGAAAATTTGATGATCAAGCAGAGGCAATAGGTATCCTCCAGCATGGAGCATGTACAACTCAGTTTTCAACAACTGGAATTCTCAAATATGTTTACCCTATATTAGTGGAGCACGACGACACTTGTTGCAGCAAGTTGGTGACTTGGAGCAGCAGCGCAAGCTTTTCGAATTTTGTCTGCTGAGTGTGGAGTTTCCGAGTACCACAAGAGCATGTTCGACTCTTCCCAAGATTTTCTGCCAGAAATTTTCAGTGGTATCATATCACATACCAAGGAGGAAAATCCCAAACTGACAAAACAAAAAAAAGGACCGGCACAAGGAAAGGTGCGACCATCTGATTCTGCCAAATTTGCTCGACTCCAATTCATGGAGAACTTCTTTTCTCTCAATCCTACTCTTAACCATGTCCGAATCCAAAGTCTAACACAACATCGAGTGCCAGATGGGCTTCTAGTCAATGTAGAGCAAGATACGCTTCTAAATCAATACCGTTGAACCCTTTTGACAAAGAATACAAGTTATCAAACAGATGGCTCAAGCATGATTTTCTTTTAGTAAATCCTCAGGCATTGTTATCGGAACCAAGCTTAACACGGTACCTGCATCTTGTTAGTAAGTTTTGGGTAAAGTTATAGAAGACCCAAATGCTCACTGCCGGTAGATAAAACAAGATTGACCAATCCTTGTTGGCATGAGAACTCACGGCTGGACACTTTCGGCCAAGTCCATTGTAGAACCTCTTATTCTAAGTCTGGCAGCTACATCATCCAGCATCTCATATACCTTCTCAATCTCTGGATTCGACCTATCCCCAATTTTAAAGTTGTGGACAATCTCATTTAAATCTACAAGTCTTTGACCAGGCATTGATCTTAGTTCTCTCTTCTTCATCATCTCCTTCACCTTGTGAGCATCTTCCCACTTCCCTGCTGCCACATATATATTCCGCAACAAAGAATAGCGAGAGCCATTTGAAGGTTCAAGCTCAACCAATCTCTTCGCAATGCTCTCCCCCAACTCCAATTCCCCACGAAATCGGCATAGTCCGAGCAAACCTCCCAGGGCTAGTGATTCTTCATCCTCGGACATGCCTCTTAATACTTCTTCTGCTTCTTCAACAAGGCCAAGCCCTCCGTAGAGGTTTGCCATGCACCAATAATGAGCAAATGTAGGTTTGAGATTATACAACTTGGTCATCTGCTCAAAATATTTCTTCCCTTGGGTCAGTAGGCCTTTGCGGGCGCATGCACATAAGATTCCAATGAAAGTAACTTCATCTGGTGAGATTCCTGTTCTTTCTAGGTGGAAGCTATCATTAGTTTCTTCATCCATATCACAGCCTATACACAAGGAAAAGTAAAATGTCAACTCTTAAGAGTTTAGATCAAAACTACCTACTGTATCACGCAATAAGGTAGTTTGAATGCAGTACATTAATAAATTGTACTATGCTAACATTATTCTAGTAATGATAACGGCTATCTCCAATAAAATAATATCTCAAGCTATGATGATTGTATATAATTCAACATGAGGTGCTATGAAACAATTTCAAGTTCCTTATACTAGGTCGAGGAGGAAGAGGCAGAAAGTTATTTTGCAGCAGAGCCATATCTCACCTTCTTCCACCATCTCATCAAACAACGCAAGCCCGTCTAAAGGATCCCCATAGATACAGTGTCCGACAATCATTGCGTTCCAGCAGACCAAATTCCGCTTCGGCATCTCTTCGAACACCCTTCTTGCAACATCCACTCTTCCACACCTACTGTACATATCGACTAATGCCGTGCCAAATATCACATTATCATCTACAAAAATCCTAGTAGAATATGCATGAATCGACCTCCCTCCATTGAGCTTGCCCAGCCTCCCACACGCTGTGACCACACTGACCATTGTCTTATCATTCCCCTTCTGCCCCTTCTTAACCATCAACCTGAAAAGCTCCAATCCCATTTCGGGGTTCCGTCCTTTTACACACCCACCGATCATAACATTCCAAGACACCACATTTCTTCCTGGCATTTTATCGAATAGCTCCCTTGCAGAATTCAACTCCCCTGAGGCGACATACCCATCGATCATGGAGTTCCAAGACACTGTATCTCGGTGGGACATCTCATCGAACAACATGCGCGCGCAACCAACTAGGCCGCAGGTGGCGTACATGTGAACAAGGGAATTACGAACGTGACGGACGGCGTCGACGCCCCGCTTCACGGCCTGGCCGTGGCAACTCTCGCCGGAGTCAAGGGACGACGCTCGGGCACAAGCGGAGAAGAGGACGGGGAAGGTGAAACTGCTGGGGGCAAAGCCGGATCGGAGGTTGGCGACGAAGAATGGGAGGGCGAGGAGCGGGTCAAGGGAGAGGGAGAGAGCCTTGAGGACGACGTTGGCGCAGAAGGCATCGGGGGCAGGGACGCTGCGGAAGAGGAGGAGGGTGTAGGAGAGCGGGGCGGCAGGAGAGTCAGCTACGGCCTTGAGGAGGCGGGAGGCGGCGAAGGAGTCGTGCAGGAGGCCGGTAACGAGGAAGTGGGCGTGGGCCTGGAGGAGGCCACGGAGGGAGCGGCGGGAGAGAAGGGGGCGGAGAGAAGGGTGGTACAGGGAGATCCTCTGAGGGGAAGAGGAAGGCTGGGGAGAGGAGAAGGGATTGGGGTTGGGCCGGAGGACGTCGTCGGCGAGGAGGGGTTGACGACCCATTCATGGAGACGTGTCGCTCGCATTCCTTTGTCCTCCCGCCCACAGGGATTTATTTCTCGCGTATCGGTATCGGTTCCGGCATGACAACATAACGGAACGATGGGACTAATGTAACAGATATTTGGACTATTATTCTTTAAGGGTCATCTAAACCTTAATTACTGGTATTTCTCTTTAATCTTATCATCTATTTCAATAAAATCTTAATTATTGTATCTATAGTTATAACACTCACATAGCTAATTTAAGAGATCAACATTGGGATTGCCCAATTCAATTTGGATAGTTTGGTATTGGTAGGGTAAATATTAGGTTCGGACACGTCAACACCGAAGACCACATAGACGATCGACGTAAAAGTTACCTTGGCCAAGTCAACTTTCTCAAATGTCTCGGGATCACCAATCTACGTTGGCGCCTGACATGGCATCGCCCATTTGGTATAGGGTTAGCTGAGTTAATATAATGCTAGAGTGTCAGGCATAAGTCTAGATGATCAAGACTCCGAGAATGGATAATGACAACTCTCGATGCGGAGTTATACCTTCGAGCGATTAGGGGCGCCATTGGTATTGATGATCTTTGAACGATCTTTCCTCAATCCATATATATAAATACCTACACTGTAATCACCAAACGGAGGGGGCTATGAAAAAACTATACCTCGATAGCTAATTTATATTGAGAGTGTTAAATTAAATTTGGATGATTTGACATGATAGAGTTAGATCGGATTAATGATAATTTGGATCAATCATAGAGTTGGAAGCAATAATTTATCTTGGAAGAGAAAGAGAGAGAGAGAGAGGAGATAAATGAGAGGGAAGGGAGAAGCATACACCATCGATCGTCGAGCCCGGGCTGTGCGACCTCCCTCCGGAGAGAACCCCAAAACCTTTGACCTTTTGGACCACCAAAAACCATGGCTAAATCGACAAGGACGGTGCTCCACCACATCGAGTCAGTCTTGACCAAGGAAAGGAGACGCACAGCGCGGTAAATGAGGCGTCGCACTCGCAGCAGCGAGCCATGGGGAGGAGGCAGCGATCTGCAAGCATCGGTGGTGAAAACAAGGCATGCAGGAGACGTCACCTCAAGGATGACAGCATCTCTGACGCCTCTCCCGAGCGTCAACTCCGAGGGAGGAAAGCACCACGCACTAGTGCATGACCCTCCAGCCAGCGAAGAAAGAGGGGAGAAGGAGCGAACGAAGGGAAAGAGCTCCGTGAGGGGCGGGGGCTGTAGTCAAGCAGTTGTCATGACATGGTAATCATTCTTCTGTGATTTGTTAGAGGCCTTCGTCGTCTATGGCTGCCTGTGGTTTTGGAACCAGAAAACAAAGAAAAAGAGCGTCTCTACGGATCATTCTAAAGTCAGTGTCAGAAAAGATCACCCGTCTCTTTAATGCCTTTTTATTAGCTTGCAGACCTTTCTATCGGTTCTCATGTCTCAACTCGAGTAAAAGATTGCAAAGTTTTACAAGCAGGTTTGGGAGATAAAAGAAAAAAAGTAGAAATAATTGACTGAAAGTATATCAAGTATACAAAGTAAGATTCTGACGCATTCATGGAATTCAGAGAGGGGGCTGTGCATGGGAGCAGAAGAAGCACATCAAGAAAGGCCAAAGCCATGCATCCTCAGAGTCAGATTTCTGTGGATTCCCTTCCCTACCAATTCATACATTATCTCATGAGACACAGACTTCCATGAGTTCATGACATTAAGTGAATGCATGAAATCCAAAATTGGAAAAGGATTTTAACTCATTTATGAACACATTAATTAACAACTCTTTCATAGCACAGTGAGACCTAAGAATGAACTGTATGTTTGGCTTCTTTTTTTTTTTTAGGCTCTACCAATAAACAACATTTGACCTAATTCAAAGCAATCACTACAAATGCGAATGATATCACCTCACTACCTTATATTTTATGGTCATAAACCATACAATATAAAAAGTATATATTTATAGTTTTATGTATTACAGCCATGCAATAGTAACATGAGAGTTTGTTTATATAAGTTTGCTTTAGGTGAAGTGTGAGATTTTTTTTTATGGTGCCAAATAAACCCTAGCTTTAACACGGGCAATAACTAGTTTTCATGATGGGCTGTTCTTTGGCAGAAACCTACAGAGAAATGGACACATCAATCATGAGAAGAGAAAGCATCAAATATGCTCGTATCTCGAGACAACGAAACAAATTGTAGAACACAATCGTAGGTTTTGGTTACGAGTAGATGAAGAACGCATGCAGTACTCGATTTTATTTTCTCCTGCCTTCTTCTGCTCAACTATCTCCTTTTTCCTCCTCCTCCTCCTCCTCCTCCTCCTCCTCCTGTCCAGTTTCTGCAACTTTTGTGACCTCCGAGAGAGCACTGGTTCGTATCATGACCCCAGAAATGTCAACTTGCGATGGAGAGCTGGTTTTTTAGTGTGGCCTGCCTAATGTGATCTCAAGATTCGGCTTGCTCGAGCTCGATGTTTCTGAAAAGCATGGTGAGTTCAATTCCAAGAACAACATCTCAAAGCTCTTTGGTTGCATGTCCTGCTGCAGAAGCAAGAAGAATCCGTGTCATTTTTTTTGTTAGCTTTTATGTGCATCACTGTGTTTCGCATTCAAAGATATGAAACCACGAAAACTAAGAGAATTAAGTACAGTTTTATATAGACCAAAATATTTCCTCGAAAAAGACATCAAATGTAACCATTTCAAGTTGACACGAAATAGTCAGTCATTCTTGGGACGCAGTTTAGATTACCTCAGAGTGCTGCTGCATGCTTCCTGCAGTGGAACTTCTTGCCATGCCATTATCAATGCTCCCCCTGTGGGAAAACCATCACCAAAGCCTGTATCAGCAGAACAAACGACCATGCATGGAAGGAATAATGACATGCTAAAGCAGGTTGATTTTGCATATGAATTCATTTTATGGGTCATCAGCCCACTAAATTGCTGCAAACAAAGCTAGCTTCTGCATCAAAGTTTCGGATACCATGAACACATCGACACTCTGAGAGCCTTGAAACCCCAAACTGACACCAGAGTTGTCCTTTCAGAACAGATTTCTCAGAAGAGACTGCAACTAGGGATTACTGTCCTCTTGAAGGATCATAGAATCATCTTGGATGCCTAAAACCTGGACACTTGGAGAAATGGTATGATCCAGCGGGAAGAATGAAAAGGAGTGGAAGAGAAGATCTGCAAAAGCGTCAAAAGTGTGGTCTTCTCAACCTCACTCGGGTGTACTCTTTGACTTCTGCGGGAAGCAAACAGATTTGACATGCATCGGTTTAAGCTTCCTTCTGTTCTGAAGAAGTGACTGAAGCTGATCTGATCTTTCTTAAGATTAACAGTCAATTATGCTTAAAAAAAGGAATGCGACCTTCTTCTAAGGTTGAAAGTAAGTATTACAATAAGAATGGAGAAGAAATAGCAACTTCCATCCAAGTGCATGTTCATCTATTCTTCTCTTGTTCTAATCTCTCTCTATTCTGAATGGTATGCACATAATCCTTCTTCCGTGTTATCAATGTGATAACACATCAGAAGTTGTGTGAGTACTCACTCTTGCATAAATCATGTGTTTAGATAGATGAAACGAGTCTGGAAAAAGATGTCTTCATCAAATTACTGAGAGGTTGGAGTTTGGAGAAGAACTGAAGACTCCATTCTTTCTTCAATTACTTGAGCTTTTTTTAATTCACTAAACTTGTCCCAAACACAGAATAGAACAGATGTCTGTACACTTGCAGTGACCTACTTTTACGTGAATGTGAATGATGATTGATGAGCACACACATGGCTAATACATTAATCATCATCTTTTTAGCGCAGGAAGATTGTGACTGCCTACCTTTGCTGACTTGACGATTCTGATAGATGAAGATTGTGAATTCCTGCTGGATTGTCATCAGAATTCTCTCCCATTGAGCCAGTCGCAATGCCATCGGATTGGCCTGGGACGACAAGTATTAGAATCCATTGTCAAAGAAGCTCTTAGGCAAGAACTGTAAGAGACAAAGAATTGAACCTGATGGAACTGCAGGTCTATCGGTGTTCTTCAGAGTTCGATACATCTGCAACCACAGATACATAATTATCATCGAGGAATCTTGGATGATCATCTTGTAAAGCACATTGTCTTTTTTTATTTTTTGTTCTTTCTGGTTTTAGACTGCTTGTAAGTCATTCCACAAATATAATTATTTGCTCACTGGAACATCCAAGAGACTATGGACGGCATCGTACTGTTGGAGTGCAACTCATCAGAGTAGCTTCCTTTCACAGTTCACTACTACTTTTTCTTGCAGTAGCATCTTTTCTGGTTTGAGTGTAAAAGCTGCAGCAATGCATGCGGTG
The DNA here is from genome assembly GCA_021527575.1 of Ensete glaucum. Classification (NCBI taxonomy): domain Eukaryota; kingdom Viridiplantae; phylum Streptophyta; class Magnoliopsida; order Zingiberales; family Musaceae; genus Ensete; species Ensete glaucum. The sequence goes on from CM038553.1 coordinate 52,856,245, forward strand.
AAAGGAGTACACAAGTGATGAGGAAAGAGCAAGGAGAAAACACAAGGAAAAGAAAGGGAGCTTTTTCTCTACTCGATTCCAAGGGAAGGTCTCTTTCCTGCTCGTGAAAGCGACCCTTTTGATTCAGTTCTAATCCACATGGTCGGAGATCTCAGATTTGGTAAGGAAAAGAACAAAGAGGAAGTAATCAAGGAGTTAAATTACATGAAGGAAACCAAGATCTGGAGAAGTGGTAAGAGTATCTATCTATCTTACCTGCAAGTGAGATTTCACATGAGCCAGGGTAAGATCTCTCACATCCATGAGCTCTAGAACTGACTTGGGAGTCGCCCCTGACCTCCAAAAGAAAGCGAAAGAAGAGAAGTCACAAAAGGAACGCAAGATCTCTTTTCGATCCATGTAAATTATACGTGCAGCTGGGAAATGCATCGTTACTCTCGTGGCCTCCCAAGAGCTCCACAGCATGCACAAAGCGGGCGTGGAGTGTGGTAGTCCACCGCATCCTCGGGGCTCTCATGCTCCGCTTGGCAGGGAACCGCGGCGGCAGATATCTCGATCTCGACAAACCTTGGCTGGCCACGAAGTGCGTTAAAGCATGATTGGAGGAGGAAGGAGACCCACACAGGTGATGCTGCTGATGCGGGGTGACTGCAGGAAAGAAAGGTGGGTGTTGGTAGATTGGGATGCCCGTTATGGGCTCCAGCCAGCTCTGCTCTTGGTGATGTAGCGGGTGGTGGTGGTACTGTAGGTGGTGGTGATGGTGGCGAGGTTGAGAGTGGTGGAAGGTGTCATTGCTTGTGGCGGCGGAGACCCCGGCGCTTGGGTTTGCCAAGGAGACCTCAGATGCGGTGGCTCTGGCTGCCGATGCAGCGGTTCTGTTCTTGTTGGTTGTGGTGGTCGAGTCCAAGCCCCTGCACCGAAACCCTAATTCCATGTTCTCATCACCTGGCTTTCTCCAACTTGATGCTGTGGTTTCGAGCGAGCTGATCTGAAGCGATAAATCTGCTGATGCTGATGCTGCTGCTTCTGCTGCTGCTGCTGCTGAGAAGAGCTCCATTCGCTCACGGTACTCCTCCTTCCTCATCCTCCTCCTCCTCCTCCTCCACCACCACCACCTCCACCTCCTCTTCTTCTTCTTCCTATGATTAATGCTCTGTGAGAGGGATAGCTGTACTTTTGGTTAAATGTAAGTGAAATGATGAACTTGTGGGTCATGTGTGTAGGTATTTTATGTGGTAGTGACAAAGAGTTGTAATGGCAAGCATGTCTTCTGAACAAGGAGAGTACCATCATGTCAACATTGAAGGTAAACATTGTGTGGAGTAACAAAGGGTTGATGCTTTGCGTTTTTGAATGCTGTGAAAGAAAATGACACCTGAGAAGTGTAGAAGATTCCCTGTTGCTTTTGTTTTCTTGGGCATTGTCTGAGCGAGAAGGAATATTTTGTGCGAGCTCGTAGTTGAAACTTTAGTGCCTGCTCTCCTTCACCTTCTTCTCACACTAAATCGTCGATTTGACCCTTTCAAATTGAGATTTCCATCTCCATTTCTTTCTTCTTGCAGCCCCTGACGGATAGAACATGTAGCTACAGCCGCTCCTTCTCATACTCCGCAATGGGTGATTAATCTCCTGCTTCTACATTTGCTGTTCATCCCTGTCAGGGTTAGACTGATAGCAGGCAACACAAACTTCTCTATCTCTCTACCTTTTTATCATTCCCCTCAATATAATTTGGTTCTTAAATATAATGCTAATATTTAAAATTGAGATTATTATTATTTTTTTTTTACACAAAAAGGATAAATGGTACAGATAAGATTCGAGTTGAATCTTGTGATGAATTGTTAAAGTCTTCATCAGGTAAGTGAGCCAGCAGTTTCATATATATAATTTGAGATTTCAAACCCTTAGTTTAGTCTTATTTTAAGATTAAACAACGATGCATTTTATATTAATATTATTATTCCTTAATTTTCTGAAATATTTATCTTGTTTGGTCCTCAAATAGCTATCGATAATACATAACGATATTAAAGCTTTCTTTGTTTGTGCAAATTATGTAATGCTTTCAAAGATCAACCTATGGGTAGACTATCCTATAACATATCTTCGTATGATCCTACGATCATTTATTGTTTGTGCTCTGTTCTTGCCATGATAGTTGTGGTTTGATATGATACAGATTTCATGCATGACTGGCAAATAGAAAACCATACCCCAAATATAGCCGAAGGGTTTTGCACCTCCAAATCCTGCATTGCACCCGAAAGAAGGTAATTAATGGCGCAGAGAGGATTCGAGAGCGGACAAATCCGCCATTGCCAAAAGCACGCGACCCGGTCAAACGTTCCCTCCCCTTCACCACCACCCAACAAGAACAGCCTTCGATTCCACTTCCTCTGCCTTTGATCTCCTATAAGAAGAAAGCTCTCGTCGTTCTCAGTACTGTGCAGAGAGTTATACGGTTCTCTCCCCCTTTTTGTCGCTCCCCCAAGGAGAGAAGAGGGAGGAGAGAGTGGATCAGCGTCTCCCTCCTGAAGGTAAGAGATGGATCGAGGAGCGCCGGCGTTCTGCTTCGTCGTCGTCGCGGTGCTCGCCCTGGCCTCGTCTGTGGCGTCCGTCAACGTGACCACCCTCGCGTTCGACGAGGGTTACGTCCCGCTCTTCGGCGAAGGCAATCTGGTGCGCTCTGCCGGCGGGAGGAACGTCAGCCTCCTCCTCAACCGCTTCTCCGGTGAACGCTTCGTCCTCTTCCTCCTCCGCCCTTCGCCGTCGTCACTTCCAGTTACTGCGGGATTCGATTTGATCTTGTCTCTTTGGTTTTTTGGGTTGTCAGGATCCGGATTCATATCGAGGGACATGTATTACCATGGATTCTTCAGTGCCTCCATCAAGCTGCCATCGGATTACACGGCGGGGGTGGTGGTTGCCTTTTACGTAAGCCATTGCTCTACTTGCCGCGTTTCTGTAGTTATTCCAATGGATTACAGTGATATCGATAAGGTTTCAGGTGGTGCTCTTTCCATTTTGAATTGCTTAGTAGATGTTTTAGATCGTAGAGAAGACCTTGACTTGACCTGATGCACTGCCATCGAAGAGCGACATATGATGTGGTCTACGTCTTCTTTGTCTCTGTGGCCATGCAGACGTCCAACGGTGACGTGTTCGAGAAGAACCACGACGAGCTCGACTTCGAGTTCCTGGGGAACATCCGCGGCAAGGAGTGGAGGGTGCAGACCAACGTGTACGGCAACGGGAGCACCTGCCGCGGCCGCGAGGAGCGATACTACCTCCCCTTCGATCCCACCGCCGACTTCCACCGCTATTCCATCCTCTGGACAGCTGAGAACATCATGTAAGCCTCTGGACCGCCGATTTCAGCCTTCTGCTCTTCCTCGTAGCGATAATTCTCCTTCTTTCTCCAGCTTCTACATCGACGACACCCCTATCAGGGAGGTCCGCCGGTCCGATGCCATGGGCGGCGACTACCCATCGAAGCCGATGTCGCTCTACGCCACCATATGGGACGCGTCCAACTGGGCCACAGCCGGCGGCAAGTACAAGGTCAACTACAAGTTCGGCCCCTTCGTCTCCTCGTTCTCCGACCTCGCCCTCCTCGGCTGCCGATTGGACCCGATCCAGCAGGTCCCGACGACCCAAAACGGCTGCGCCGCTGCCGACGCAGAGCTCGCCGCCACCGGCCTCCACGTCGTGACTCCCGAGAAGCGGCGGGCCATGCGCGCCTTCAGAGAGCAGTACATGAGCTACTCCGTCTGCTACGACCGGGCTCGGTACCCGGAGCCGTTCCCGGAATGCGACATTCTGGAGTCCGAGGGGAAGAGGTTCCGGGAGTCTGGGCACTTGAAGTTCCGTAGGCACCACCGGCGCATGTCGCGCCGCGGTAGGGGTGCGGTGGTGGCCGACGCCAACAGGCAGCCACGGATGTTGTGATGAAGCCAACGGCCACGGAGGTTGATGCGTGGGCAATTGGTGATGGTGATGGTGGTGGTGGTGGTGGTGTTTAATATTCTTTGTTTGTGACTAAATATTTATCTTTTTCTCATATTTATTTATATAAGAATATAACATATGATTAATTCGCATGTAGTCATTGTGTGACGAGTATTGATAGACCATCACATATAACATAATCAAATAGAAATTATAATAAAATAAATACTAAAATTTATGTAAAGAAATCTTTCCAACTCAAAGGATAAAAATTATGAAGTAAATCAGAGAAAAATTACTATAAAAATAATATCTACTTTTTTACTAATCTCAGCCATCACATCCGTCCAACATCTCTCATATTTTATGATTTCTTTTCTCTTCTCTACAAATATATATATATATATATATTTATTTATTTATTTGTCGAGAAGAGAAAAGTAAATTATAATATATATATATATATATATATATATGAAAGGTTGATGAAGATCCATATATATTTATATGCTATGTTAAAATTTGTAAAGTCAGGACAATTTATCCAAAGAAAAGCCTAAAATTTTGTTTTCATCAAATGACAGTTCTATAATTTTATCAAATAGGTTTTGGTCAACTTTTGTTAGTCAATGTAAGACTTTTGTTCTTTGTCTCTTCCTTACTTCTAAGGACAAAAGAAGAAAGAGAGAGAAGATTGAATAGGTACTGTTTGGTCTAATTTACTCATTCAATTTGGTATAAAATTATATGATAAATTTGAAAGATCAATAACACATTTGTTGATATATGAAAAGAAAGTACCTATAAATAAATTCTCAATAGAAAAAAATCATTCGGTCAAAAGCTACCGGGTTTTCTAGATAAAACATAAAAAAATATTTTCATTCTTTTTATAAAAACATATAAAAATATTTATTTATTTTTTTTATTTACAATCTTAATTTCTGAGCTATTCTTTTATAAATAGATATATATATCCTCAATTTATAATTTACTTTTAATAAAAAATTTCATTCTTTACCTATTACCTTTCTTTTTCCATTTTTCGTTTTCTTCTCATCCTTTTTTCTTAATCGCTAAAGATGATATAAAAGAATAAAAAAGCCAGATGTTGAAACGTGATGAACTGAAGATTAAAGAGAAAGTCATGAAAAAGTAGTTTTTAATATATTATTAAAATATTATGTATATTCTCTAATAACTCAAATTATATAATTTAGTTATATTAATCCAAAATATCATATACTAGATTTTTGTAAATTGTCCAAACAAGTGTGCGAATAGTGGGAAGAGTTGACGATAAATAGGATGCAAACATAAGGGTTGTGGAGAAAAAAAAAAGGGTAAAAATGAAACTAAATGATTTGCGAATAATAAAAATATTATTATTTTATTTAAAAAATGGATTATGAATAATAAGAGGTTTTTGAATGGTAAAAGAAAAGAAAAGAACTTTTAGGTCCAATTTTCACAATCGTCAATAATAATTAATAATTGGGCTTAAATCTGTAATCTCAAATCTATAATCCACAATTTGGTTGCCCGATCACATGAAAAATGGCATCATCGATCAGATTACTTCACAGTTCACGCAAACACGATAATACGATCAAAGAAGGGGAGGAGGAAAGAGGGTTTATAATTTAATTGGAACAAAATAGTAGTTAAAATATACAATTAAGTACTTTAATAAAAGGAAAATAAAAACGAAAGAGAAGGACCGAAGAACACGGCATTGGAAAAAAATCTAAGATATTTTTGACTTGTTAACCTCCTTTATCAATAATTTTGACTTAGTCCGACCCCATCCAATTAAGATCAATGATCCACTAATTAAGCTATCCTGAAGGAATCCTCTGCATATATAATTAGTTTTCCTATCATTATTTCCGAATTGTGTGTAATTTATCCCAAATTCTACCCTTTTCTTTAAATCTTTTGATGGCTTCATTTATACTTACCGACCTAATCATTCGCTAAGCTGTGTCGGTTACATAGATATATATATTTCCGTTCCACACTGGCCGGAAATCCTCAAGAAAGATCGGGTCCTAATAAAAAGCCCTCTCCCTTCGAATCGGAAGGAGAGAAGAAAGAAGAAGCGGAGAGTTGATGATGGCGCTTCCCGAGGAGATCGCGGGCGAGGCGGCGCCTGATGCCATGGCGGCGGCGGAGGAAGAGGCGGCCGTGGCGGTCAAATCGGTCGCAGAGGAGACCTCGGGGAAGACTGGAGGAGACCGGCCCATCTCGACCATCCTGATCGTCATTGGTACCTGGATGAAACCCTAGGGTTCTTTTTCTTTCTTTTTAGTTTGTTGTCTTCGCTCGTGGCTCTGATTCTTGATTTGGTTCTTGGTGTTCCGATCGGCAGCGATGCAGACGGAGGCACTCCCTTTGGTCGCCAAGTTCGGTCTCACTGAGGATGCTGATGGATCCGTGTGGGTATTAGATCTCTGATTGACTTTTGTTTTTATCGTCTCAAAAAGATAATAGGAGGCATTTTTTTTATCGTCCCAAAAGGGAGTTCGGGGGAGCGAATAATTGAATTGACTGAAAATAAATACGGAGAGCCTGTATCCGTACTCGACTCAAGAGCGAATAATCTAACTGGCGACCGCCAAAGCTTGTCACTTAGTTGATAACTACCAAAAGATCATCAAGAGTAGAATTATGAATAAATTATTATTCAACCAAAAGATCAGCAATATTTCTTCTTTTTTATGCTTTTCTATTTTATTAAACTAAATCTTGTCTGTAAGAATGCTATATTTTTATGAGTTATGCTGTAAGAACGCTATATTTTGCTATGTGGCACTGTAAAAGTTCGTGGGTTTTAATGTTGACTACATGGGTCCGACATAGCCTGATAAGCCTGATTTCACTTTGACTACATGATGTTCACTTTGTAATACTTAATCCACTCTTGTTGCTCTCCTATCATGTACTATGTTCAGAAATTAGATTATCAACAAAAATGCATAGGTATTTACTTTTCTGTATGGCTAAAATGCTTAAAAAATGAGTGATCAGTTGATGTATTGATGCAGATAGGCACTTATGGTACTGCCTTGGGCCTATTTGGTGTTAACATGGCATCATGAATGACAAGATCAGACATGTTCATCAAGACCTCACAAACAAGAAATAGATGCTTAAGTGGGATTCGCATATGAGCCGTATCAGGATAAAGTGGATGTTTCATGACTAAACCGCTGGAATTTTCCTAGACTTATATAGGATTATGTCATTTTCACTCTCTATTTTGCACATTAAACTATTCTTTTCTTATTTATCCTCCTTCATGTTGTTAATATAAGTTTAAAAACTACGTTTCCATTTTGAAATGCCCTTCTACTATTACTTCATGCAAATGTGTTTTGTAACTAGTCTATCTTTCACTCAATAATTGATTATTTTAAACTTTAAACTATTAATCAAGAGAGTTTAGGATTGAATGTTACTTTTGAACAGGTTTCCTAAAGGTGTTCCATGGGTCAGATACCATGGTACCTACAAAGGTCTGCATATTGATCTAGTATGGCCAGGAAAAGATATAATATTGGGTAAGGGAAGTTCCCTTCTTTCCTTCATTTAACTCATTCACATGTTATCTTGATCAGTTTATTTTGTTTACATATCAGGTGGGTTGATGTTCCCAAAGCTGAGCATTTGTTTAGAACTTAATCTAACAAATTTTCAATGGATGATAAATGGGAACCAGTCTAAATGTGACATTGCTTTGGGGTCTTAACAATGGCACAGTTTTATGAAGCTTGTTCTCTTTTTCTTGTGCCTAAAAATTTCATTGTATGAGGCTTTAGTCAATAGCATATTTTCTCTACTTCCTTGCAAATTATTGATAAAAAAAATCTTTATGTCTTGTATACATTCACTTATCTTTATGATATGGCAGCTACAACTGAATCTAAGAAGTTAAACCATGGAACTGCACTTGAATATAACAATTACTCCGGAAAATATACAAATATAAATATAAATGATTTAGATTAACCTCTTGGTTTTACTTGGGCATTGGATGTGGAACGGAGTAAATAGTTTCCAAGATGTATGGGAGCATTGACATTGGATGTGAAACTGAGGAACTATCAAGCTGATCGTAAGAGTCAGTATGCTTATGGGTTCTTTCCTGGCTGAGTGTTTTATGCTCAGACCATCACTTCATTATGTGGCTAAAGCTATCACTTCTCCCTTTTCATTTATTTGTGTCACTTTGGTTGGTCTTATGGATTTTTGTACTTTCAGGTGTTGATAGTGTTGGCACAGTATCGTCAGCTCTTCTGACGTTTGCTTCAATTCAGGCATTGAAACCAGATCTTGTCATCAATGCAGGAACTGCTGGTGGCTTTAAAGTATGTTATAGTTCCTAGATGTAGATCTGTTGTCCAGTAATATCTAGGCAACACTTGTTGAATTTTGAAATATCAACTGTACTCTTGGAACCGTTTTAATTCCTCTCAATCTGCTGGTTGCCTATCCAACAGGCTCTTCCTTTAATTGCCATCTTTGAGAGGGATCCTGTTGATGCAATTTAAAGATATTTATAGCTTCAAGCTTAGATTCTTGGGATGTTTGCACCATCTTCTCTTATCACTTTCTACTTTTGTGGCACTTCTTTTGGCTTCTGATTGAGGCTGTGTGGTTGATCATTCCTTATTTCCAATATGATTCATCTAGTTTTTATAATTAAAATTTTGACCATCACTAATAATTAATTTTACTTTATCTCACATTTTTCTATTTAACTTCATGACAGTAAATTGTACAAGTTAATGAATGTCCTTAATCCATGTTATGATGACACTTCTTTTGATATTAATTGTAACTGAATGCCTTGAGAACTTTTATCTGAGTTGTTTCTAGCTGATGTTTGCTTTTGATGATGTTCTTTTTTAAAATCGGTTTGCTTAGTATTTTCTCTGCCAATTTGCCTTGATATATTATCGGATGGTACATGGCTGAAAAATTAATTTTTAATGATTTCAGGCAAAAGGAGCATGCATTAGGGATGTCTACCTTCCCTCTCATGTTGCTTTTCATGACAGAAGAATACCTATACCTGTGAGTCTTTCTACATTTACCATAACTCACTCTATAATATCAATCTTCTTTTTATTCTCAGACATGTGACTTTTACTAGATATAAAATCTATCAGCTGGAGCAACTTCTATCATAGAAACTGTTTTTTTTTGTCAATGACACCATATCTCATTACTTCATCACTAGTGGTTTTTTTTTTTCAGTCTCAGTTGCTATACATTAGCTCATTGGGCTCTTATTTCATTTAACTAGATGTTCACTTCAGTATCTTAATGCTTACTTATGGTACCTTTTGTGCTCTAGAATACTTGACATGTGTTGAATAGAATTCAAAATTAGAGAGGTTGTAATTAATTGCTGTCGTCTTGCACATAAATGATGATAGTCATGGCATTATATCTGGCAATGTGCTAATTGTACATGTTATCATATTTATATCTTCATCCACTCCAAGAATTTTGAGATGGTGCAGAACATGTGGATTTAGTTTGGCTAGGGTGTAAACATCGAGATATATATGTAGGATATTTAGCAAGGTTTGATTTACCGGCCCGTATCGGTGTACCGACAATATATGTAGGATATTTAGCAAGGTTTGACTTACCAGTCCGTACCAGTATACTGACATATTGTCGGTACCGGTACGGGATTGGTACCAGGCAATATGCAAAGTGCATACCACCTGGTATTAAAATATAATATAATATTTTTATAATATAATATTTAAAAAATAAAAATTAAAAAAAGAAAAAGGGGGCGATGTCGCCTTGATCTTTCTCCCCGTGCGGGAGAAAAAGCGTGCGTGTGGGCGACCCATGGCGGCGGCGGCGGGTGAGGACAGCGCAAGGTATTCTTTCTTATCCTCTTCTTTGTTTTTCCTTTTCCTCTTCTTATTCCCTTTTTCTTCCTTAATCGACCACCGACTGTCGATTTCTCTCTCAATCGATCGCCGATGGTCGATTTCTTCTTCAATCGGCCCGTAAAATCGACCGTCGATGGTCGATTTTGATGACCGCCTCGGATTGGTACCGAGCAATATGCAGGCATACCACGGTATTAAAATATAATATAATATTTTTATAATATAATATTATATTTAAAAATAAAAATTAAAAAAGAAAAAGGCGGTCGCCTTGATCTTTCTCCCGTCGGGAGAAAAAGCCGTGTGGGCGACCACGTGGCGGCGGCGGGAGAGGAGCGGCAAGGTATTCTTTCTTATCCTCTTCTTTGTTTTTCCTTTTCCTCTTCTTCTTCCCTTTTTCTTCCTTAATCGACCACCGACGGTCGATTTCTCTCTCAATCGATCGCCGATGGTCGATTTCTTCTTCAATCGACCGCTGACGGCCGAAATCGACCGTCGATGGTCGATTTTCTGACGCCCGATGGCGGCGTAATCTCGGTATGGCGGACGGTATGTACATACCGGGTGGTATAGGTCGAAATTGCAAACCTTGATATTTAGTAATTTATATTGTGAAATATCAAAGTGCAAAATATTATAAAAGATTGTGAGAATAGCAGGACAAAGAAAAGAATTATGTAACAGCTACTTGATACAAATAATAGCAGTAAAAGTGAATAAGCCATTAAATGTGAATTTTCATCCCTGCTTGTCTTATGAGATTGAGGGACTTAACAAAGTAGATCTATGAAATTATTAAAGAACTGTGAGATTCTATTTCTGCAATGCAATTGCTAATTTCCCATAAAGCTTTAGGAGGGGATGTGGAAATTTCTAAACAAAATTAAATTTTATGCTCTGTGTATTAATTATTCAGTTCTTTACTTGATCAAAGCTCACTTCATGGAACGTTCTCTTATATGATGCAGTTGTGAAAGCTTTTTTGAAGTTAACCCTCACATTTGACCTGTTCTTGTACATATGCAGGTTTTTGATTTATATGGAATTGGATCTAGGCAAACATTTTCTACTCCGAACCTCCTAAAAGAAGTTAACTTGAAGGTATTTATACTGTACTTAATAGAGAATCATAAAATACTTGTATCTAATGTGGATGCATTTGATATTTTCTTTGTCAAATTAAGTAAAGAGGGTTGGTTGGATAGATAAGTGTGGGTATTATTATAATGTGAGGTTTGAGTTTGCTTGGCCTTTTATTGAACCTTCTGTACCTTTGTTTCCACAATTCTTACATCCAAGCATTCAATGCAGGCCTGCAATAGCCTTTCAACATGTTTAATTCTCTTCAGAACCTTTTAATCTAGAATATTTTGGTTGGAAGAATATTCAATTAATTGTAAGTTAGAAAATCTCTGACTGAATTGCCTTTTGTTGGGGCTTGATGGCTGAGCAGGCTTGTGTATATATTTCTATAACAGGTTGGGAGGTTGTCGACTGGCAATTCCTTAGATATGTCTCCTCAGGATGAAGCATCAATTCTCGCAAACGATGCAACTATCAAAGATATGGAGGTAAGTTCTTCTTTAACAAAATTCATCAACTTCATCCTTGGAAAAGGACAAGTGTCGGGGATATTGAGAGCATGCATTACTTATATACGAGTTTGGTGGTCATCATAGTTCATCAACTTTAACAAAATTCATCAACTTCATCCTTGGAAAAGGACAAGTTTCATGGTCACATGGTTCTGTTGATAATGGATTCCTTGTGCGGCCGCATTGCCAGAATGTGTTTGATAGCTTTTAGTTTGTGATTTCATATTGTTTCAGTCCATTTCCAATAAACAAAATTCACATTGTTTCAATCCATTTTTCAATAAGTAATACAGCATTTGTTGTCTGTCGTGCATCAATTTCTTCAATTGCATACACTTCCCTGCCAACTATACATGTACAAGGAATGCATCACTGTGCTTGTACATGAATCCTACCGGACAGTTCTGTTTCTCAATCTTTCCATCGCTCGGTCAATTTTGAAAAAGCATAAATTCTTAGATTGAAAGAAACACAAGCATATTAATCCTTAAAACATTAGCAACTGTTGTAATCTCTTGGAACATTGGGATGGTAAATTATTCTTTGCGGGGAAAACTGGGAACAGGCTTCCACCATACACTATGATAAGGTTGAGGTTTTAAGCCTTGGAGTAGACAGGAAAAAGGGTGGAATACCAACAATTGGCTCAAATATAATTAGTTGTATTTTCCAATCATATAATTTTCTTTACATTCCGACTTTAAAGACACATGGGAGAATTAGTCTTCCATGGTAAGGATGCTTTTGCTGATCATACTCAACTCCTGCATTGTTAGGAGCCTCGTATATTAGGCCAGCCTCTTTTGGTTTTACAGATATATATGTATATAAATAAATGATGGTTCTAAAAGTATTAATGTAGGGGCAGCTTTGAGTCAATGAATTTACTGTTATGATGCCTCATGAGTAATTAAAATGTAGTTATTCCATTTGGAGCTGCCAGATAATGCTTCTCATGTGCTTTTCAATAGGACCTTTCGTCTGATTTATATTGATACTTTACCAAGTTTGGCTTGACATTAGATTCTCGATATTCTGAAATTTGATCGAACAGAGATGACTCTTGAGGGATTCCTTGTAAATTAAATGTCTCATGGATTTATTATTTACAAGCTTTGCTACCATCACAAAATTTTGAACCTCAAATGTGAGGGCTATTAATTGATAACAGCATGTATGAAACAATAAGCAACTATAATATGCTGTTTGTATTAGAGAAATACAGGCTTGACAAGTTAAAATAAAAGGGAACCACCTGCATAAACTTCTGTAGGTAAAAAGTACAGGCGATAAAGATTACAAGTAAAAGGGGGAGGGGGGGGGGGGGAAGCTTTCGGTGTCATCTCATTTAGATCAGAACTGATGTTTTTGCATCGGTTTAGTTCCACATTTCATATGAATCATTCATGTTGTTTCTGGCTGGCTAATTTTTCTGTTATTAATGGGGCTATGTACTTTTTTCAGGGAGCAGCAGTGGCATATGTTGCAGATTTATTATCAGTCCCAGCTATCTGTGTCAAAGCTGTGACAGATATTGTGGATGGGGACAAACCCACTGCAGAAGAGTTCATGCAAAACTTGATTGCAGTTACTGCAGCACTTGATCAGGCTGTTACTGAAGTGGTTGACTTTATAAATGGTAAATCTCTCTATGAGCTTTGATGGTTATCATCCAGCTATCTGAGAACTTACCTACGCGGCAAAAAAATGGAATCGAACTTCAATATTTTGTTACTATACTACTGGTTTAGCCAGGTTTCAGCATCGTCGTCGTCATCGTCGCGTGGAGTAGTTGTTTCAATAAGGAAGGGGACGGACCATGGTGTTCACATCCAATAATACAAGTTTATGTGTGTTATTATATATAATACATAGGAGGGTTCTATTAAATCAAAACATTTAGCGGTTCATATCTCTGTGTTAGTACCCCCCTGAGTAAGTTACAATGTCATTTGTTGTTCTACCTAGAAAATCATTGGTCAATTATGTGTGGGTGGGTTATTTAAACTACCCCTCCCTTTGCTTTATCACCAATGAGAATCTATCTGAGTTGGGGTTTTCATGTTTGGTTTGGGTTATATCCATCTTGCTTTAGATTTTGTTTAAATGGTTAAAATTTTCACACTTTGATAAAGTATGGATAATACATTTCTGTTTGTTATGGATAATATATTAGCTTCAATTTTCAAAATTCATCTATTTTTATAAAAAAAAAGCATTTCACCTCTTGCCCAACAAAATATTATTTGAGAAGCCAAACAAAAAAAAAAAAGAAGAAAATTGTGGTCGAATCAGTTATGAGCTCACATGTATCCAGACCAATCGCTCCAATCACGTCTTTGCAAAGCTCACATGTTCCTGCAACCAATCGGTGATTGCCATTCGAGAATTCGTCGGACGATCCAAAACCTGGATCCCAGAGTTCTCACACGTAACTGATGGTTATCGAAACCCTAGGGCGCTTTTCTTGGGACGTTACATGTTATATTTGTCTATAATTTTACCTAAGAAATGCGAGCATAAATAGTCTATAATACTACAGAACGATCGCTCGTTGAGCGGAGCCAAGACACGCAAAAAATTGTCTAGTTTTAGATCATTTTCGCGTGTTGCGACGACCAATCTGAGTGGTGCAAAACGTCAATCGTCTCAATCCCTTAGAACCCCCCGGGTGGTAGAGGGCTGGATGGGGCTTCGGGTATATATCAAGCGTGAGCATTCATCAAGAGTTGAACTCGACTTGCGTTCAATAACTTGGGAACCGTCATTTGTGGACTTACGACCATTCTTACAGTCCTTTTAAAGTCCTGTTTTACAGTCCTTTTAAAGTCCTATTACGTTCTCTTTCTCTCTTTTTATGTTGCACTCAAGCTGTTCGACGAATTGCTTGTAAGAGCTGTCCTCTTTACGAGACGACGAGACTTGTCTGTCGCTTGTTTTCAAGTTAATCAAATTTTCTTTTTACAGATTTTTCGAGACCTGCATGAAGTTGCAAGTGGGTTGACCCTTTGCGAGCAAATAACGCTTTGACATTTCTTAACTTAATCAATCTCAACTAAGTCCGGAATATTGGGCAAGGTTGTTTTGCGACTTATGCAATTCCAGCTAACTCTTAAAGTTTGCCGCTAGGGTGCCGCACCGCTTAGGCAAACTCAGCTAAGTTCATGACATTGTGGTATCAGAGCAAACAAGCAATTCGAACAAGTAGTGGAGAAGATTCACAATCTCGCCATGGCAAAGCACCATGGTGAATCGAGCAAGATGGGGCAAGCCGAACCTTTACTTGAAGTAGCCATAGGTGTGGTACAAATGCAAACTCGCTCGCGAGCTATTGGAGTCACTTATGAGTAGTGCAACAACGAACAAGACGAGCGTGAAGTTGGGTATTCTCCGCAAGCGGAGGAGGCGGAGAAACAATCCTCGGGAAATCACCCAACAAAATACTCTCGAACAAAGAAGTCTGTGAGTGAACAAAAGAAGAAGAACTTCCATAAGGGACCAAGTTCAAAAGATAAGGCCCTGAAGTTTGGCGGATACTTTTGATGTGGTGAACTACACATGGTAAGGGAGTGTCAGTAAAAGTAGGCACTCAATGCGTTAACTACATCGATACACCCACACAAGTCGGACAAGAGCAAAGTCATCACTCTTAGTTTGAGCAGTTCTGAATCCAACAATAATGATGAGTAGTCGCAAGGGCCCCGAATGGGTGTAATGTGTTTGTTGAATGCATTGCGGGGTCAAATGGGGGAGAACACAAAGACAAAGGTGTAGAAGGCAGCAAGTAGTGAATTGATGTTTGTAGACATCAAGCTTAATGACTGAACTACCTATGCAATGGTGAACACAAGCGCTACCCACAATTTTATTATCGATCATGATGCAAAATGACTTGGACTGATCTTGGAAAAGAACCCAAGTCGTATGAAGGTTGTGAACTCGGAGGCTCAACAGATCTTTGGGCTAGCAAAAGGGGTCCTTATCAAGATTGGAACATGGAGCGGGTGCAAAAACATGATGGTGGTGCTATTAGATGACTTCCAAGTAATTCTTGGAATGGAGTTCATGTACGTGACAAAGTTGGTGTCGATGCCGTTCCTAAACTCTCTATGCCTAATGCGAGGCGACGACCCTTGCATGGTTTCAGTTTCTCGAGGAGGAATCAAGGACCTATAGCAAATATCGACACTACAATTGAAGAAATGAGTATGAAAAGATGAATTAACTTTTGTGGCTGTTGTGAAGCCAACACAACTTAACGGGGAGACCATTCACGAACTTGCTGTGATAGTAAACATTCTGAAGGAGTTTACAGATATCATGCCACCTGAGTTGCTGAAGACTACCTCCACGCAAAGGCGTGGATCATAATATTAAGTTGGAGCCGGGAGTTAAGCCTCCAGTGAGACCACCATACCGTATGGCCCCTCCAGAGTTAGCAGAACTTATGAAGCAATTAGATGAACTGCTAAGCGATGGTCTCATCCGTAGTTCAAAAGCACCCTTTGGAGCTCTAGTCCTTTTCCAGAAGAAATAAGATGAGAGTCCCCGATTATGCGTGGATTATCGAGTCCTCAACAAGGTGACGATGAAAAACAAGTATCTCATTCTGCTCATCACGGACTTGTTCGATCAATTGGCAAGGCAAAGTATTTCTCCAAACTTGACCTTCGGTCAGGGTATTGGCAAGTGCGCATTGTGAAAGATGACGAAGCGAAAACTACTTATGTAATGAGGTATGAAGCATTTGAGTTTCTGGTGATGCCTTTCGGCTTAACCAATGCTCTAGCCACATTTTGCACTCTTATGAACCAAATGTTCAAGGAGTATCTAGATAAGTTTATGGTCGTCTACTTAGACGGTATTGTAGTCTACAGTCAAACATTTAAGGAGCATATCGAGCACCTTCGAACAATCTTTAAAGTTCTTAGGGAGAACACCTTGTTTGTGAAAGGGGAGAAGTGCTACTTAGATGAAAATCCTATTATTTGGGTATCGAATCAGTAATGGTTCCATTCAAATGGACAAATTGAATGTGCAAGCTGTGGTAGAATGGCAGACACCAAAGAAGGTACTCGAGCTGAGATCCTTCCTTGGTTTTGTCAACTATTCTCGGTGCTTTATCACTGGATATTCGAAGCGTGTAACTCCAATGACAGAGTTGCTAAAGAAAGAGCAATCTTGGAAATGGTCGGACAAATGCGAAGTAGCATTCAAGACCTAAAGGCTGCTGTGTTAGAAGAACTGACGCTCAAATTACTAGACTATGGGAAGTCCTTTGGGGTGGTTCTTATGCAAGAGGGTCATCCAGTGGCCTACGAGAGTCGCAAGCTCAACGAGACCGAGCGGTGGTCCACTATCTAAGAGTCTAGTGACACTACCTTTTAGGAGCACCATTTATGCTAAGGATGGATAATGTTGCATCAAGTTACTTTCAGACTAAAAAGAAGCTCTCCCTGAAACAAGCACGATGACAAGACTTCTTGGTCGAGTTCGACATGGAAATATAGTACAAGCCCAGAAAAGCAAATGTCGTGACCGATGCATTGAGCCGTAAAATTGAATTGGTGAATGTTATACAGTTGAAAGGCGGAGGCCAAACAAGTCAGTTGCACTTAAACTTTCTTTCCAAGATCAGGGATGGACTATACAGTGATCGTTTAGCACTAACCCTGATGCAACTCATCAAAGAGGGTAAGACACGATGGTTTTGGGTCTAGAAGGGACTCATCTACACTAAAGGGAATAAAGTTTATGTTTCACGAGCAGACAATTTGAGGTATGAACTCCTAAGGGAGTATCACAATTTCCTTTGGCGGGACATCTGAGTATTCATCGAACAATGACTCTCATAGAGGGCCTTTTATTGATCAAAGATGGAGACAGATGTGGAGGATTATGTTCAAACATGTCTTACTTGCCAACATGATAAGGTAGAGCAACAGAAGCTGGTGGAAATTTTGAAACCGCTGTCCATACCAGAAAGACCATGGGAGAGCATTTCCTTGGACTTCATATCTATCTTGCCCGTGGTAGGGGGACTTGGATTGATACTTGTAGTTGTCAATCGATTTTCGAAGTATGTAAGGTTATTGCTACACCCCCTACATTGCTCAACGGAGGAAGCAACTAAGTTGATGATGAATAATGTGGTGAAGTATTGGGGAGTCCCACACAACATCATTAGTAATTGAGATCCTTGATTCTTGGGATGATTATAGACCAAGCTATTCAAGGTGATGAGATCTAAATTATACTTCTCTATAAGCTTCCATCCCCAAACGGATGATCAAACATAAAGAATCAACTCGCTCTTGGAGCAATATCTTCGACACTACATGAGTGGCAAACAACGAGATTGGGTGAAGCTATTAGACATAGTCCAATTCTCCTATAACTTACAGCGAAGCTCTGCATCAAACAAGAGCCCCTTCGAGATTATTAGGGGACAACAACCGTCGACTTCTCACACCTTCGCTATTGGACCGGGAGTAGCCCCTCAATATATCACTTTACAAAGGAATGACAGTAGAATACAGATATTGCTCAGGCCCACTTGGAGAATGCGACCAAAAAGATGAAAAAGTGGGCAGACTTGGGAAGGCGACCACATGAATTTAAAGTTGGTGACTTAGTGTTGGTGAAGCTCTAACTAGCATCACTCCAGTTCTTTAGGTACAAAGTGCACAAAGGATTGGTGTATAAGTATGAAGGATCTTTCCCAATTATCAACAGGGTAGGCATCGTCTCTTACAAGTTGCAACTACCAGCATGGCTCAAAATTCATAATGTCTTCCAGGCAAGTAACTTGAAAGCCTATCATTTAGATTCGTAAGATACTTCACAAAATATTTCAACTCGACTACCTCGAATCAGAGCCTCCTACGAGAAGTGAGTTGACACCATTCTAGCGAATCGCAAGACTGAGCTACCCAGCGGAGCGAAGCAAACTGAGTACTTGGTGAAGTGACAAAAGCTTCCCAGAATAGAAGTTAGTTGGGAGCCAGAAGACTCCCTACGACATGAAGAAGCCCGCATCAAAGCCTATCAACAAGCATCGACGAGGGCGTAAACAGTTTAAGTGGGGGAGAATGTTACGAATGATCGTCACTTTTATTTGCTTATACAGATGTTGGCAACATATTTTGCCTTAATTTTGTGGGATTTTGCCTAAGAAATGTGATAAGAAATAATCTTTAATGCTACAGAACGATCGCTCATTACACGGAGTCAAAACATGCCAAAAATTATCTAGTTTTGGATCATTTTTGCATGCTGCAGCAACTAGTCTAAGTAGTGCAAAATGTTAGCCATCTCAGCCCCTTGGAACCCCCAAGTGGTACAAGGCTGGATGGGGCTTCGGGTATGTATTAAGCGTGAGCATTCATCAAGAGTTTAACTCAACTTACGCCTGATACTTGGGAACCATCGTTTGTGGACTTGTGACTATTTTAGAGCCCTCTAAACTCGACTTTCGCTTTCTTTCTCTCTCTTTTGTTGCACTAAAGATGTTTGATGAATTGCTTGTAAGAGTTGCCCTCTTTGCGAGATGTCGGAACTTGTCCGCCACTTATTTTCAAGCTAATCAACTTCTCTTTTTCAGGTCCTTTGGGACTCGCACTAGCTTGCAAGTGGGTTGACACTTTGCGGGCAAATAATGCTTCAAGGTTTTTTGACTGAGGCAATCCCCGCTAAGTTCAGAATATTGGGCAATTCTAGCAAAGTTTTTAAGTTTACTGCTAGGGTGTCACATGGTTTAGGTAAATTCAACTAAGTTCGTGACACGTCAGAGTTTTGCAAGAAGCGTCACTCTTCCGATTTGGGGGCTTCTGGTGTTCTTTAGGATAAGACTTCTTTTCTTGATATCGTGACTCTTCCAAGTCGTCAAAATTTCTCTTAGTATCGTTGTGGTGTCACATGATTCGATGGCGGTGAGTGTCGATTACTCTGCGGTATGCTTCTTTTCCTTCATCTTTCTTTGCATTTGAATAAGACTTTTTTTTTTTTGGCTTGGATCTCGAATTGCTCGTCTGTGTTGTATATGCATTTTGCATGCGCCATGTAAACCAATCGACGTGAATTAAGAATATAGTAAGAAGGATACGATCGATCAATCATCATTAGACATTGGACATGAGACCTTTGTATTACGTCTGGATTAAAAGAGCATAAATACTGCTTCTTATCGATCTATCCACAATGAACACGAGTCCAAACCAGGGTCATCTACATGGACAAAATGCTAAACGAAGATCGTCAAAGACGGTCACCTTTTATCATTCATCATCGTACTCATTTATCTTGGATTGTTAATTTGGATATCGTAGGGATCAGCTCCAAAAATATCTTTCGACCTTGATTTTCATATAGATGATACATCGGGAGTTAGATGCTTTCACCTCGTCATATCTCGAATACTCCTACATACATAGGTCAAAACCACGTTCGATTTATTAGGACACGAATGATATTTTATCATAATAAAATTAAAAAAAATCTCATTGACCTCGACTTTATTGATATATAGTCAACCCAACTCTTATATCATAGGAACTTGTCAATCTTTCATTCGGCCCATACATACGTTAAAAATTTTAAACCATAATATTTTCTTGTTAGTCTTTTATACGCCGTAAATTGTATTTAATAATGCTGATATCATCTAAAGTTCCTCAATGTCATTTTTTTAATAAGCTGAGAGGGTCAGGGCTTCAATCCTTCCATCAAATCACAGCTCTCTGCAGTTTGCCAAGTCATCAGTCGGTCTTCTACTAAATAAATCTAAGCACCACTTGTAGATCTTCCGGAACTTGGTTGTGTCATAATATCCAAACTACGATTCTTTTGTAACTTAATTAATCAAACAAGTATGGTTTAAAGAATAGCCTAAACTCAATCGAGAGAGTCCTATGGGAGCCGAGTCTTTGATCTTTTTCGTTTAGCAAATATTAGTCCAAATGCACCTCAAGACAAAAGGTTTCTTCCTCCTGTTGATGAATTGATAGAAACAAAAGGGGTCCATCGTAGAAAAGTAGTATTCTATCATTTGAGTGGAACCCAAATCCAACAACTTAAGCATGAGGAGAATCTAAGGCATATTTGCAAAATTTAGCATGGTACATGATGTTGATGACATGTTGCTTGCTGCATTAGCGTGATTGAAGACTTTAATACACATTATGTGTACTTGTCATATATCTATGCAACCACCTCCACAAGTGGCATATCTACCTCAACAGCATGACAAGGTTTTTTTTTTTTTGCTTCTATTCTGTAACATCATCTTCTGATGAATAATTATTTACTTGATTTTTTTCAGTTATTTTATCTCAACATTAGTTCATTCTATGTTCAAAAGTCTGCATCTTTCTTGTTCCTCCTTGAGTTTATTTGTGGAAGCTGATGAACAAAAGCAAAACCTTCAATATTAAAAGGGTGGTTAAGAGACGGATACAGAGAGTGTAGACTATTGAGATGTCACTGATGTTCTCATGACTAGATGTGCTAAGGAAAGATGGAGAAAAGAAGAGATACTTGATGGATCCATTAGATTAGTAGAAATTTAGGTATATAGATAGATCAGATTATTCTAGTGTCTGGAGATTTATATATGACCAAAACATAAAGATTTATAAATATTAAACCCTATATATGTATATATGTATCATTTGCCAGAAGTCAAAGAGTGTCATGCAAGTTAACTCTTTAAGTACCTAACAAGAAGATATCCCATTAAGTTATCCAAACATATGAATCACTATATAGTCACTACAGGTCAATGCATAGCCTGTAAACCTCCATAGATTTGATCATGTCACAGATACTTACAACCTTTGATCCAGTATATGAACTGACGTTTTCCTTCGCTGCAAACGGTCATGGATGAGGCAATGACACAATAAACTACATAGATACGGGTGTCGTAGTTCGTCGTGCTCAACTAAATCTGGTGCTGATGATAACTATGTATCACAGTGCTCAAATCTCTAATGCTGTCTTCTCTGGGACCTGCACATCTCTGTCTTGTGGTGCTGTCTTTGCTGAGAAAACTTTCTAGCAAAACACACGAAATCATCTATCTACTAGATCCTTTAGAAGAAGTTGGGATTTCTTAGGAGGTATGTATACTCTTCGCATGGAATCACCTTTCTACTAAAATTCATCTCAACTAGGCTCTCTTATAAGAACTGTTCATCTGGGAAATATTATGGAGATTTGTACTAAGATCAAGAGCCAAATAAACGAGTTTGAATCTAAAAAAACAAAAAAAAGCTTCCTTTGGCCTTTCCAATAAGGAGGAAACTGCTCTCTGGTCCCTTGACGATCACTTTCAAACCCTTGTTAGACTGGTTAACCTAAGTGGTGGGTGTAGGCTATATATATATATATATACTTGCAGGTGTCCAGGTTCTTCCTTCCCATGGAAAAAGTAGGACAAGCCACACTCTTACAAAATGTATGAGGTATAGATATAACTTGGGAGTATCGTCATTCCACTGAACCGTGTTGACCCCCTGAAAGCACGAGTTTGACGAAGAAACCTTGGGATATGGCATGAACAATCGATGGCAGCAGGAGGAGAAGCAACATGGCTTCTTGCAGCCTTCAACAAGGATGCATCCCATGCGTTTTGACTCTGGATTCCTTTGTCCTCTTTATTTTGACATATGGTCCGATATATATGGATCTCAGTACGTTCATGCACACTTACAACTCCTCCATTTCCACCAAATCTCTACCAACTTGTGCTCAGGAAGCATTCTGGCATATACATTAATGTAAAACCTGTGCCTCAGTTGTTTCTTCTCGATAGTTCTCTCTTCTCGATGGTTCACTCACAATGATTAAGGTGGTGTGTGAATTTTTCTTGGCTCCCATGACGAGACCTTGTGATTGACAGTCGCAGCGACGAAGAAGAAGAAGAAGAAGAAGAAGAAGAAGAAGAAGAAGAAGAAGAAGAAGAAGAAGGCAAAAAGCCTCCATGACCTCTGCTGTTGACTCTTAAAGGCGTCGTGCTCGATATTAGAGTAATTAGTGCAACTATAGGATGACGATGATTGGAAGTTTTCTTCAGAGAAGATACATAGAGTTGACATGGTTAAGGTGGTAATCAAGCTCGTATAGTATTATTAGTAACTTGATGGATTGATTACTTGGATAATATTAGGCCAAACTTGAAATCATTCTAATTCTAATTCGAAACTATTGGATCTTTGACTCGATTTAGTTTCGATTCTTAACCGTCAAACCGTCATCGAATCTAAGTAGATCACGGATAACTAGAAGATCTGTAAACGTATGAACGTTTCCCTGTTTATTATTGCTTAATCAATCTAACATATGTCTTCATCCCGGACATTGAACTCCTCTGTGAAAACCTAATATCACAACACCAGAAGAAATAGCACAAAACCTACGATCATCCTTCGAAGATGATTGGTGGTAACCCAATCGATAAACATGTATTCGACGAGAGCTGTGTCGTTGCAGTCGTCCTTCAAACCATGCATGTTTCTGTGGGCGAAACCACGTCGTTTTCGCTGCTGCGGCCTCATGTGTCCGTCCCCAACTCGGGCGGGGCCACCCAATTAGGTGGCTTCCTTTCGTCGGAGTCCCACCGCTGCATGAGGAGGAAGAAGAAGAGACGCTGTTCCTCGTTCGCCTCCTCTCGTAGCTATTTGACGATGGCACACGAAACCCTGTTGACTTGTCTCTGCGAAACTGCCAAAAGAAGCCCTACTTAGTTTAAAGACTCACAGGAGTTCGTAAAGAATCCCCCGCGTCGGAAGGGCTTATGTCGTACGTGGGATTATAGTGATATCCCTCTCTCAAAGCTTCCATTTGCAGGCTCTTTCCATGCTCCTCACCACGATAATTAAAGGCCATACATGGAAGACTGACCATTGTCAGTAGGGCTCCCCGTTTAAAAAAAGTCTTCCATTATTATTATGTTGTTTTGGCTGGAAGACAAGACAAGATTAATCCCCCTCTATAAATATCCTGTGATCCCCAAAGCCAAAGCAAGCTCATACCCACACCCCAACCCTTGTCCTCCTCCTCCTACTCTCAGGGTACTTACTCTTCTTCTCAGCTTCATGCGGTAGATAGGACGCTACCTAACGCTCTGTAACCCTAAGGCGGATCCTTAACTGGTTTTGTTGTTGCTGTTCTCTTTCCCTTTTTCCTCGGTGCAGGAAGCATGGGGAGGCCACCATGTTGCGATGAGCACGGCGTCAAGAAGGGGTCTTGGATGCCTGACGAGGATAAGAAGTTGACGGACTACATTGAGAAGCACGGCCAGGGGAACTGGCGGCGGCTGCCCAAGCTCGCCGGCCTCAACCGGTGCGGCAAAAGCTGCAGGCTGCGCTGGACAAACTACCTCCGCCCGGACATCAGGAGGGGGAAGTTCACAGACGAAGAGGAAAAGCTCATCATCCAACTCCACTCTGTTCTCGGCAACAGGTACGGCTTTCTTCTTTCACTTGTTTGGTCGCAGTGGTTTGGGTCTTGAGCAATTCTCCATCGTCTTCTCCAACTGAAGGTGGTCGACCATCGCCACCCGTTTGCCCGGAAGGACCGACAACGAGATCAAGAACTTTTGGAACACCACTCTGAGGAAGAAGCTGCTGCAGATGGGCATCGACCCCGTGACGCATCAGCCAAGAACCGACCTCAGCCTGCTCTCCAGCTTGACGAGCCGTCTCGATAGTTCCCTTCAGCTACAAGTAGATGCTGCACGCTTGATCGAGTTGCATTTGGTGCAGAACCTCGTTCGGCTCCTTACCTGCAGTAGTCCCGCTTCAAATCTGGACCTCATCCGTCTCCTCGGATCAGCTGTTCCCAAGAACCACCACCAAGCGAACGATACCTTCGCTTTCACCCCCCAGCTCTCGAGTCTCGTCAACGGATCGCTCCGTCTTCCCAGTTTGGCGCCGGTGGGTCAGCAAACCCTTTCCGTGAATGGTGGACATACAGCTTCACCTTCATCTGCAGATGATGATTCAAGCTCGGAGAGTATGATGATGAACAAAGACTGTGGTACAAACTCCAGCAC
Source organism: Ensete glaucum (assembly GCA_021527575.1). Lineage (NCBI taxonomy): Eukaryota > Viridiplantae > Streptophyta > Magnoliopsida > Zingiberales > Musaceae > Ensete > Ensete glaucum. The sequence continues at coordinate 52,880,766 of CM038553.1, forward strand.
GTTCCCGGCATCAGTTACCTCACCTTCGTTGGTTTCATCTCCGGAGAACATGAGTAAGAACGAGACCATCTCTGTCGAGGGATCTACCAACACGCCCACCTCGCCACCCTTTGAGGCTTGGGATGCCCTAAACCTGGACGATTTTGGCTGGAAAGAAATCATAGAGTAAGAATCTATATATATATATATATATATATACTTCATGCTTGCTTGAAATCTCTAGCCCATCTCAACTCTAATCATATTATCCGTCATCGCAGTCAAATGTCGCCATGGTTAAATGCACCATAGGAGGGAGCCACAGCTCAAGGAAAGCACAACTCACGCAGGAAGAGAAGTGGTGGTAGATGACTTTGTGATCCAGAAAACAGTGGTTGTGTTCATCTTTTTTGTTGTTGTTGTTGTTGTTGTTGGGTGTATGTTGGGATTTGAGATTGATTCATGTTATGTTCAGCTGGAAATAGAAGAACACCCTCCTCCGGTCCTTGTTTGAGGAGAGCTAACATCATGGAAATGAATGCCTGAAACATTTGATCAATGTTTGACAATTAGGCAGTGGAGTAGGAGACGACCAACGATGAAGAACAAAATAGGTGTAAGATGAAAGAGACAGTGTCTCTGTGGAAGAAGACTAACGTGTGGTCTCACATCGCAACCTCAGACGATGCCAAAGAAGCAAGTGTCCTCTTCAGTCAGTTCCTCTGCAACAAATAGTCTTATGATTAGTTGCTGAGTGGGTGGTGGATGAACTCACTCGCATCCATTCCTTCGGCAACAAGCCATCCTCGCAAGTGCACTCCTCTACGTCCAATATATATTTGCAGCAACTTTGACTCAGGAAAAAGGATGCCGAAAAGACGTACTAGAACTTTAACTCATGCGGGGTCGTCAGTGCTTATTAATTTACAGATATATACTCATATGTATAGTAGTAGTTGGAGAATGGATCCACAAGAACCAACCATCTACCAAATCTCAGCAGAATACTTGGTGCTTCAGCCAAGTAAAATGTTTACTTTGAGAGACACAACGTCAAAGGGTACACATACTTTTCAATTGGAAACCCAATTCAGATGAGTTAGGTAAACACCCTAAAAATGACAACGAACCTTGAAAAATGATCACTGTTAGCTATCAGAACTCCTACACCGTATACACATAAATATATCTCTTCGAGAAGCCGCAAAAATTATGAGACTTAATACACTTTAACAACTTACTCTGAACTCTTAGTCTCTTAAATACACATTGATACGGGGAATGTTAACGTAGCTCGACATGCGGCTGCCATGTCACGGTAAATGTCAACGACTCAACGTGCAATACATCAGCAAAAAAGAAAAATCTAAATTATTATTGATTCTTATGCCTCAAAATCAAAATCATTCCTTCATACTTTAAAACTCATATAATTGAATCTCCTTATTATGATTTCGCATCAAAATAACCTCCTTTGTTACAAATAAGGTTAACATCGTTAAATAAAATAATGATTGAAATTCTTACTGATCCCTCTACTATGTCTCAAAATTAAAATCACCCATAGTATTTTAAAACTTATATAAATGACTCTCCTATTATGATTTTGTATCAAGGTGTCTCCCTTTGTTAGAAATAATGTTACGCTCTTAGGTAAAATAAACTAAATAGTCTTCAGGCCGTAACCCGTCTTCCCCTCTCTGTCTTTCTTATACAATCTTCATTACCCATGTCTCTCTTCACTTTTGTCGATATTGGTTTCTACTACTCTGATCTTAGTTTCCCTTCACCTTTTCGTTGTATCTCTCTTCTCCTCTACTACGACGATCTCAGTTCCTCTGTTACGATGATCGCGATTCTTAAGTTTTACTCTGTTGGGTTCCTTCGCTATCGTCGCTAGGTTCTATATGACATATTAGGTACATAAGATGTTTATATGATATGTTTAATTCATAAAGTTTTTGACTTTATGATAGTTCAATCAATTGATTATATCTTATTATTCTTTACAGGTTCTATGATTAGTTATAAATAGGATATGTTCAAGTTTTAGGGGAGGTGCTATCGAAATTTAATCACACTTAAAAGAAGTAAACAATCATAATAATCCTACACGTTACGATTATCAAGAGATTGATTTTTTAATTACTTAAAATAATTAAGTGTATAACAAATAAAAATCATCATCAATCAAGCTTAAAGTGTAAAACAAATTCAAATAATAATGTAAGTTAAGACTAACTTTTTTATGACTTTTTTATCGCTTAATACTATTGTATTAACGTTCTGGGGATAAATTTGATAATTATAGTACATGAAGTGTATTTGATTAGCATATTACAGTACAGAGGCGTTTTTAATTTTTTAAGTTCTTTTTGCATAGTTTGATTACATTGAAAATCAAATAGAATCCTCCCCTATTTTAAAAATAAATGTTAATAAAAAAAAACTCTTATGGAGCATATGATAAGAGGAGAGAGAGAGTGTGATCAAATCTTGAAAAGCATGTTTGTATTCTATCTTTTATATTTAGTCTTTCTTTAATTGCTCATGGTAAACAAATGATTGACTATAAAAGATGAATACAAATATATTTTTCAAGATATAATACACCCATCTTGGAAATACATAAGTTTTAAGTTGAAGGAACACGTTCAAGGATCTCTGATATTGATCTTAATGTAGGATGAAAGTAATTTAGATTCTATTTTTTGAATTCGAGCGATATTAGCTCTTTTGGCACAAGTTAAAGGATGTTAATATCTATTTATTTTTGTTTTTGTTCATGCTTTATACATCAAGTAGTGGGCTAGTAGTAGGTTTGACAGTCCTAGTTTGATTAGCTTTCGTGATCGTTTTCGATTGATAAATGAGAGTTATGTCATATTAACACTTGTGAGGACTTCGGTCTATAATGAACAATGATCCTTTGTGTGTGATCGTTCAAAGCTTGTGAAGTTCACAATTATAATTTGTATTGGTTATAAAATGTTTGCTGAAATGATTGCTTGTGGATCATGTGTGAAACGTTTTCACTAATATATTTTCTTTTTTTTTTAGCTCCGAAGGGACCATGATGTAGTTTCATGGAGATTAACCATTGCGGATGAACACACAAGTATATTATACGATTTAAATAAAATCAATTAAGTTCATGACATATGACGCGTAGCATTGATGATTAGATATTAGATAATAACACAAACATTATGTCCTAACCACGAAGATATCTTTACAAGGATTACATATCATTATTAAGCCCTATTGATGCACACGGTAACAAATATTGGTGTTTTAACTTTCGATAGGGCAATAAATATCTCAACTCATGCCTCAAAAACTTCAAGATCTTTGTTGAGAGGGACTTGAAGAATGGTTCTAAGGCAAGCAATCAACGATTGGCCCCCACTCGGTAGCAATAAGGCACTGTTTACGTCGAGGTATAGTGTTGGGCCCGTTCTCTATTAGTCTAAGTTGCACATATCATGTGTCGTTGACTTCTCGATATGGGTGTGTGTTTTAGTATATATTTAAAATGTCCAGTTCAATATGTATTTTAAATATAAATTAGTGAATTGATAAATCTTTTTTAAATCGTATTTAACTTAGATATTACATTTCAAATGCTGATAGTACCTCAGGATAACATCAACATTTTAACATTTTTAGGATCCTAATATAAATTTTAAAAATTTTAAAGTGTTGATCATATAATTTTTTTTTGTAAGATTATACATATTTATTTTATTTTACATATTAATTTATGTATTTAATATAAAAATATATTAAAAATATTAGAAAGATAAATTTATTATATAATATTCAATGAATCTTTGAAATATAATTTTATCAGATAAAACTTACATCGATATATATTTAAAATATAATTTTAATCTATCATTTATTAAACACTTAAATTGTTCTATAATTACATATTTACAAAGTCTCTGTATCAAAATGCACATTAAAAATAGAAATATGTTCTTAAACGCAGCATAAATATGTTCTTAAACTGATCATGTGTTTTCTTTCATTAGATATCTTAATCAGACATCATCACTATTCGAAATCAAACATTAATCCGTAGGTCTGCATAACCTTGTCATTCCTTACCAACTAATTGCCGCGTGTGTTTTCTTTGAATAGACATCCTAATCATACTTCATAATTATCGGAATCAAACAGTGCTATGTTATTACTTGAATTAGTAGGTCAGTTCGATCCAATCATATGTTTAATGAAACTTTTAAAATTATGTTAAAAGTATAAAATATACGTATAATAATATCATAAGAGAATATATTTTCTTTTATTTTTTACTTATAATAAAAAATAAATATATTTAAAATATAAATAATTTAATTGAATCTTTGAGTGTCTAATCACTTTATATAAAGACCGAGGTTATCAGGATCGGGGCATGATGTTCTAATTGATCAATCAACTTCGTTTGATCCAAGTCATTGATCAAAATATTTGAATTAAAATTAATAATAATATACTCATCAAATCCTTATAAATTAATTTTTAATTAAAATATTTAAAATTCTTTCGATTTGATGAGCTAATTGTCCTATTAATTTGATTTGACCTCAATCAATCATCAAAATACTTCAACTGAAATTAATAATAATACATTCATCACAATAGATTTATAATTTTTAAGTCTCAAAATAATTTCTTACTTTCTAAATCCACCCAGCATTATCTCAAAATATTTTTTATATTATCTCCCAGCATGAGACTCATCACATAATTTTTATATTATATGATAGAGTCTCCCGACATCTGACTTGTTATAAACTCGAGCTGGATGGATTTATTGGCTCCAAACCTTTGACGACAGCCTGCACAGTCTACAGTAACAAATATTAACAACGATGTTGGGCAAGAAATGTATTGCACACAACGCACACAAAGATGAAGAAGTGAAAACAGAGCATTACTAAGCCGTGTTGTATACCGCTCAAGACAAATCGGTGAGAAGGGGTGACGACAATACACAGTTAGTACGTACATCAAAGGCAGGCTTCTCGAGCCGAGAGTTAGCAAGAAACAATTACTGGCAAGCTCAAATCAAGACGACTACGATATATAAAGGCAACAAAATGGTTTCTTACAACTCATCTTATCCATTTCTAAAGTAACAACCAAGTTTTACATTTATGTTTTTGAAAGAGAAGGGGCTCGAAGAACACTTGCAGTCCAAAGATCCAAGCCCTTGCAATTTTGTGTTCCCAACATCCTTTAGCTGCTAGGAAATGAGACTCTCGATTCACATATATTAAATGATATGATTGAGCATATTCTCATTCAAGTCCCACTTTCAGCTGATGCAACTACTAACCAAAAAAAGATCGGATGTCTTCTCTTTTTTCTTTTTTTTTTGTCTCATCAGCTCCCATTAGCATCTGATAGATGGCATTCTTGGGCATTTGAAGATATGATCCTATCAGCATCATCTGTGCCAGGCTCAGATGGCACAATCCCAAACTGGTTGGTGACACCAAGGAAATCGGCAAGCTGCATTACAGCAGATTGAGAAATAGCGCTCTCTGGATTCACCGAGTCTGGTAAATGAGGTAGGCATTCAGGGAGGAATTCCTCCCGATGCCTTGTTGGCGCATAAAGTGCAAGAACAGCCTTGCAAAAAATGAATCTGCAACAATGAACACAAAGCCAAACAAAGAAATGTCACCTTATTACTTGACATCAGATAAATTATAAATTTTCATGCAATGTAAGTATGAGAAAATGATGACATAAACATGCAGCACACAGACATCAGAATGCTTGCTATGATAGTTATGATTTAGATGCAGGAAAATTGAGTCAAATAAATAACAATTACTTTTGCTTTAGGCAACTAATGGTCTCTGCATTATACAGAATCACTGGGATTCTAGGTTTCAGACAACACTAGCAAAAAGAAGACTAATGGTTGATAAATATGCATAATTATGGCCGGAATCCAACAGAGTTGATAGGTCATTTTGCATGAAGCGGATGCCAAGAGCATATCAAAGTATAATGATATATTTATAGTTTGATTTCCCCAGTCCAAAAGGTGACCTGAGTAGAAGCCGCCTCAAAAATGGGTCACCCAAGACTTCAATCCAAACTGGATGTAGCCCATTTGATGATATTAAAGTTCTTTCCCATTCATTCAATGAAAATGACAGTAACTTCTCAGCCTTGTCATATTTATCCTGAAACAATTGCAATTCTTAGCGCCAAAGCAATAAAAACAAGTTACTAAGAAGTGAAAAACAAAATACTAGCATAAAGATACAAGAAGACTAAATGGCATACCCTATCAAAATTCGTGCCAGAAATACCAATCAAGAAGCAGAAAGCTTGCACTGGAGCTGTGAGGAACATAGTGAATTGGCTCCCATTTTGAAAACGAGCGTACTCACCAGAAGATGTCAATGGTCGAGGTCTAGAACTTGGAGAAAGAAGTATAGCTGTTGTTTCTCCTTTCTCAGCTCCATGTATAACCTGTATAAAATGTTGGCATAAATATCAAACAAACAGCACAATTCAAGGCAAAGGATGGTAGAGTAACAAACACTTCAGTTCAGGACCATAAGACAGAATAAAAAACTAGATTTGGAGAAAATTTTACAATTTAACTTTGTTACTGTTTGAACATCACAGATGAGGTAGCATGAAATAAATGGGAACTTCTAGTTTTTTGTTGATAGAAACAGATTCTGCAATCTATACCGGTTATTTCTAAGCAAGAAAGCATGAGACATATCCTTCTATAATCACTCGTGCAAAGATGAAGAACACCAAAAATAAGAAAATTTTCCTTATTTTTCTTAATTCAGACCCATGAAATGTCACAGGAAGATAAAAAACTTTCCTAAGACCAAACTTTTTAACTTTGTCCCAGCTTCAGCGGAAGTTTTACAATTGAACCTATCGCATTTGTATTAACCTGCCAAAAGCACCCTATAAGAACATTTTCCAAAAATAAAGGGCAGAAATTTGATTAAATCTGATTTAATCGATTGTAAATATGTGGTAATCACCAATGCAAACAACAGTCCTAGAATATGTTTTAGTTGAAATTGGAGCTTGTAAAATTAAGCTGAGTAATTAATAGAATTTTCTTGTTACCAATGAGTTCGCTTCCTTTCGGCTAATAGTTGTGAATTACAATTTATAAATATTATGTAACAGGGCGAAAGCATGTTCAACGATGAGTACTAACATGAGGCCTCACTCTTCATGTATGACTGAAGGAACATCGAACCTCATAACTGCATATTAAGAGTAGAGACAAAGCTATGCAATGACTAAGATGAACTATAAATCAAAGAGACACATTAAACAAACAAACTGAAGTCTTAATCAACTAGGTTATCATGAAAAATTCATTCAAATGCAGCAGTTATTAGTTGTCTTTCATATCTGATTGACATTCCTTGATATTTCAATTAAACTAAAAAGGTTAAAAGTCTCTCATATGTAAAACAATAATATTGCTCTTTCCTAATGTCACAGTATTTTATGCTGTTTATCCACATGCACCTCATATTTCCATCTGTAGCAATTAATTACTGAATTTAGTGATATATTTGCAATTCATTTTGTAAGAAAAGAAAGATAACATAACACTTCATTTAACTAAAATAGAAAATTATGTGTGCATTAGTCTTTCGAGTCCCAGAATGTCAAAGAGAACATTTGAGCTGACAACCCTGCCTTGAATGCTTGGCTTTTGTCGCTGTCAATCACCAGAAAAATTGGTTTTCTTGTGAATGGAATCAAATCGCAAGGGTAAATGAAGTTTGAACCTGAGAAAAAGAGAAAAAAAAGTTGTTGGTACTAAATACAGTAACAGGTCTCAAGACAATTATAATAACACAATACTGCCAGCAATTTTGATTATCAAGGTGTAATTGCATAAGGTGAATGAGCATTTTGTGTGCAATTATGTCATTCCTGTAAATAGATCTGATGACTGATGACTAAATAAACAATTGTTGGTAATGTCAGATAAAGACACTAAAAGGTACCTCCATTTCCACGAGAACCAAACCACAAGCGACCCTGTTGGTCAGAATCAGCAATGTGGCTCTCCTTGTTCTGAATGGATGCATGGGTAGGTCTGCCATGTGGGGGTTTCACCGGGGAGGACATCTCAGGATTATTAAAGTTTTCTCCAATCTTCTCAGCAGCATCCAATGAAATTTCAGAAACTAATGATACAGGATTACTTATTGCAGGTCCTCCTGCAATATTTTATGATGAAACAAATTAGCTGTCTTTCCTAGCAAATGAAACTATGATTTCATAATGGAATTACAGTTTAACCTGCAGTTGAGAGGTATATTAACATGATCCCATCAGGAGGGAGGTCTTCACAAATTGTCGAAAGGACCTGCAAAGAAGGTATTGGTGAAGAAGAAGATGCAAAAATATGGGATAGCACTGATAAACTCACCATAAGAAAATGTGTGACAGAAGGCCGATACAACATCAGCTTTCTTGGATTAGGCGGCAATGTATGATCTCTAATATCTTGCAATAGATTGACACGATTTGTTCCAGTTCCAAAATGACTATTGTCAGCACCACTCCTCGTTGAGAATGAACCAGATGGTTCCCACTCCAGGCACTGAAGCATCCTGAAAGTATCCAGAGTCAGCTCGGTAAACTTGACCTGGTCACATAAAGCAAATTAGTCATTAGTCATTACTGTTTCTAAAGTATTTCAGGAGCGTAACATGACACTTGAAGGAGGATTAACAGGAAATATAAGCACAATTTACCTCATTGTTATGAAAGCTGCTCAGAATCACGTCGCGTAAAACCAGATTCCTCTTGGTGTAGCTAGAAGCCACAATAGGAAGAGAATCTGGATGCACATCAAAGAGAAAGCTATATCTTAAAGGCCTCATGTTCATGAATGGTGTATCAACTTTTAGAAACCTGACTATTTCCTGAACCACATGCTTCCACTCTTTGAATTCTGTTTCCTGCATTTTACAAAGAACACAACACAGAATATTATCGACTGCTTATTGCGATATTTTAGCAAGCAAAGAAATTCCTTTACTTTTTGCATTAGAACCAAAATTTGTTGCTTGAGAACAATCATAACATCATGGCCTAGTTCCAAATATCAAAGACCTATAAGACACTTTATTAGGATCGCCATTTGCTTCAATGAAATTGACAGCTGATGACTTTTAGATCCTAACAGATTCACCAGAAAGAAGAAAATTTTGCTCGAAATAATAGATTCAACATTAGAAGAATCAGATGGCCATATATCTAATTTTAATGACGAAGTTAGCTTTCTCAAAGCAATAGAAGGTTCAACCTAAGAAAAACCATAGGGCCTTACTTATATCCGATCCTTGTGATTAAAGCAATACGCGATCCATATGATCTTACCATGAGATGTGATGTTTATGGCAACTTCACTTTGAAATATTTGATGATTTTGATCAATTAAGAAGAACTCAGATCATATCCATTCTAAACCAACCAAAAAACATCAAGAATGACCACTTCCACGATGTGTCTACTTAATACCAATCCATGTTTCGCAATCGGAACATTCTTTTGTTAATCTAGGCCTACCTGAAAGCTCTTCTTGCACTCATCCACCATTGACTTGAGCAACCCGACCAGTTTGGCGACCATCTCCCGCCGCCCGAGCACGAGGCAGACGATGAGGAACCGGGCGAGGAACCTCAGCTGCTTGTTGGCGAGAGCCATGTCCTGCTGCGCCGGACTTCCGCTGCTGTCCCGGAAGTACTCACGGCTGAGGATGGCCTCGTAGAAGATGTAGGCCTCAGCGAGGTAGGACGAGTCGCTCGTCCGCTGGTACTGTCCGTAGTAGAGCTGGGCGATCCTAGCGGCGATCTCACCGATCTCCCACCGCCGGAGCCCTGCCTCCACCAGCTTCTGGCGGTGCTCCTGCTGCAGCTTCCAGAGCTGGGTATAGATCTTGAACGCCTTGTGGAGATCCGCATCGTTCCTGAAACGATTCAAGAAGGAAATAAGGATTGGGGATCGAGGAGTCCACCGGAGGCCACGAAGGAGAAGCAGGAAGGGGTCGAGGGGACTTGGCTCACCGATTCCGGCCATAGATGGGGAGATCGCGAACCCTAGAGAACTTGCGGTCGGCTTTGTCGAGGAGAGACCAGAAGAGCTCGGTGATGGGGATGTTGTTGCTGTTGATCGGCGCCATCTTCGTGGCGTATGTCGAAAGGGTTTCCGTTCGAGTGTGGGAGGTTTTGGCCTTGAGGCGATCAAGCCATGCCCACTCCCGGGAGGAAGACGACGACGACGACGAATGGAGGAAGGCCCAGAAAGAGCAACGAGTTTTGTTTACATTTATACCCTTGCAAAACTTCGAAATTGCATTCGAAATATTAATTGAATTTTAATATACACATAAATATCAAAAAAATTGCTTTCATATTTAAACTAAAATTAAAATATATGTTTACTTTTAAGTAATCCCTCAGCTCCATTTTTTCCGCACAGACTTTAAAGTTTGTTGCTCGTTTTAATCCCATTCAAGTATTCACCATATTTAACACATGTTTTTAGTCTTCAAAGCAATATTTCATTTTATAATTAGAACAATATTTAAATGAATATAAATTAATCATTGTAACGATGACAATGATAACAACAATAAATCATAATCATCTCTTGATTTGATTTATTATAATTCTGTGACAATTTTGGTAAATATTATATTTGTTATTTACAAACTTGCATATATTAATATTTGATGGTTGTGTATCTGTCGCGCTAATCTAATGTTGAGCGTGTACAATTTTGATGTATCAAAGTTTTCACACCTCAGACATTAATTTAGATTAAGGGCTTAGAACATTATGAGATTGTTATAATGTCACAATTGCGATACGATGTGGCTAACACTTAGGTGTTAGATGATCGATGCCTCGATGCCAAGCGATCGATACTTTAATACTAAATGGCTAATATCTCGATAGCCAATCAATTATTAGGAGTATCTTGACATAATTTTGTAGGGCTTAAGATTGACTCAAAGAAAAGAATTAGACTAGAGTCTAATCAGCTTTCAACTTGCATAACCAAAATATGACTTAACATGTGCTAACCAACTTAGTAAAATTTTTTATATATTATTTGTTACTATTAGAGTTGGTTATCTTACACTAAAAATAATGCATTAATCTAACGTGTGAGTTAAGAAAATAAAAAAAGAGACTTTAAAAAGGGTGAATTCTTGTAAAAATAAAAAATAATAATTTACATCTAAACTTTTCAAAAATTCTTTGAATGCATTTTTTTCTTAATAATAAAATTATTCCCATTGGACACTACCTTTACCTAATATTATTGCCCTTGTTAGAGCCATTGGCCCTTGTTAGCTCTCGTTGGACTCATCCTTATCTTTGTGGATCCTATTGATTCCATGAGACCTACTCCTGCAAACTTTGGCTTCTGTTGTCCTAACTATCATTTTCTTAGTCTTGTTAGACCCGTCCTTACCTCTATAGGTACAATCCCCTCCTTCGCTAATAACTCTTCGTTTACTCTTGTGGTGCTAGTCGCCTATGTCGTGAGCAAGGACGACGAGGGCGAGACATACAAGAGCATGTTCAATAAGGACAAGACACATGGGAGTAGGTTCATGCGTTGCAAAAGCATGGACAGGTCCAACAAGGGCTAGCTTGGTCACAAAAACAAGGATATTAATATAAGATAAAGACGATGGTGAATGCGATAAAGCCAGATGAAGGAGTGTACTACGAATTTTTTTTAAATTTAGGATGCCATAAAAAAATTTCTTAAAGCTAAGATTCTTTTTGAAGAATTTACTAGCAGAATTTCATATTTATATTAGTGCATGCAATAATTTTCGTTTTTTAGTTCTTATTAACGTGGCAATGAGTAAGATGATCCTATATAATTTTTATTTTATAAATAAATATTTTTAATATTATTATATGATATTTTGATTTTCCTTGGTCGATGACGATTCAAATCTAAATAAAGTTTTTTTTTTTCAAGCATATCAAATCCACTTATCGAGACCTTACAAAAGACTACATAAAGAGCATGACCAATAAAATTTCTTCAATTATTAATTTAGCAAATGGGACTCAGATGATTTAATTTAATATCTTATCTAAATAAAAATGACTATATGCTTTAAGGCTTTTGTAGTGCAATAGATCCACTTTAAGTGTTTGCATAATTATGTGCAAGATATTATAAAGCTGTTAATGATTCATCCGATAGTTCAAATGTCCACTATTGCTGTATCAATCATGCATGGTTGATATATCAACAAAATGACATGAGTAATCTTTCCATATTAAATATAAATGTATTTATTTATTGTTTTTGCATACTAATATCATCAAATCTGGTATTGGTATCATCGAGCTAGCTAGGCGATCAAATTAATTTTATGCCCATTTTGTTTCCTACAAAGACCCCAAAATACCCATCAAGGACAAACCGCAGACCCTTTAGATACCATCAGACGGTCTCAATCACATCCTGGCGTTTTCCGGGCCAATCCTCATCAAGGGTATTTTAGGAACGGTGGATTCGTCGCCGGCATCCCCCCTTGTGAAAGGCTCACAAACGCCAAGGCGAGCGCACAACCCCCGTCTCTTCCCCTTCCTATGGCGACGGCTGCCTCCTTCGCGACTCCCTTCCTAACCGGTGAGCCCCGAGTCCTTTATTCGATTTCACTTCTGTGCATATAGTGCGGCGTCTGCCCAGTTGATTTTTATGGTTCCTCGGGTAGATTCCGTTTGGGTTCCGAATAACTAGGGTTTCTCCATCGATTGGTGCGTATTTTGATTTTTCTTTGGGTAGATATTGTTGTTGATTCTTCGACCGTGGCGATGTGGCGGGAGATCTAGCTCTGCCCCTTATATTTGCTGGCGTCGTAGTGCTGATGCTTGAGATCTCGTTGGTTGATCTCTGAAATGTGTTTCAGTTTTATACCGTTCTTTGATTTTTTTTTAGCCTGTTTGTTGTTCTTAGATTGTGAATCTAAGGCATCATAAGAATATCTTTTGTTGATTTGATCCCAGCATTTCGTCAGCTTTTGTTGATCTTTTTTCTGTGGTGGGTTTATTGCTTTAAGATCTGAATGTTTGACCCGATTTGGGCACACAACAGAACTTCATGTCAAAGAAGTAACTAAATGGAAAATGATTTTGAGAAACTGTAAATTTTCCTACAATACATATTTCATTTCCAGTGGAGACTTCACCTTATAAGGATGATAAAATCTGATGAACTGATTGTTTTTGAAAAAAGTTGGGTTCATAGGCATCATAAAGTTAGTCTTTGTGAATCCGCCATGTAAAGTCTCTAGGGCGAATTTGCGAACCTTATATCTAATTGTTAATTTAGAACTTTCTTTGAAGTGTAGCTGATAGACTTGTACATCTATAAAGTTGGCAAAAGCAAAGCCTTAATGCTCCTCAAACATTGTGGGATGACACACGATGCAAGAAGGTTAATTATATTTGTTTATTTTCCCTAATCATTGTTAGAAATAATTTAAGAATCTAAACCGATCGGAAATATCTGCTGACTTTTTGGCAAAACAAAACCTTTATGCTCAATTGACATCAATTATATAATGGGTTCTTGCATGTCAAAGGATATAAGTATGGCATAGTAGAGAGAAGGTTTCTTTCAGGTTGACTTGGGTGTTCACAATTTGGTTTAAACCACTTGACTGAACTGAACTGGACCAATTGAGACAGGAAGTATGATTAATTTGGACATTAGAAAAAACACTATATATATATATATATATATATATATATATATATATATATATAGATATATATATATATATATATATATATATAAACACAAACACACACACACACACACATATATACCAGTGATTGCAAAAGGCTCTCCCTCGCCTAAGCGCTCGGGCGAGGCGAGGCCCGAGCACCTCTCTCAATCTCCAGGCAGTGTGCTTCAAAGAGGTGCCGCTTGGGCACTCGCCCGAGCCCAGGGGTCAAGCGCTTTGGGCGAGCGCCCGGGTTAAACCAGGGTCGCATTTGCGTCGAACCAACTAACGCACCAATATATGCTTCCTCAACCCTAATCTCACTCGCGAATCACGATTATGCTGCCGACATTTCTCTGATGCGTTGTCGTTGCCTCTGTCGTTGCTCACTGTTGTTGCTGCCGTTGCTCTTAGTAAGTAGCTTTCACTCTCAGTCAGGTCAACCGCCTTGTCTCGTCTCTACTGTTAACAGTATATTGTTAACAGTATATTAATAGTATACTGTATATTAACAAAATATTGCTAATGAATTGTTAACAATATACTGTTGATGTATGTTAACAACATACTATTAATGTACGATTAACAATATACTATTAACAGTATTGTTAACACTTAACAGTATACTATTAATGTATTGTAAACAATATACTGTTAACAATTTGCTATTAACAGTGTGTTAAAACAGTATATTTTTAACAGTATATTGTTTATGATAAGTGACTTTGATGTAAAACTTTATTGTTTTGAATTTTGAGACTTGTTAATGTGACATTGTGACTTTGTAGTTTGTATTAGATTTTCTTAATTTAATATCATATTGTTATTTAAATAATCATTTTTATTAATTGTATTATATGTTTTAGCACCTTGCTTCGCTTGGGTGAGCGCTTAGCACCTCGGTCGTTTTGGGACCCTAGCGCCTTTTGGCATCTAGCGGTTTTTAAATCACTGATACACACATATATATACACATATACATATACATATATACATACACATACATAGATATATATATATATATATATATATACACACACACATACACACACACAACATATATATATACATACATACATACATACATTTTATTATTTAGATTTTGAATCCAAATTAAACTATGAAATGTGATTATATATAACTATTTATATTATTTGTTTTAGCTTCTGTTTATACCCAAAACTTAAGCTACGTCATTCAGTCTTTCCTATTCATCATTATCACTATTATCATCTCTCTCTAGAACTAACCTGACAACATTTACATCATATAGACAACATAAGTTTTGTTACATGGAGTTGAATTATGGATAGATTAGCATATAATCTGCTTGAAGTTGATTATGTTTTGCTTTTCTCTTTTCCTTAGGTGGTATAGCTCAGTCGAAGAAATGTGGCCTACAGAATGAGAAGCTTAAATCTTTAAGTGTTTATCATTCTCATTTGGCTGTTCCTAAGAAATCGAAGCTGCAAGATAACCGCCCAAATTTGTTTGTACGTGCTGAGTACAGGTGATTATCGTTTACTGATGTTTATGATATCATATCTCAAAGATTTTTTTTTTCTTTTAGTTTTTCCTTGAGGGAATGGGGTGAAATTGGATGGAGTGAAAGAAATAATTCTATCTAATGCATTTTAAAGTTCCTTTAATCTATAGGATTTCTTTTTGTAGTTCTGATGCATTAACTAGGGAAGCGTGGTTTCCTGGTTTGTTTGATAGCTGAAGAGAGTTAAAGAAATAGTTGTAGCTAATGCATTTCAAAGTTCCTTTTATCTATAGATAGGATTTCTTTATGTAGTTCCGATACATTAACCAGGGAAGCACGGTTTCCTGGTTTCCTTGATAGCCAAAGACAGTTCAGTCTTCTTTTCTAATTTTACAGATTATCAGTCTTCTTTTCTAGTTCACTGTAATATACTGGCACTTGGTGCTTCTACGCTGCTGTTAGACCAATTTCATTGAATTTAGTATTTTGGATGGCATGTCAAATTCTCATCCAGTGAGAACAAGCACACACACAACTCAATGCATTTATTATGGTTGTCTAGTGTTGGTCTTACCATTCTTTAGTTTTATTATTAGTGTTTTGAAAGGACAAGGCCTAGTCTGCAGATCCGATTCAAGTGGCGTTCAGCTCAACAGTTCAGTGAAATTTTCTTCTTGATTAATTTTTGCAACATCAATTAATAACCTATTGGTTTTTGCTTCTTCTGGTATTTGTTCTTATTGGTCTTTTTTAATTGCAAGATATGTTTCTTGCATTATTGAACAAGTGGTCCTTGTTATGTATAAGTCACTGGAGATCGGAATAAGTTATACTGTGTGTCAAATATAGTTGCTTTCTAGCCCTGACAATGCGCACTTGAGGTTCAATCACAATAATTTTGGACTTTGTGTAACGCAGTTTCAGCATGTGCCGTATTGAATCATTGTTGCATGCATGATATGTACCTGTCATTTTTATCATGTTAAGATCTTAGAGATATGGTTTTAATTTCTGTTTTTGACTTGTGTTTTTCAGTCCAGTTGTTTTCGATCTCTTACAATAGCATGAACTTTTTTAATTTACATGCAGTGATGGTTCAAGAGGTGGAGGTGGTGATTTTGTTGCAGGTTTTCTTTTAGGAGGAGCTATTTTTGGAACACTCTCTTATGTATTTGCTCCGCAGGTGATGAATCTTTTTGCAGAACAGATTATACATATTTCACTTATCATGTGAAAAGAACTGTGGATTCAGTGCTAGCCTGTGCTCTTCACTGCTTCTGCTTGATATATTTTGCTAGCTGGAACTTGTTTTCTTGTTTTCATCCCCAAAGATACTAATGTTCCTTTTAAATTTGCTACTTCTTAGATTGTCTTTCTTTGGAATTAAGACCAGTACATTGAATAATTATTGATGTGATAGATCAATGTTTTTGTTACAACCTAGGTTAACATCAGATAGGCAAAGCAGAATATAACTACAAAATCCTCTCCATCAGAATCTTCTTGTTTATAGCATTGAGTAGCTACCTATATCCTAAAGCATTGAGTAGCTAACTCGCCACTAAAGTTAGCTTTGCTTCCTCTACCCTCAGTTCCTGAAAATGTGGCTTCTTTTTTTTGGCTTTTGCAGATAAGGAGATCATTGTTGAATGAAGATGAGTCTGGATTTCAGAAGGCCAAGCGACCGATTTATTATGACGATGGGTTAGAGGTGATAAATAAATTGACTTGCAAGCAACCATATGAGTTTGATATTTTATTCGTTGACTTCTCTAATGGTATGAATTTGATTTTTGATAGCAGAAAACCCATCAAACACTGAATTCAAAGATCAGCCAGCTGAACAATGTGATCGACAACATCTCCTCTCGTTTACGAGGGAGGAACAATGTGGTCACGGAATTTGTTGATGCCGACTCTGAAGTGGAATCTGCCATGTAGGGTTTCCTTGTGCTCGGTCTTTGACTTAGATTTTTAAGATATAGTTGCTAACTTTTACAACCCATGGCTACATGTATTTTTACTGTACTCATCTTGTTTATTTAGTTCACATTCACTTGGATTTAGTTTTCTGAACTAGAATTGGTGGGTTTCTTTTAGCATGAGTCTGTGTTGCTCGTTATAGATAGAGTTGCAGGTAATGCAGTATCCTCTCAATCTCTGGAACATTCCATTGAGGATCCTCATGCAAAATATTTTCATGCTCCTTCAATATGAAAAAAAACCATCTACTCTTATATTAAAAGCATAATTTTTTAGAAGTTTAATTATTTGTTAGTTTTTAAATCATTAAGTATGATAGTTCTTGTCATGAGGTTTCATTGTGTATCATAAAACATTTTTCTTTCTAAAGAATCACTGAGCATTAGTTAATTTATTTTCAGTTTTTGAAAATCTCGTTGATGTTTATCTTTCGAAATGAATATCCCATTATTCTGTATCGACTTGATAACCGTGTTATTATTTTAATTTTTTTTTTATAAATCTTCTATAAAATTTGATCAAAGCCAATAAGTTTTTGCTCTTCACAACACATTAGGTTATGTCCAATTCATCACAGTTGATATATCTTTAAAAGATCAATAAATATATTTATATAAAAAATTATATGATCGAGAAACATAATTTTTTTAAATAAAAAAATTACACATGTTTGATTTGATATACAGTTTCCCTTATCTTAGGATTTTTAAAATTGTACTGAGATGATGGTCATGTTGATTAAAATGTCATCCATCGTGTAACTTTTGGAGTTAATAACACGCTTATAAATATATCAAAATGAGGTAAAACACTTTGTACATAAGATTCATGAAGGTAGTTATGCATTCACGAGTCTTAAAAATAAATAGTATTTTTAAAAATTCTATTTTTAAATGTATTCACAAATGGAATAGGGGCATCCTAAGGTAATATACTGGTTGAACAATATCCTTATCTAAAACCTCTTGACTCTGCTCCTTTAACTTCTCCAATTCAATTGGTGTTATTTTATAAGGAGGTTCATAAACAGGTGGCAGTGCTAAGTAGATCAAATATATTTATCGGGCTACAGACCAAGTAAGTCTTTAGAAAAATATCTAAAAAATATCGTATAATAAGGATATCTTTTAATACTAATTTCTTAAATTCTTCTTGAGGAATAAAAACCAAGTACCCATAATATCTTTTCAGTAATAGCGAGTAGCATTTAAGGTTGAAATAATGGGAGAGACCTTTTCTTAAATTCTAATAAACTGAAAAGATGATTGATGTAGGGTGAAAAATTAATAGTCTTTCTGAAACGTTGAAAGTCAATCCATTATCCAAGATAGTATTGAAGTTTCAAAACTCTAGTAGAATAAAGTTTACTAACAAATCATAACTTTTAATAGTAACAACACATTTTGTAAATATTTGATAGTTATTAAAAAGTTTTTACTCATGTTGCTATCATTAATACATTACTCATTGCTTAAAGATTCTTTTGTTGTCTCATAGCAAAATAAGATGATATAAATAAATTATAGAACCAGAATATATAAGCATAGTAGCAAGCATACCACATAGTGTGATTATACTATGGGCATTACTCCTTTGAATGCTATTATACTCCTAACAATCAAGGTGATAAGGCAAATTTTATTGAAAAGGAAGAGAAGAATGAAAATCAAGTTTTATTAATGACATGATAATCTAAAGGAAGATCGGTCTATGACATGGTATCTAGATACAGGAGCTTCAAATCACGTGTGGCATTAAAGAATTATTTTTAAAAATGGATACAAGCTATTCTGAAAATATTATATTTAATGATCTATCTCAAAGACCAGTAAGTGGTAAAGGTAAAATTATTCTTGGACTCCATAATGACAAAGAGTTATGCATTTCAAATGTTTATTATGTGCCTGAAAAAAAATATTCTTAGCTTGGGACAATTACTTGGAAAAGGTTATAATATTGAGATGAAAGATATGACTCTTTCAATTTATGATAAGACTAAGACATTAATCTCACATATGAAAATGGTGAAGAATAGAATGTTTCCTCTACATTTATGCATTTTTGATCGATCAAGTTATTTTAAGATTGATATTGAGGATATTTCTACATTATGACATCTTAGATATGCACATTTAAATTTTGAAGCTTTAAGACTTCTAGAGAAGTTTAATATAGTGATAGGAATGCCAAGAATTGATCGCCCATCAAAATTATGTGAAGTATGTGTTATGGGTAAGCAAGAAAGAAAGCATTTCAAAATCAGCAGAATAAAAAGAGCATGACATCGACTTGATCTGGTACACTCGGATGTTTATGGCCCTATTAGCCCAATATCACTTGGAGGAAGCAGGTATTTTCTTACCTTCACTGATGATCATAGTGGCAAAACTTGGGTCTATATTTTAAGGAAAAATAAAGAAATATTAAAAAAATTGAAAGAATTTAAAGATTTAGTCGAAAGACAAACTGGTTGCAAGATTAAATGTTTACGAACAGATAGAGGTGGTGAATATACATTAAATGAATTTGAAAATTTGTAGAAATAATGAAATTTTATATTAATTTACTATGCCATACATACCTCAACAAAATGATGTTTCAGAAAGGAAAAATAGGACTATACTTAATATGGTCCGATGCATATTAAAGGAAAGAAATATTCCTAAAGAATTTTGGGGGGATATTGTTGCTTGTGCAGTTTATTTGCTTAACAGGTTTCCAACAAAGCGAATTGGTAATTCTACACCAGAAGAAGTATGGAGCCTACAGAAACCAATAGTTGATCATTTAAGAATTTTTGAAAGTGTTGCATTTGCCAAGATACCAGAAGAAAAGAGAACAAAACTTGAAGATAAAAGTCAGAAATACATTTTATTAGGTTATGCTGAAAATTTCAATGGATACAAACTCTACAATCCTATCACAAATAAAGTTGTGATGTCAAGAGATGTTGAGTTTAATGAACAACAGATTTAAGACTGAAAAAGTAATGAACAACATAGGAAAGCTATATCATCAGAAGAGGATGATATAATACAAGCAAGCACAGAAGTGGCTTTACTAGAATCATCACCGAGATCAGCTAGGTCACATGATTCAAGAAGTCTAATTATAAGAAGGACAAGACCGATCCAAGAGCTATATGACGTGACTCAAAGAATTGATACTAACAATGATGAACTTTCTCTATTTTATCTTTTTGCAAGATATGATCCATTAACTTTTGAAGAAGCTTGTAAAGAAGAAAAATGGAGACATGCTATGAAGGAGGAGGTTAATGCAATCAACAAAAATGATACATGGGAGCTTACTACACTTCCAGAAGACCACCAAGCGATCGGTGTTAAGTAGATCTTCAAAACAAAAAAAAATGCACAAGGAGAGGTGGAGAAATATAAAGCACGATTGGTTGCAAAGGGATATAAACAACAATATGAGATCGACTATGAAGAATTGTTCGCACCAGTTGCTCGATTGGAGACAGTAAGATTAATTATCTCCTTAGCAACTCAAGTGAAATGAAAAATTTTACAAATGAATGTTAAATCAGCATTCCTTAGTGGAGTTTTTGAAGAAGAGGTATATGTTCAGCAACCCCCTAGTTTTATTATTTGTGAACAAGTGGTTGACATTTTTACAAAGCTCTTAAAATTGAAACATTTCAACATCTTCGAAAAAAACTTGGTATGTTGGATGGAACAAGTTTAAGGAGGGAGAATGTTGGAATTAAACTTGTGTAATTATCATGAAGAGATTAATTTCATCAGAAGAAAGGTTTATTTCTTCAAGAAAAAATATTTATGGAAGGATAAGTCAAATTGGTTATTGATTCTTGAAAGAGTTTATTGAAAGAAAAATTCATTCTTACTGCATAAATCTGCATAAATGTAATGCATCTTGGGGAATTATATAAACCCTATATGTTGAATAATGAAAAATATAGAGTTTGTGAAATTATAAAAATGTTGAGAGAAATACATAAGATTTAGCCTTCTCCTACTCTTCGTTGGTGTGCTAACTCTATTCTTTCTTCCTATCAACTTCAACACGGGATGGAAGCGTCGAGGTCTGAGAGCACGCCCTCGTAGACACTCTTGCAAGACTCCAAGCACTGCTTCGTCTTCGCATCACTCACCTTGCCTACCAAACTCTTGGCCTTAGCGCTGACGCTGGTGGCTTTGTCCTTTGCCGAGCTAGCCGCGATCACCGCCAGCCCCTTCTTGTCCGCCGACCCGCTCCCCGGGTACGATCGGAGTGCCACCACACAAAAGTCGTACTTGACATTAGGGATGCTAACGCTGTGTCCCTGCATGCCGTCTCCACCGATGCCTCCAGTCCTGGAAGGAGGAGGAGGTGGTGGAGGAGGAGGATTGTCACCGCTAGGAGGATAGCGACGGAGGCCGGCCTCATCGATGTGCTGCTATCGATAGCTTGGTAAGATTATGCGTGGGCGTCGGGAGACGGAGTTGATATCAATATATACCCTTACCGAGGCGGGTAAATATTACTGAATTCTCGAGCCATTATTAGGCAAGAAATAAAGAATTCAACTATAGAAAGAAATAATTCTAAATATTAAGGATCTTAAGACAAATATAGGGAGGATGATAAAAAAGTAGTAAGAGAAATTTTTCATAAGGGGATTTATGTCTGAGTCGACTTACTTGGACGACATTTATAATTAGGCAAGAAATCCACGTATCGAAAGCAGTTTCATTAAATAAATATGGAATTTTTTAATAGAAAGAAACAATTCTAAATATTAAATGCATGGCTGGGAAAGGAAGAAGCACTAAGTTACAAATGCATGCATACCAATTGGCTCAATGCCACCCTATAACACGATCAATCGGATGAAAGAAAAATCATCATGTATCCTAAATATAAATGATTATAAATGAACAAAACAAGAACAATGCAAAAAAAAAAAAAAAATCAACAAGCTTTACTTTTTAGAATAATGCTTTCTAATATCTCTTCGTCGTAATATATTCTCTAATATGTGCCTAAAGAGAATCAATAATGAAAGTTTTGCATATAAGGATAAGTAGTAGTTTTAAGGATAACTATGAGCTTTTTAAGAGGCAGAAAACTTTATCTACGTGGAAGTGTTTGAGAAACCAAAAATTCTAATATTCCCTACGACATGTTCCATACACGAGAGAAAAAAATATGTATTTTTTTGAGATGTTAGAAAGCATTATTCTAAAAGGTATTATTCTAATATTTCTTACGACATGTTTCATACATGGGAGTGTTTTTTTAGGTATTTGAAATATGCATGATTGATTTTTGAGTCTTGAAATTGCTAATATGGGTTTCAATTCAACTTTAATGAAATTTCTTTGTTTTATTTTTAATTTTAAAACCAGCATCCTATTAAATTCACTGAAGAGTAGATCTTCATCTACTACTAGGTGGAGCTAATTAAAATTTATTTTAGAATTTACGTTATTATGTTTTTTCAATGAGGATTACTTTTGACTTATATTTTAATAAATAAAATAAAATAAAGAAAATATTTATAATATATGTGTGTATATATATATATATTAATTAAATGATGTTTATTTACTTGACTCTTGATGTACTTGTCTAAAAATGCTTCCCTTGTTGTGTGTCTTATTTCCTGTATTGAAGATCTTGAGACCCCATTTTTATTTTATTTTTTTTTATTTTGGCTGAACAATTCGTCGTTCTTTGAATCGATCTCGGGGGGGTTTCATATTTTTGATGGATTCTTGAAAAGATTCGAGGGTGCATGGAGGAACGATGTAGGGTGTGGGCATTTGTTAAGCAACACCCTAATCACGAAAGCCTACTGTCGTGGCTTCGTTCTTAGGCAAGACATGAACTAATAACTCCTCAAACCCTAGTTTACTTTACATGAGAGATTCTAGTTTTCGAAACACTAGGTGTATTTTATTCGGAAAAAGAAAAAGAAGAAGAAAAAAAAAAGAGTATTTTATTCAGAAGAGGATGTTCTTGACATCAATGCTATAACCAGCGGAAAGGCAAGCAAGTCACCCCAGCATGTTGGTGAAGGCTAAAGCAATGATGCAGATCTGCCTCATGTCGGAGTCCTCCTTGGTCAAGGGCGAGGGGACCTTCATCTCCTGGAAAGCCTCCTCGCAGGTGTCGGGGGCGTCCACACCGGCGCTGAGATATGTCTTGGCGTCGCCCAGGCGACCCTCCTTGATGGCCGGGATGGCCGCGTCGAGGTCTGGGAGCACGTCCTCGTAGACGCTCTCGCAGGTCCCCAAGCACTGCTTCGTCTTCGAGTCACTCGCCTTGCCTAGCAAACTCTTGGCCTTAGCGCTGGCGCTGGTGGCTTTGTCCTTCGTCAAGCTAGCCGCGATCACCGCCAACCCCTTGTTGTCCGCCGACCCGCTCCCCGGGTACGAGCGGAGAGCTGCCACGCAGAAGTCGTACTTGACGTTGGGGCTGCTATTCGCAGCGTCCCTGCACGCTGTCTCCACCGACGCCTCCACCCCGGGGAGGAGGTGGTGGTGGTGGAGGAGGACTGTCACCGCTAGGAGGAAAGCGAGGGAGGACGGCCTCATCGTTCTGCTGCTATCGATAAAGCTTGGTAAGGGTAATGCGTGGGCGTTAGGAGACGAAGTTGATATCAATATATAAGCTTTTTGAGGCGGGTAAATATGAGTGAAACAATTATAAAGATTACGGATCGGTTATTCAATGAACCAAACACAAATATAGGAAGGATTATTGCGTATTGTTCATAGAAAGGACGACTCTCTTAGTTCGGAGGCCTTCCATAGTAATACATCGAACGAGATGCGGAAAAAGCATCAGATTAATTGCATTTTTGAGGAAAATGATTGTGCCGATAAGCACATCCAACCCCACTCACTCATCTAACCATGCCATGTTTGTTTCACCCTATCCTCGTTTCATTGGTGCAGAATTTGGTCAACAACAGCGACGTCACTACATTTCCGAATGAGTACATTACTTTTGATATATAATTTTAATGAATAAATAAATTATAATATACATTTATAATACATATTATAATTAAGTAATATTTATTTATTTGACTTCCGATATACCCATGTAAAGATGTTATAATCTTATATATAAAAAGAAAATTTTCAGGACGTGACAAGTCAAGCCTCTACCTCCATCTTCCCTCATTAAGTGTCTCGCTTTGGATTCTTTGACTTTTCGTTTCTTTCTGCTGAACAATTCATCCTTTTTTTTTTTTTTGGGACGATTCTTGAACAGATTTGATGGTGCATGGAAGAAGAAGAATGTAGGTGTGGCCACCGTGGCTTCTATCTTTAGGTAAGACATGAACAAACTCCTCAAACCCCACGGAAGTTTTTAGTTTTTGAAACATTACCCTAAAACCATTAAAATTAAGGATAGGAATGGGTCTAGTTTCTTCCAAATCTGTGAATTACCTACCGTATATTCTTATTATTGGTGTTTGAAATAGTTTTAAGATAGAAAAAGAAATACCCAATATCAGATTCGGATTTAGAATCGAAAACATTGTTTGTTTGTTTGGGTTTTAATTCATATACGATAAACTAATCAATTTTACTCTAAAATCAATACGATTTTTACTTTATTCGATCCCATGTAATAATTAAAAGGAATCGTTTTTGTTAGAATATTTCTAATAATTATATAACCCGAAATAGAAAGGGCCAAAAAAAAAAAATAAAGTATTTTATTTGGAAGAGGAGCCAGCTTCACATCAAAGCTACAACCAAAGGAATGGCGCAACGGCAAGAAACCATCGTCATCCTTGGTCAAGGGCGAGGGGAGCTTCACCCCAGCAGATTGGTGAAGGCTAAAGCAATAATGCTCATCTGCGCCAAGTCGGAGTCCTCCTTGGTCAAGGGCGATGGGACCTTCAGATCCTTGAAACCGTCCTCGCAGGTGTCGGGCGCGTCCACGGCAGCGCTGAGATTAGTCTTGGCGTCGCCCAGGCGACCCTCCTTGATGGCCGGGATGGCCACGTCGACGTCTGACAGCACGTCCTCGTAGACGCTCTCGCAGGTCTCCAAGCACTCCTTCGTCTTCGGGTCACTCGCCTTGGCTAGCAAACTCTTGGCCTTAGCGCTGGCGCTGGTGGCTTTGTCCTTCGTCAAGCTAGCCGCGATCACCGCCAGCCCCTTGTTGTCCGCCGACCCACTCCCTGGGTCCGAGCGGAGCGCCGCCACGCAGAAGTCGTACTTGACATTGGGGCTGCTATTCGCTGCGTCCCTGCACGCCGTCTCCACCGATGCCTCCACCCCGGGGAGGAGGTGGTGGTGGTGGAGGAGGACTGTCACCGCTAGGAGGATAGCGACGGAGGCCGGCCTCATCGATCTGCAGCTATCGATGGCTTGGTTAGGTTATGCGTGCTCGTAAGGAGACGAAGTTGATATCTATATATATATATATATACTCATTGAGGCGGGCGAATAGAGCTGCAAGAAATAAATGAATTCTAAGTATGGAAATGTCTTTTTTATAGAAAGAAACAATTCTAAAGATTCCATTATTATTTCAGAGTTAATTGCCTATTAGTTCCTCCCTGTAATTAATTACTTTTAGTATCTCAATCTCTATAATTTTTTTCTTTAAAAGTTAAATTGATATTTCTATATTTATTTAATCTAGTTGCTCTAATAAAATAATTTTTAAGTTTTTAACAATCTTAATAGTTCACTTTTCATAAGTATAAATATCTCAATATAACTAACTAATTATATGAAATAATTCATGATTAACTTATTATTCCTAAGAGAAATATAGGGAGATCAGTCGTTATTAGTGTTCATAAGGATTTAATATCTACATAAGAAAAAAAAATTTACTATTGATATTTAAGTTAGATTAAATTATTTTACTACATGCGTCGCGTCAATGAGCATAAGGTTAAACGCACGGCTGGGAAAGGAAGTGAACGCTGGCAAATGCATGCATGCATGCAGATATCTCTTACGTCGAAGGCCTCTCGATACATGGGATGAGATGGGGATCAATCTGCTCTAATGCAACCCCTAAAAAAAACACGATCAATCGGATGAATGAAAAATCATCATGTATCCAAAATATAAATGATTATAAATGAACAAAAGGATTTAGTATCGATTATTCCTTATTAGTGTTCAAAAGGATTTAGTGTCTAACATAAGAGAAATTTACTGCTACATGCGGCGATGAGCAAAAAGGTAAAAATGCATGGGTGGGATGCCTCGATACATCGAATGAATGAGATGCATCAGCATATGAATAAGATGCGGTAGCATTGGGTTCTCATCATCACAAATTATTTGGCACATTAAATTGTCCCGTTCCATATTTTCGTAATAAAACCGAAAATAAATAATGAATGCACTTTTATTGTTATTGTGGAAGCTATAGGTATATTTAGATTGTTATTGTGTACCGGATACTATTTGGATTTAAAAGACACTTTTATTGTACCGTCATTTAGACGGAACTTAACTTCTATTTCTTATTTGGACAAATCTGGTTATTCTTGTTCATTTGGAAACAATAAGTTTACTTTGTCTTTAAATTCAAATATGATTGGAACTGATTCACTTATGACTTATGATAATCTATATTTACTTGATACTATAACATCCTATCATAAAACTTTGAATGCAGAATTGCGAGTTACTAAATGTAAAATTAAAAATTCTGGTATATTATGGCATAAACGTTTGGGTCATATCTCTAGAAATAGAGTTGAAAGATTTGTGTCAGATATGATTCTTGATCTCATTGACTTATTAGGTCTAGATGTTTGTGTTGAATGCATTAAAGGTAAACAAACCAAACCTAAGAGATCAAGTGCATATAGAGCTACAGACGTCTTAGAATTGATACATATAGATATTTGTGAACCATTTTCTATACCTTTATGGAATGGTCAACAATACTTCATATTATTTATAGACGATTACTCTAGATATGGATACCTGTATCTAATACATGAAAAATCTCAATCTTTGGATGTGTTCAAAGCATTTAAAGCTGAAGTTGAAAATCAACTCAACAAAAGGATAAAAAGCGTTAGATCTGACCGTGGAGGGCAATATTATGGTAGAAATGACGGTTCAGGTGAACAACGTCCAGGACCATTTACTTTATACCTAAAGGAGTGTGGAATTGTCCCTCAGTATACAATGCCTGGGTCACCTAGCATGAATGGTGTAGCTGAAAGATGAAACCGCACACTTAAGGACATGGCAAGAAATATGATTTCTCAATCTAGTTTCCCAGAGTCACTCTGGGGAGAAACAATAAAAACTGTAGCTTACATTCTTAATAGAGTACTAACTAAAGCAACTGCAAAAACTCCTTATGAAATTTGGACTAGGAGAAAGCCTAGTTTAAGACACTTTCGTGTATGGGATTGGCCAGTTGAGGCAAGGCCGTACAGGCCTAATGAAAATAAATTGGAACCCCGAACAATAAGCACTTACTTTATTGGTTATTCTGAGCGATCTAAAGGGTATAAATTTTATGATCCCAAATCAAGAAATATTTTTGAGATGGGTATTGCTACATTCTTTGAGGATATTGAGTTTGGGGGGAGAAATAAGATTAAAGACTCTATCTTTGAGGAAGAATTGGTTCAGTCTGATCCAATTCATATAGTTGCCACTAATATGGCAAAATCTGTACCTCAAAGGATATAGTTATTTCAACTTTCATACAGTATGAAGAAATTATTCATGAGGAACAAACTCAACATTCTCAAGAATCTGTGTCGCAAGAGCCCACACCTTTGCGACGATCCACTAGGGAAAGGAGGAGTGCTATTTTAGATGATTATATGGTATTTCTCCAGGAACATGAAGAAAGTAGTGGTATAATGGAAGATGATCCAATCAACTTCCGTCAAGCCATGGAGGATTCTAATTCGGATAAGTGGATTGAAGCAATGAATCAAGATTATAAGTCTATGCAAGACAATAAAGTTTGGGAACTTATCCCATTACCAGAAGGTGTGAAACCCATTGGTTGTAAATAGATTTTTAAAAACCAAAAGGGATTTGTGGAGATGTATAAAATACGTCTTGTTGCAAAGGGCTATACTCAAAAGGAAGGGATTGACTTTAAAGAGACATTCTCTCCGGTTTCAACGAATGACTCTTTTAGGACAATTATGGCTCTAGCTGCACATTTTGATTTAGAGCTTCATTAGATGGATGTTAAAACAGCATTTCTCAATGGAAACATTGATGAAATAATTTATATGGTGCAACCAGAATACTTTGTGTCAAGAGACCCAAAGAAAATGATTTGTCAATTGATAAAATCAATCTATGGACTAAAACAGACATCCCGTTGGTGGTATCATAAATTTCATCAAGTAATTATCTCATTTAGTTTTGAGATGAACACTGTTGATGATTTCATGTATCACAAATTCAGTGGGAGCAAATTTATTTTCCTGATATTGTATGTGGATGATATTTTGCTTGTTACAAATGATATAGGCTTATTGCACAAAACCAAGAGATTTCTATCTAGAAATTTTGAGATGAAAGATCTTGGTGACGCCTCTTTTATATTAGGAATCCAGATACACCGAGATAGATCTCGGGATATTCTAGGATTATCACAAAGGAGCTATATCAATAAAGTACTCAAAAGGTGGCATGTATGATTGTAAATCAGGAGACACCCCGCATGAGACAAGTTCACTCAATCAGTGCCCTAAAAGAAATCTGAAACTCAAGAAATGCAGAAGATTCCCTATGCATCAGCTGTAGGGAGTCTAATGTATGCACAAGTTTGTACGCGTCCGGATATAGCGTACATTATTGGTTTGTTAGGCAGATACTTAAGCAATCCTGGAATGGATCACTGAAAGACAGCTAAAAAAGTCATGAGATATTTAAAGAGTACAAAAGATCATATGCTCACATATAGGAGATCAGACCATTTGGAGATCATTGGGTATTCTGACTCCGATTTTGTTGGATGCCAAGACAGTAGGAAATCCACTTTAGGCTACATTTATATGTTGGCTGGTGGGGCAATTTCTTGACGTAGTGCCAAGCAATCTCTTATTGCTTCTTCCACTATAACAGTGAAATTTGTAGCATGTTTTGACGCGTCCAATCATGGAATTTGGTTGAGGAATTTTGTCATAGGGCTGCAAATAGTACAAGGGATTGAAAGACCACTAAAGGTATACTGTTATAACAAATCAGCTGTTTTATACTCTAACAACAATAGGAGCTCGACTAAGTCAAAGCACATTGACATCAAGTTCCTAGTTGTGAAAGAAAGGGTATAAAGTAAACAAATTTCTATAGAACACTTATCTGAGATTTAGGATTAGATTTGTTAGAACATTTGGTTGGCATGAGCTTGAACACATTACCTGAGCTTTCGGATTAGATGCATGCCAAACGACGATTCCAGAGTTTAAAGGGAGTCCTTATGAGCTTACTTCCCTGTGATGAAAAGAAAGAGAATGACCACAATGAGCATTATTCTGAAAAATAATCCTTTATAATAATTTGGATACATGATGAATTTTTTTTATTCATCCGATTGATCGTGTTTTAGAGTGGCGTTAGAGCAAATTTTATATGCATTCATTAGTCAATTTCTTTTTCTGCTATCGATTTGGTGTCGAGTCATTGCTCGCTCGCATATCCTAATGAATGAGTAGTTTTATTAAGGAAAAAAAAAATGGAAAGCGACAAATTTCTGATGATGAGAACCCAATGCTACCGCATCTCATTAATATGCTTATCGCCACCCTCGTTTTCCCAAAAAAATATATATATATATATATATATATGTAATTAACTGGATAAAGCTATCCCACATCTCATTCATTCGATGCATCGAGGCCTCCGGCGTAAGAGAATCTGCATGCATGCACGTTCACTTGCTTCCCCAGCCATGCATTTAACCTGACCGGTGTAGTAAAATAATTTAATCGAACTTAAAACATGAGTAGTAAAATCCAGATCTCAAGGTCAGATATAAATCAAAAAATTAAAAATAATTAATCGGCATATAAAATCAAATTATAAATTTCACGAGGTTAAATATTTAGAGAGAGATTTTGTTAGAGTCAACAGAATTAAATATTTTAGTTTCGTAAGTAAAAAAAGAAATGTCAATTTAATTTTTTAAAAATATACGAATTATTATACTAAAAATAACTAATTACGGGAGATAATCTATAATTGGCCTTCGAATAACCGATCAAGAATCTTTAGAATTGTTTCTTTCTATATAACAAAAAAAAAAAAACTCCACGGTTGAATTCTTTTATTTCTTGCCTAATAATAGCTCTAGAATTTAGTAATATTTACCCGCCTCGATAAGTATATATACTGATATCAACTTCGTCTCCTTACGACCACCACCCGTAACCCAACCCAAGTTATCGATATCATCAGATCGATGAGGCCGTCCTCCATCTGTACCCTCCTAGCGGTGGCAGTCCTCCTCCACCACCTCCTCCTCCTCCCCGGGGTGGAGGCATCGGTGGAGAAGGCGTGCAGGGACGCAGCGAATAGAAACCCCAAAATCAACTACGACTTCTGCGTGGCGGAGCTCCGCCCGTACCAGGGGAGCCAGGTCGGGGACCAGAAGTGGCTGGCGGTGATGGCGGCCAGCTTGGCGAAGGACAGAACCACCAGCGCCATCGATAAGGTCAAGAGTTTGCTAGCCAGCGCGAGTGATGCGAAGACGAAGCAGTGCTTGGAGTCTTGCGAGAGCGTCTTCGAGGACCTGCTCTCCCACCTCAAAACGGCCATCCCGGCCATCAAGGAGGGTCGCCTGGGCGACGCCAAGACTTATCTCAGCGCTGCTGTGGACGCGCCCGACACCTGCGAGCAGGGTTTCGAGGAGCTGAACGTCCCATCGCCATTGACCGAGGAGGACTCCGAGTTGACGCAGATCAGCACTATTGCTTTAGCCTTTACCAATCTGCTGGGGTGACTTGCTTGCCGCGTCGCCCTTCCGTTGTTTATAGCTTTGATGTCAAAGCTCCTCTTCTGAATAAAATACATTCTTTTTTCTGTTCTCGGACGGTATTATTATTGCGTTTCGTGCTTGATCTCTTCAGGGAAAGCAAGTAAAAATACTTTCCCCAAGGAAAAGTATTGTCGTATGCATTTAGTTTGCAAATTAGGATGAGAAAAAAAAATATAAATTTAATCAACAATGTAATCACACGGAGGGAGCTTCATTTAAATTTGATCAACAATGTAATCACTCATATCATAACTAATTCTGATATAGTGAATTATTATCTCGACTCATCGATTATGGACATATTAGGCCACTACGCCATAGTCCTCAGACGATATAGGGGGGATCGAATCCATCGGACCTATCTATTTCTCTCTCAATCCAAATGACTCTGGCTAGGGATTTGTCTGAGCAAGCACATATGAGATATTCCTCTCGTGATACCTAGAGTGGATGATCTTTTATTGACACTCAATTGCCTTCATAAGGTTGACTACTAATCCTGATAACCAATTGTACCAGATTTAGAACTTTTCAAACATATAAGTCTGGCATCAAAGAAATGAGTACTCATATAAGGCATCCTTGGTATCTCAAGTTAAATGACTAAATACACAACTAGGACTATGAAATCACTGTTTGACATTAGATATCATCAACCATATAACATTTCATAAGTGAATCAATTAGTGAACTCATTCTTCAATGAGCACTTGTATTATATCCTTAGTGTCTCCACATAAGTGACTATTAGACCAGCCGCCTCCATTATATGGACGGGTATGTAGTACATCGGTCTGTCCGATTATCTCGATGTCTCTCTTGAGTAACCTATAACCAAGATTATTTAGGATATATGTTTAATGGTGAATTGATCTCATTATCATGATCTCATCACGATCCGATTATCATTGCATAGAACCAAGAACATTACAATATATATGTAGTAGATAATATAATATAAGAATATATCAATAATAATAATAAATAAAAAGATCGCACAGCGTGTCACACGTGTCATCACTCATACGATTGGTTTATAGGGCACCTGTAACCAGCAAAGGCCACCAGCGCCGGTGTTAAGGCTAAGAGTTTGCTAGCCAACATGAGTGATCCCAAGACGAAGGAGTGCTTGGAGTCTTATGAGAGCGCCTACGAGTACCTACTCTCCAATGTCAACTCGTCCATCTCGACCATCAAGGTGAGTCGCCTGGATGACGCCAAGACTTATCTCTAGGTTGCTGTCGATTTTAGTTTATTGATAAAATAAAATAAAATCATATTGATTTTAGTTTATTGATTTTATTTTAGTGTAAAACAAAATTAAATAACTTTTTTTTTGTGAGTATTGTGTTACAATTAAGCAACAAATGTTAAAATTTGTCAGATCTACTACAAGAGGTAAATAAATGCATACGTGCCTTGATTCATTCTCTTTTTCTTTCTTCGCTAAAAAGAAAAAGAGAAATTGGTTTGCATGTAGAACAAATCTCGATACATTTTAAAACAAGCACTAAGGCGTTGGTATAAGAGCTTCGATTCATTCATTATTTGTCTTATATATAGTTAGACAACAGGTTTGACGATGATAATATTATGATATTGCTACTATATGTTGACGACATATTGGCGATAGGCCCCGACAAAGATGTAATCAGTGAATTAAAGAACCTGTTAGTTTAGGGAGTTCGACATGAAGCACTTGGGACCAGCAAACAAGATTCTAAGGATGCAATTTCATCAAGAAAGAAAGATATGGCTATCTTAGAAGAATTACTTGAGAAAGATTTTATGACGCTTCCACATGCAAGATTGTAAGTTAATTTCTATTCTACTTCTTATGAATTTTAAATACGTGCGCTAGCAATGAAGGGGAGAGAATACAAATGTCTCGGGTATCGTATGCATAAAGCGGTTGTAACTTTCTTGTGTGATCTCATCTGCATGCATGGTTACACCGGGGATGAGTGACTTTGCACCGCTGATGAGCTGAGGGAGAGAGTTAAAAGATGTATGGCTGTAATCTCTCGTGCAAGGTGGCATTGAGGAGATTTCTCCATCCCCCCCCCCCCCCCCCCCCCTCTGATGTTTATTATATAGGGCACCGATCGAGATGTAAGAGTGAATAAACCATCCAATCCATCAAAGGAATAGAGAGAAAGAAAGAGAGAGGTCTTCTACTTCGTTTGGTTCCTCTTTGGTTTCTAACCTTTAGTGAGTTTTTTTTTCTCCTTATATTCAAGTTTGTGCGTGGATGTTTTGTTGGATTCTTTTAACATATCATATATGGATCAATTAATTATTTTATAGAATCAAAATCGAATTTTTGATTCAAAATAATCTTTATAGATCCAAAATAATGATTTTAATAATATTTTCATAAAACTTATTAAATCCATTATAATATGTATGAAATCCTACAACAATTAAGAAATATATTAATACAGAAGTGTACCTAATGAATCCATTAGAGTATTTTCTGAATTGATTGGTGATTTGGTCTTCCAATTGCAGAGTATCCTTAAGAACTTTAGATTTCTCCTTGACGGATAAAGAGAAACTTCATTAGATACTGCAACCGGGGACCATAACCTTATTTATAGTCATAACTGATGAATCTACAATTATAATCATATTCATAATTGATGAATCTTTAATTATGCCTCAAGAGTTTCATATTTCTAACTTATCTCGTCATTAAGTTAGAAATATGACTAATGGCATCCACACAATTAATTTTCATAATAATAATTATGTCCCTTAGCCCAATAACTTTACTTTCATTGGATCACTTTAATTTTAACTAATAAAAAATAATGGCTTAACATATTTAATTATATACGTGTGACCCTTAAAATTCTAACAATCTCCCACTGAGTCACATATGTATCCTTATAAATATGTTATACTTTATGAGCTTAAAATTATTGCTATTATTAAACAGGACATACAAAATAATCTTGTTCATTGACTATATTAATATAGGACCAAAGCAGTCTTCGCTATATCAATCATAGCTAGACCCATTAATGATCACTAATATTAATATAACCAAATGACATAGATCAATTATGAAATATGTAGCATGAAAATTACATGAATGTGATATGTACATGTCAATTTTCAATTGGTCCAACTTTATCTTTATGAGATCATTAATAACTTTAATAGTCATAATGTACGAAGTATAATAAATTGAAGCTTTATTTCTGATCAAAAAATATCTGTACAAATACAGAATCTGACATAGAACATATAACAAACATATGACAGACTCTCATTAAACTAAAGTTTCATCAAATTCTGATATACCCATATAAGTAGTATGCTCATAAAGACCTTGGGCGGTACACCTTTTGTGAGAGGATCTACCAACATAAAGTTTGTTCCTAAGTGTTCTATAGAAATTTGTTTACTTTATACCCTTTCTTTCACAACTAGGAACTTGATGTCAATGTGCTTTGACTTAGTCGAGCTCCTATTGTTGTTAGAGTATAAAACAGCTGATTTGTTATCACAGTATATCTTTAGTGGTCTTTCAATCCCTTGTACTATTTGCAGCCCTATGACAAAATTCCTCAACCAAATTCCATGATTGGACGCCTCAAAACATGCTACAAATTTCATTGCTATAGTGGAAGAAGCAATAAGAGATTGCTTGGCACTACGCTAAGAAATTGCCCCACCAGCCAACATATAAATGTAGCCTGAAGTGGATTTCCTACTATCTTGTCATCCAACAAAATCGGAGTCAAAATACACAATGATCTCCAAATGGTCTGATCTCCTATATGTGAGCATATGATCTTTTGTCCTCTTTAAATATCTCATGACTCTTTTAGCTTTCTTTCAGTGATCCATTCCAGGATTGCTTAAGTATCTGCCTAACAAACCAATAATGTACGTTATATCCGGACGCGTACAAACTTGTGCATACATTAGACTCCCTACAGCTGATGCATAGGGAATCTTCTGCATTTCTTGAGTTTCCAGATTTCCTTTAGGGCACTGATTGAGACTGAACTTGTCTCCCTTTGCGATAGGGGTGTCTCCTGATTTACAATCATACATGCCACCTTTTGAGTACTTTATCGATATAGCTCCTTTGTGATTATCCTAGAATATCCCGAGATCTATCTCGGTGTATCTGGATTCTTAATATAAAAGAGGCGTCACCAAGATCTTTCATCTCAAAATTTTTAGATAGAAATCTCTTGGTTTCGTGCAATAAGCCTTTATCATTTGTAACAAGCAGAATATCATCCACATACAATATCAGGAAAATGAATTTGCTCCCACTGAATTTGTGATACATGCAATCATCAACAACGTTCATCTCAAAACTAAATGAGATAATTACTTGATGAAATTTATGATACCACCGACGGGATGTCTGTTTTAGTCCATAGATTGATTTTATCAGTTTATAAATCATTTTCTTTAGGTCTCCTGACACAAAGTATTCTGGTTGCACCATATAAATTATTTCATCAATGTTTTCATTGAGAAATATTGTTTTAACATCCATCTGATGAAGCTCTAAATCAAAATGTGCAGCTAGAGCCATAATTGTCCTAAAAGAGTCATTCGTTAAAACCGGAGAGAAGGTCAATTTAAAATCAATCCCTTCCTTTTGAGTGTAGCCCTTTGTCACAAGACGTGCTTTATATCTCTCCACATTACCTTTAGAATCCCTTTTGGTTTTTAAAAATATATTTACAACCCATGGGTTTCACACCTTCTGGAGATGGGATAAGTTCCCAAATTTTATTATCTTGTATAGACTTATAATCTTGATTCATTGATTCAATCCACTTATCCGAATTATAATCCTCGATGGCTTGATGGAAGTTGATTGGATTATCTTCCATTATACCACTACTTTCTTCATGTTCCTGGAGAAATACCATATAATCATCTGAAATAGCACTCCTACTTTCCCTAGTGGATTGTCGCAAAGGTGTTGGCTCTTGCGACACAGATTCTTGAGGATGTTGAGTTTGTTCCTCATGAATAATTTCTTCATACTGTATGGGAGTTGAAATAACTATATCCTTTTGAGGTATAGATTTTGCCATATTAGTGGCAACTATATGAATCGGATCAGACTGAACCAATTCTTCCTCAAAGATAAAGTCTTTAATCTTATTTCTCCCCCCAAACTCAATATCCTCAAAGAATGTAGCAATACCCATCTCAAAAATATTTCTTGATTTGGGATCATAAAATTTATACACTTTAGATCGCTCAGAATAACCAATAAAGTAACTGCTCATTGTTCGGGGTTCCAATTTATTTTCATTAGGCATGTAAGGCCTTGCCTCAATTGGACAATCTCATACACGAAAGTGTCTTAAACTAGGCTTTCTCCTAGTCCAAAGTTCATAAGGAGTTTTTGCAGTTACTTTAGTTGGTACTCTATTAAGAATATAAGCTACAGTTTTTATTGCTTCTCCCCAGAGTGACTCTGGCAAAGTAGATTGAGAAATCATATTTCTTACCATGTCCTTAAGTGTGCGGTTTTATCTTTCAGCTACACCATTCATGCTAGGTGACCCAGACATTGTATACTGAGGGACAATTCCACACTCCTCTAGGTATAAAGCAAATGGTCCTGGACGTTGTTCACCTGAACCGTCATTTCTACCATAATATTCTCCTCCACGGTCAGATCTAACACTTTTTATCCTTTTGTTGAGTTGATTTTCAACTTCAGCTTTAAATGCTTTGAACACATCCAAAGATTGAGATTTTTCATATATTAGATACAGGTATCCATATCTAGAGTAATCGTCTATAAATGATATGAAGTATTGTTGACCATTCCATGAAGGTGTAGAAAATGGTCCACAAATATCTGTATGTATCAATTCTAAGACGTCTGTAGCTCTATATACACCTGATCTCTTAGGTTTGGTTTGTTTATCTTTAATGCATTCAACACAAACATCTAGACCTGATAAGTCAATGGGATCAAGAATCCCATCTGACACAAATCTTTCAACTCTATTTCTAGAGATATGACCCAAACGTTTATGTCATAATATACCAGAATTTTCAATTTTACATTTAGTAACTCGCAATTCTGCATTCAAAGTTTTATGATAGGATGTTATAGTATCAAGTAAATATAGATTGTCATAAGTCATAAGTGAATCAGTTCCAATCATATTTGAATTTAAAGACAGAGTAAACTTATTGTTTCCAAATGAATAAGAATAACCAGATTTGTCCAAATAAGAAACAGAAATTAAGTTCCGTCTAAATGACGGTACAATAAAAGTGTCTTTTAAATCCAAATAGTATCCAGTACACAATAACAATCTAAATATACCTATAGCTTCCACATGTACCGATTTTTTGTCCCCCACATAAATACTTCTCTCAGCATTATTGGGCCTTCGGTAGCTTAAGCAACCTTGTATTGATACACTGATGTTAGTTGTTGCACCGGAGTCTAACCACTAAGTGTTTCTAGGTACTGAAGTTAAATTGACTTCTGAACAAACCAAAGTAAGGAATGTTCCCCTTTTAGCATGCCAAGCATGATATTTAGCACAGTCCTTCTTTAAATGCCCAGATTTCTTGCAGAATAAACAAGTATTATCCTTATTTTGTTTCTTCTGTGCTGGACCCTTATAAGCCTCATTCTTTCCAGATTTGTATTTTCTTTTCTTGCCCTTAAAGTTGATTTCGTTTAGAACTGATACTGAATTGAGGTTAACAGATATTTTTACAAGAGAACCTAAATAAGAGAACAACATACAACTAGAAATTATGCTCATATTTATTGCCATAAACTTAAGTAAATTCAAATAATGATTTAACCCATCTCAAGATACCAAGTGCAACATTAATATATTGTCTTTGGACTTCAATATTAATTGCTAGTGGTAGTCTTGTTGTAATGATCAAACACTAATTAATAATAAGGCATGTCAAATGAGAAACCCATCTTTGGATTGATTTATCATTTACATGCATAACTTTATAATTATCACGTGTTTACCATTACAGGTATGTATATAATCCTACCATTCATTAACCTTCCTTTGGGCCGGATAATTAATGCATGGATGTAAATACACACTACATTTAATATTTTCATGAGAAATATTATATATGAGAGGTCACTTTGACGACTTCATATATTAAATTACTCGATCTAATATTAAACAATCACTAATTGAATTTGGACCATATTAGTCAAATTGGCTTGATCTTAATTTGTTGACTAAAAATATTGAAAGCATGTAAATCATTCAATTTATGTCAACAAACAACTTTATAGAACCAATATTATGTTTAAACTAACATAATATTATAAAACTATTATTAAACCAACATAATATTGCAACAATATCTAATTAATTAAATTCATATTAATTAGATAAAATCCAAAAAAAGAATTTGAGAAATTTATGCCTTAAAGTGCAAAAATGAATTTACATATTTTGAAAAGGAAAAGACACGAAGCGAAAAATACAATCCAAAATTAAACTAATACTACATCAGTAAAAGGCATTGAATTGAATATGAAGCATGCTGTAGCATGATTACATAAAACCATAATCTTTTCCAACGATAATAAAACCAAATCACTTCAAAATAGCATGATTACATAAAACTATTATCTTTCCGAATGATGATAGAACCAAATCACTGATAAATCATATATGGATGTTCATCAATTATTGTAGGATAGCTCTGATACCACTTGTTGGGTTCTTTTAACATATCATATATGGATCAATCAATTGTTTTATAGAATCAAAACTGAATTTTTGGTTCAAAATAATCTTTATAGATCCAAAACAATGATTTTAAGAATGTTTCCATAAAACTTATTAAATCCATTATAATATGCATGAAATCCTACAACAATTAAGAAACATATTAATACGAAAGTGTACGTGATGAATCCATTAGAGTATTTTCTGAATTGATTGGTGATTTGGTCTTTCAATTGCTGAGTATCCTTAAGAACTTTAGATTTCTCCTTGACGGATGAAGAGAAACTTCATTCGATACTGCAACCAGGGACCATAACCTTATTTATAATCATAACTGATGAATCTATAATTATGATTATATTGATAATTGATGAATCTACAATTATACCTCAAGAGTTTCATATTTCTAACTTATCTCGTCATTAAGTTAGAAATATGACTGATGGAATCCATACAATTAATTTTTATAATAATAATTATATCCCTTAGCCAAATAACTTTACTTTAATTGGATCACTTTAATTTTGGCTAATCAAAAATAATGAATTAACATATTTAATTATAACCCTTAAAATTCTAACATGTTTTTCTTAATTCATTGAAAATTTTATCATGTTATATATTGATGTTATTATTTCATTTAATTTTAATTATCAATCTTATTATTTTAACTTTTAACTTTATAATGTTGGCTTAATTTTTTTTAATTAATTTCCCCAACAATCTGTGAAGAAATAAGCTCGCTAGAACATTTGGTTGGTAGGAGCTTGAGCACATTACCTGAGCTTTAGAATGAGATGCATGATAAAGGATGATTTCAAAGTTTAAAGGAGTTCGTTCTTATGAGCTTACTTTCACGTGAAGAAACGAAAGATATTTAAATTTCTTTGGATTACTATTTTGTTTAAATTTCTTTGTGGTGCACATATATTTAGTAAATTCTTTCTTTTCATAAAATATAGTATATGGCGTAGGGAATATGGAATTATTGGTTTCTCAAACATTTCCACGTAGATAAAGTTTTCCGCCCATTAAAAGCCTCATAATTATCCTTAAACTACGACGACGACGACGACGACGTATCCTTACATCCAACCTTTCATCTTTCATGTATAATTTTCTTTAGTCATGTCTTAGAGAATAAATATCCTACGACAAAATATTAGTAAGCATTATTCTAAAAAAAAGTAAAGCTAGTTGATTCTGTTTTTTTTTTTTTTGTTGCATCGTTCTTGTGTTGTTCCTTTATAATCATTTATAATTTGGATACATCCGATTGATCGTGTTTTAGGGTGGCGTTGGAGCATATCGGTATGCATTCATTAGTTATTTTCGGTTTTATTACGAAAATATGGAACGGGACAATTTAATGTGCCAAATAATTTGTGATGATGAGAACCCAATGCTACCGCATCTTATTCATATGCTGATGCATCTCATTCATTCGATGTATCGAGGCATCCCACCCATGCATTTTTACCTTTTTGCTCATCGCCGCATGTAGCAGTAAATTTCTCTTATGTTAGACACTAAATCCTTTTGAACACTAATAAGGAATAATCGATACTAAATCCTTTTGTTCATTTATAATCATTTATATTTTGGATACATGATGATTTTTCATTCATCCGATTGATCGTGTTTTTTTTAGGGGTTGCATTAGAGCAGATTGATCCCCATCTCATCCCATGTATCGAGAGGCCTTCGACGTAAGAGATATCTGCATGCATGCATGCATTTGCCAGCGTTCACTTCCTTTCCCAGCCGTGCGTTTAACCTTATGCTCATTGACGCGACGCATGTAGTAAAATAATTTAATCTAACTTAAATATCAATAGTAAATTTTTTTTTCTTATGTAGATATTAAATCCTTATGAACACTAATAACGACTGATCTCCCTATATTTCTCTTAGGAATAATAAGTTAATCATGAATTATTTCATATAATTAGTTAGTTATATTGAGATATTTATACTTATGAAAAGTGAACTATTAAGATTGTTAAAAACTTAAAAATTATTTTATTAGAGCAACTAGATTAAATAAATATAGAAATATCAATTTAACTTTTAAAGAAAAAAATTATAGAGATTGAGATACTAAAAGTAATTAATTACAGGGAGGAACTAATAGGCAATTAACTCTGAAATAATAATGGAATCTTTAGAATTGTTTCTTTCTATAAAAAAGACATTTCCATACTTAGAATTCATTTATTTCTTGCAGCTCTATTCGCCCGCCTCAATGAGTATATATATATATATAGATATCAACTTCGTCTCCTTACGAGCACGCATAACCTAACCAAGCCATCGATAGCTGCAGATCGATGAGGCCGGCCTCCGTCGCTATCCTCCTAGCGGTGACAGTCCTCCTCCACCACCACCACCTCCTCCCCGGGGTGGAGGCATCGGTGGAGACGGCGTGCAGGGACGCAGCGAATAGCAGCCCCAATGTCAAGTACGACTTCTGCGTGGCGGCGCTCCGCTCGGACCCAGGGAGTGGGTCGGCGGACAACAAGGGGCTGGCGGTGATCGCGGCTAGCTTGACGAAGGACAAAGCCACCAGCGCCAGCGCTAAGGCCAAGAGTTTGCTAGCCAAGGCGAGTGACCCGAAGACGAAGGAGTGCTTGGAGACCTGCGAGAGCGTCTACGAGGACGTGCTGTCAGACGTCGACGTGGCCATCCCGGCCATCAAGGAGGGTCGCCTGGGCGACGCCAAGACTAATCTCAGCGCTGCCGTGGACGCGCCCGACACCTGCGAGGACGGTTTCAAGGATCTGAAGGTCCCATCGCCCTTGACCAAGGAGGACTCCGACTTGGCGCAGATGAGCATTATTGCTTTAGCCTTCACCAATCTGCTGGGGTGAAGCTCCCCTCGCCCTTGACCAAGGATGACGATGGTTTCTTGCCGTTGCGCCATTCCTTTGGTTGTAGCTTTGATGTGAAGCTGGCTCCTCTTCCAAATAAAATACTTTATTTTTTTTTTGGCCCTTTCTATTTCGGGTTATATAATTATTAGAAATATTCTAACAAAAACGATTCCTTTTAATTATTACATGGGATCGAATAAAGTAAAAATCGTATTGATTTTAGAGTAAAATTGATTAGTTTATCGTATATGAATTAAAACCCAAACAAACAAACAATGTTTTCGATTCTAAATCCGAATCTGATATTGGGTATTTCTTTTTCTATCTTAAAACTATTTCAAACACCAATAATAAGAATATACGGTAGGTAATTCACAGATTTGGAAGAAACTAGACCCATTCCTATCCTTAATTTTAATGGTTTTAGGGTAATGTTTCAAAAACTAAAAACTTCCGTGGGGTTTGAGGAGTTTGTTCATGTCTTACCTAAAGATAGAAGCCACGGTGGCCACACCTACATTCTTCTTCTTCCATGCACCATCAAATCTGTTCAAGAATCGTCCCAAAAAAAAAAAAAAGGATGAATTGTTCAGCAGAAAGAAACGAAAAGTCAAAGAATCCAAAGCGAGACACTTAATGAGGGAAGATGGAGGTAGAGGCTTGACTTGTCACGTCCTGAAAATTTTCTTTTTATATATAAGATTATAACATCTTTACATGGGTATATCGGAAGTCAAATAAATAAATATTACTTAATTATAATATGTATTATAAATGTATATTATAATTTATTTATTCATTAAAATTATATATCAAAAGTAATGTACTCATTCGGAAATGTAGTGACGTCGCTGTTGTTGACCAAATTCTGCACCAATGAAACGAGGATAGGGTGAAACAAACATGGCATGGTTAGATGAGTGAGTGGGGTTGGATGTGCTTATCGGCACAATCATTTTCCTCAAAAATGCAATTAATCTGATGCTTTTTCCGCATCTCGTTCGATGTATTACTATGGAAGGCCTCCGAACTAAGAGAGTCGTCCTTTCTATGAACAATACGCAATAATCCTTCCTATATTTGTGTTTGGTTCATTGAATAACCGATCCGTAATCTTTATAATTGTT
Organism: Ensete glaucum; assembly: GCA_021527575.1. Lineage (NCBI taxonomy): Eukaryota > Viridiplantae > Streptophyta > Magnoliopsida > Zingiberales > Musaceae > Ensete > Ensete glaucum. The sequence goes on from CM038553.1 coordinate 52,923,728, forward strand.
TCACTCATATTTACCCGCCTCAAAAAGCTTATATATTGATATCAACTTCGTCTCCTAACGCCCACGCATTACCCTTACCAAGCTTTATCGATAGCAGCAGAACGATGAGGCCGTCCTCCCTCGCTTTCCTCCTAGCGGTGACAGTCCTCCTCCTCCACCACCACCACCTCCTCCCCGGGGTGGAGGCGTCGGTGGAGACAGCGTGCAGGGACGCTGCGAATAGCAGCCCCAACGTCAAGTACGACTTCTGCGTGGCAGCTCTCCGCTCGTACCCGGGGAGCGGGTCGGCGGACAACAAGGGGTTGGCGGTGATCGCGGCTAGCTTGACGAAGGACAAAGCCACCAGCGCCAGCGCTAAGGCCAAGAGTTTGCTAGGCAAGGCGAGTGACTCGAAGACGAAGCAGTGCTTGGGGACCTGCGAGAGCGTCTACGAGGACGTGCTCCCAGACCTCGACGCGGCCATCCCGGCCATCAAGGAGGGTCGCCTGGGCGACGCCAAGACATATCTCAGCGCCGGTGTGGACGCCCCCGACACCTGCGAGGAGGCTTTCCAGGAGATGAAGGTCCCCTCGCCCTTGACCAAGGAGGACTCCGACATGAGGCAGATCTGCATCATTGCTTTAGCCTTCACCAACATGCTGGGGTGACTTGCTTGCCTTTCCGCTGGTTATAGCATTGATGTCAAGAACATCCTCTTCTGAATAAAATACTCTTTTTTTTTTCTTCTTCTTTTTCTTTTTCCGAATAAAATACACCTAGTGTTTCGAAAACTAGAATCTCTCATGTAAAGTAAACTAGGGTTTGAGGAGTTATTAGTTCATGTCTTGCCTAAGAACGAAGCCACGACAGTAGGCTTTCGTGATTAGGGTGTTGCTTAACAAATGCCCACACCCTACATCGTTCCTCCATGCACCCTCGAATCTTTTCAAGAATCCATCAAAAATATGAAACCCCCCCGAGATCGATTCAAAGAACGACGAATTGTTCAGCCAAAATAAAAAAATAAAATAAAAATGGGGTCTCAAGATCTTCAATACAGGAAATAAGACACACAACAAGGGAAGCATTTTTAGACAAGTACATCAAGAGTCAAGTAAATAAACATCATTTAATTAATATATATATATATACACACATATATTATAAATATTTTCTTTATTTTATTTTATTTATTAAAATATAAGTCAAAAGTAATCCTCATTGAAAAAACATAATAACGTAAATTCTAAAATAAATTTTAATTAGCTCCACCTAGTAGTAGATGAAGATCTACTCTTCAGTGAATTTAATAGGATGCTGGTTTTAAAATTAAAAATAAAACAAAGAAATTTCATTAAAGTTGAATTGAAACCCATATTAGCAATTTCAAGACTCAAAAATCAATCATGCATATTTCAAATACCTAAAAAAACACTCCCATGTATGAAACATGTCGTAAGAAATATTAGAATAATACCTTTTAGAATAATGCTTTCTAACATCTCAAAAAAATACATATTTTTTTCTCTCGTGTATGGAACATGTCGTAGGGAATATTAGAATTTTTGGTTTCTCAAACACTTCCACGTAGATAAAGTTTTCTGCCTCTTAAAAAGCTCATAGTTATCCTTAAAACTACTACTTATCCTTATATGCAAAACTTTCATTATTGATTCTCTTTAGGCACATATTAGAGAATATATTACGACGAAGAGATATTAGAAAGCATTATTCTAAAAAGTAAAGCTTGTTGATTTTTTTTTTTTTTGCATTGTTCTTGTTTTGTTCATTTATAATCATTTATATTTAGGATACATGATGATTTTTCTTTCATCCGATTGATCGTGTTATAGGGTGGCATTGAGCCAATTGGTATGCATGCATTTGTAACTTAGTGCTTCTTCCTTTCCCAGCATGCATTTAATATTTAGAATTGTTTCTCCCTATTAAAAAATTCCATATTTATTTAATGAAACTGCTTTCGATACGTGGATTTCTTGCCTAATTATAAATGTCGTCCAAGTAAGTCGACTCAGACATAAATCCCCTTATGAAAAATTTCTCTTACTACTTTTTTATCATCCTCCCTATATTTGTCTTAAGATCCTTAATATTTAGAATTATTTCTTTCTATAGTTGAATTCTTTATTTCTTGCCTAATAATGGCTCGAGAATTCAGTAATATTTACCCCTAAGGGTATATATTGATATCAACTCCGTCTCCCTACGCCCACGCATAATCTTACCAAGCTATCGATAGCAGCACATCGATGAGGCCGGCCTCCGTCGCTATCCTCCTAGCGGTGACAATCCTCCTCCTCCACCACCTCCTCCTCCTTCCAGGACTGGAGGCATCGGTGGAGACGGCATGCAGGGACACAACGTTAGCATCCCTAATGTCAAGTACGACTTCTGTGTGGTGGCACTCCGATCGTACCCGGGGAGCGGGTCGGCGGACAAGAAGGGGCTGGCGGTGATCGCGGCTAGCTCGGCGAAGGACAAAGCCACCAGCGTCAGCGCTAAGGCCAAGAGTTTGGTAGGCAAGGTGAGTGATGCGAAGACGAAGCAGTGCTTGGAGTCTTGCAAGAGTGTCTACGAGGGCTCTCGCACCTCGACGCTTCCATCCCGTGTTGAAGTTGATAGGAAGAAAGAATAGAGTTAGCACACCAACGAAGAGTAGGAGAAGGCTAAATCTTATGTATTTCTCTCAACATTTTTATAATTTCACAAACTCTATATTTTTCATTATTCAACATATAGGGTTTATATAATTCCCCAAGATGCATTACATTTATGCAGATTTATGCAGTAAGAATGAATTTTTCTTTCAATAAACTCTTTCAAGAATCAATAACCAATTTGACTTATCCTTCCATAAATATTTTTTCTTGAAGAAATAAACCTTTCTTCTGATGAAATTAATCTCTTCATGATAATTACACAAGTTTAATTCCAACATTCTCCCTCCTTAAACTTGTTCCATCCAACATACCAAGTTTTTTTCGAAGATGTTGAAATGTTTCAATTTTAAGAGCTTTGTAAAAATGTCAACCACTTGTTCACAAAGAATAAAACTAGGGGGTTGCTGAACATATACCTCTTCTTCAAAAACTCCACTAAGGAATGCTGATTTAACATTCATTTGTAAAATTTTTCATTTCACTTGAGTTGCTAAGGAGATAATTAATCTTACTGTCTCCAATCGAGCAACTGGTGCGAACAATTCTTCATAGTCGATCTCATATTGTTGTTTATATCCCTTTGCAACCAATCGTGCTTTATATTTCTCCACCTCTCCTTGTGCATTTTTTTTTGTTTTGAAGATCTACTTAACACCGATCGCTTGGTGGTCTTCTGGAAGTGTAGTAAGCTCCCATGTATCATTTTTGTTGATTGCATTAACCTCCTCCTTCATAGCTTGTCTCCATTTTTCTTTTTTACAAACTTCTTCAAAAGTTAATGGATCATATCCTGCAAAAAGACAAAATAGAGAAAGTTCATCATTGTTAGTATCAATTCTTTGAGTCATGTCATATAGCTCTTGGATCGGTCTTGTCCTTCTTATAATTGGACTTCTTGAATCATGTGACTTAGCTGATCTCGATGATGATTCTAGTAAAGCCACTTCTGTGCTTGCTTGTATTATATTATCCTCTTCTGATGATATAGCTTTCCTATGTTGTTCATTACTTTTCCAGTCTTAAATCTGTTGTTCATTAAACTCAACATCTCTTGACATCACAACTTTATTTGTGATAGGATTGTAGAGTTTGTATCTATTGAAATTTTCAGCATAACCTAATAAAATGCATTTCTGACTTTTATCTTCAAGTTTTGTTCTCTTTTCTTCTGGTATCTTGGCAAATGCAACACTTTCAAAAATTCTTAAATGATCAACTCTTGGTTTCTGTAGGCTTCATACTTCTTCTGGTGTAAAATTACCAATTCGCTTTATTGGAAACCTGTTAAGCAAATAAACTGCACAAGCAACAATATCCCCCCAAAATTCTTTAGGAATATTTCTTTCCTTTAACATGCATCGGACCATATTAAGTATAGTCATATTTTTCCTTTCTGAAACACCATTTTGTTGAGGTATGTATGGCATAGTAAATTAATATAAAATTTCATTATTTCTACAAATTTTCAAATTCATTTGATGTATATTCACCACCTCTATCTGTTCGTAAACATTTAATCTTGCAACCAGTTTGTCTTTCAACTAAATCTTTAAATTCTTTGAATTTTTTTAACATTTCTTTCTTTTCCCTTAAAATATAGACCCAAGTTTTGCCACTATGATCATTAATGAAGGTAAGAAAATACATGCTTCCTCCAAGTGATATTGGGCTAATAGGGCCATAAACATCTGAGTGTACCAGATCAAGTCGATGCCATGCTCTTTTTGTTCTGCTGATTTTGAAAGGCTTTCTTTCTTGCTTACCCATAACATATACTTCACATAATTTTGATGGGCGATCAATTCTTGGCATTCCTATCACCATATTAAACTTCTCTAGAAGTTTTAAAGCTTCAAAATTTAAATGTGCATATCTAAGATGTCATAATGTAGAAATATCCTCACCACTATGATGATTGCTGATCTATTTACTAAGGCTTTGCAGTGTAAAATATTTAAAGAACATGTTCTTAGAATGTGGCTTGTGAGCAAGCCATAAAGGATATGGTGATGCATATTTAAGTGGATGCTATTATTGACATTTTTTTTGCATAATTAAAATTATTTGTTTCTGCTATCCTGTTTGTGTTTATGTTTATGCATATTACGGTTGAATGCAAGAAACATGATTGTCTTGACAAGATAAATTACAGAGGTCATTATAGACTATATAAGGAAAAACTAACAGTGTTATATTACATAAAAGGAAGTGTGGCATTGATGATATACAACCGCTATGACTCACATTGATAGTTGGACTAAATATAGTATTATTATGCTTATTGGATTTATTGGCTTATTTTTAAAATCATGGTCAGGTATAAAATACTTTTTAAAATTTTCAGAATCCAATTATATAAAATTATTTTTAAATAAATTTTATTTTATTTATTTTGATTTTGGATATCTTTTATATCTTACTAATCTGATCCATAAGTCACGACTCCATTATGATCTCTAATTTTGCAAGGGCCAAAGTAGCAGGGGGATCACTTCCTTGAGGCTCGAATTTTCTACTGGTAGGGCTGGAGATGAAGGAAAACTCAATATTCAGTAGCAAACTTTCTTCTACTCTAGCATTTATCAGGTGGCTATTTCTTTCTTGCATGGGCTGCCACTTAGTTGTTCTTTAATAGTAATTGAGCCTTCTTTTGGAATAATTGTTGTCCTTTGATAAGGTTCCTAGTGGCGTGAGCCCATTCTAAGTCCAAGGAGAGTAGGAGCTGCAATTTTATCAAACATGTTTTCATCTGACCTGTATCATGCCAGACTTCAAATTTAGTAGTAATTAGTATCCCTTTATATATCAGAAGCATCATGTGAAATGTAGGGAGAGCCTTAGTGAAGATTAGGTGTCGGCCAGCTTGCAAGAGAGTGATATCGATCTCAACTCTTATTTTGTCTGCTCCAATTTCAAACACCTTATTTCGATCTGGTAATGCTAAGACTAATATAGATGGCATCGTGGCTGTGGAGGCCCCATAGATGGGGGACGTGTGGATGCATTCCTCCTGTTCCTTTATAATTTTGATCTCCATTAAATCATAGATTCCATGCTGGTACTATTACTGGAGGGACCTGATCTTCCTACGATCGTCAATAGGGAAGACTTCGAACAACATAATCTGCTCCTGGGAGAAGTAGTGGAAGTAGCCCGAGATCTAGGAGTACTACATCAAAAGCCATAGCTGGTTCAGCTGAATGTGGCACTTCAGGAAGATCTTATCCCTACAGACAAATAGGCAAAGCTTTTGGAGATAAAGTATTGTTGCAAGGGAAGGTTATGGCCGAATAATCTATGTCTCCTGTCTCTCCTGGATAATCCTTTTAGCTTTGGCCCTTTAAGGATATGGACAACAATAGAGCCGAATATGTGCTGGTGGTTCCTCTTATAAGATTAGCATATGGAGGTCGTGTAGTCTGGTAAGATGAAATCGGTTCGGTTCGGTGGAGGTAGCAAACTTCTCCAAGCGTTGTGTGTTTTCTTTGCTCTCACATTTCCTATGTAAGGTCACTTGCTTTACTTTGCCATTCATAAGGTCATTGGGGCTCCTAGTCTTAATGAGGATGGTTATCAACTGCTGCTTAAGAGATTCTTCAACTTTCATTGCTTACGGGTTTACATGGCTGGTTAGAGTGTGAGTCATGTAATCGGCCGACTGTGGGTCCTCCTTCATATTCTCCTCTTTAGGTTTAAGGTTATCTTCTTTAGATTCTTCTATAGGTTCTACCATAGAAAGCTTCTCTTTTTTACAATGATGGTTGCTGCTTTAAAGTTTATTATACTGCCAACAAAGGCCCTTCGCCGATCTATCATGAAGTTCTTCTCTCGTCAATTTCTTTAGCAGTGAAGCAGGACTAGGAGCATGAGGTGCTGAAGGTTTATATGTTGCTGTTCTAAGAGTAGTTCTCATCCTTCGAGCATCTTGGTTCAGTCGTTCCTCTTAGATTCTGACGAAAGATATTGCAGCTTTCATGGTGGGGGGCTATCACGCTTTAACTTCTCTTTTAATTTCTATCTTAAATCCTTCGATGAACATCCCTAATAATTATTTGTCAGACCAATCACGAGTAAAATAAGATAATTCCTCAAACCTAGTTTGGTATTCTTGGATCGTGGAGGTTTGTCAGATATTGATAAATTGTTCGTTGATATTCTTATTCTTGGTCGACCCAAAGTAGTTCAGCAATGCATACTTGAATCATATCCATGTTGGAGTCCCATAATTATATTCAAGCTAACTATACCATCGTATAGCATCTCTTTCAAGGTGGATGACAGTGCTGTCCACCATGGAATCCTCCGGTGTTTGGTGATAATGGAAGTAACGTTTGGCGTGCGAAATCCATCCCTTCTAGGTGGATGGCATCTGGTCTCCTTCTTCCCATTAAAGGAATTTCTCCCTTATGCTTGGCTACCTCATATTAGTGGCTCGTTCTTTCTTTTTGAGAGGCCTCTCTAAACTTGCATTTTGCTGAAATTTTGTTGGGCTCGGAGATCGACCCAATCCAAATTTGGCGAATAAGGCGCGCAATCTGTCCTACATGCGTGATTCAAATACCTCTAACTTGGCATTAATTGAACCTTGAGATGTCATTGCATGTGTCTCCAAATCTGAGATGTCAATATCCTTCTCCTGTTGTTGGGTTAGTGATATGAAATAGTTTTGTGGGTTGATGGCCGAAAGAGGTTGTGGATCAAGGGTAGATGACTATGGTTTAGGGCTGAAAGATTACTATTTTTGGTTGCTATTGGGGCTGTGATTTAGGGCTGCTATAGGGGTCGTATAGGGGGTATAATAACTGAGATTTAAGTTTAAAGGAATGGATTAGGGTTGCTATTGATGACAACAATGTATTTAGTAGGAATATTGGGTGTGGATGTAGCAAGTAGTATCGAAGTTAGTATAGCAAAATTTTTCAGAAAAGAGGGTGTTGTTGTTTGGGGCTACTATAGAGGCTGTAAGAGGGGTTCAATGATAGAGGTTTAGGCTTAGAAGGGTGTCTTAGGATTGTTGTTGATGGCAGCAACTGGTTTGGTAGCGATTGGTGGCTAAAAGGGTGACAAATCAAGGTTGCGACTTGGGGTTGATAGCTTATAGTTTAGGTTACTATTGGTGCTACAATTTAAGGGTGCCATGGAGGCTGCAAAGGATTTTTGTAGTAGTGGTTTAAGGTTGAGAAGGAAGGTTCAGGGTTGCTATTGGTACAACAACCGATTTGGTAAGGTTTGGTGGCTATAGAAGATAAGGATCGGTGGAAGGTTCGACGGTTGTGGAAGACCGTTGTTTGGGCTACGGTTTGGGTTGGCTATGGAAATCGAAAAAAGGCTACGACAACTACAACTTAAGGCTATAGGGGTGCCCTAAAGATGACATGGGCGGTAACAATTCGATAAGGATCAGATATGGGCATAGTAAAAAATACCGAAAGGTAGTGTTATAGAATTCTACGTTGATAGGCTGCAATAGTCGCTGTATTGGGCTATAGTTTTGGGTGCTGTTAGGGTAAGGAAAATAGGATATGAGGGTTGTGTCTTAAGGCTAAAGGGATACCCTAAAGATATCTTGGGTGGTGGAAGCAAGTTAGTTGGGTTTCGGTGGGTTAAGGAGAAGAAGAAAGATAAAGGTGCAGCAACATATTTTTTTTGTTGAAAAAATTCCAACAGTGAAGACGTAATTTTTTTCAAAAATTCTTAATAAAAATTCATATGAAACTCAAAGGGAATCTACCGGGAAGGAAGAGATAATATCATCAAAAATTTTGTGAAAGGAAACAACATCAAAATGTTTGGCAAAATCAAAGATTATAAGAAGGTGTTGCTACAAAAATTTTTCGGTGAAAGATTTTAGTGGTATATTCAAAATTTTTTGCAGTAGTGCATAATAAGGAATCAAGTAAAACTCAATAGAAATCCACTAACAAGAGAAAGATAATATTGTCAAAAAATTTATGGAAGAAATTGGCAGCAAAAGTTTTGGCAAAATAAAGGAATACGAGAAGGTACTGTGGCAGAATTTTTTCATCGAAAGATTTCAGTAGTATAGATGAGATTTTTTTTCAGTAGTTCAAAATAAAGATTCAAGTAAAACTTAGAGAATATGCTGGAAAAGAAAGATGATGCCAATAAAAAACTCATGAAAGAAAACAACAGCAAATGGTTTGGCAAAATCGAAGATCAAGGGAAGGTACTACAGTAAATTTTTACGTCTAAACTATAGCAGCTTGGATGTAAAAGATGAGCAGGTTATCCTGAAGATTTTTTTGACAAAACCAAAGGAAAATCTAATGATAGGAAGTTATAAAGCCATGGTAGAAATTTCATAAAAATTTGATCAGTAAAAATGCAGTAGTAAATCAAATAGTATGGGGTGTGCGGTTGGAATTTTGTAGCGTAACTTTCGTTGTAAAGATGGAAACTTTACGATGAAAAGTTTATGCAGCAATATGGGAATAATTTGTTTTTTGGGTTTTTGGATTAAGGATAACTAAATTGCAGTAGCAGTAAGGTAGAAAATTAGAACCTGTTGCAATTCACAGTATATCAAGGGATGATATGTGGTGGTGGAGATGATTGCAGAGTTTGGTGATGATCTTCTAGCAATTGTGAGAATTGCTTTCAACAGCTGTGGGGGGTTGATGGATGGCTATGGAAGGGTAGCGAGATACCAAGAATGCTACTCTGATACTAAGTGTTAGAACCCTTATGGATTCTAAGCTTAGGGTGATCTATATATGGGATCGGCCTCCTTTGAACTTTATAAGGGTTCTTCCCTCCTTGGTACTCAAGCCATTGGTTAAAGAAAGATTGATGATGATAAAAAGTGGATAATTATAAGGCTATTTCCTAAGAGGACTCCTACTTCAAGACTCATACCTTTAAGTAAATCTTAATGCACCTCTAATTCTAACTTCCAACCGGCTTAACTAGGGGTAGTTGGTTGCTTATTTTTTTCCTAACCCTTTCCTAACTTAATCCCCTTCTTAACTAACCTCTCTTTAACTAGTATAAGAGATGGTTAATTAAGGTAACTTGCATCTTACTCTTCCCTCAAATAGCTTCCTCAACTAATCCTAACCTAGCCGACCTCCTTACCTTAATAGGGGTCGACAAGATAGGATTTACATTAATGCCCATTAGATTTTACATGATTGCTCTCTTCCATGAAACTAAATTAGGACTCCCCTAGCTAGAATCCTAACATCACGTTCGGTTGAAGTCCAACCCCTCTACCCTCCTCCTCGTAGGCCCCAAGGTAGGCCCCTGGGACTGTTCTGCTCGGGGGCGCTTCTGCTCTTTGTGTTTTCCAACAATCAAGGTCTCAGCCATGATGAAATGGTTTGCCCTCTGCATCATCTCCAGAACCGTGGTTAGGGGTTTTTCCACCAATGACCAGAGTAGCTTGGAAGGGCGCATCCCCATCAAGAACGCTTGGATAACTAAGAAAGGATACGTATTGGGGACCGCTCGGATTTCGGTTGTGAATCGGTTGACGAATTGGGCGAGCGGCTCCTCCCTTCCTTAGGAAATATCGAGGAGCGAGGCAGCTGTGGGCTTTGGTTGGGCACTTGCCAGAAAATTTTGTTCCATTTCCCTTGCGAGCTAGTCGAAGGAGAAAATGGAAGCTGGGCTGAGTCGACTATACCACAACCGAGGTGATCCCCTCAAGGTGGTTGGGAAGACCCGACACATGAGTGCGTCGGACGAGTCATATAATGCCATTTGAGCTCGAAAGTCTGCTACGTGCTTGGTCGGATCCGAGCTCCCGTCATACAACTCCAGAGCTGGCAACCTGAAGCTGGTGGGTATCAGCTTGTCTCATATCTCGGGAGTGAAGGGTGAGCCTCGTTTAGAGCTCTCGCCAACTCCCTCCTTTGATTTGGCAACCTCTTCTATACCTCATCTAGCTGCTTGTTCATGCGTTGGAGCTGTACTTAAAGCGAGTCGGTTGAATATGATGATAATGTGTGTGGCTCTTGCATGGTGTGTTCCACCCCGAGGTATGGAATGATCAATTTCTCTAAGACGATCGAGGGGGCCTCAGATCGGGTTTTTGGTAGGTCCTGCATTGCTAGGCCTGGTCAAACTGGCACCGAGTGTTCCCGAGAGCCTCCTTGATCGACTGGAGGCCGCTGAGGCTCCGGCTAAGGTAGAGTCGTCGTCTCGACCAACTGGGGAATGTGAGAGATGATAGCCTGTATCATTCCTATTAAGGCTTGTACTTGATGAGCTAGATCGAAGAAAACTTCGACCATAACCATTTGGGATGAGGTGTGGACCGGGGGAGGGGTGAGCCCAAGATCGTTGAGCAACCTCCAGTATCTGTCGGGAATCAACGTGGACTGTCTCGCGCCCGTTAGCCCCGCTTGGGGAGCCAATGGTGCAATTGTGATTTGAGGAACAGTTACGATAGTAGAAGTCAGCGGGATTGCCTCCTCGGCTATCCGGTTGGGGAAGAGACCGAAAAGATGATCTTACGACATGGGTCCTCCTTCTAGTGCCAAATGTTGGTGTCGTACCGCAACGTGGGGTGCTGAGTCTGCCCGGTGAGGAATCCCGTGTGCACAAGGTCGCCTTCGTGGACAATCGTGACACCCCGGGCCCGACCTCAGGTCGACTCCTCTACGGAGGGTCGGTGCGTTCCTACTATACAAAGGTCATGATCGAGCTGTTGGAGCTCGACTGAGCTCCTGTGACGATTAAGTCATGAATAGTAGTCTTTCCTGTATCAATCTTGAGAATTTTTTGTTTCTTTGTGCTGAATCGATCTCGTGGTTTCATTCTTTTTTTTTTGGGTCGATTCTTGAAAAGATTTGGTGGTGCATGGACTAAGAATGGAGGTGTGGTCATCAATTAAGCACCATCATGATTCGTTCGATCACTTTAGTTGTGATATCGAGATGATCACAAAAGCTAACGACATCATCGTTTCATGCCACCACCGTGGCTTCTATCTTGGGTAAGACACGAGCTCACTCCTCAAACCCCATGCATGTTTTTAGTTTCCGAAACATTACCCTAAATCCATTAAAATTAAGGATAGTAATGGGTCTAGTTTCTTCAAAAATCCCTACCACCCGTATAAGCAATACCGTATATTTTTATTGGGGTTGAAAATAGTTTTAGGTAGGAAAAAAAAGAAAAACCCCCCAGATTAGATTCAGAATTGGAATCGAAAACAATTGTTATACTTTGTTGGGTTTTAATTCATATATGATGAACCAATCAATCAATTGTTATACTTTATTTTATTTTATTGCATGTGAATCTTTTTATTAGTATATTTGTAATAATTATATCACCCGAAAAAGAAACCGTCCTTGATCAGGCACTATCCAGCATATAGGCGAAGGCTAAAGCAATATTGCTGCTCTGCGTCAAGTCGGAGTCCTCCTTGGTCAGCGGCGATGGGACCTTCAGCTCCTTGCAACCCTGCTCGCAGGTGTCGGGCGCGTCGACAGCAGCCCTGAGATTAATCTTCGCATCCTCCACGCGGTTCTCCTTGATGGCCGTGATGGACGAGTTGACGTTGGAGAGCAGGTACTCGTAGGCGCTCTTGCAAGACTCCAAGCACTCCTTCGTCGTGGGATCACTCGCGCTGGCCACTAAGCTCTTGGCCTTAGCGTTGGTGCTGGTGGCCTTGTCCTTCGTCACGCTAGCCGCGATCACCGCCAACCCCTTCTTGTCTGCCGCTTGGCTCCCCGGGTACGGGAGGAGCTCCGCCAAGCACAAGTCGTAGTTGATGATGACGCTGCCAATCTTCGCGTCCTTGCACGCCTGCTCCACCGATGCCTCCACCCCGGGGAGGAGGAGGTGGTGGTGGTGGAGGAGGACTGTCACCGCTAGGAGGATACAGATGGAGGACGGCCTCATGGATCTGCTGCTGTCGATAACTTGGTTACGTTATGCGTGCTCTTAAGGAGGCAAAGTTGATATCAATATATGTACTCATTGAGGCGCGGGTAAATATTACAGAATTCTGGAGTTGAAAGAAATAAATGAAATCCAAGTATGGAGAGATCTATGAAGGATTTAGTATCGATTATTCCTTATTAGTGTTCATAAGGGTTTAGTATCTAACATAAGAAGAGAAATTTACTACTACATGCGTAAATGAGCAAAAGGTAAAATGCATGGATGAGATGCAGAATCTCTTACGTGAGAGGCCTCGATACATCGAATGAATGAGATGCATCAGCATATGAATAAGATGCGGTAGCATTGGGTTCTCATCATCACAAATTATTTGGCACATTAAATTGTCCCGTTCCATATTTTCGTAATAAAACTGATTATAAATGATCATAAAGGAACAAAACAAGAATGATGCAAAAAAGAATCAACTAGCTTTGCTTTTTAGAATAATGCTTATTGATACTTTGTCGTAGGATACTATTATCTGAATCAGACATGAAAAATGAAAGTTTGTTTGTACGCAAGGATACGTAGTAGTAGTTTAAGGATAACTATTTTTGTCGTAGGATATTATCTAAGGCACGACTAAAGAGAATTAATTAGGCATGAAAAATGAAAGTTTGCATGTAAGGATGTGCAGTAGTTTAAGGATAACTACGAGCTTTTTAATAGGCGGAAAACTTTATCTACGTGGAAATGTTTGAGAAACCAAGAATTCCAAATTCCCTAACAAAAATATATATATATATATATATATATTTTATGATAGGAAAGAATTTACTAAATATATGTGCACCACCAAGAAATTTAAACAAAATAGTAATCCAAAGAAAATGACAAGGTGATCAGTCTCTTTCTTTTCTTCACACGGAAGTAAGCTCGTAAGAACTACTTTAAACTCTGAAATCATCGGTTGTCATGCATCGAATTCAAAAGCTCGGGTAATGAGTTCAAGCTCCTACCAACCAAATGTTCTAGCGAGCTTATTTCTTCACAGATTGTTGGGGGAAATTAATTTAAAAAAATTAAGCAAACAGTATAAAGTTAAAAAGTTAAAATAATAAGATTGATAATTAAAATTAAATGAAATAATAACATCAAGATGATAAAATTTTCAATGAATTAAGAAAAACATCCACGCACAAACTTTAATATAAGGAGAAACGAGACACCTACTCTTTTGCAATGAAAAAAAAAAAAAAAACCCCCGAGAAAAAGAAACTTACTGAAGGAAAGAAACCAAATGAAGTAGAATACTTCCTCTCTTTCTTTTCTCTCTATTCCTTTGATGGATTGGATGGTTTCTTCACTCTACATCTCTGTCGATGCCCTATATAAGCATTAGAGGGGGATGGAGAAATCTCCTCAATGCCACCTTGCACGAGAGATTGCAACCATTCATCTTTAACTCATGCCTCGGAGGTTGCAACCTCCCTCACCAGCGGTGCAAAGTCACTCATATTTGAGGATAATTTAAAATTCATAAGAAGTGGAATAGAAACTGGCTTACAATCTTCAATGTTGAAACATCATAAAATCTTTCTCATGTAACTCTTCTAAGATCATCACATCTTCCTGTCGTTTTTTTTTTTTTTTGTCTCGATGAGGTTCCATTAATATTATTTGCCGGTCCTAAGTCCATCACGTCGAACTCCCTAGTCTTTAATTCTTTAATTCAATCTTTATTGGGGTCTATCACTAATATGTCGTCAATATATATTAACAGGATAACAAAATTATCATCATCATACCTCTTGTGATAGGCACGATGGTTTGAACTGAGTCTACTATATATAAGACAAATAATGAAAGACTCAAGTCTATTATGTAAACACCTTAGCATCTATTTTAAATTATACAAAAATTTGTTCAACATGAAAACTCTCTGATTGGAGCATATAAATCTTTTCTTAAAGTTCACTATTAAATAACACAGTCTTCACATCTCACTATTATATATGTAAGTCGAATGTAGCACATAAAGCTTGAACTATTCAAACTATAGTAAGTTAAACAGTAGGTGAAAATATTTCATTAAAGTCAATACCTTCTATCTAAGTATATTCTTTCACCATCATTCATGCATATATCGCTCCACTTGATCATTGCTATCTCTTTTGATATTGTAGACCCATCTGTTTTCGATAACTTTTCAACCTTATATAAGTTTTAGAGCTTCAAATTCTTACTACATTTGTTGGGGCCTATCACTAATATATCGTTAATATATATTAGCAAGATAATAAAATTACTATCATAAAACCTTTTGTGATAGGCACAATGGTTTGAAAGAATCAAATCTCTTATATAAACATTTTAGAACCTGTTTTAAATTATACGGAAATTTATTCAACATGTAAACCAAGTTTTATTTTTTTTTTCAACATAACTCTTGGTTAGAGCATATAAATCTTCTCTTCAAGTTCACCATTAAAATATATAATTTTTGCATCTAACTATTATAGATACAAGTCAAAAGTAGCATATAAACGATTTGAACTCTAGTAAGTCAGACGATAAGAGAAAATATTTTGTTAAAGTCAATTTATTCTATATGAGAATATCCTTTCACCGCTAGCCATGTATGACACCACTTCACTTGATCGAATTGGACTAATACTTGTTCATCATGCTCGAGTGTTGCTTTCCAAGAATTATTTTTCACCTAAACTTCAATAGTTTCTAAACTTCCTATCCCTCTACTATCACTGATGACATCTATGTCGATTATTATCTCATGACTAGTGATATCCCTTCACTCTATCAATATAGTCTAATATTATATGTATTTTTGGGTTTCATTATTTTCTAGGCATTATACATTACATATATCCGATCCATAGGTGACTTCCAACTCAATTATTGTTGAAGGAGACAAATTGATAGCATAACACTTACCATTATCATGTCATTCTATTGAGGCTTGTATGACACTATATGCTGACTCTTAATGCTTTCTTGCCTGCAAAAAAAAAAAAAAAAAATGGAACTCATTGTTTGTATATTCTCCTCTATTATCTGTCCACAAACACTCGATCATTTTCCTAAATTCAAAATTTACCCTTGCTTTAAATATTTCAAATATTTCACTTGAAGAAGAATCTCGAGTGCCACAACAGTGCCAATATGGGGTGTATCAAAAAGGAGTATTGAAATAATAAGAAGCATTTAGATAAAAAGAAAGAAACCAAACCCAAAGATTTCATGGACGATAAAAAGTGAGAGAATAATAAAAAGAAAGAAAGAGGATTTTCAAGTTTCTTTTCTTTCGTTTCTCTTATTACAAGATAATGTCTTATTTCTCTTATTTTATTATTTTTTATAGTGAATAATTTCTGACTTGCTTCCATCAACTAACTAATTGAGGGTTCTGAACCACATTGTATCTTGGTGTTATTATTTCAGTTGGTTTTAATCTTTGATTTTATTGTTTTAGCTTTATTTGCTTGCCTTGCCCGCATTCAAGTTTGATTTTTTTTATTATTTCTTTTTTAACATAAGTCAATAATGAAATCTAAATTTTGTTAAAGTAAATATCACATATGCCCCCAAAATGTCACTAATTCCAATCAAAATTGGATTGCAAATATGACAGTTTGTTCAACAATCAAATAAACAATTAAATCTGACCAACTTACTTTGGTCAACGATCAAATAAACAAGTAATTCTATATGTATTTTATTTTTATAATTCAAAAAAATAATAATATAAAAAAATAAATTTCTCAAGAATTTACAACACATCCACTTTCCAAAGTGGAACTTTAATCAAAATTTTGAAATAAAAAATAAAAATATTTTACTATTTAAAACATTTTTAATTTAATTTTTTTTTAAAGATACGAAATTAGAATCAAAACCAATTCGATTATGATCGGATCCAATAACGGGTCGGGTCGGTCATCTCCTACCCATTAATCTGTAAGAGAACACAGCCGACTTTAAGTCGGCGGTAATTTGATCCCCCCTCCCCTTCCCCAATTCGCTCCGCCCTCAGTCCGGATTAGGGTTTCGAGAGCCCCTGGTTGTGGTACGAAGCGTTCCCTTTGAATGGCGGCCGTGCCCACCTCGAACTCCTCCCTCAAAGATTACCTCAGGCGGTACGGAACCGGCCCCGACGATCAGAAGAAAAAGAAGAAGAAGAAGAAGCAGGAGAAGCCCCAGTCCCGTACGGTTGGAGGCATTCTCGTGGTGGACGAAGACCCCGTGTGGCAAAAGCCCGTCCAGATTGAACAAGAAGAGTCCGAGCCTTCTGGTAACCCTAGAAAATTATGCATCGTCTCTAGTTTGAAGCTTTGTTTCTCTTATATTTGATTTTTGTTTTTTTAATAGGATGGGATTTTTGGTGTAGCTGATGAGAAACCCCAAATCGAGGAGGATATCGAGGTCAAACGAATGAAGAGGCTCGAGGCGATTCGAGCGCGGAAGCCCTACCACGCCATATCGGAAGATGGGAGCGGTTGGGTCTCGATCTCGGACCCATCCAAGGCTTCCAAGTCTGCAGAAATCGGCCGGAGGCGTGCAGACACACCTTCCCCGGAACCTGAGAGAGCTGTGTCTGCTGATGGAACAGCTGATATTTCGCCACCTCGGAGACGGTCCCGCGATGATAATTCCCCGCCAAGAAGAACCAGACGGGCCCATAGCCCTGTCCCCGATCTTTCACCCCCCAGGAGAAGCCAAAAGGACCTGTCCGATGATCTCTCTCCTCCTCCGAAGATATCTAGCCGCCAACAAGATCCGGTCGACCTTTCTCCTCCAAGGAGGCGTCAGAGGGTTTCGTCCCCTGACATTTCCCCTCCGCGTTGGACCCGTCGCCTTTCACCAGATGCCGGATGCCCACGAGCTTCTGACGATGCAGATCTTTCTCCTCCAAGAAAAAGCAGTCAGTGCCTGTCTGATGACCTTTCTCCACCACGGCGGATTCGTCCACAGTCACCCGAAGCTATTAGACGCCAGAGTTCCCCTGTGGCTGACCTTTCTCCACCAAGGAAAAGCAGAAAGGAGGCACCTTCTGCAAAAGAGTCAAGAAGAGCCGGATTGTTTTCGGCTAAAGAAATTAAAGAAGAGATTGAAAAGAAGAAGAAAGAGGATACGTCTAGGTGATTATTGACCATGAGAACTTGAAATTAAGAATGGCAATATTACCTTGCAAGTTTGATCTGATACATCTGATTCTTTATTCAGCGAATGCATTCTTCTGACAGTATTTCTGACACGTTTAGTTAATTTTGCTTCCAGGTTTGCTTCTATGGATCCCTTTTTGAGTGGCAGAGGCGCAGAGCCAGTATTTCGTGATAAGGAAGGTTAGTTTCTCTTCCCCAATCATGATATTTGAATTCATTTTTAGCAGCATTTGGAAGTTCAGAATATGTTGCTTACTGAAATTACAGAGTTTTGCACAATGTTGAATGATTGGAAATATTTCTGTAGGAAAACGTATTTCGAAGGAGGAGATGTTGAAAACACACGAAGAAAAGAAGCCTAAGGTACCTCTTTACATTTCATGGTTGTTTTTGGAGAGTATTTTATTTTATTTTTGTTTCTTTGTTTTGTTTTATGTGCATGCTAGGCACTCACCCAGAGCTATGCTTTTTACTTTTTTTTGGTTGGATATCATGGTTCCACCATACCAACCGGTTTTTACTGGACTAAGCAAGGATATGGTTAAGTAGTGTATCGCTAAGGAAGATACAAAAAATGTGTACTTGGTGTAAGGATCTGAGGCATAATGTATGAATAGAAGATATCCAGAAAGGAACCTTGCAAGTATTACTGGTTGTGTTATCCTCCGTCTTCTCTTTCTTTAGAGTTTTCTAAGAACAAAATGCTTCCTTTGTCGTTTGTCAAAGGTATATATTCTTTAGTAGCCAACAATTTACGATGTGGCTTAAGCTTTTCTACAGTTCCTCTCTACTTCTGCTGCTTATTCAGATGACGAACTTATTAATTGGTACTTACCAAATGACACTTGTAGGAGTGTCATCGCACCAATGGAAGGTGGTTCAAGAAAACATAGTAGACAACTGATCTCCTCGGTCATTAAATAATCACTTCATTCTGTGCCTTAACTCTTTTGGAAGTTAACAAAATAAATACATAGAACAGAATCGTACTTAGAACAGAATCATTCAAATGGACCTTCGTAGTATAGAGTTGCCTTATACTCGATAGAATTCATAATAGTAGAAGTCATGTTGATATATTGACATTAATAAAGGTAAATGCCAGTTGTGTTTGGTTATTTCATTGAGGATCTGGGTGTCCAAAGGTGTGCATCAATCGTAAACATGATTAGAAGTTAAAGACATGTTTTTATTGGTCACTGCTACTTTCAAAACCATAAGAGGCGAAGAATGCTATCTTACTGTTGTGAAACAGGGAGAAATTTTGATGGGAAATGCATGCCTTCCCAGTTATGTTGGTTAAGATTTGTTATACATGCCAAAGAAAAGTAAAATGGAAGAATAAATACAAATAGTTAGTTGGTTGAAGTGAAGAAACAATATTCTCACATTTAAGTTCTTGTTATCTTCAAGTGTAATCTGATTTAAAAAGAAAGTGTTGTTCAGTGATTTAAAAAGGCGCTCGGGCGCTTGCCTAGGCGCTCGAGTGAGAGGAGGCAAGGCTCGAGCGCTTCACATAGTAGTTGAACGATGTGCTTCAATGAAGTGTCGCTTAGGCGTTTACCTGAACTCGGGCACCTTGAGCACGTGCCCAGTTGAAGCAAATCAACCAAACTAGATGGTCAACACTACTTCAGTTGAACAGTAGCTTAGTTGGTTTGATTGAACCAACTAATCAACCACCCCTCCACCCCACCTCCCCCGCCTTCCCTCTCGTGCGTGACCCCAACCCAGACCCATAAACCCTATTTCGTTGCCTTGACTCACCTCCCGCGGTTTTGTGCGAGTCAGCCGACGCACAAGTCCAACGCTTCCTCTGTCACCGATGGACAGTTCTCAAGATCTAGCTTTCGTGCGCAGTTTGCTTCATCGTCGTTGCTCCCGTGTGTAGCTCCTTCCATCGCCAAGGGATAGGATTGCAAATTCCTCTGCCATCGACGGACACATCTGAAGCTTCCTTTGCCCACGACGTCTCTGTAGCTTTCGCCACTGTCGTCGTCCGAGGCTTTCTCTATCATTGTCGTCGTCATCCGCAGCTTCCTCCACTATTGTTGTCGTTGTTCGGAAGTTCCTTTGTCATCGCCACCCTCTCCTTCCCAACGTTCCACCGCCGGTGACTCTTTTCTCCCCCATCTAACTACTAGTAGTAGTGGATTAAACATTGTTGACAATAGATTGTTAATCCTTAATTGATATTAAAATCACTGTTATGATATACTAGTCCCTATTTATCATCATTGATCTCTATTTATTTAGAATTGTTATTAGGGTTTTAGGATTAATGACAAGTGTATAATGCAATTCAGAATGACGATATTGATTATGATGATGATTGAATTTGATGTAAAGTTTTATTGTTTTTAAATCTTTTGATATTTTTGTTATTAGAAGATGGATAATGTGGCTTGATGCTTTAGATCTTTCTAATTTAATATCATATTTTTATTTATATAATCATATTTATCAATTGTATTATATATTTTTTATATTTTAATATTTCATAACGTCTCGTTTTGCTTGGGCGGGGGCCTAAAGCCGTGAGCATTTTATGACCCTAGTGCCTAGCACTTTTTAAAACATTGTTGTAGTTTAAACAAGGAACTAAAGTAGTTATATCCTTTGGTCAAGGGATATACATAGTTAAATCACTAGTGCATCATCATTTTATATGGGCCAAAGATGTAACTATGTTAATTTGGCTACAATGATCAGAAGGCCCTTAAACTTTATCCCCTGTCAGTGAGTGTCATGTATCTGGGTTATCCAAACAGTAGTAATGATGAAATGTTTTCAGCCAATTAAGTATGATGTAATGTGCATTAGCATTGTTATCTTTTGTATGATTTGGTAATGCTATCTGCTCATTCTGTTTCTTACTAAAATTCATAGTTCATTTCAGATTCAGTTTCTGTCATATGATTGCTTCTTATTGATGCTAGATGGTTATTTCTTTTATTTGCTGGGCTACTTCTATTGTTTCTTGCTGAATTTAAGTATTTACTTTTCTTCACTTACATGGTCTTTCACAATATTGCAAGTGGGACTTCCTTTAACTCTTTGTGCCTGTCTTTTTGAACTTAATATATTTTTATGCATATTTAGGAAAAAAAGTTGGAATGGGGTAAAGGCTTAGCACAGAAGCGAGAAGCTGAAGCTAATGCAAAAGAGTTAGAACTTGAGAGAGAGAAACCTTTTGCTCGTACAAGGTATGTTCATCTTACTCACACAAGGTTGTCCATAGTTACTTGTGCATAGGATGATTTATTTTTTTTATGAATTTGATATTGAAAGGAAATGTATGATTCACTTGCTTTTGATTGTTTGTTGTTGGTCATGATCATTAAATTATGTTGGAATGGTTTCTTCCATGTTTTACATGTCAATATAAACTATTTGCTTTTGTGAGCATGTTCAGGGAGAATCTAAAAACTTGCATCAACGAAGTACTTAATGGTGTCATTGGTTGTGTTGTAATTTTGTTAGTTTGTTGATCAAATAAACTGTTTTAAATTAATGAGAATGCGGTTGTAGGAATGATTTGTGATATTGTCAGGAAAGCACTCTGCAGGACAGTGTTTGAGAAGGAATTGAGATAATAGGCTGCTTGAATTTCAAATTATTCAAATTAGAATATTTATCAAATTCTAAACAATAATTAGTAACAATTTTTGTATAGAACTTGATGATATGTGTTTTCGTAATTCTAAGATGTGGCTTGTGCTTACATGTGTGGATGCAGCCAATAAATAGCACCACATATATGCCACTTATGTGGTTGCCTTAGTGGAGTGAGCTGGTAGCTGAGCCAAGTTAATCTAGCAGATTGACTTTACCTGTGGCTCATGTGTTAGCAAATTTTCCCACTTGCAATGTTAACAATTATTACCTCATGATTTGCAATTTTCGTGCCATGGTTAGATATTCAAAAGTTATTATCCAATTCCTTTATCGAGCATGACATTGTTTAAGCATTATGAAATAGGTAGGATGAGATGGCTAGTTGTTTCTAGCATGTTTTATATATTTGTGTAAACAGAGCCCTCACTTTCACATGCATTTGACAGATGCCCTAAGTGATGAATAGCTTTTTCTTGCATTAAGCTGGATGCTTTATTCATTGTATTGTTAAAATGTTTTGCTGATAAAAAACTCTTGGTTCATGTGAGCTTTCAGTATCTATGAAATCTTATTCATTTGCTTATATCTGCTCTCAGGGATGATCCTGAGCTTGATAAAATGTTAAAGGAAAGGATTAGATGGGGTGATCCAATGGCACATTTGGTCAAGGTATGCATAAAACCTAGAGCGAGAACGTTTATTACCAGATTGTGACACTGAACTGAAATGTTTTCTTATGTGTATGGTTTAGAGGAAGAGTTCAGACCTAATTTTGGAAGATCTTGGTGACAATGAGAAAATGAAGGAGTCTGGGTTTATTATTCCTCAGACAATTCCCAGCCATAGCTGGCTAAAGCGAGGAATAGATTTTCCCCCAAATCGTTATGGTATCAAACCTGGTCGGCATTGGGATGGAGTAGATCGTAGCAATGGTATGTTAGTCTTGATTTCTTCACGTTTTTACTTTCTATTTATTTGTTCTTCCTAATTAGTTGTTTTCCTTACATTCCAGTCATGTAGCATTCATATTCTTATCGATAAATGTCGTGCATGATGATTTTCTTGTTGTGTGCCTTTTATCACCTTCGTTTGACAGATTGCCACTATTTTCTCATTTGATACGCATATATATATATATGACTTTATTTTCTTCCAGTTGTTTGAGCCTATAGTTTTAGAATTTCCTTTTTGAGTTGTCTAGTAGGTTCTAGTCTATTTTGAGCCCAATACCAGACTGACGTTTCCTCAATCTGATGACTGAAAACACACACCACCTTACCTTCGATAGCCTTCCCCCCCATTTGATAGCCTTCCCATCATATTCCACTTCCTTTCTAAACCTCGTTGCATCAATTGTCGTGTTGATCGTAACTTTGGTGGTCACAGTAGAGTAAAACATGAAGTTCGTTTTCCTATTGTTTGTTTAATTTTTTGAATGTTCCAAGTCAACAAACACAAAACATCTTGTTGCAGCTAACCAAGTATATATTGTTTTGATTTTGTGGGTGATTGAAGGATTCGAGAAGGAATCGATCAAGAGGCAGAATGAGAAGCGAGCCACAGAGCGAGAAGCGTACCTATGGTCGGTCTCTGACATGTGATGAAGACTCGTACGGTCGAGATAATTGCTAGCTGCTTCCCTTCGAAATTGTAACTGCAATGTCTATATTATGCTTCTGAGAGCTAATGTATCAATAATATACAGTATAAAGTTTCGTTTCAGGGACATTCCAATGGTGTTGTCATTCGCTGGTGAACGTTAGAATTACTTTTTTTTTTACATTTTATTTTTATATTTTTATTGATAAAAATAATATTGTTAGTGTAAATTAATTTAAATATTTTTATTTTTTTTAAATTATAGGGATGTAAATATAATTCTTTTTAAGTATAAGGATCGAATATATATTTTTTTAAGTATTAAGGATCGAAATGTTTAAAGACAATTAACTATAATTATTTATAATGATCCCTAGTTAGGTTATCTATAATGATCCCCAGTTAGAGTGTTTGAAATTAGAATTTGGCCTCTATGTTATAGTATATGAACTCTGTGATGAGTAAGGGTGTTCAAACGAATGATGTAAAATCGATTTGTTTTTTTGTTTTTGTTCGCCTATACATTTCTTCGATTCGGATTTATTTTATTTTAATCAAACAGAAAATGAATTCACTTCGATTGCAACATCCTTAGTGAGGGTAAACATAAACGATAAGTATTTAAACATATGAGATTATAAAAATATGAAGGGAAAAAAGACCCCCGAATATACATCCACAAGTATTAACGGGTGGTGGTTTTTTATTTTTCTCACTTTTCTTGGGCGCACGTGACGAACACTTGGTTTAGGAGAGAGTCGTCTTCTAGAAGAACTCGGACGACAGACGGAACCGTGGAGGCCCCCACGTGTCGTGTGGCTCGGGAATAAGTCGGGTTAACCCTGGCAGGAAAGAACGAACCTTCTTTTCCTCGTGTAGAAGACGGACGACAACAGAGATCGAAGGGGGCATTTGGTCGCCTTCGATAGACGATCCCGTTAAGGTGGGCAGCGATCCGCCGAGGCACCTCCATCCTCTTATCGAATCGTCTCTCGGTTCCCCCAAGAAAGATGTCGATCTTTTCGAACTCCCACTCCCCTGAAAGGTGAGATTGCTTTCGATCCCCCTCTCTTTTTGTTCTTTATTTTTTTTGTTTTGTGTGTGTGTGGGGGGGGGGGGTGGGGGGGTTTAGGGGAAGAGAGAATTGAGTACGTCTGGGGATGGAACATCCTTTTGCCCTTAGAAGAGGGATCCTTTAGTAAAGATGGTAGATACGAATTGATCGATGATTTAATCATCTATCCAACTGCTATTATCTGGTGAATTTTCGGAATGATTATTTGGTAAACCGTTGTTTCCATTGTAGAAAACCAAAAATAGAAGGATGGAGAATGGGTCTTTAGATGCATTGGGTAAGAACAGCAGATGTTTGCAGCATGATTTTTGCGGATCTGACTAGGGGTTTTCCCACCAAACCGGAGATGATTGGTAGATACGAATTTGATCGATGACTTAATCATGATTTTAGCATGATTTCCTTTAGTAAAGATGGTAGATACGAATTGATCGATGACTTAATCATCTATCCAACTTCTATTGTCTGGCAAATTTTCGGAATGATTATATGGTAAGCCGTTGTTTCCATAGTAGAAAACAAAAAATAAAAAGATGGAGAATGGGTCTTTAGATGCATCGGGGAATAACAGCACATGTTTGCAGCATGATTTTTTTGCCGATTTGATTAGGGGTTTTCCCACCAAACTGGAGATGATTGGTAGATACGAATTTGATCGATGACTTAATCATGATTTTAGCATGATTTCCTTTCGCAAAGATGGTAGATACAAATTGATCGATGACTTAATCATCTATCCAACTGCTATTATCTGGTAAATTTTCGGAATGAATATTTAGTAAGCCATTGTTTCCATAGTAGAAAACCAAAAATAAAAAGATGGAGAATGGGTCTATAGACGCATCGGGGAAGAACAGCAGATGTTTGCAGCATGATTTTTTTGCCGATCTGATTAGGGGTTCTCCCACCAAACCGGAGATGATTGGTAGAGCACAGCTATCAACTGCCAGCAGTGGTTCCATGTTCTTGCTGCAGAGGGAGTCTGTTTCGTACTGCCAAGTTTAACTAGGGGGCAAAATTGAAAGACATATCTGTATCCACTTCCAATCATCAAACGAGGACATATTAGGTGGCTTCTAATTTCTATAACGATGTTTGTTTGATGCAAAAATGAACATGAACCATATGCAGTATGAGTGCCACCTCGGAGAAGATTTGTTATGGCTGTAGATTTAAACGCCTCGTTATTCCATGAATGGGATGTTCTACTAATATATAGTCTAGGCACTATATTATGTTTTCTTCTTTTTGAGGTAACAATTTTCTTTATATGAATTTAGTTAAATTTGTCAATTAAAGATAGATATTTTAAGATACTTGGATAACAGAATGACTTTGAACTGATATCCCAATTTGTATCCTGGTATCAAATTTGGGATTAGGAATAGGGAGTAAAAGATTATTAGTTGGTATATTGTGAAAAATATCATAACCCTAAGTGACATGTATTGAGTGGCTTGGCATGTCCCCAGAGGATCTTGCTTAGCTGCCAAGAATTTTCTCAAATTTCCGACTATGTTGTTTGCATAGGATATAAAGTTGTCATTGTCGGAGATCAGGTTGGGGAAAAAAAAGAAGTCAGTCGTAAATAACTAAATATCTTGATTTGTGTATAAGTTATAGGAGTAGGAGAGATAAGCAACAAAGAGGTGCATGCTACACTCATTTAAGATAAAACGTAAAGATCTAAAGAATATTAAAAAAGAACGTAGTGAGTTGCCATCGAGGATTTGGAAAGATGACTATTGGAAGTAATTAAATCGGTTGCTCTTGCTCAACAAATGAACTATAAATGGCAATTTGCCATTATGATGTTTCTTTTTTTTCCCACCAGACCTTCGTTAATTTATTGTCCCTGGAAATATAATCACACCATTTTTTGCTGATTATTATATGAATTTAATGTTGAAGATCACTCTTCTTTTGAAAAGTGGAAGTAAAGCTGCTAATTTGATTGACTATTTATTTCCAAGAGAAGATCGGCACAGATGTGTTATCTCGAACCATTCTAAGATTAGAAGTAATGGCTTCTCTCAAGTTGGGCACCACTGACTTGTCTCCCCGATTTTGGCAGTTCTCTTGGTAGACTTGCTCCACTCGAAGCTGTTCTATTCGATGTTGATGGAACTCTGTGTGATTCAGATCCTCTTCATTATTATGCCTTTCAGGAAATGCTGCAAGAGGTAAGATGTGCCTTATGTTTTCCATTGTGATAATTAATCCTTGTGGTATCTCAGCTTCCTAGTTGAAAAAAAAAAGAGGCTTTCACAGATTGGTTACAATAATGGAGTCCCCATAGACGAAGAATTCTTCATAAGAAATATTGCTGGAAGGCACAGTGAAGATACTGCTAATATCTTATTTCCTGACTGGGATCATGAGAAGGCCATGAAGTTTGTTGACGATAAGGAAGCTATGTTCAGAAGGTTTATTTCATTCTAACCAACAACCTGAGTGTATATACATACACACCTCTGTCTTCACAGTATCATATAAATTTAGTGATGTTTACTAAGGAAGATCTTATGTATTTATAGGTTGGTAACTAAACAGTTGAAGCCAATAGAGGGTCTCCACAAGCTATGCAAATGGGTCAAAGATCGAGGCTTGAAGCGTGCAGCAGTCACTAATGCCCCGAGGCCTAATGCGGAGCTTATGATTTCAATGCTTGGTCTCACTGATTTCTTCGATGCTGCAGTAATTGGAAGCGAATGCGAGAGAGCCAAACCATTCCCTGATCCATACTTGAAGGCTCTCAAGGAGCTTAATGTCTCCGTGGAACATACATTCATCTTTGAGGTTGGCTTTCTTCTAAACCATCTCCGTCGTCGTTCCTTTCCCCTATTCACGATCATGCCTTAAGTCATCTTCTTGATTTCTCAAGGACTCAGCATCGGGGATAAAAGCTGGTGTAGCTGCTGGTATGCCTGTTGTTGGTTTGACGACGAGAAATCCGGAGAGGTCTCTGATGGAAGCAGGAGCTACCTTCCTTATAAAGGACTATGAAGATCCAAAGCTTTGGATGGCATTGGAAGAATTAGACAGGGTGGGTCAATGCTGAAGAACACAGATATCGATATTTTGCATCAGAAAAAGAGAGGTAACATGGAGTATTAGTTCTTGGAATGTTTCTGCACCTCTTTATACGACATTAGACATTTTTTCTTTTGATCCTATGTGGAGATATAGGAAGGTAAGGTTGAATGACTATCAAGAAATTTGCAATGATATTTATGCATTGAATAAGGAGAATGGTGATGAAGAAATCTCCAATTCCTCTATCTACTGATCCACGTAATGATTTTGAATGGTGTCAGCCTTCATCTTTGCATCTTGTTGATGTCATGTCTAATTCTTCGAGTACATATCTATCATATTTTGTTTGTTATGTTCTAATACAAGCATACTTGGGGAAATTGATATAGCAAATAAAAGGAATTTTAAAGATGAGATAACACAAAAACAAATTTATATAAGAAAAATGAAATTGTAGCATGTGGTCGTGATCCCTGTACTCGTCTCCATTTTTAGGGCTCACAAAAGTCTACTTTTGAGATCCATTCACTAATATCTCCCTATATATAACTGTTACTGATAAAGGTCTTTAACCTATGAATATGTCAGTTAATTTCGTTGGAATATGTCAGTTATAAAAATTCTAATGGTTGATAAAAATAACTCAATAATAATAAATTGAAAACCTATAACGTTGATAGAACCCTAGGGTTCTATCGTAGATGAAGAGGAGATAAACAATCACTTCGAGAGGATCGAACCTCTTAGATCGCTTCAAAAAGATTTGACTCCTTGAGCTCTATAAGGGATCAGCCCTCTTGAGATTTTACCCATTGGTTAAAACTAATAATTCTTCATTCATTGATTGATAAAAGAGTTTACATCATTATTTATATGACTCTCTCAAGAGTCCCTCTAGACTTAAACTCAGAGTCTCACTAAATTTGGACTCTTAAATAGACGTTCGGGTGCTCGCCTAAGTGCCCGGGTGAGGCGAGGCGAGGCCCGAGCGCCTCAATCAACACCCAAGCGGCGCGCTTCAAAGAGGCACTGCTGAGCGCCGCCCGAGCCTGCAATGCATTTATCTCGGTGCTCATGATCTAATCGACCGAACTAGGCTTTTAGCTCTGGTTCGGTCAGTCGCATTAGTTGGTTCAATCGAACCAACTAACACAACTATATATTTTCCATTACTCAACCTTAATCCTAATCTCGAATCGGGATTAGCATCTCGCCGCTGCCTTATTTGCTACCGTTGCC
This sequence comes from Ensete glaucum, assembly GCA_021527575.1. Lineage (NCBI taxonomy): Eukaryota > Viridiplantae > Streptophyta > Magnoliopsida > Zingiberales > Musaceae > Ensete > Ensete glaucum. The sequence goes on from CM038553.1 coordinate 52,951,996, forward strand.
GCTGTCTTCGTCGTCTCGCTGCTGCTGTCTTCGTTGTCGTCACCGTTCTTGCCCGAGTGCCCGAGAGCCTGCTTTAGTCACTTGGATTACGTCGCCGACACCATCTCTGCTCCGCTCTCACCGTCATGCTATCGCCGCCGTCTGGTTCCGCTACTCCTCTCGCTCGTCATCATCATCTCGATTCTCATAATAGTATATATAAGATATTAACACTTAATAGGATACTGTTAAGTTGACTAATTATTATAAGTAATTATTAACAGTATCTTATATTATTGATAGTATAATAATATATTGTTAATACTTATATTAACAATATATTATATATAATATATTGTATAATGTATATTAAATATTAACAATATATTGTTAATGAACTGTTAACAATATAATGTATATTAAATATTAAGTATAGTAGTATACTTATTAATATTTATTAGATATATAGGATATTATCCATATTATAGTATATTATTAATATACTATTATCAATATATTGTTAATATACTATTAACACATAACAATATATTAACTTAATAATATATTAACAATATACTGTATAATGTATATTAAATATTAATAGTATAATTGTTTATAAACAATATACTATTAATGGACTATTAACAGTATATTGTTAATAATATATTAATATTTAATAGTATATTATTAATTTATTATTAATAGTATACTATTAAGTATTAAATAATATACTAGCAACAATATTTTTCTATTTATTAGATTAATAATATAATCAATTTTAAATTTTAATAATATTAATTCTTATTTATTTGAAATTATTGTTAGGGTTTCAAGATAAATGACAAGTGTACAAAGCAACTCAATAAATTCTCCAGTGACATCAAAAAGGGTCCAGCATGGAAGTACAACTATCTAAAGGATCCTAAAGATCCTAATGCAGTTACATGCATATTCTGTGATAAGATTACTAGAGATGTGATTTTTCGTGCAAAACAACATCTAGTAGGAAATTTCAAAAATGTAGTAGCTTGTGAGAAGTGTCCACCGAGGTAAAAGAAGAGTTGTTGGCTTACATGAATGAAAAATAGATACAAAAGAATGAATCTTATGGAAATTTATCAAAGGATAATGTTGAACATATCAGGGATGATGAAGAAGATTATTTCATAAATATCAACTCAAGTGGAAAAAATATATACGACAGAAGAGAAAAAAAAAGTTACGAGCACTACTACTAAGAAGCGTAAAAAGGGGCTGATGGATCTATATATGTTTTAAGGATCACAACAGAACAAGGGCAAGCAAGAGGTTCAAAATTAAGACAAACAAATATAAGTGATACTTGCGATAAAGAAATAAGAGGAAAAATAATTCGATACATTGCTCGTTTCTTCTATCAGGTTGGTCTTCCACTTAGTATGAAAGCTTTTAAGGATATGATTGAAGATATTGGAAGATATGATACAGGATTAAAACCTCCAAGTTATTATGAGATGTGAGTTCCATCGTTGAAAAAGAATTGGAGTATACAAATGATTTATTGAAGGGTCATAAAGAATCATGGGCAATACATGATTGCTCTATTATATCAGATGTTTGGACTGACAGAAGACGTATAAGTATAATTAATTTTATGATTAATTATTCTTTAGGGATCATGTTTGTGAAGTCAATAGATGCTTCGTCTTTTGTGAAATCTGGAGATAAGATATATGATTTGCTTGACAAGTTTGTAGAAGAAATTAGAGAAAAAAATATTATCCAAATCATAATCGACAATGAAAGCAACTATGTATTAGCTAGTAATATCTATTTTTAAATATTTTACTTATTTTTATCTTCAATTAAATCTTATAAATTTTTATCATTTATTTCAGGTGAATTACTTGAATAAAGAAGACAACACTTATATTGGACTCAATGTATGACATATTGTATCGATCTAATGTTGGAGGATATTGGAAAGATCACGGACATTAAGAAAACATTAGAAAGGGCAATCTTTGTTGTTGGTTTTCTTTATAATCATATTGAAGCTTTGAACATGATGAGAGAATTTACAAACAATAATGAGATATGATGATATATTATTTTTTTGACATTTACATTACGTCAAAAAAAAAAAATATATATATAATATTTTTAGAAATGAATGATGAGTAGTAAATAAAAAAAAAAAAAAAAAAAAAAAGAAGAGAGTATAATATATAATCTTAAAGCTTTTTTTTTGGAATCATTTATTTTTTTTTATTTTTGTACCCTGTTGTTGTGTATTCAATTCATTTAAAATGAAAAAAAAAAAAAATTAGATATTATATATATATGATGGATAGGAGAGAGGAGAGGAATAATATAATATATTTTTAAATTTGAATGGTGAAGTCTCCTTGGGAAATTCACTCTAGCTTTACACACATTGTTATCAAAAAACTTAGTTTGACCTATAGCGCTTGTTGTGTGTGGAATCAAGTGTCTTTGAGCATATAAGAATCATTAAATACTTTTATTTTAATTAATTAATTTATTTATATATTAATATATTTTTAAATTATATTACATGACAAATTCACTCAAGAGAAGAAATCGAAAAGATTACAATCAGATCATATAGTATAATTAAGCTTTGAAAGCTCGTGATGAATTACGAAATAGAATTTATCCAATCTCATTACAAGATATTGATGATTAAAATGAGTGGTTGGTGAGAGAAATGAGTGTCAACTTACAAGCTTATATTTGAAGATGATAGACTGACAAGTTATATGATAAAAATAAAATTGAGTGCTAAGGAAGGGCAAGAGGAAGAGGACGAACTTAATGAAGATGATTTGTATGAAGATGACGATAATAATGATATGATGAATGATTTTTATGTAAACATTTATTATTTCAAAATTTAAAATTTTTGTTAATATGACATTATACGTTTATAATTTATACTTCAGATTTATTTAATTAAATATAATATTTTTATTTAAATAATTATATTTATTAATTATATTATATATTTTTTAATATTTTGATGCATCGCTTCGCTCGGGTGAGCGCTTAACGCCTCGGGCGTTTTGAGACTCTGACGACTTTTGATGCCTAACAATTTTTTAATCACTGACTATAATAAAATTATAAAACATATTTAAGAGTTGCATAAGGCAACTACAGAAGCAAATGTGACCAAGAAATAAAAAAATCAAAACAAATCGCAGCATGCTACAAAGAAATTTAGTGAGCAGATTCGGATATGTAACATTTATGCTACACGAGTACCTAACAAGTCGAAGTAATCTCTCTATCTGTTCCAGGAGACAGAATCAATCTCGTCCCTCGCAGATTTGTACAATTCAAGCCTCTTAGCACACTGCATCCTGCGTTCCATCAAGGCTGGATTCTCATCCAAGAGATGTGCGAACTGCTTTCCTGTACGGCAAACCAGCATTACAATGGCATCATAATTAAAGGACGCAAAAGACATGATCTCAAGTTATCAGTTGCAGAAACAAGCCAACCTCCTTTTTCCCCACTTGCGTATAGAAATGATTGAGCAGAGATCGCTTGGCTTCTCGAACTTGACAGTAAACAACAGCCTTTGGTATAGTGTTTCTGAGTGTGTCCGATACCATGCTAATGTAGGAGGATACGTTTGATCCTATCCTCCTGAAATGTCCCTCGCCATAACGATCGATTGCAGGACCAGCAGGATTACTGTCATCAGGTTTTTTGCCAGTAGGATTACTACCAGCAGGGTTATTGCCCCTTTCCACCTCTTGCGGGAGCTTGCGGAAGAATTCCACTGTCAAGTATGAGGCCTCCATGTCAACAAGTCGAAGTGCAGTCTTTCGACCGTCTTCGCGAAATCTTTCCAGGGCTTCATATGCGGCAGCGGCTAACTCTGTTTGCAGAGTGGGGAACCTTTTCAATTCCTGTCAGATGAAGAGATCAGCAATTGATTTGCTGTTTCATGGGAACAAATAGTTGCTTCAAACGATGACAAATGCATAATTTTTTACCTGAGTCTCTCCTATCGACTGCCTTACGAGTTCCTTCAAGACATAGTGTACCTGAAATAGGAGGAGCCAGATGCTGTCAACCGAAGATAATATATCCTCTCCTCAAAAGCTTCCATTTCCGATGAGTGAGTTTGATAGAGAGTGGTGGCAAGTATATAAAAATTAATCAGGCTACAGAGAGAAAACATACAGCCTCAACGGATGCCTCAGCTGGGCCTCTGAAGTAATTAAGTCCACCTTCAATTAGACGGCGATATCCTTTCTCAGGAGCAATTAAGTGAGGCTGATAACCATCTGCTTCAGAGATCACCTTCTTTACATTCTGCAGCGATAGGTACCGATCGAACGGAAGTTTATTCAGAGCAGCAGGGAGTTGATTGTCAAATACACCATAAATTCGATCGCCACCAGGCCGCCTGTGCTTATGTAGTATAAATTTCAAAGAAAATAAATGCGGTTGATTTGCCTATGTAGCTTTAAATCAAGACAATTTATGAAATGATAAAAGCAGCTAGGTTATCAAATCATTGTCACATTAAAAGCAAATATTCTAGGAATGTCTCATAAAGAATTGTCATTACATATATCATAAGAAGTTCAAGGTGAGACTAAAACATGAGGCCTAGCTAAGCAAGAAATTAGATAGTGTACTATCTCTTCATGAATGAGATTAAAAAAACGTGACACTTAATATAACTCAATGGCAGGAAAAGAGATAATTGGGATTTGATGGTTGTTGCCTGTGAACAATATATATATATTAAGTGCCATTGTCAACTGTCAGTGCCATAATTTATTTATTGACATCTACAGTGTATGAAGATAATTAGCAACATTAACTGTGAGAACCTGCACTATGCCTATCCTACCTTCAAAATTCCAGCTAATAAATGTGACAGAAGATATGGTTCCATTTAATTGTAATAACCAGCACAGAGTAAAAGGAAATAAGTTTTACTTGAAAATAAGTAAAGAGGTAAATGTTAGTTTTGTGATAGTAAAGGGTGATGTTTGCATGTGTTTGAAGAAATTATCGACTACATCACATTTCATATATTGCAATAGCATGTGATTCATCACATTTCTCCGTATCCTGACTTGGGTGTCAAGGGTTTGAGGCTGAATCCTCATGCACCCCATGCAAACCTTATGCAACTCACTACGGTATATGTCATCGCAGTAGCATCATGCTTTTTAGATACCCATTAAGAAGAAAGAAGAGATTTTAATGTTCAAGAACAACATATACATAGGTTTGGTAGTTGCATCAATATAAATAAATACACGAGGAAAAATGGTCTGCTATAAAAGAAACAACATACTCACCCTCCATCTAGATGTTCTTTGAATACTCGGTCAAATGCACGGCACATTTCCAATATGGTGTACAATTGAGCCTGATTCAAACTGCAGTTAGTTTTCAATTCCTCTTCAAAAGATCTCAAAAAATAAGGCTATGGGTACCTTACCCCTGCATCAACAGCAACGGGTCTACCGAGATGGTTCATCTCTGCCTCAAGTTCATCTATGGTTTTATTTATTAAAGATGTGATGCTTGGAATACGAGACCTAATCACAGACTCTAATTGCTGAAATCATTTTGCAACAGTTTACGAGTAAGTACATTTCCAAAATCATCACACAAGGGAAGCTTCTTATTTTGTAGTCAAAATAAGTTACCTTCGACAGAAGCTTAGCCAGGTATTCTGAGCCCATTCTACTGGCTAAATGTGAATAATCAGGACTAGTTGCAAAATACTCCCGTTCTTTTCTTCTGGCAACAATCATATCGACATTCTTGTTAATATCTGCCTGCGAACGGTTAACCACACCGACCCATGGATGTTGTAGTCGATATGATCTTCCTTCAAGAACCTGAGAACAGCAGGGAAAAAAATAATTCAGCACTTGAAAGGAATATATTGTTGGAACAAAACAAAGGGTTTAAATTCTTACATCTACGGCATTTGTTCCCTTGTCCATCAGATCTAGCTTTGTCAAAACTCCAAATGTCCTTTCCCCTATCCCATTGTTCAAATAAAGATTCATTAAATGAGAAAATTATCCTAGATAAAAAGAATGATGCACAATGGTCACAATGATACCAGCATCATCATTAATATTAACAATAACAATAACCAGATAGTAGGCGATAAGTTTTAACCCAACAATCTGACTCATTCATTTGATATGGTTGCTGAAACAGCTTAAGCGATGTTCTTACCTGTCGGATCAACTTCTTTTGCAAGCTTCATTGCATCAGAAGTTGCAATATCTTGATTGGCAGGTGATATAGCTAGTATTATGCAGTTTGGCTGCAAAACAGAAATATTATTATTTTGCAATATATGGGGGAACAAGTAAAGTCATCTACTCTGTAAAAGGAAGGGAGAGATTAAAACCATCTAAAATAACAAACAAGCAAGTTGACAAGGATGACCAAGAGTACACAAACAGAAAACAGTACACACGAGAAAGAGAGGCATAATTACTGATATGTGAAAGAGACACCATTTACCGATATAACAAAAAAAAGTGTACAAAAACAAAGTAAGAGCCAATCAGAAAGGTCATTGTTCAAGGTAGCAGTATTGTTACAAAACCACCACGATTTGAGCTTCACTTACTATTTAGCTTTATATTTTGTATGTTAATAAACCTAGTTATTTAGTGTAAGGACAACTACAAATCTGTTTAAGGGGTCCTATTTGGACCAATACACCTGACAGATCGAATGCAGGTTCAAATATGAATCTCGATCAATCGAGCAGGATTTTGTAAACTATCCTTAATTGAAAAAAAATGGTTCCAGTTTTAGTTAACTTATTTTAACACATAGAAGTTCAATAAGAATCTTCCTCAGCATGCATTCATTAAAAAATAACTGTGCTATTGATTGCCAACAGAAGATTAAACTTGTAGGTTTTGATGAAATGCATAAAATACTAGTGAATAAGTTTAGGATTCATTTTGTCCAACAGAATAACTTTCAGTGTTGATATTGAAACTTAACATTTGCAATTTAAAAGAATAACAAATTGCATCACTACTTGCTGCAAAATTGAATACCTTAGCGACATATGATCGAACCATAGTTTCGATATCCTGAACAATACTATCTGGCTGACCCTCTGTAGAATCGGTCATATATACCAAAGTTAGATATTGATGACCAGTTATTTAAATAGGTCAAAGATTCGAAAATGATACATACCAACAGCAACCTTAGTGAGTCCAGGTAGATCGATCAATGTTAAATTCACAACTGCATAAGAATTAGAAATCAATGATTTGGAAGAGTGAAAGATTGTTCAAGCAGGTTTAGTGTGACAGCACAAATGAGTAAAGTAAAGAATATATAAACAAGAAAAGGGTGAATAAGCCTTGATCTTGGCACATTGTTGACATACTTGTCAACAAAAAACCATCAGAAGTTAATAAAAGATTAGTGCTTATATGTCAAACTTTAACTAGCCCCAATAATATGATCACAATGGTCAATCTTTTTCTTTTTTTTCTTTTTGTAAACACAATGTTCAATATCAAAGTTGCACATTTCGATATGTTTAAATAATTTGTTAGAAATGACAATTAAGAATCAAATATGCACTGATGCATTGGGTAATTATCCATGGAAGTTGTGCTAGCATCAAAGCAGGGAAGGGCTCTAAGGTAACTGTACTGTAGGAACAAAGCGACAGCTATACAACATTCAATCTCAAGCCAATATTGTTAAGCAGTGGCTGTATCTTAAGATAATGATTGATGAGAAGAACCCTTCTTACAGGTTGGTCTCCATCTGCAATTTGGCTCAAGATCGACGGGTAGTTCTTTGATGCTTCAACAATATTACTTTAATAGACCCTATCAAGCATATATTTCAAAGTACTTTTCTTGTCATGGGTGACTGCTTTGGTGCCTTGGCTAATGCCAAGGCAGCAAGCACAACTCAAGATGTCAAAGAAACTTTCATATCGTATCAATGATATCATGTATTCATCCATGAAAATAATGAGAAAAATATATTCTTGCAACAAATAAAGGACTGCAGGGTAGGTCTGTCACCTAGGCCTTAACCCAATTTAACAACAGAGCATAGAATTTATCAACCAGACAAAATGTAAAAAAGGATACACCAAAAAATAATAGTAGAAGTCATAAGGAAATTGATAGAAAAATTAAGAAAACCCTCTGAGTACCATTTGGTGAGTAAATGCTGAGATGAATTGGATGGGTAGAAATTTGTTTTGTTTTTCCTGTCAACCTCTCCGTTTCATCTTCAATTTCCTTGCGCACAAGAGCTGCGTGAAGAAATTATGGAGTGTCATCATTAAGAGACAATTGGATTAAATCTTAGAAAGGCACTAAAGAAGATGGATAGTGTTGCTCAGGGTCGATCATGTCAAAAAATATATAATTCCATAGGCATAAATCAAGCTTTCAAGAGAATATGCATAGTCATGAATCAACCATGTCATAAATATGCATATCCACGACCGTCTCCACTGTATTGCCCAATCAATCAGTGAAGACGAAGGATGTTGCTGTGCTTCTTTTTAACAAACGACTATAAGTTATAATAATAATAGATCGATCATAAATCCATAGTTCAAGGAATCAACGATTCAGAAAAGAACAGGGTTACTCGAAAGAAGAACTTGAAAGTGATAACACAACATAATTAAGGAGAGAGTAACGGACAGAAGTCGGTGAATCTCCTCCTAGGAAGATGGAGGAACTCGGCGTACTCCACGTTTCCTTCATCAACCTTGTGCAGCTGAAGCACCAAGGGCCTCCTCGTGACGATCCCTTCAGATCAAAAAGCATAGAAAGGAACGATCAAACATCAAAAGCAAAGACACAGGGAAAAACAATAATCGAGACGTTAGTCAGCCACAGAGGCATACCAGAACCACGGGGAAGGAAGTCTCTCCCGACGATGCTCTCCAGGACCGAAGACTTTCCCGAACTCTGCTCTCAAACCGACATCAGGAACGACGCTTAAGAGATCAAACAGAGAAGAAACCACGAGCAGAGACACGATTAAATCGAAGGACGGGGAAGTCACCTGTCCTCCGACGACAACGACCGAGGGGAGCGCCTCCCACAGGGTGGGCAACCCGACGCCGCTCTCCTCTGCATCGCCGTGGTCGCCGAGCGCCGTGCACGCTCTCTGGATCCTGTTCACCAGTCCGATCAAGCTCTCCATCGCCACCCAAACCCTAAAGCCTCCGCGATCGAGGGAGAGAGAGAAATAGCAAGAGAGGAGGAGACTTGGAGGAGAAGGCTTTCTCAGCGAATCGACGGGACGAGGGCGGCAGCGTGAGCGTTCGGAGTTGGAAGACCCCTCGGAACCAGTCGTATCACAATCTCGCACGGAGAACCGTCCGAATCATCGATCGAGCGAATCCCGTCCGTCCGAATCAGACGCCGTTGCTTCTGCGTCGCTTCCTATGAGCCCGCCCCAGGAAGAAATCGGGGGAGTGGGTTAGTTCGTTGTTCGGCTAAGAAGAATAAATCGTTGACCCGTGCAAACCCGCTGGCGTTTGAAGAAGATCGTACGTGAGATATCTCACGTGGCGATCAAATCCATCGTCCGTTCTGCTTGATGAGGCGACGTGGACGGCGATGCGTGAGAGCCTTTATGTGGGCCGATGAGAAGTCAACAAGGCTGCGAGGGCCGTGACGCGTCTTTGGGTTTTGAATTCAGAGGTCCGCCACGTCAGCCATTGTAGTTCTAGAAGGCTTTGGGGACGCCGTTATTCCTTTTGGCGGCCAGCTTTTATTTAATATCTTGAATTTGTTTTAAATCTCCCTTCTCAACAACCTTTTGTCGGAGCTTAAAAAAAAAAAAAAAGACGGTTCTCAGCTGCTGAAACAAAGATTTCTAATATTTAAAATAATTAAATTAATAAAATATGGATCGGTCTTAACAAAGTGTTTTATCTTTATAAAAAGATTTATTATGATGCTTTTATTTGTAAATATATATAAAATATCTTGACAAGGTTAACATTAATGTTAACTCAATTGATGAAAGAATTTTCATAAATATAAGAAACACTTATGAGAAAGATACTCATGTGCTCCGTAGTATTGATTGTGTTTCATGTGTTGTGATAAAAAATAATGATTATATCATTTGTTCATCATTATGCTTCGGGATAAAGGCTTGTCCATTTTTGAGCATAACGATCGTTTTGGAATCTCAATCATTATAATCTATATTTAAAAAATAATTAAATTATATTTTGATAATTTTCTTGATTTAGATGAATGTATTATGAACCAAATGAACGCTTTGGAATATATTGAGTGCTTCATATGCATCTTTGCCTTGAGCGGACAAAGCATGCATAAAGGGAATGCATTGGGTTGTGTTGTCTTGAGATGTGTGGAGTGTTTTATATGTTTTTTATTCTTAATGAACATATTGTTCATAAATTTTTTTTTTTTAATCTTACATGGATACATCGTTCATAAAAAAGGATGCTTGGGGTGTAATAGGTGCTTCTAATGCTTTTTTGATCCAAGCGGATGTATCGTGGTAAAGGAGACATCTCGAGATGCAAAACCAACTTTTTATGTAGATTTATAGTATGCCTCTCAACATAAATGATGATATGATAGTATGGTTGGATAAATGTTTACCTTTGATCAAAAGATATTAGATTTAAATTCAAGAATAACCTATCTATTTTCATTCATCCCAACATCCTATACTCTAATTCCGCATTTGGCACTTATATTTTATTAAAAAATTATAATCTTTGACGCTTGTTGCCGCTAGGATGACTCAACAATATAAAATTGTTAAGACTAAAATTATATAAATTACTCTTTGTTTCTTGCTTCTCAATGTTTATGAAAAGCTTCTCACATATATTTGGGTGAAGCCAAAGAAAATCTAAACAAGAATGACATCTTGAGTCAAATTTTCGATCGAGAAAGAAAAATCATAATCACTTAAGATGTTGTTGATAATATGGATCTGAGATTAATTTATATGATTCTATAAAAAAGAAAGATATAGACGCAAAGCGAAGAGAGAGTCTCTCCACCAATATGATTTTGTGGGATTTTTTACATTCAATTTTGACAATTATCTGGAGGTCCTTCTTCCAATACTAATATAATAAGGTTAAAATTAGTCATCAATTTATCGTAATTAAATTGACTATCATGTAAAAAATAAAAGAATCGTGATTACTTTTCATGTTATAGCTCTGGATCAATTGAAAGCAATAACCATATCACATGAGCTAGATTATATAATTATTTTTAATTAGTGAGCTCGATAATAACATCAATTCAGATAAATAAATAAATTTTATGTGCTGAGTCTCAATCGATTGAAAACAATAACCACATCACATGAGCTTGACTGTGTAAATATTTTTCTATCAGTGAGCTCGGTAATAAAATCAAGTCAGATAAAAAATTATATTATTATTATTATTATTATTATTACCTAAAGCAATAGTCATATCACAGGTACTGGGTAGTATAGCCGATTTAAAAAAAAAAAATTTATTATTGTTATTAAAAGCATGCTTCCGTTTTGACGCTCTATCGTCCCATTGGGTTTCTTGCACTGGACGGAAAGAGGCCCCCATTGGGTCGTAGCTACAAATGAGACACACGAGACCCAATAAAAGCCGAGATCGACGCCGTTCCCTGTACTTGGCCATTTCCTCGCTGTCTCTCGAGCCGGGATCCCAAATAGGTTGAGTTCTCTTCCCTCTTCTATTGCTCTGGAGTTTATCTCATTAATATCCTTCACGCGTTTTCTTGATCAGTTGTTTGATGCATATAAATTGTATATTTGGGTCAATTTGTTTTTCTTCCCCTTCCTTACCTTCTTTGGATCCAGTTGCTACCAGGTTTCTGTGAGTTACTGTATCATCTGGAATCTGGATATTCTGAACCCTAATTGTCTGGGAAGAATTGATGTTGATTCAATTGTTCTTGGTTGATCGATCATACATCCTGTGTGGTTCGAGGATTTGAATTTAAACGCTTCTGATTTCTCCTTAAGTTGCTCGAATCTCCATGACATTCCCAGAGCTTGTTTGACTCCGCCCAGTTCCTATTGTTTTCCGTTCGCCTCCGTATTTTCTAGTAAAAGTTGTGTTTTGTATTGTTTGCTGATGATACATGCTTGCTCCTGACAATTTATAGATCTTTCATTTCTTGATTTGGTTGGAGACAGACATTGGAAGTACGATTTGATCTCCTCTAAAAATCGCTTTAGTTGCAATGGTGGGAATCTCAAATATTTCCCTCATCTAACATTCAGTTTATCACAATTTTTTTTTACATGTATCGTTACGAGTATAGCTTTTCATTACGGGTTGTCACTGCCCGTTGATGGGATTTACATGCCTCAGTGAATTATGAGTAAAGGTCTGACACCATGGATCGATGGCTTCTTAGGGTTTTATGTGCTTAGTTAGATCTAACATGTAGTGGAAGGAATTAAATAGTTGGTAGGACAATAATCTGGAAGTGGGTTGTATAGCAGTACCACCATATGCAAAAGAGTACACCTTCAAGAATATGGAGAAGAATATACCAGTCAGGACAAGATAATCTGCAAGTAAGTAGGCAGTATTACAGTGGTATCGGCAGTATTACAGTGGTATCATACTTTTAATTTAGTAACCATTATGGTTGATTGACACTATGTACTCTCTGTCATTGCTCGTGATGTTATGAATGCAATGTGGTGTCTTGGAAAATATCCTTATATTGCATAATATCATGCATAAACCTACTGATTTTCTATCCCATGTCACATCATATTCTTCTCCTCTGTGCTTTTTTCATTAATCCCCTGCTTCGTAGTGTTTTTCGGAATATATTACTACTATAGAGCATCAGGGCTAGACGAGCTTCTTTTGAGTGTTGGTGCAGACAGGTAGAGCTATTGCTCCTGGATTTTTTTTTATGATTCTTAATGTTATATTATAGATAAATAGTTGTTGATGTTTTATTTATTTTTAGATAATTGTTTTTGTTTCATATTAGAATTGTAAATTTGTACTTAAAAAAATTTGGTTATTTTTGAAATTCCAATTTGGTTTATTTCTTGCTCTATGATATTGCTGGTCATGTTTACATGTTCTTGTATCTCCACTCTATTATCTATCTGCTTGTAATGGTTCATGAACTCAGCACCACACCACCATGTCATATATATGATCATTCTGTCGTCACGGGCACTGTTCTAAAGATTTATTTAATTTCCCATTTAGTTTCTTTTTTTTTCGTCAACTATCTTTTCTTTCTGAAGAAATGCACAGATGCAATGAAGTCTGATTCTTAAAAGTTGTTTCTGTTGCAGGCTTTTCCCTGTAGGCTATAACTTGGCAGGATGGCTTCTTTTGAGATGAATGACCAAAAAAGTTTGATCTCTGTGCTTTATGCATGCTTGTGACTTGTGATTTAGTTATCAAATGATTATAGCTAAAGAATCCAACATTCTATGCAAAATTACAGTTGGTGAATTACTGGACAATTTAGCATAACATACACTACAACTTATGGCAAGTAAATTAAAATCATAGGACTTTGAACCTTAATGTCATGGCTCAAACCGCTTGAGTTGTTGCATTGAATTGTTGATCTTTTGAATAAGAAATTTAATGGAATCTGGTTGAATGTTTTCTAATTGAATTAAAGGATTAGTACAACAATATGGATCTACAACAATTTGGATGCTCCATATCAAAATTTTCTTGTGCTGATCCTATCCTTAAATCGGTGTCCATAACACATGGGTCTGTAGCATGGATGATACTATACCTAGATAAATAATATGAGTGTGTCACTCTCTTTAGATACTGCTTAATTGTTTTTGTGACTCTTCTTTGAAGTTTTCGAACCTTCTTTTGAATGTGAATTTATTATGATAAACCTATAAAAATATGATTATCCTTATGTTCTACAACTTTCGAGAATAACAAATGGATATTACGATAATCTTAACGATATAATTAGAGGTAGTTTTAGTCGAAATGTTATATATAGAGTGTTTTATGATATTTGGCCAATAAACATTATACTCCACTATGAAAATTAAATTGATTAAAGATGCATTGATATTTTGTTACTTGGACCTGGTAGAGTGGGCTTAACAATGAGCATATGGGTTAGTTTTAGTGGTTGGTGCTTGTTTTGTTAATTTTTTTTGTTTTTTATACAGTAGTTTTTATGTGACCCATGTTTCAAATTTTTTTATAGTTATCTTATTTTTAAGTTTTTAAAAGTAAATCCATGGTCATATCTAACGTAAGATTTATATGATTTGGCATATGTTCATTAGTTCAAAAAACATGTTCAGAGTCAATCTTAAGCGGCATCTAAAAGTTGAGATGGTTGATAGGGCACGACATAAGCTTATTGTATAGCGTCTATAGACAATTGTCTTAAGTATGTCATGTCGTACTTGATGGGTTAAAATTCTAACTTCTGATATTGTAAACAACATTTGGGTCATTTTAATTGAACTGTTTTTTAATGTAAAAAAACAGTTACAGTGCTATTAGGGTCGCTTTGTCTGATGGTTTAGCGTGATAAACTAATCACCGATATTTTTCATTCATTTTCTTTTTTAAGCCAAAGACATGCAAGTGGATGAGACCAAAATTTGTAGAAAGCAAAATTGTCCAAAAGTATAGTTTGTGAAAGAAGTTGGCAAAAAGCTGACATTTTGAAATTAAATTTCAAGTATCTTGGAAACCAGTTCTGTCACATTCTTGAAGCGGCAGATCATCAATGGTCTGCTTATCATAGTTAACATTCGAGAGATCCTTTGCCTGAGCAAGTTGAAGGTCTTTTTTCTCATCATAGTTGATATTGGAGACCTTTGGCCTGGGCTCTCAAAGGGTCTGCAATGGCATGTAAGTTTTCACACAAATTAGAAAATATACGTAATGTTAAACATCAATTAGCAATATGCTTTTGTGGATCTTTATATCTGTGAATTCTTGAGTTCATCCATTCAGTTAAAGGGTAAACTTCTTGTGCTACATTGCATCCACCTACTATTTTTCCATGACATTCCAAATTTTCTCTTGCATTCACCTGAAGTTGGACTTGTTATGCTGTTGCAAGGACACCTGTCATCTGACTGTCCGCTAGTATCTTCTTTGATGTCTCATAATCTATATTTTCCACCTGGCACAGAGATTGGGCTGGGATTGACTGGGTTTGGGATATTTTTCTCATTCCTTGGAATCATATTTTTCTTTGACAAGGCACTTCTAGCAATGGGCAATGTAAGTTTGAATTCGTACTTCACTGGGTTCTCTTCTATTTTTCCTTTTTTTCTCAGATTGTGAAGCTAAATATTAATTTCTTTGTGGACCATCAGATTCTCTTTCTTTCAGGTCTGATGTTGACCATTGGGCTAAAATCAACACTCCAATTCTTTTCCAAACCTAAGAACTACAAGGTTTGCTACACTATCAGTAAATCTGAATTTAAAGCGTTTGCTTTTTTTTCTAACTGATTGAACCCTCTGCTTATTTTACAGGGAACAATCTCATTTGGAGCTGGCTTCTTTCTAGTCCTGGTTGGATGGCCTGTAATTGGCATGATCTTGGAATCATATGGTTTCATTGTTCTCTTCAGGTTTAACCCCTATCATCTCTCTTTCTACTTTGTTGGGTGTTGTTATCTTAACTGGTAAGTTTGTCATCTTTCGGGTTTCTGACCTGGTTTATTTGGCAGTGGCTTTTGGTCAATCCTTGCAGTTTTCTTGCAGAAGATCCCTATTCTTGGATGGATATTCCAACAACCATTTGTCACATCAGTGAGCACATATACTAAACCTGTCCGATCAAATTTGTCTCTAAATCTAAACTTGGTGGTATCTAACGTTTATTTCAATATTCCCTTCTCAGTTCTTTGATCGCCATGGAGGCAAAAGGGTGCCAGTGTAACAACAATTTGGCCAGATTAAAAGTACTTAAGTCAAATATTATTATTATTATTATTATTTTATCAAACAATTGATGGTAAGCAGATCTGCCCACTTATAGGAGGGTTCCTTGTGTTCATCCTGAATCCAATGAGTACAGAGTTGTTTGTGGGTTAGTGATCAAGACCGTCAGAAGATTTAGGTTGCTCGGAAAAAAAAAACTGAGGCAATATTGTGCACGGTGGAAGAAAAAAATGGCAGCTCTGATCTGTTGATTTTGTTTAACAACCATTCCGTCATTTTATTTCATTGTGTCGTTCAATTTTTAGCCAATATATTTGATTTCACCTGTCACTACCAGCTTAATTGTTTGCTCATTTGTAAATACTTTTAAAAGTCCCGTGAGATTGGGGCTGTAATGCTGGAACAGAACACTTTTGCCTGATATCTTAAGGTTATTTCATCAATATCTTATTGCTATGCTACTTGATTGTTTCATCAATATCTTTTGGCGGATATCTTGTTGTTGTTTCATCAATATTTAGGGCTTCGTATCTTGTTGCGTTCAGATACGAAGAGTTCTTGTCGGCCCGTGTTACTACTTGAGGTGGTGGTGTGAAGCTTGCGTAGCACAAGGATATTTTTGGCCCATCTATTTGCGTGCGCTGTTCAACCTAATCCATACATACTGCTGCTACTGTGGAATGGCCCGCGCCTGAGCTCTCTCTCCGTACACGTCCTTCGTCTTTGCTTCGTACTTCATGATGCTAACATTCACAGCGTTCTCTTGAGTAACTTTGCTGCCTTCTCCCCAGCTGGTTTTGCTTAAGATTCAATGGATACGGTTACGTTTCATCAACAGCAGGAACAGGCTGTCATCAAGAGAAGACTAAACAAGCACGTGAAGATTCTATATTGAATTCGACTTGATCCACAATCAACCCACTACAAGTCGGAACCGAGAACCAGTGTGTTGGCAGTGTGCATACGATAAGGAAGTAGGCATCATCCCAGGCGAGAGGTGATGGCGAGGGCGATGACGGCGAGCTGGAACAGGTCGTAGTTCACCTTGGTGAGAGGCGAGGTGATATCCCCCTCTTGGAAGCTATCCTCGCACTCGCCGGGTGCGTCCACGGCGCTGCTTATGTACACCTTGGCATCAGCATACCGACCCGACTTGATGTGCTTGACGGAGTTCCTGAAGCTGGACGCCGCGTCGGAGTATAGCTCTCGGCAGGTCTGCAGGCAGGACTTCCGGTACGTGCTCAGCTGCTTCTCCTTTAACAGCGCCTTCACCCTGGACTTGGCGTGCGTCGCGTTGGCCTTCGCCAGCTTCAGCGATATGATGGCCAGCCCCCGAAGGTCGGCGCGCTTGCTCTTGGAGACCGACCGCAGGACCTGCGTGCAGAAGGTGTAGTTCACGTTGGGGTCGTCGTCCGCTATCCGCCTGCAGGTCTCATCGACAATGTCGGGGTGGGTGGCGGCCGTGGCCTTCTTTGGAGAAGAGCCTCGGTGGAGGAGGAGGAGGAGGAGGAAGAGAAACAGGGTGAGGAGGACGGAGGTGAATCTCATCATCCTTTCAGATGATCAATGGATCCGAGGGAGGGAGAAGAATAACGACAATAAAGAAGAAGACAGGACGGTGAGGAGATAACAGCCATCGAAGGAGAAGTTATATAGCGGGCGCAGTGAGATTTACGTGGACGAAGAGGAGAGAGCCCGTTCTACAGACCAAGTTAAGGTCCCCGAACAGTTTCTTCCTTCACCGTGTGACCTACGAATATCCAACTTGTGATGCTCCGAAAACGGGCGGGCCTGCCCACTCGATGGATTGTGCCACACGGTGTTTGTCCGAATCAGCTATGCATGCTTTCGATGGAAGGGTGGGTGGGCGCGCTTACACTGCAGGAAAACATTAATCAAGTTTGCAAGCCACGTTATTATTAGTATTTGGTAGCTGTGACGTCTTATAGGCACGTTAAACAACAGATGGCGGTAGCCCACAGTGTGTAAGACGCCCAGGCCAATTCGAGAAGCCCCATCGTATCCAAGTTCTACTAATGCCCGTTTGGTTCGAGCGAGGACGGCGGACTGGGAGGATGGGGTTGGTGGGGTGGGAGCGGTTGGGCGAACGCAGGAGACGGATGAGATCTGGGACGGGCGAGCCGCACCCTCCCCGGCACAGCAGCTCTCCTTCCTCGCCCACGCCCTTTCCCCTCGGCCTTATCCCCACCGACGAGTAGTGGTAAGCCGCCATTCGTCCCTCCAATTCTGTTTCTTTTCTTTAGATTTTTCCTTCCGTTTCTTTTTCCTGTTCCATTGTTTCAGTTGGTCGCGTGGCCTTTGTCGATCTTTCGATAGCTTTTATTCATTTAGTCATCTATCTGTGTGATAGGGTAGGGCCCACGCTAGCTCCGTGGCCATATCAGCATCCGCGGTGGAATCGACTGGATGACACATCAACCGAACCCCCACTGCGTGCCATTAATGCCGCATGGCACGCCATCAATGCCTTGTGGTGCGCCACACCTTATTGCGATTCCTCTGCATCGACTGACTCACCATACGCGATGACTTCACTTAGGGTATCAGCAGAGGTAAGGCCAAGCGTACAGCCGACCCTCTGCCTGGTGAATATAAAGTCTCCTCTCGACGGTGCCCAGGGAGGGTGGTTTTTTCTTTTTTCTGCTCTTTGACTCACTCTAAAAAAATACACACCGAAATCCTCCGGAAGGAGGTCGGGATACTGACTTGAACGTCGGAGGGGTCACATCGGGTACCCCCCATCCCGACGAGGCTTTTGTACAAGTCCCTCTCAGTAGACATTGACCCGAGCGGAGCCTGAATGAGCCAACACGAAGTGCAAACTCTCGAGACGCTGAATCGACCTAAACCGGATGCCTCCACCCCCCGATCGACGCGAACGAGCTTGCGCACTCGGTAGGGACCAGGCTCCGCTGACTCCTCGGCTACGACACCAAATTCCTATAACATTTTTGGCACTAGAAGGAGGGCCGATATCACAAGAACGCCCGTCAAGCAACCCCAGCTTAGGGCATCTCGGTGGTCAAGCCCACATACCCCTCCCAACTCTGCAGACCGGGTGATCGAACTCGCTCCTTGTGACGGAGGAAACAAGTGTGCCGGCGCCTACGCTGAACCGCTATTGGAGACTACTCAACGACCAGGGATTCTCTCCCCCAATAGCGAACCCCGGGCCACTTATTGTCTCCGCCGAGACATTTCTAAGCCTCACCAACTAGGTCCAAATGTTGGCCGGGATGATACAAACCATTGTCCCGCACATTCCCCAATTGATACAGGCATTGGCATCGCAACAATCGCCTGCCCATGAACAAGCACCACAGCAAGGGAGGCCCTAATCGCCACCAGCTCAGAGGGAGCAACCCGACAACGAGTAACCATATCGTCCCCCGACTGAGGTCACGTCAAAAAACCCAAACGCCTCGGCGACTCGACCGACGAGCCATTCATGGGACATTGTGCATGTGCCCTATGAGTTGGACGTCATTTCTTCGGAGTCAACTGACTCTGTAATGGAACAACTATGCTAGATTAACCAAAGGCTCGACGAGGTCCAAAGGGAGTTCGTTAAGTTAAAGGAGGAAGTTAGCGAGAGTTCCAAGGGTGGATCTTCGTTTGTCCCTGAAATATAGGACAAACCAATCCTGACAAATTTTCGACTCCCATCGCTGGAGTCTTATGATGGCAGCTCGGATCTGTTAGAGCATGTTGCAGCTTTTCGGGCCTAGATGGTCCTCTACGACACTTCAAACTCTCTGATGTGCCAAGCCTTCCTAACCACTCTAAGAGGCCGGGCCCAGATGTGGTACAACCGACTCAAGCCATCATTCATTTCCTCCTTTGACTCACTCGCGATGGAATTCGAACTCAACTTCCTAGTGAGCTCCCATCCGAGACCAACAACAACATCACTTCTTGGCCTAGCGTAGGGAGGTAACGAGTCTCTCGCCTAGTTCGTCGGACGATTTGCAGCCAAGATCCGAGGAATGCCCGATGCCCATCCTTCGCTGGTGATTTAGGCATTCCTGATGGGGCTCTGACCTCCTCGATTTTTTTGGTCATTAATCGAACAACCGCCATTAACGGTGCCCGAGATGTTGCAACGGGCAAATCGATACATAGCTACTGAGACGCTGGTGGCTGAGAAATGAGACGATCAAAAGTGACCGTAGACCCTCGGGAACCCTCAAGAGGAGAGGTGACAGGCTAGAACTGCCCCCATCTAGGCCGCCACTGATCCCCCTCAACTCGACTCAGACAGAGGTTTTCCTCCAAATCCGAGATATGGGGCTTCTTAGGCCCCCTAACCTGATCAAGATAAAGATCAGAGGACATGACAAGAGAAAGTATTATCATTTCCATCGGGATTATAGACACGATACAGAAGAGTGTCACAACTTGAAGAATCAAATTAAAGACCTTATTCGGCAAGGGCACCTCCACCGATATGTCCAAGACTAGTAAGTACTTCTCGATGAGAATCATCACTAAGACAAGGAACCTTCACCCTGGCTAAAAGGACCAATTGAGAAACAAATAGATGTCATTGTCAGTGGCCCAGCATCTGGAGGCAACAGTTCCTCGGCCCGAAAAGCCTATGCATGGTCCGCGGTGGAGAAAAGATCGATGAGCGATCGCTATCCCGAGATCACCTTCGGGTCGGGGAACAAGGTGTACCCGAACCATGACGACGCCCTGGTGATCGTGACCCGAGTTGCCAATGCCCAAGTTAAAAGAATCATGGTCGACACGGGAAGTCCAATCGATATTTTTATATTTCGATGCTTTCTAAAAATTAGGGCTAACTGACAAAGACCTTATCCCCGTAACATCAACACTGACAGGCTTCACAAAGAACTCAGTCTTCCCTATCGGGACGATGACCCTCCCGGTCACCATCGGAGAGGAGCCGAGGTCGAAGACGTTGATAGTGTCGTTCATCGTGGTTGGACTCCCCTCGGTATACAATACCATCATCGACCAACTAGCACTCAACAAGCTCAGGGCGATTGTCTCAACATACCACCGAGCCATAAAATTCCTGACCAGAGCTAGAGTCGGAGAAGCAAAAAGTGATCCTTGGGAGTCAAGGCAGTGTTACTAACAGCGACGATGCTACCCAAAAAACTCAAAACCTCGGCTCCCATCATCGACCCCCAAGACGCAAACAAGATAGTGCCAAAGCCTGAACTAGCGGAGAAAGTGATCGAGGCCTCCCTCAACCCCAAGAACTCTAATAGGACCATTAAGGTCGGCTCGACGCTCTCGGAGGAGCAACGAGTCCAACTGGTGGAATTCCTCCGCAAGAATGCCGACATCTTTGTCTGGTCCCCAAGAGACATGCCTGACATCAGCCCAGAAGTGGCTCAACATCATCTCAACATAGAGCCTGGCACCCGACTAGTGAAACAACGACCAAGTAAGTTCGCTCCCGACAGACAAAGGGCCATTGAAGACGAAGTTGCCCACTTGTTGGACGCAGGGTTCATTACAAAGATTAAATATCCGACTTGGTTGTTCAACATTGTATTAGTCAAAAAATCTAATGGAAGTTGACAAATGTGTATTGATTACACCAGTCTCAATCGGGCCTGCCGGAAGGATTGTTACCCCCTCCCGAGGATCGACCAGTTAGTCAACGCAACTTTGGGATATGAATTACTATCGTTCATGGATTGTTACCCCCTCTCAGAGAACTCAATCTCTCTCTTAATTCAACCAAACTGATCAGAGATTTATCTGAGTGAGAACATACATGATATTCCTATCATTATACCAAAAGTGGATGTCCTCTATTGGCACTCAATAGCTTTCTTAAAGTTAGTTACCAATCCTGATAACCAGTTGTACCAGATCTAAGACTTTTCAAACCTGTAAGTTCAACGTCAAAGAGAGGAGTACTCAAATAAGACATCTTTGGTGTTTCAAGCCTAAGAACCAAATACACAATTGGGACTATGAAATCACTGTCTGACGTTAGGTATCATTAACTATATAACATTTCGTAAGTGGATCAATCAGTGAACTCATTCTCCAATGAGCACTTGTACTATATCTTTAGTGGCTATGAGACAAACCATCTTTCTTATATGGATGAGTATATAGCACATCGGTCATCCGGTTATCTCGATGTCCCTCTCGAGCAATATATAATCGGGATTATTTAGGATCTATGTTTAAAGGTAAATCAGTCTTATTATCGTGATCTCATCACGATCCGATTCCTATTGCATATAACCAAGGACATCACAATATATATACACACACACATACACACACACATAATATATAATATAATATAAAAATATACTAATAATAATCATAAGCAAAAAGATTACGTAATATGTCACGAGTGTCATTACTCACATGATTGGCTTGTAGGGCACCTGTAACCAACAAGATGTACTCAAGAAGTTGAATGACCACATTGTTAAGCTACCACAACTCAGTTCCTCTACCTCGGGTGAAATTCTAAGCTTATACCTCACTGCTATCGACCTAGCTATTAGCTCGATATTGGTATAAGATGACGTAGGAGTTCAAAGGCCCATCTACTATGTCAATCATATTCTGAGTAGACCAAGGTGCAGTATCCCCTATTAACAGTCTCGCATTTGTGCTAGTCTTAGTGGCAACAAAGCTTCACCCCTTTTTTTAGGCACATGCTATATAGGTGATTATTAGCCAACCGCTTAGGTAGGTTCTCTCTCCATTTGATGTCTTGGGTTGGTTACTGAGGCAATTGATAGAGTTGGGTAAGTTTGATATATGATATATCTCATGGACTACCATATATGTGCAAGCACTAGAAGCTTTATCTAAAAACTAACTCCTCCTTCATTCGTAGTCGACAAGTATACCCTACTTACATGGACATTATTTATGGCTAGCTCCACCACATCAGATGGAGGCAGTGGACATATTTTGGAAGGCTTCAATAGACAAGTATATAAGCAAGCTCTTTGATTTGGGTTTAAAATCTCTAGCAACAAAGTCAAGTATGAGGCACTTCTCTCAGGGCTCCGACTCACCCAAGAGCTTTAAGTTCAACCTTTAACAATGTTTAGCGACTTGCCACTGGTTGTGATCCAAGAAAATAAAAACTACAAGGCCTAAGATGTGACTATGATAAAGTATCTCGCTATATGAATTAACCCATAACTTCTCCCATCTTAATGCATTGTAGGTTCTCCATAAAGAAAATGCCCATGTCGATGCACTCATCAGATTAGCATTGGCTTGGGCATTGAAGGATGACCGATTACTAGTCGAGATGCTTTAGCCCAAAACCATAGACATACACGAGATGGCTATGATCAGAGAAAAGCTGAGTTGGATGAAGAGTCAAGAATAGAAAATAAAGATAAAATACTCCCAACAGATTGAGTCCCCATTGGCATAGAGAGTCAAGCAACATCAATTGTATTCCCTAATTCATAATCACTTATGTTGTAGGTTCTTTAGTCACCATTCCTCAAATGCCTAACACCTCAAGAACCTAAAAGGGTGCTGGCCGAGGTGTATAAGGGTATTTGCGGGGTGTTTATTAGTGGACGAACCCTCACCTTCAAAATACTTTGGCAAGGACTATACTGGTTGATGCTGCATAAGAGCATGATAGCCTATGCCCAAAAATATGATTGGCGCTAGAGGTTTATCTAGATATAACATCAATCAACAATCCTTGTGAATCCAATCGATTATGGATGTCCCTTCACTAAGTGGGGTATGGATATCCTCAGACCCTTTCCACCAACCTCGAGCTAGCAAAGGTTTTTCATCATTAGAGTTTGCTATTTTATAAAGTGGGTAAAGATTGAGCCACTAGCGTTGATCATTGAGAAACAAGTCGAGGGATTCAAATGAAAGAATATCACCACCTATTTCAAAATTTTGAGTGATAATCACTAACAATATAACTCAATTGAATAAGATGAAGTTCAAAGAATTTTATCGATTTTATAAAGTTCAACTCAGTAGCTTATTCCCAGACCAATGGTCTTGCTAGGGTCACCAACCAAGCCATTCTCGCAGGGCTAAAGAAATGAGTCACTGAAACAAAAGGTATTTAGGTGAACAAGCTACCAAGTATCTTGTGAGCATCATGAATGACACCTAAGACTATGTTGAGAGTGTCACCATTTAGCTTAGCTTTTAACAATGAGGCTATCCAATCAATTGAAATAGCCTTTCCAACACCTAAGATTGAGAATTTTTTAATAAAGAAAATCTTTGATGAAAGACTTCGAGTTGGACTTGACCTAATCAATGAGGCCAAAGTAGGAGCACACTTAAGGGTGCTAAGATACAAAAAAGAGGTGACTATACTTTACGATTGAGGTGTTCACGTTAAGGAGTCGGGTTAGGGGATTTAGTGCTTTGAAAAGTTGAAGTCAACAACCCAATTGAATCCCAACATAAGCTAATGCCAAACTAAGAAGGGCCCTATCAAGTCATTCAAGATAGAACGTATTGCCTTAATAATAGAAAGGGTGATACTACTAAAGACATGACACATTGCAAATTAAAAAAGTTATACCCTTGATGCATCTCTTAGGGTCATGTTGAGGTGATTATGACCCGAGCATCAAATCTTTGACTAGTACATCTTTGATACTAGTTATAAAAAAATAGATATTTTCAAGGTGTAGGCATTGCAAGTTGAGAAAAAAAAGTATCATTACTCTAAAAATACTATACCAACTAGATCGAGTCTCTATATCCAAGATAAAACCTTGACCTACCAAAGTAGAAGCCTAGTTGGGTGGACAAGCCTGATGATGCAACAATATAAAGACACATAAATTAAGTCATGTAGGCAAGTCGATAACTCAGAATAGATCTACATAACACAATAAGACAATGGCTAAGTATTAGAGTGAGGTGGCAAGTTAAGATCATCGTTAAATGCACTTGAGTAGCTATCAAAATATTTTGATCCTTAGGACACTCAGTGAATGAATCTTTCTCGATCTTCATCTTGCAGTACTTTGTTTTAAAATAGATTAAAGCAACATAGTACCTGTACTGATATTAGATGACCCTAACCTCTCCAGGACCTTCTAGTTGATGACTATGTCCCCTCGATACCTTGGTGATGGTCTTCTCAACCTCCGATATCTCTCTCAAAGTCTACAACTTGTTACTCAGACTCTGGATTTACTTATTCAAGATGGCCAACTTCTCGATCGTACTCATGACCCACTTGTTAGTTGTGGCAACTTGCCCAACAAGCTTAGAGTTGTAAGTCTTTATTGAGTTCATCTCTGGAGTAAGTCACAACAGCTTATCCTCTATGTTACGATTATTGCTCTGGATCAACTTCAATTATTCAATCTGATTCGCAAGGTATTGATTGCCTATTCCAACTACCTTGCCAACTTGACACTTCGAGCCTCTACTTCATTGACAAGCATTAGGTTTCCCCTCTCCTTTAGCCCTTCCATCTCCTTAAAGAGATTATCGAGCATAAGGGACTACTAATTAATAAAGGAGTCAGCTTCCCACACATGGTCAAGAGGGGTCATGACGTAATGATGATGCTACAAATCAAAGACAAAGGGGTTAGCTATGATACAACAATAAGGTACTAAAGGGCTAACCAAACACCATGACTTAACTTACTAGTACTTTATTATGGTAGTCTACATCAAGCAAAATGTTCAAAGGAGAATGATAGATTTGCTTTACTATCTTAGAGCACAAAGGCCCTAGATAATATTGCTTTGCGACTCCTACAATGCTCCATATTTTTGTCCTTCTTATAAGCTCTCCTATCTTGTTACAGTGACGTGTCTGGAATTGGGTCCGGTGGGTTGGCTATCTCAATATCGTGGAAGCACCTTATTCGATTCCTCTTTGGGAATTCGCTTTACCTCAAGATCCTTGACCGTCAAGGATAAGTCACTTTCTTTATGTCTTTTTCTTCCTTGGCTGATCAATAATAGAAACATGGTTGGAGTAGGTCTAGGTCGACATGTTAGGTGACAACTCGCGAATGGGACAGAGCCAACGAAGCCACTACTATGCTCTAAGAGAGTTAGCTTCCTTTCTCCTCAAAGCTCAAAGATTCATATCTATAGAAAATCAAAGTCATAAAGCTACACATGTTAAATCTCTCAACCGAAGCACTTGATTTGCCTCATCATCCAATAAGAAGGAAAGTGTGTTTTCTATAGAATATGTGGACCAAATGAGATTGAATCTCTAATCCAGACTTATACTTATGATGAAGAAGTGCTCATTCTAACCCATTATTATTGAAGTGAGTATCGCAAATCTTGAAGCCCTCTTGAGTAGTCATATAGTCATTGCTTTTTGCCTTGCATAATCTAAAATAAGTAATAAAGAGTTTACCACTGATTACTACATTCAACTTCTTCGTATTACTAACTTAGGCATTAGAGGACCGAACATAAAAATCTCTCCTTACCTCAATCTTCATATAAATGGAATCTCAGGAGCTCATTATTTTCATCTAGAAGGTACCTCAAACAATCTTGTGCACTCATAATCATGTTGGACTGATCAGATGCTAACAACATCTTCTCATAATAGTCATGAAATGATTAATTTTGCCAATTTCTTGATTTTAACTAATGTCCCAATTTCCTTTATTAACACTTATTATTTGAGTCATGCAATTTTGGTTGTGCTTCGGCATCATAACGTGTGATTAGAACTTAGGAGTTGCAAAAAGTATCCTGGTGGTGTTTTAAAGAATAGGATTATATAAGTTGACTTTCCTTATTTAATTGCTTTTTCCACAACTTTGTCCACATTTCCGCTTGTTTTGAAGGCTTTATAAATCTGACTTCATTCTTTTTTTAATCTGAGCTTATGATTTGTTTGAATCAATCTCCGGAAGTGAAATCACGACGGATTCCTAGTGTTCGACACAATGACATGCAACTTGCAGAAAACAAAGGAAGCAACCCTCTTAATGCAATATTACTGGGCAGCACGTCCGTCTTAAACTAGGCAGTGCAATCACGAGTTCCTTCCTATATAATGGGCAGCGCCGTGGCACCGGTCTTCACCACCCTCCGCCACCACCTAACACAAGATGGCCGTGGTCCTCGGCGCCTCCGTGCTCCTCCTTGCTCTGATGTGCAGTGCCGTCGTCCCCAGCCACGGGGCGCTGCAGGTTGGGTTCTACAAAGGGAAATGCAACGGCACCGATGTGGAGGAGGCCATCAAAAGCGTCGTCGCTGCTCGCTTTGGTCGGGACCGCAGCATCGTTCCCGCCCTCCTCCGCTTGCACTTCCATGATTGCTTCGTCAGGGTAAGCTCCAGTTCTCGACTTACCATATGATCTTCCGCGTTTGATATCGCAGTACTCGACTGCTTCTGTGTCAAAGGGATGCGACGCTTCGATACTGTTGGACGGGAGCGGAACCGAGAAGACTGCACCCCCCAACTTGAGCGTGAGAGGATACGACCTCATCGATCAGGCGAAGACTGCACTGGAGAGTCGATGCCCCGGCGTCGTCTCCTGTGCCGATATCATTGCCGTGGCCACAAGAGATGCTGTCGTGCTGGTAAGCGTCCGACCGCAGAAGCTGTTCCTCACAGTTTCGACGATCTTATGTTCTCTCTTCCGTCATCGCAGGGTGGTGGGAGTCAATACACGTACGCGGTTCAAACGGGGAGGAGGGATGGCGTCGTCTCGCTGGCTTCCGAGGCGATTAGGAATCTCCCCGGCGACTCCTTCTCCGCATCGCAAGCTATCGCCGCGTTCCGGGCGAAGGGGCTTAGCGCTTCCGACATGGTTTTGCTGCTTGGTAACCTGCTCTTCCAGAGATGCTCGACCACATATAGATCAACTGTCGTGGATCGTTAGCAACTCCTTTTGTGATCCGCAGGAGGTCACACTGTTGGCGTCACGCACTGCTCCTTCATCCGCAATCGTCTCTACAACTACAACGGGTCCGGCAAACCTGATCCGACCATGGATCCCGCTCTCGTCAACTTGCTTCGGTCGAGGTGCCCGCAGAGTTCGATGGTGGACAACACGGTCTTCCTCGACCACTCTACGCCCAGCACGGTGGACAACGGCTACTACAAGGAGATCGTAGCGAAGCGGGGGGTTCTCAAGGTCGACCAGAACATAGCCATGGACGGTGCCACCAGCGCCACCGTCAGGTCGCTGGCCAACGGTGGATCCAGCTTCCCCAGCCTCTTCGGCAGGGCCATGGTGAAGATGGGCGCCATCCAGGTGCTCACTGGGACGCAGGGACAGATCCGGAAGTCTTGCCGCGTCGTCAAGAAATGAAAGCTGCAACTCCTCTTTCAGCTCGGTGTTTCCTCTCGTTGGGTTTCGTAATTGCTCTTTGTCGGTGATAATAAACGACGTCTGCAACGATCAGCTTCTTAGGAGGGAGACGAGGTTTTGTTGATTGAGATTTTTCTCATGCGTGCTTTGTGATGCGTGCCCGTCTCATTATTTCTTTGATGAGGAATTTGTCGTTGTTATGTTCACTGTTAAAGTTTACAAATATATCAATTTTTTTTTTCTTTAAGATCAAGTCATTGGAATCATTGATCACTCCATTGTGTCTTGTGCCTTTATTGTTCTGAAGACTGCAAGCTATATGCATTTCCATGATGGAAAACAAAGGAAACATGGTGGCATCTTTTCTTGCTGCAATGGATGCTCAAAGTGGTCTGTGTCTTCCGACACAGACGAGGACAGAATCCCATGGCAGCAGAATGCTTTACCAAAAGCCGGTCTTTAAGCCATTAACTCCCAACTCCTTATCCTGGCAAACACACCAACCTGAAAGATCTGTTCTTCCCGTCGGGGTACCTCAGTTGTCCAATACCACACGATAAATCACCAGAAATAGGTCCCATAATAAACAATACATATGTCGATTTACCCGAAATCGGAGTTGCAAGCCAAATCGAAGAGGTGCACCGAAGTGCTTCCTTCCTTTTTTATCCTTTGTGTTTGCAGCCTCAGATCTGCGAATGGCGGTGTGAAAAAGCAGCCTCGAGCCAACCGAGGCTTTCTTTTTCTCCCCAACGTGAGAGATTGGTGCTGTCTCTGCCATCTTTTTGCATGCACGTAACCCCTCCCTCCCCACCACACTCACTGCCTTCTTTCTCTAACCAGAACCCCCACACACCCCACCGCCCCCTTTCCATTATTCTCTCTGTTTCCGAGCACTGCACTGTGATGAGCTTTGAACAAGGAAGGAAGGAAGGACCTAAGTGGCGTCTCCAACTGCAATGATATAAGCCTTTGGTGCCTTCGAACAGCAGCTGCCTGGAAGACCCGGCCCCGACCACCAGCCTTACGAGGAAGGCACGCGATTGGGTGAGCGATATCGCGCAGGGAAGGTAAATACATATATGGTGTTTCGAATCGTGGACACCTTACCGATCGTCGGATCTTCATCGGACGGTCATGCGTTCCGCGTAGGCCCCTTCGTCGAATAAAGGTCCTGCCAGCTGTGGGCCGGAGGCGCCGACCATCTTACGTGTCGCGACTCCGTTGGCTGTTAGAGGACACCGCGTCCTCGCATGGCCTTTTTCCGATTGAATTTACCAGAAAGGCCCACTGCGGTTCCCGCTGCCGCGGTTATTTGGACCAGAAGAAAAAGGGTATTTTCGTGAAAGTGAGGATATACTGGCATATATCGTAATTTTCTCAAGATGTCGGGAACAGGTATATCCTGATGATTTAAGTCGAACGTGAGGCCAAACGGCAGCTCTCTCTCTCTCTCTCTCTCTCTCAATCTCTCTCTCTATACTTCTGACGTATCTCTGTCTCCCTCTCCGCCGCTCCACCAAACAAGCTTCTTTTCGGCCAAATCCCCAACCCTAGAGGGATTGGAGAGATCAATCGCCCTAAGTCGTGTAGGGTTCTTGGAGATCCATCGATTCCACCTTCACTTTTGCAAGATTTGACGGGAAAGAGGTCTTAATTCCATCGGCGACGGTGGTAATCTTTGGGTAGGTACCGAGGGAAACCAAAAAGAGATTGGCGCGATGACGTTAATTGCCCTGGATTCGCTCCCCTTGGGGTTCCGATTCCAGCCCACGGATGAGGAGCTGGTTAATTACTACCTGAAGCCCAAGATCACCGGCCGGATCAGGTCCCAGGGGGAGGTCATCCCCGAGATCGATGTCTGCAAGTGTGAACCGTGGGATCTTCCCGGTACGACCCTCTTTCTCCCGGTTCTTGTTCGTTCGTTTGTTTGGGGTAGGAACATTTGTGGTACAAAGTGGAGATTTTTGTGTGGTTTATGATCGAGTTTGGTGGGCGTTCCTATGCAGATAAATCCTTGATAAAGTCGGACGATCCTGAGTGGTTCTTCTTTGCGCCCAAGGATCGCAAGTACCCGAACGGCCATCGGTCCAACCGAGCTACTGAGGCTGGTTACTGGAAGGCCACGGGGAAGGACCGGATCATTCGGTCCAAGTCTTCCGCGGCGAAGAGTACCATCATCGGCATGAAGAAGACGCTGGTTTTTCATCGCGGGCGAGCTCCTAAGGGCGTCCGGACCCACTGGATTATGCACGAGTACCGCACTACTGAGCCCGAGTTCGAGTCTGGCGATCAGGTAGGGATTCCCTTGCTCCTGCACAGACCGTACCTGATCAGAGAGTCATTGCCATCTTTTTTCTACGATATGAGATTGAGAGCAAGATTGATTTTTGTGCTAGAAAAAAGAGTCTTTTTCTTGAGCTGTCATTGAGGTGCTAGGTAAATATGCTTGATTTCTATTAGGCAAATTGCTGCAGCTGCAGCGTAGTTCCTTTTTGAGGGATCTACGGTATACGGGTTCATTAGTGGTGGTGAGAAGGATATTGGGAAGTTTATTCCGAGTGATATGTTGGACTTAATAGTCCCTTTGGACATAGCTCAAGTTCCAATTTATTTGTGATCTATCAATGGTGCCTCTTTTTTTTCTGTGGATTTACAGTGTTTTCAGTTGTGCAGGGTGGTTATGTTATTTATCGCTTATTCAGAAAGCCAGAAGAGAGGATTTCAACCTCCAAGGCAGATGAAATGGAGACAAGTGGTTTCTCTCCCACCCCAATTAAGTCCTCTCCTGGTGATACACAGCATGAAGCAGATGTGATGGATGACGCTGAGACTCTGTTGAATGACTCTCCAAAGTCAGACTTGAAGGAAGAGCCAAAATCCTTGTCTGATTCTGTTCATAAGCGGCACACTGGTATCAAGAGGCAGATGGTTGATAAAGTTGACTGTTCAACTACTGTATCCGTAAAACCTGGGAGGAGTTACTGGAAATTGGATTCACCTGATGAAGAGATTATTAAAGTGGGAGAAAAGGTGCGATTGATTGAAATGACCATTTGTAAGTTTTTCTTTTTCTTATCTTCTCATCACTCAAGGTAAATACACAAAATTGCAGGCTGATCCTCTGCAGGATGCCTTAGCCAAGTTTTTAGACCCAGGGAATGAGCAAATATATTGTGATGTTTTTCCCGACATCAGTTCCACAGAACTACCATACACAGACTATACTTTCATGGGCAATGAGAACCAGGAATTTCAGATAGGATCCCTTCCGGTTGATAATGGTGACGAAGACCTTCTGAATGAATTCTTAATTTCATCACTCAATCCTGATGGTCTTCCTTCTGGTGCATCAATCTTTCCAAAAGATTCGGTTGCTGGAAATTTGCCGAAACCCAGTTTGTGGGACTCAGCATCATGCAAGGATAGCGGCACAAGCAGTGATATAGAAACTGAACCAGGTTTACCGCAGGTAACGATGCTTACATCATAATCTGTGACTTGTAGCAAATAACCAGTATAATCCCTTATTTGTCATTTCCTTTTGTGATTCAGGGTGCTGCAGCTTTGGAAGCTTCCGAGTGGTTCTGCGGATCATCTCTTCTGCCAACTGATTCATCTCTTCTGCCAACCCAATTGAGCACTCTATACGAAAATGCAACTCTGCTACCTTATGACATTACTGGAACAGATATGTATTCCATTGATTCTGGTGCAGACTCCTTGCAAGATTTGTTTAGTGGAATGGGGGAATTGAGTAACCAGAAATCAATATCAGATAGTAAGGATGATTCTGAGGGGACTGGAATCGAGATCGTGAGGCATCAAGGGAAGCATGTTTGGCCAAATTCAGACAATTTCTTTGTTCAGGGCACTGCAGCAAGAAGGATTCATTTGCAATCCTCAATTTTGAAGGTGCCATTTGCTGAACCTCTCAGTAGAAATAATGATGAAGACGAAGCACCAACAACGACAAAAGCAAAAGGAGATATCTTGGGTAGCATGGAGGAAGCAACTTCCAAGAAGAATACCATGAGAAACAGAGATGGTCCTCTGGAGACTGGACTTAAGATCAGGAGTCAACAATCTCCAAATGAGTTATTCGCACAGCAGGGTGAAACATCAACAAATGTCACTCAGTGTTATGTACTTCAAATGCAATTAGTTTCTGATCATGAACCAAGTATCAGTAGTAACCATGGGATCAGAGCAGGCAGAACAGAGGTGAGGAATCTTTGTCATTATCCATAAGACAAGGGCTGGCTTATCAGTCTTTAATTACAATCCAAACACTATTATCTGCAGGTGGAAGAACACGTGGACGACAACATTTCTGGAGGGGAGAGTACGGCGCCTGCCTTACCAGACAAGCTGGACGAATCATCCATACTTGGTAAAGAAGATCAGAATTGATGCTTTCTTCTTATTGCATTCCGGTTCTGTTGATAGACTCCAGCTAACCATACATATATATATATATATATATATATATATACTTTTTTTTGTGGTATTAGATACAGATGAAAAACCAAGTGCTTCAAGTGAGTACCAAATGCCGGACTCCATGCTCAGGTTGAGAACAAAATCGACAAGAGACAGTGAGAATATGCATAAACACTCGCCCTCATGCCCAAAAGCATCTAGAGGCCATTCAGTCATAGCTTATATGATGTATTTGCTTCTCTCAGTGGTACTTTTGCTGCTGGGTTTTGGAATACGGAGGTGCATGAGCCCTCTTAGTGTTCATCTATAAGGAAGCAGCTGCATAGTTGTTATTACATAGGTTTTGCTTGGTCTGGTCATGTAAAATTGCACCCTTGTGGTGTCCAGTTTGTATCATCCTAGTTTGTGTATGCTAGCCTTTTTCTAGCTTGTTCATCTCAGTCTTGTATTCCCACGCTGGTTAATCAAATGCTCGAGTAGATTCAAGTTAAATGGATAAACTTGTCAACGATTCTGATCCTTCTATTATTAATGGCTTCAAAATGCTTCCTACCTCTTGCGAGTGTCCCTAGAGCAGCAAGTGTAGCTCTCTGAAGCTGATGCCTCCTCTTGTTGCTTCGAGAGCTGCATACGTTATCCGAACCTACCTGATGATGGTCCTTATCATCTCATCCTCACCAAAATTTCCTATTTCTTCCCTTCCTGGAGATTATTAGGTTCATCGATGATCCTGAAGCATCCATGTCAAGTCATCTTTTATTTCCGACGTGGGGTTAAATCGGAGGTCGCAATGGATGGCGACTGTTTCCTAACACACTTTTATTGGTTACCGGTGGTGGAGCAGATGGCCACGCCACCGGATGATTCAGTGCAAGAACGCCGAAGAATCGAGCTCCACTGTCTCTCGTCTCCTCTCGACGGAGGTCGCATGCAGGAAAAGAAAGAAAGAAAGGAATCACGTTGTTGGAGATTCTGAGGTGGCTCGAGCAACTCGCTCTCCATCATATGCTTTCCGCCGCCGATGACACGCCCTTCAGCAGTAGACAGATGCGATCCCCTTTGACTTGCTGCTGACATGCAACAACTCCTCCAGAAGCCAATAGCGCAATTGCATGCACACGTAAGTAGTATTTCCACCTTGTGATAAGAAACAATGCTTTGTTTTTGTTTTGTTTTGTTTTGTTTTTATTTTTTCAAGCCATGAATGTTGTTCGATTATTTAGGGTCGGTATTTTGTATAATGCAATATCTTTAGTTACACAAAAATTATTCAAATATTCTTTTTTTTTCTTTTTTTGATAAAGTATTATTAAATCTTCATTTGCCCTCTGTAGCAGTAAAAACCCTAATAAGTTATCGTCATCTAAAATCTCTCTCTCTCTCTCTATATATATATATAAAAATATAAATATATTTATATTTATATATATATGATAGAGCTTATAATTAGTCCGCTTAGTCATCCAATGATACATTAACCCCAAAGCTTTATCACCCTAACATGTCGGAATCAAGCGGCACGTATGCATCTGACCTGGCACATGATAAAAGATAAGATTTAGACAGGATTTAGATATGATTTCCCCAACTGAATGAGGAAATCTCATATATTAGTTGAGGGAAATCCTCCTTCTCATTATGTATAAATAAATGAATCAATTGGGCAGTTTCATTACTTCTTCTTATTTCCAACATGGTATTAGAGCCCCTCTCTCTATAAGAGAGATTACCTTTCTTTTTTTTTTATTCACTGTCAAACGACAGTTTTTATCATTATTTGTTTGTGGACAACTCCGCTGCGAAACCACAGATACTCAGGGGTCATCCACCGCCATCATCTCGGACATCCTTTGCTTCCTTTGCTCCGATGGTAACTCTCTCCTCATCGGTGCAAATCTATCTCTTCTTACTGTCAAATGATAGTCTCTCGTCGATGTCAAAGCTGGAGATTTCTAGTGCATCGGCTTTCTCTTTCTCCGTTGGACCTTATTGGCTTTCTCAATCGAGGCATTCTTCTGCACGAGGTCATCTTCCTTGTGCACCACCACTATCGCATAAGCTCCAACAAGCAACGGCACCTTGCCTACCTCATCTACAGTAGACGATAGCTTCTACACCTGCTCGCCGACGCCATCTCTCCTGCAGCCTCTATTACTCTGTTCTCTTTGCTAAGAGTACCTTTACGGGCCGTCGCTTATCGTCTTTCAGTGCTCTACAGAGAGGGCACAACAAGTTCTTTCTCGCTGTCAAACGATAGTAAATCTACGATCGTAGCACTTCTCTCGCTGCCACCACTGCTGCCACGCAGCCGCATTCCCCATCCTTTGCTACAACCCTTGCTCTTTGTCGCTGACATCACCGTCAAAGTCAACTATTGTCAACGTCAACCATCGTCAGGTCTTCATCGTGGTTGACAACACAGCAGCTTCCTTCCTTCAGTTTCATTGACATTGATTCAAGATCGACATCCTTAGTTCAAGATCGACGTCCTTACAGGAGCTCGATCTTGCGGGGGCATGATAAAAGATAAGATTTAGTCAGGATTTAGATATGATTTTCCCAACTGAATGAGGAAATCTCGTATGTTAGTTGAGGGAAATCCTCCTTCTCATTATGTATAAATAAACGATGAATCAATGAATCAATTGAGCATTTTCATTACTTCTTCTTATTTCCAACAGCACCATGACAACTGACCTGGTAGAGTGGCAGCTGACCTGGAACAACGATGGTCGACTTGGAATAGTGGTAGTCAACTGGCGCTCTAAAGCTTGAGTTGGAAGGTGACAGGGAGGAGGTGCGATATGCGATGCGACCCAAGATAGATCCAACGCTCGAGGACCTTGGAATCACACAAACTCGTATGATAGCTTAGCAAAGGACACCGACAGCATTAAAGAACCCGGTACAACTATCCCCTGGCTCATTTGTATAAAGGCCACCCTTTAGAATGGCTCAAGAGGGGCATTTTTTGGACTCTCTCTTTTTCTACATATCGAACACTCAGGACCACTCGGTTGAGGCACTGACTTGATCGTCTAAGGGGCCACATCGGGCATCCTCATCCCGATGAGGCCTTTGTGCAGGGTTCCTCAGCGGACCACGAGGAGAAGGAACCCGAGGAGTGTACCGGGCAAACCTAGCCGACCACTTTAAGTTTTAAACCCCTTCCCGAGTAGGAACGTCCCAACAAACGTGCTCGGGCAAACATGCTGGACTTCTCTCGACCTCTCTCACCTCCTCCAGATCAACGCGGAGGAGCTTGCGCACACAAGCAGAACCAAGCTGTGCTAACTCCTTGGCCACGAAATAAAGTCTTACAACATTTTTAGCGCTAAAAGGAGGGCCCAATGTCGTAGGAGCACCCATAGAACAACATGAATAGAGAACGTCCCAACGAGGAAATTCCTATGGCCCCACCAACCCTCGATGCTGGGGCTCGAACTCCTTCCCCCCTTTCAAGGGAGGGGACCCTTCCATACTCACCCCAAACCACTATTGGAGATTGTTCAACGATTCAGAGTTCTCGCCAGTGACATTGAATCTCAGGCTATCCGTAGTCACTACTGAAGCCCTCTTTGACCTCATCCATCAAGTGCAAGCACTAGTTAGGATGATGCAAGCCATCATCCCACACATTCTGCATCTTGCACAAACACTAGTGTGCCCATAATCGGCTCCACGATAGAAGCAGCCAGATCTGCCACTCGCCCGAGAAGACCAACCTATTCCCTAACCTAACCTCGATAGATTGCACTTTTTGCCTGAGGATAGGTCAGGAACCCTAGGCGTAGTTGTTAGAGGATCGGCGAGCCGGCCCCAAGTCTCCACCCTCATGCTCCTCGAGCTGGACACTCTCTCCTTCGAATCAGCAAACTCTCTAAGGGTGCAACTATGCTAAGTAAATCAAAGATTGGATAAGGTTCAGAAAGAGATCATTAAATCGAAGGAAGAACTCAGGAAAAGCTCGAAGGGTGGCTCCTCGTTTGTCCCCGAGATACAAGACAAACCTATCTCATTCAATTTCCAACTGTCATCGTTCAAGTCTTACGATGGCGGCTCGGAGCCTGCAGAGCATGTTGTCATCTTCAGGGCACAAATGGTTTTATAT
The DNA here is from genome assembly GCA_021527575.1 of Ensete glaucum. Lineage (NCBI taxonomy): Eukaryota > Viridiplantae > Streptophyta > Magnoliopsida > Zingiberales > Musaceae > Ensete > Ensete glaucum. The sequence continues at coordinate 52,988,781 of CM038553.1, forward strand.
GACACCTCAAACGCTTTAATGTGTCGGCCTTTCTTGACCACTTTGAGAGAGCCAACCTGAATGTGGTACAGTTGGCTTAAGCAATCTTCAATTTTCTCGTTTGACCGGCTAGCGAGGTAATTCGAGTTGAATTTCCTCTCGAGCTGCCAACCAAAGCCCACGGTTGCGTCGCTCCTTGGAATAAACTAAGGAAACGAAGAGCCCCTAGCTCAATCCATCATGTGTTTTACGGTTGAGGTCCAAGGAGTGCCCAACGCACACCCCTCATTGGCAATTCCAACATTTTTTTATGGGGCTTCACCCCTCCAGATTCTTTTGGTCGCTGGTCGAGCGCCCACCGATAATTATACCCGAGATGTTGCAGCAGACTAACCAGTACGTAGTCGTCGAGGACCTAGTGGCCGGTAAGCAAGAGTATTAGAAATGCCCTCGTACAGAGCAATCCCGAGGACAACCCTCTGGACCCCCAAGAAGGAAGACTGACAAGCTCGAATCACTAAGACTGCTGCCATGATAGAGATTTTTCTCTAAATCTAAGAGAAGGGATTCCTCAGGCCCCCAACCTGATCCAGATGTGGCCCAAGGGACGAGACAAAAGAAGATACTTTAGTTTCTATTAGGATTATGGGCATGATACCGAAGAGTGCCACGACCTCAAGAACCATATTAAAGACCTCATTCAACAGGGGCACCTCAGTCGCCACGTCTAGGACCAGCGACCAGCCTTAGAGGGCCGATGAACGAGGGATTCCTCACCCAACCCGAAGAGACCCGTAGAGAAGCAAATCAATGTCATCATCGGTGGCCCCACTTCTGAAGGTGACAGCTGTTCGACCCGCAAGGCCTATGCTTGTGCTACGATGGAAACGAGGCCAAGGCATGGTCATGATCTGGAGATCGCTTTAGGTGGGGGGATGAGGAATACCCCGACCACAAGGAAGCCCTAGTGATCTCAGTACGAGTCGCAAACGCCCGAGTCAAGAGGATTATGGTCGATAAAGAGAGTTTCTCTGACATATTATACTTCAATGCCTTCCAGAAATTAGGCTTAACTAACAGGGAACTTATTCCCATGATATTGACATTGACATGATTCACTAGAGATTCAATCTCTCTCCTCAACACCATGACCTTTCTAGTCATGATAGGGGCAGAGCCGAGATCAAAGACGCTGATGGTCTCGTTTACGGTAGTCGAATTGTCATCTACATACAATGCCATCATTGGCCGACCGACCCTCAACAAGCTAAGAATAGTTGTTTAAATATACCACCATGCCATGAAGTTCCCAACTAGTGTTGGAGAAGGCATAGCAATGAGTGATCCTCGGGAATCCAAACAATGCTATATGACGGCAACAACACTACCTAAGTGTTGGGAAATCAAGTGGGAGCATCACAGGCGCAGTGAAAGATCAAAATAAAACATGTTTTCCATGCAGATCAAATCATCGTTCAAAAGATTGGGTCACGAGAAAGCTACAAAAATTGAAAAACTACATAATATGAGAGATTGTTTTACATAGGGAGATTGTATATTCCTATTTTTCCAAATCTGGATGGAGAAGATTAAGGAGGTCAAGTGTCTTCCTCTCTAGTGTATCTACACGATAGATCTCTATAGCGAAACTCCTCCAATCGCAGTCTCAGGTCTCGCAACTTTTTCGCTAAAGGAGGAGAACAGGGGGGTGGCCAAAGCTATAGCCTATCAACTATGTCCTTCCCCTCCTAATTATAGAGATCCACTAAAAACCCTAAGGATCTTACCTTAGTGGGTATTGGATCTCTATCCAATTATCCACTAACTTTACATTATTGAATCTCTATCCAATAATCTCCTTTGGTCTCTAATTGAGCATTATGCAAGGAGCCTATTAGTGCAAGGTCTCATCTAATAAGAATAGGGGCTAATTGGATCTTCATCCAATTCTCTATTCATTGAAGCATCCACCATATGTATGTGACTCTCTGGGCCTGATACCGAGCTAGTCATGAGTTGCTCATATCAGAACTCCTTCTAATATAGTCAATTATTATCTCTATAATAATTCACTCGACTTATCGACTATGGACGTACTAGACCACTATGCCATAGTCCCCAGATGGTACATGGGATCAAATCCAATGGACCTGTCTATCCTTAGTTACTATGTATCTATAATCCATCATTCAACTAATATCCCAGAGATCATATATTAGACATGGTACTGTTAGGTTATATACGGAATTCGCCTGAGACTCGCTCTAATCGGATTATCTCAGAGAACTTTTTCTCTCTCAATCCAAATGACCCTGACCAGAGATTTGTTTAAGCAACTATATATGGGATATTCCTCTCGTGATACCGAGAGTGGATGATTATTTATCGATACTTAATTACCTTCGTAAGGTTGGCTACCAATCTCAATAACCAATTGTATTAGATCTGAAACTTCTCAAACTTATAAGTATGGCATTAAAGAAAGGAGTATTCAAATAAGACATCTTTGGTATCTCAAGTCTAAGGACTAGATACATAATTGAGACTATAGAATTGCTGTCTGACTTTAGGTATCATTGACCATACAACATTCCATAAGCTAATCAATCACTGAACTCATTCTCTAATAAGCATATGTACTATCCTTAGTGTCTCCACATAAGTGGCTATGAGATCAATCGCCTCTATCATATAGATGGATATATAGTACACCGGTCTGTCCGATTATCTCGATGTCCCTCTTGAGTAACTTATGATCAGGATTATTTAGGATCTGTGTTTAAAGGTAAATCAATCTCATTATCGTAATCTCATCACAATCTAATTCTCATTGCATAAATGCAAGGACATTATAATATATATATATATACTTCTTGGACACCTGTAACCAGCACTGAGAAGCTCAAGCCCTCGCCGCAATTCACCAAACCCCGAGACCCGGATAAGGGCATGCTGCATCCTGAGACGGTGAAACAGGTGGTAGAGGCTTCGCTCGACCCAAAGCATCCAAACAAGACAGTGAAAGTCGGTTCAACACTGCTTGATTCTTTTTTGATAGTCTGAGTTGGACGACGATATGAAGGAGGTGCGACGTGTGGTGCCACCTAGGACATATCCAATGCCCTAGGACCTCAGAACCACCTAGCCCTCAAGTATAAAGGCCACCCTTGAGAATGACTCAAGATGGGCTTTTTCCTGACACTCTCTCTTTTTCTACGTATCGAAGACATTGATTTGATCGTAAGAGAGGCCACATCAGCTGTTCCTACCTTGATGAGATCTTCTAGTTTCAAACCCATCCGACCACTTTGAGTTTCGAACCCCTTCCCAAGTAGGAACGTCTCAACATACGTGCCCGGGTAGACCCAACGGACTTCTCTCGAGCTCTCTCACATCCTTCCGACTGATGCAGATGAGGTTACGCATACGAACGGAACTAAACCGTACTAACTCCTCGGCTATAGCATAAAATCTCAGAGAGAGAGAAAGAGAGAGTAAAAATAAATTTTACATATAATACTCTGGTTTATTCCTAGATTAAAGATAGATAAAAATTTAGATTAATTTATAAGGATTTGATATGATATATGTGAAACATAGTCGTCTTTTAGCTCACACAGTGCCCAATACTAATTTGGTATTCAGCTTACTTGACGAAATAACTATAACCTATTAACATGGTTAAATCTGAACCAATAAATGTCCTCATCAACTTGGTTAAACAATGAGTCATCACAACGAACCACACTAGCACAGAATGTTCTGCAACATTCTTCAACTTCTTCAAGCTTATGATTCAGTAAAAGAACTTCCAGGCTTAACTCATCACATATGTTATTGTTCTTTCTGTGCATACTATGCTGATCTACTAATCTTCGTACGATATTATGAGAAGATATATGATGACAATTTAGCTTGCGGGAGAGCTACAGCTGCTATAGCCTCGTTCATGGAGCTCATGCAAGCATGCGGTGTAAAGGCGGACTCACTGCACAGGAACAGTCCTTCATTCCTGAGATGCCTAACTCCCTGCCCACCTTCTTTTTGGCCACTGCACAGTGACAAGGATGAAAGCCAACCTCGCGTCTTCTTCCTCCTGCAGAAAACATATGCAGATTCCTCCTGCAGAAAACATATGCATAAAACAATCAAACAATCAGTGACCATGTGTTGAGAATTGATTCATGGTAGTTACATAGTTTGTTAACATGATTAGAAGTTGTGGAGGTAGTTTGTGAGATAATGAGGAAGTTATTAATGATGGATGAGATAATGAGGAAGTTATTATTATGTTCTATAAATAGGACCTTAGGGAATGAAGAAGTAGTGCAGAAGAAAATAGAGTGTGTGCATTTGGAGATAATCTTGTAAGTGTTCTTGTTCTTTTACCTCCTGTTTAATATTACGTCGTTTTCTTGATTGAAAGCGTTTTCCGTCTTTTGGATCGTAGTATTCTGTTTTATCATTTCCTTGCTCCTCCTTCCCCAACAGCATGTCAATTTCACGTGTGCATTGTAGCCATTGCACCACAGAGTTAGTGATAAGCATCAAAGCCAACGTCTCTCTCTCTCTCTCTCTCTCTATGGAAACCAATTCCAATCTTCCATTTTCTCCACCCTCATATGCATCAAAGACAATACAGATGACAAGAGTATGCAGCATCAGAACTTTCTCAGATGGCATGACTGGGGATTAGTAAATGATGAGACCAGCAGTAGTGGTCACAGTTGACATGGATGCAAGTATTAACATGATATGACAACTGTTGCTATGATCTGATGCACCACATAGCAAGCAAAGAGCTGAGGATCTGCAAGATTAAATCTTCACTTAGTGCTCTTTGACCTCCTAAATTTGTATGGCCTAAACCTTGACATTAGTTTGAGAGTTTGAGATATTGATCAACATATGGGCATTTGATACTGCTAGATAAGCAAAGAACAAGCTTAAAGATGCATAGTGGATCTCCATGGATTAGGAGGATCATGCTTCGATGAATACTGTAGTTCATTCTTCCACCCTATACATTCTAATGACTCCATTTTCTCCAACAACATGAGAGAACATTCAGTGGCACATTCACATCTTTGTGGCCTAATCAATTGTCCAAAAAAAAATGTAGACTTTGCCTCACATCTCAAGAAGTTTCAGTTATCATCTATTTCTTTATAGATTTCATCTAATGTGTCATTTAGTCATGACACAGTGAGAAGCTTCGTATTAATATGAAGATATGTTGATTATATATCATCCTATTACAATAGTTATTCTTAATTGTCACTTCAAGTTAAATATATTTATAAAAGCATTATTTTAACTAAGATTATATATTTTTATTGTGTTGTTCTTCTTCTATGTCATTTATTTAATATATAACATTGATGAACATAAATTATAAAGCATCAGTTGTGATAGACATCTTTAAATGAAATTGATGGTTGCACTTGTTAGAATATATCCTGATGTGAAATCACATATAGATATTGGATCTATCCTTTATGGTTCAATAAATTTGGTGTTTTCTCTCATTTAAGTGGAGTTGGCTTGATGGAATATCATAGTTTGCATGACTATGATTTTGTATGATATCAGAGTTGCCATAGGTTTTAGATATGATATGTTCATAATTGCAATAAGCATATAGGTTAGTAGAAGATACATACAAATAATAATCAGATAATTAAGTGCCTTTAAGGCAAACAAAAGCAAAGTAGCTTACACATGCTTGCAATTGCTCCTAAACTTGTCATAATTCATAGGGATTGACCCAATTGCAAATAATTACCTGATGCAGGCCAAATATCTAATATAGAAAATGAACTAAATAATCACAAAAGGGATATATAAGGTTCTTCCTAATTGTCCAAAGAAATAATCTTGTCTGATACCCAATAAAACATATTAGTAAGCTTCACTAAAAGTATCACTACAGTTTTCCTGCTACCTAAATATCAAGTGCAAGTGCTTGGGGCCATTTTTCCCATGATAGATGGCTCTAAATTAGTGTAAATTATTCTCTGTAATGTAATTCTTCCAAGAATTGCACATATATTCATTTGCTTGAGTAAGTTCATGATAATTGAGAAGAGTCACCAGTTATATATAGATCAAAGAAACTTATTTGCTGATAAATTTGCCAATTACATTATATGGAAAAGATAGGGGGTTCAAATTATGCTCTCATAAACAAATGGAGGATAATAATGAATGAGTCTCTCACATGCTTAAATGTATACTCAAATATGATGGCAATTGGTACGCATATTCCTTGTTCCTACAGTATCAACATGCATAACTGAGATACTCAAACATGTACATGTGAGCGTATGTAAGATTACATTCATATGCAGTATTAAGTGTATTATGTATGTTTAATTCATATCTCACAACAGCAAACCAGTTATTGTTTGAAGTGCATTAAACATTAAATGCTAGTCTCTTTTGCAAGAAGGCACTACAAATATAAAGGAAAGAGACTAATATTCTACAAGAAATCTTTAAGAGTCGCCAATTGCAGCAATATATATAAAAAAAAGGACAGGAGAAAATTTATACTGTATATATCCATTATCTTTACAATTCCAAATCTAACATAGCAAAAATAAACCAAGATATTTGCCCATGCATGTTGGTGCGTAAATAATGCAACATGTTTATAACAATTAAGGCTTCCACAATGGATCCAAATTTTCACAAGGCCTGAGGATTTCTCTATGAGAGATCTAACCTGGCATGCTACTGATAGTACTTCTTGGCAATGGTCTATGCAGATTGAAGGCAATCAGGCTGCAAGAAACCTGCCAAGAACAAGAAAAAAGATCGCAGAATCACACAATGATTTAAGGTTTAGGGAGGAAGAATCATAGAGGAAGGTGGCAAGTGGGAGAGTGAAGCAGAAGATGCATCATCATGTACAATTGAATAAAAAAGTTTTAGATGAACAAATCAAATACAGAAATGACATCCCTCCCTTCTTCTTCTCTCTCTCATCTAACACATCACTAGCTCTTCAATTTAGTAGCCATTTTCAGGACATCAAAAAGACTGGCCAAATGCTGAGGCTTATTTCTACTGAGGAAGATGTGATGGTGGCAGATGAGAAGTAGAAAGGTCATCTTCTTCCATCTTCCCTTTCACTGCACCCGAAGTGGGGGTACATGGAGGGCTGCCTCCTCTTTGTGGAGATGTCGGTGGACTCATCACTTCCAGTCCTCCACTGACAAGGAGGCAGCAATGGGGAGTTCTTGCTGTCCTCCGTCTCTGGGCAGTCTAGGTTTACTCCGAACAGCCTGACCCGCTTTGGCTCAGCAGCGGCAAGGACCACCGGCACCGAGTCCAAAACCGTGGGCATGGACCCCATGTCGCTTCCACCTGCGGCAGCTTGCACTGCAACATGCTGCGGGGGCACCACCGATCCGTGGTAGAAGTGCGGCGGCCAGCTCCAGCGCATGGGCGGCGCCGTGGAAGCTATGAGGACACCCCGATGTCCTACTGGCCGAGGGCGATGCCTGCAGCGCTGCAGGTCAATGAAGAGGCGTCGACGCTGGCCGGCCTCACCGGAGCCAGCGCGGAAGAACGACACGATGTCGCCGGCATCGAGCTGCTTCTCCTTGACGAAGCGGCACCACCCCTTGGTTATGACGTAGCTCTGGCTGCTGCTCCAGTAGGAGTAGCGGAAGCACCATTGCTTGCCGGCGCCGTCCTCGAAGGACAGCACGAGGCCCTTGTCCGCAAAAGCCGGCTCCAGGGGGAAGAACCTCTCTGCGTGCTGCTTCGGGATCACGAGGCGGTTCAGCTTGCCGACGTCGCTGGGCGTTGCCACCTTGTCAAACATGTGCTCACGGTCCATAGGTCGGGCCGGCGCCCGTCGCACAAGCTCCGCCGCCGATGGGATCCACAAGAAAGAGGAAGAAGAGGAAGTCTCCACTCCAAATCCCTCCATTAGCTAGCTAACCTTACTTGAAAGTACCACAGAACTAGCTAGACCTGATCTCCTATATGCTGAGCCTTCTCTTTCCTTTTGTTTCCTAATATGATAGGGCTGACTACATAAAAAAAGATAGATCAAGGAAGGCTCAGAGATGAATCTGTATGCTGCTGACCCCTAGGGAGAGAGAGGGAGAGAGGCTTCCCCGATCTGCCTAACATGCTACCCTAGCAGCCTGCCTAAAGAAGGTGGGTGAATTTAGCAGGATCAGCCTGGTCAAGATGAAAAGAGGATGAGGAAAGAGAAAGAAGAGGAAAAAAGTGAGAAAAGAAGAAGACCAAGAGCATCTGAGATGATAAGAAAGAGACAGGGAGAGACAAGAAAAGAGGGACCATGGACAACCCTGCATAGTCTCATCATCTGAGGGCATACTCATCACCGTATGCAGGTCTCTTTACACGGTGACACCATCAACTTGAGGTTCATCCGGCAAAGCAAGACAAATGGGGAGGCCACGCAAAACTAGATTAAGAAGCAGGACATGACCCTATGGTCTTGTTTATATGGTGTCTACAAGGATGTCTTATCTACCATCACATGTAAACTCAGAGGAAGCTCGGTAGAGAGAACAGCAGAGTCTGATCGGCAGATGATAAGATAGATCAGAGAGAGAGAGAGAGAGATTAGTTATGGTGGAAAGAATAGATACGGAGCAGGCAGGAATAGATACGGAGCAGCAGCAGTGGTCTCCTGCTGCTTTGCTGTGGTTTTTGGGGGGTGCCTTTTGACTTTTTGCGAGCATGGGGGTGGGTACTGTGACCCTCTATCCAAGATAAGAAGGTGGAGTGGAGAAGAACACGCAATAATAGGACATGCAATTCTTGCAGGCATTATGTATTTGAAAGAAAAGAGAAAGAGAAATCATGTACGTAATGATGTTATAAGTCGAAGCATATCAACTTCTATAATTATTCTAATCTACAAAAAAAAAACAAACCTTCAAAACCTTAAATCTTAATTGCAGATATTACAGCACAAAACCCATAAACCTCTCTCATTCAATATCGCTTCCTTTCCCCAACCCCAACTTCTTCTTGAAACTTCACTTGGAAGATGCTGCTCAAACTTGTGCATGTCAAGTTCTTGGCGTAAGAACAACTCCATACAATCTTTACAATGATCAATAATCCGCATGTCCCCGTCAGACAAACACCTCTTTGTTATCTCAGTCTCCCCAGCCGATAGACAGGTCCAAGGCAAAGCTCATAGTTTGTCCCTTCCATCTCATAGATCTCCTCGTATCTGCTACGAAAGAGATGGATCATTGGAGTGCCAAGACTTGTGAACCCTATGAACCAGGTGGGGGATGGCCTTGAAGCTTGAAGAAGGGGGGGGGGGAGAGAGAGAGAGAGAGAGAGAGAGACCTCGCCAACCCTGTCTCACTTGTCTTGATCTCTGTCATCACATATCTTTGGAGGATATTGGACCTTGGACCAGTAGTCCCCCCTCCCTTGGCTTTCCACTTCGCTTGTTCCAGTTTGCTGCACCACTCGTTTCTTCCCTTCTTACAGATTAGAACGACAGAAACCAAGCCATGTTAAGCTTCACAAACCTACGGTTACTGCTCTCGGAGGCAATGCAAGGGCTCAGACAAGAAGGCGTTGTGATCTTTACCGCTGTGGAAGGCGTAGAAAAGTCTCTCATCAGTGAATGAGAGACCTCAACTACTTTTGTACGAATTGGAGCAATCATTAGGGTAATGAGTAAAGAATGTGTATAAGATAGCGTGTCACTGTATTACACTTTGGTTTTCCATATCATATATTTCTCTGCTCGTTTTCTTTCCTCAAGTAATACTTTTGACTTGATGATATCGAACATTGTAATTTTTAGAAATATGATGAGTCCTTGATCTTATCTATTGAAGATAAGTATAGCTCAAGTCAAACATATATTTCACATCGAGATTAGTCCTCTAAATCCATAGATACGAAATATCATAATTTGATAGGCTGATTTGGTTGTTAAATTTTGGGATAAATCATTTTTAAAATAATTAATCTGAACTCATCAAATTATTATAAATTAATCTTAATCTGGTCCAATTTCAATATGAGGCTAGCCGGGGTGCTACAGTATCTCTATTTTTTTTTTCGGTTTTAAAATATTATGAAACGTATACTCAATTATAGTAAGGAGTTGGGCTTCAGCTTGATGAATTAGGCCTGTAGTTGAGCTGATGAGTTGGGCCGATATGGGCTGTCTCATCCTTCGGCTCGTAGACCCGTGAGAGAGATCCGTATACGTATTCCGCAAGTGCTGACGGTGCGTTCTTTATTTGGGGGTTTAGGGTTTCCTTCTCCTTTGCGCCACTGCTCGTACTTTCCTCTGCTTCGGTCAGTACCAGGTGGAGGAAGGATTGTATTGCGATGGATCCTTTTGGGTCCTCCGCACCGTCGAGCGGGGCGTCGTCGGGTCCGTCTGCTGAGGCCATGATGGAGCAGATCAAGACCCAGCTTGCTCAGGCCTACGCTAAGGAGTTCCTCGAGGTCCCTATTCTTTGTTTCCTGCCTTTCTTGATTGTTTGGATGCATCGTTTCTTGGGAAATTGTTATTTGAACTATTGATGGTTAGAAATTACCGTACCAAAAATCTTGTTGGATGATGATTTTTGTGGATCGGTTGAGTTTAAGATGTATTTGGTGGGATCGGCAAAGAATCATGAAAGAGTTGAATTTGCCTGCATTTGACTTTAGTTTGCTTAGAAACAATTGCGTGCATGAGGGAAAAAATAGCATTCTGGAATTGAAGTGGGGTGCCTTCTCCGGTGTGTGGAGTTAACTGTTCTGTTCTATAGTGGCTGTGAAAGTGTTGATATAACACATTTTTGTTTGATCTAATTGTTATTGTTTTCTTGACTCTTGTAATAATCTTTGCTATTAAGATGTTTCAATCCGATCTCAGCAGTATTTAGAAAGACATTTAGATGTCTAGTGCTGGAATAGTTGACCTCTCGAATATAATGCACATGTATTGTTAATTTGAGTTTATCAGGAGATAGACATATTGTTTTCCTTTAAAGCGCCAAAAATTATTAAGTATGGAGGATGATTCTGTGCCTTGGGGTTGCAGACAAGCAAATGGATATGCGACTAAACAATTTGTTTCAATTTTTTTTATCCTAAATCATTTAATCCAATGGAATCTAAGTTAGTATGGTGCTGGTAGTGTCAAGATATTCCTTGGGCTATAATCATCCGATGGACCAAGGTTTAACTTGGAGACACATGATTCCAAAGGGATTACTGAAAGAATATAGTTAATTAACAGACCCTAATTTGCTTGATAATGGATGACTCAAAACAAATTTTGCTGCATACAGATTAATGTCACATATGCCTTCTGAGTCTAAGGTCTCTATATTACTGGTATGCCCAAGAAAGCTCAAGAATGAATTAAAAATAATGGCACTATTTGTTAATAGAGATGCCTATGTTCAGTGAAGCAAGGTTTTATGCCTCTTTAGATCAGGACCAGACAAAACTTTTTACTTTTTTGCTTCTAGATTGAATTAAACTATGTGAAAACATGCAAAATAAAGAATGCTGTTGTCTACGCTTTGACATGAACTTGATGTAGAGCACTTTCAAAGGTCACTACGCATTTTTACTATATCGCGAAGTTGCTATACATCCTTTGGTCATTTTATTGCAAAGTTGCCACATGTTCTTTAATTACTACGTTCTGATGTTGTCAATTGTCGTATGTCATTTGAAGTAAACAGGTATTAATTCTGTATTTTTAAGCTGTGACATTTCAATAACAATGTTTTATTAAGGTGCATAAGAACGCTTAATAAAAGAAAATTATTTAAAATATAAAACAACTTGTGTGTGACATGAATCATCCACTAGCATAAGAACAATTTGAGAACCCCAACACATTTTTTGACAATCATAATTAACAAGGGGTTGGCATAAGTCACATTTATTGGTTATGAAAGCATTACTAACATAATAGGGAACAATTGGCAAATTAATTACCTTGCTTTTGTGATGGATTTGACAAATAGTGAAAGATTTTGATGCCGTAATGTCACGGACTTAGCTGAATTTGCCTAAGCCGTGCGGCACCCTAGTGACAAACTTGAAGACTTAGCTGAAATTGCCTAAGTCGTGAAACAATCTTGCCCAATGTTCTGGACTTAGCTAAGATTGCTCAAGTCTTGAAATGCCGAAGCGTTAGTTGTCCGCAAAGGGTCAGCCCACTTACAACCTCATGCGGGTCCCGAAGGACCTGCAAAAGAGAAGTTGATTAGCTTGAAAAATGAGCGACGGACAAGTCCCGACATCTCGTAAAGAGGACAGTTTTTACAAGTAATTCGTCGAACACTTTGAGTGCAACAGAGAAAAGGGAGAAAGAGAGCGAAACAAGATTTTAGAGGGCTGTAAGAACGATCGCAAGTCCACAAATAACAGTTCCCAAGGTACTAGACGCAAGTTGAGTTCAACTCTTGATGAATGCTCACGCACGATTCTGTTCTCCGTAGCTTCCTTGGTAGCAACGTTCGCTTACTCGGCCTTGTCCTCTGACTTGCCGGACTCCCTTATGCGAATGTAAGCACTGAAGCAGTCCAACTCTCCAGTCGCTCCGATCATACCTTCGTATAATTAAGTTCCCCATGGGACTTACTGGTACTTGCACTCAGAATTCTCCTTCGGTGGTATTAACAGCCCCCATATACTGATGACCAAGGCTTTCATCCGATGCTAGATTCAATACACACACATGGAAGACCCGTCGTTGTGGTACCATGACACTTACTCCTTGAATCCATAGCCCTTCTTCCTGTTGTATTGTTCACCGAAGTGGAGCTCCCAGTAACTCCTGTTCATACCTCCGCATGATCACGTCCCTCACGGGACACCTCCGCGAGTGTTGTATTGCCTCGAACTATTCCACCATGATTCATTGCACCATGTCGGCTCTTGGTGACATCTCCATTGTATTGATTCTTGTGTGATGAACTCGGACTATAATTTCTCCATGTGTGGCCTCTGCCAGCACATCATAGGGTCTCCGCCACCTCCGATTATGTTCACTCATTTGGCAATTCGCCTTTGCCCATCCATTCTCGGGTCACACCCGGACGAAGCATCGCTCTAGGACAGTCCATCACCTAGTAGCTCTCGAAGTCCATAGACTTCGCTAAAATTGGTGCACCATTGTCTAGATCCTAAGCCTCTATCCCCCACCAGCATAATCTCCGCTGCGTATCGCTTTTTTCATGATAACTCGAATGACAGTACTATAGTATATTCTTCAAAAGTATATGCTTCTGTGTCCTCTTGCCCCGTGCTAAGGCTTTATGATCCTAACTTTGTTTCTGTAAATTGAATCACCTTAATTTCTCTGTCAAATGCATCTCTGAGATAAAGTACATGTGCCAATAAGCTCCCTTCGTCTTTGGCACCATGCAAAATGAGTTCGCCCCATTAGAATAAAGAACCCATGAAACGACATGATCCCTTTCATGTCTCTACAAGAGTTCATGTCCTTGACCTCTATCCAAGGAAAGCTATGTGCCTTCGTTCATGTTCCATCTTCTACGTCGACTCCCTTCATACGGTTTGGATACTTCATCAAGTTCCACCCAAGTTGCTTCGTTCCTCGATTTGTATTAAGTTTATGGTGGCCCTTATGCCCACCATTCCACGAGTTAGCCCTTCGTTGAATTCGATTTCCATATCGACTCTAAGTGTGCCTTTGTATGATGTTGCCATTGTCGCTCCTCACTTGATCTCGTAATGTATCCACCAATGCATTACTTCATTTGAGATCATGTAACGACTCCTTGCTGCTCGCTTCGTCTGTTGAGCTTTGTAGAGATATTGCCTTGAGGTACTCTTCCTCAACATGTGCGGTCCGCTGTATATGATTCTCTCTTTGGAGAACCAGGAGCTATCCCTCCTGGATATTTGTCTTGTTAGAGTAACTTTCCTCTTTGCATTCTTCCCTTTAGAAGTTTCGGAGACCACCATCCCCTTGGACTACTCTATTTTACTGAACAATCTGTGCATTGTTTTGCCCTCGCAAATGCGCTTATTAGATTGTGATTCTTTGCCAATACAGCTCCCACTGCACCCTTCAAGGCCTAGTAACATGTTGAACTTATTGCACACTTCAGTCTCTTACGGACGTATCCTTTTCATGTCGAAGAGAAAGTTTCAATGCTCAACAGCGTGGAGTTCCGGTCTCCCTGGGATGGCCACAAACACTTCATCGTCCTCATACGAGCCCTTGCGTGAGTATCGAATTCTTCGAGTTAGCAATTCCCCTCATCTCTATGAGCTTTACACAACTCTTTCGGTCGTTGAGCAATACATCCCACTTTGCACGGTCTCATATTTTACCAAGTGCCCCACTTGCCTTGAGCACTGTCAAGTTCGATTGCCAACGTCGAGCCGTAGCTCGAACTCAGCCATCCCAACCTTTGTGCGCTACACATTCTTTCTAGCTTGCTTGTCCTCATGGTGCCTCTCGCGTAAAGGGTTGACCATTTTTCTGAATGCCAATCAAGGATGCTCGCTCCCCTGAGCGACTCCTTTCCCTATATCTCCATGTCCGTTTCTCCTAAATGATCGTGCGTGCTAGTTGCCCTCCACGCAGCCTAGCTAGGTCCCCCACGTTTGCATGGCAAGTGTTTCTGCACGTGCTTGTCCCGCTCTAATACCATATGTCACGAACTTAGCTAGTTTTGCCTATATCGTGCGGCACCCTTGCGTATTCATCCGCAAATGTCAGCCTCCCAAAACCTCCTAAGGTCCCTTAGGACCTACAAAAGAGAAAACGGGTCAAAGAAAGCATTTCCCATGGGATCCACAAGCAACCACTTTAGCAAATACTTTATATAACTAATACAAATGACACTTATGGACTTTACAAGTGCTGAACGGTTGCACACAAAGGATCAAGGTCCATTACAGACCGAAGTCCCCACAAGTGTCCACATGACACGACTCTCATTTACAAGCTGAAACTGGTCATAAAAGCTAACCAAACTAGGGATGTCAAGCCTATTGCAAGCCTGCTACTTGTTGTACAAAGCATGTACAAAAACTGAAGGACATAGACAAACATGAGCATTATGTCGAACACCTTGTTTATATTTTTGTACATGACAGTAAACTGCTTGATGTTGCTGGATCAAGGTTCAAAAGATTATGACAGATTCATGAGTGACACAGAATTTGGAGGGTTGGTTTAAGCGGATCAGCAAAGGAGAATTAGTGAAAATTTGTGATATCGAGTAAGGTTGCCTCAGTCAGCTGGATTGATCAAGAGTTATTGGGCTTGGTTAAAAATGTGCCTGAATCAATCAAAATCCTTCAGAGTCCACTAAAATCAATTGTAACTGCATAGTATCTATTAATTAGCCCGGGATCAAACATATTGACTGAGATCAACTGAATGAGTCAGAATTGCTTGGATTGGATATGCTGATCCCAAATGAAGTTGTTTGTTGAAACATATTTAAAGAATTTCAGTCTGATTTTCCAAAGAATAGTTTAGTTGCCCAATTGTGGGGCAGGGTAAAGAACCATCACCAGAATCACTATAAGTCCCTGGAACCAATTAAGTAGAGCTTCAAATTTGTTAGATCCAGCTTGCAAGAATTAAGTTGCATCTTCTTCCTCGAACCAATAACTATTGTATTTTGTTAACATTTTCTTCTTCTTCTTGGGCATTGCAGGTTTCTTGCTTATTGATGTCATAACTTAAGTACTGATTGCTGCCATTTTGAATTTTATCTGCTAGGAAATTCTGTACTGGTAATGCCTTATATATGTGTGAGCAGAAAGTAGCAGTCAGGTTGTAGATATGTAATATTGGATGTTGAAGATGTGGAATGAACCTGCTGAATTTTTTGGCTGTTCTGCTGAATTTAGCATGATTTGATACAGAAATGTTATGTTTTGTAAGACTGCCTTTAACTTGTTGTTAACCGTATTATGGTGGCTACTACAAGTTAGCACCATCTGATAGATCCTGTTGAAATAATTTATTCACTTTCGAAGTTCAAAGCTATAAATATTATTTTCAGGTATCTTAATGGAACTAGGAGAAATGAATTAAGAATTAGCTGAATGGTTTGCTAATTAATTAGCGATCATTAAGATGGCATTTCATTTAACCTCTCCGCGAAACACATTGCCCTTATATATTTTTAGATATGCACTCCTTTCTCTTTAAAAAAGGGAGAAAGTCATCCTGTCCCATGTATTTTTTTGTTCATAAATGAAGTCATATTCTGCACACGGCTCGGCATCTTTCAATCTTTGTATGCCGAACACATGCTTGTTACCAGATCTAAGCTACTGTCTTCAGTGCATTGATTAAAATCACCTCACAGGATAGGTTGAAATGGGATTGACCTGTTGATGGAACTTTGGAAATTTTTTTTTTCGTTGCTGTTGCATGATTATGTCTCAAATGGTGGCCTTCTTGATTTATGCCTGCGGTATATATTTACTGACGTGAACTCCATCCTGACTTTAAGGAGCTTCCTCAATTTAAATAGTTGTGCCATATGCAGTGTCATATTAATGGAAAATGAAATAGATGACAATGGCAATGGTTTAAAATTTTCATTCATGGTTCACCATTCTTTCAGCACTTACGCATTGAATCGGGTCAATGCTTGATAGCTATATTTTGGTCATTGTTACTGATGGTAATTGGTTACCTTGTTGCTGCTGACATGTGCCACTGATTTGGGTTATGCAGACTGTGGGAAACAAGTGTTTTGCAAAGTGCATAACGAAACCGGGTACGAGCATAAGCGGGAGCGAAAGCAGTTGTGTCTCTAGGTGCATCGATCGATACATTGAAGCTACTGGAATAATAAGCCGATCACTGTTCAGCTCCCCCCACTAGTTTCTGGGACCCAAGCTCTGAGTTACTAGAAGAGATCATGGAAATGAGGAAGAGAGGCCTTGATAATTATGAACAGATTTGATCAACTTTGATATGCCAGTTTGGACTATAATTTTTGAACATTTCTTGCATTAGATTCGGCCAGTGACAATATCCAAAAGAATGTATACTTCAACTTTCTTTTTCAGGAGCTGAAATTGCCTCGAATAGTGCTTTTTCGTATCAGGATGGGAGTTTTATTCTGTGAAATAGGTATCTTGGTTGTGACATAAAGTGATAGTGAACCTGTTCTTGCTTGTCCTGGGTGGAAAACGTGGGCCCCATCTTTAACCACTTCACTCTGATGACGGGAGGCGGGTGGATTCACGTGGGCGCTGTTAACGACCGCGTGTGACCGACATTGGTTTCTCTCCAGTCATGAGGCGGGTAAATTTGATTGGTAAGGCAGAGAAGCGTCGTGGAATAAAGCCACGAATCGCCATCGCGGAATCCACCGTTCTCTTTTGGATCGGCTCGTTCCCACGCAAAACAGTCTTCCTTTTTGGGGCTTCAGAGAGACCGAGGAGATCCGAACAAAGCGCTCTCAGCTTCTCTCCGTGGGTAAGACGAGTCTTTCCATCGCCGAATCACCTCCGATTAATTTTGGTTTGCGTTTCGTGGCAGTCCATGGGGTTTAACGTTTTGATGGTAATAATTTCTTGCACAAATCTGTTATTCTTCCTCTTTTCTTGATCGGTTTAGGGAAAACGTTTGATCAAATTTCTTTCTTATCGTCTGGGGGCGAAATGAGCTACATTGTCTGTTCTCAGATGCTTAGCAGCAGTAATTGTCAGTGTTGTGATAGAGATCTGTCGAAACAAAGATTGATAGTCGGTGACACCTTGGAACAATTAGGTTTTGAGAGGATATCTGCATGTCCATGGCGCCACGGTCTCTGTGTTTGCCTCATTTTAATCGCTCTCTTGGTTTTCCCTCAAATTGTGTGCCAAATTGATATATTTTGTTTGTGAAAGAATATCATTTAAGGTGAATTCCCTCGCGTCGATTGAGACCGAGCTCCCTTTCATCTACTACAGTCTTCCCGACCGTCAACCACAGGGTAAGATCAATAAGAGCTCCGAGAATTTGGTAGAGCTTCTCATGGGAGATCTTCCATGTCCACGTCGATGAATCCTTTTACTTGTGCACCACAAACCCACTAAATGAGGACAAGGTGAAGCTCCTGAAGCAGAGAACACCCGGTCTCTATCATGTCAACATGATACTTGACAATTTGCCTATAAGGAGGTTCACCAAACGGAAGAGACCTGAGAAGATATGAGGGGTTGGACAAAAAGGCCCAAACTCAGCTGAGAAGGACCTGTCTAGATGGAAACTTGTCGTGGATGATGTCTTCGGGTAGCCAACTTACTAGAAGCTGCTCTGCGTCATGGTTGGAGATGGCACAGAGATTACAACCATGGTGGTTGTAACAATTGTGTTTGCTGCTCTTGGATTGATCTCTCCTGCTTCAAGAGGCATGCTCTTGACAGGAATGATCATTCTATATCTTTTCCTGGAATGCTGCTCGGTCTGTTGGAGTCAGGCTATGGAGGACAATAGAAGGTAGTTCAGAGGGATCGAGATCTCTTTCCTGGTCGATCGTGTGTTTCTCTTCCCAGGGATTGTAGTCATCGTTCCTCAGCATTATGAACTTCTTGTGGTGGGGGAGAAAAGCCAGAGGAGCAGAGCCTTTGTGGTTCTGCATCTTGGTTCCTCTAACCCTTTGGGTTATTGCTTGGGCACTCAAGCAGAACCTATACAGTATCATGTTTTGACAAATCAGAGCTCAAGTCAAATTCCTGCCAGAACCCTTCATGGCTCCTTGTCCTTGGTCCCGGAACTCTACCATTTGGGACCCTCTTTATTGAGCTATTCTTTATCGTTTCCAGTATCTGGCTTGGTAGGTTCCACAGTGTTTTTAGATTCCTCTTGATTGTTATTCCATTGTTGGTAATTGTCCTAACTTATATGCATCTCTGTGTAGAGGACTGGCAGTGGTGATGGAAATCTTTCTTTTCTTCTGGATCAGTTGCCCTTTATCTAGTCCTCTACTCCATGAACTACTTGGGTTTTTACCTTTTTACCTTAGGAGCTTGAGTGGGCTTATATCCTTTACCTTGGGTATTTACTGATCATGACTCTTGCAATCATGTTATCTACCGGCACCATTGGCTTTTTGATGTCCTTTTATTTTGTTCACAACCTTTTATCCTGTCAAGATTGATTAAAGGTTTGTTCTCAAGCTGCAGTGATCTGTATCTTTAGGATGTAAGTAACAAGTTCAGAGAACCTCTATTCAAGTTTGAGGTGTTCATAATTAATAAGGCCAAGCACCTCAACATTTTGTCTTAAAGGAAGCATTCTAGATCTTGTAAAATGCACTTCAATACTAGCTTTCTTTGTATCTCTATGCTTTTTTGGATCCTACATTAGAAAACGTGTTTTTTTTTAATGTTGTCTACTCTTGAAGCTTCTGCTGTAAAGATAATTCAGTATTTTGTGTGTTCCCTATCTGGCAGTTGAATTTTCTTTATTCATATACGGTATGAAGATATTTATTTTACTTGTTTGTACATCATTTGTATTCAGTTTTCATCTACCGCATATCTCTTCTGGATTTTGGTGAATTAGAATTAGTAATTATCGTCCCGGTGAATTTAAGGTACATGTTGTTGATTGGGACAATATTTTTGGTGAAAAGTACATCTATCAAAAATATATAAACTTCTTGACATTGTAAACTCTGCCAAGATAAATGCAATTAGTTCTGCTGAAGAATCTTATCAGTTAAGGTGTTCACTGCTATAGCTACATCTTTATTAGTCTATTGTTTGGAGCAACGTCGTTGAGCTAACACTCTGGTTTGCTGACCTGACAACTGTGGGAAGCCAAAAAAGCATGGATCAGAGTCATCTCAATACCCAATAATTAATGGACTAATAGAATAAAGAAAGCCGTCATGTGGGTGGATGATCATTCAATTAGCTTTCTTGGTTGTAATTCTTTTAACGCTCTATGATTAATGTGTTGGACGGTGGTCAATTAGCTAATCCTACAAAATATTGTAATTGCGGGGAGGAGCAGCACTCATGACTCTTTTTGAAGTCCTATTTCTCAGTACGTAGCACACAGATCGCCATTCTGGTTTCGAGACTGACTTGGGATTTCTCTCCAGTTTCCACCATCCATTGTCGGCACAAGTGCAAGAACATGGCTGCTAGTGGTTTGACATCCGCGGAGCACCGTCTCTGGACCATCTCTTCTTCCAAGTGAGCAGGCAACAGGTACTCGTTGTTTCACTTGATACGTCCTAAAGGGTGTCAAGGAAGCTTCTCCCGCTTTGGTTTGGCTTGCTCGTTATTGTCCTCGTCCTCTTGCATTTTTTTCATATTTTCCATTGATAAAAGCTCATGAAACATATGCAATAGATTTTGCGATGCTTATACTCCTCGCTATGACATATTCTAGTGTTCACTTTTGTTTGGCCCATGGCAATACTACCCGAGATTCTCAATTTGTGAGAATGGACGGCAGTTGGTGTCTCAACCACCTTCACCTGTGATCTCTCTACTCCTCTCCTATTTATTTGTCCCTCATATCAACTTCGTTTCCCTACCCATACCAATCCTCCGGTCTTCTTCTTCCACACTCCCTGGCTCACCCACCTCCAACCCCACCATGGGCTTTCCTTCTGTTTGCTACTGTGTCATCCTCCCCAAGCCTCTACTCCTCGTGGTCCAGCTCGTCCACCTCTTAAAGTTCGTCGTCTCCTTCACCGTCTCCTGCCTTGGGCTGTGCCCACCGCAAGAAGACTCCGCTCATCCTTCGCCGGCGAGTGCAGTCCACCCTTCCGCGATCAA
Organism: Ensete glaucum; assembly: GCA_021527575.1. Classification (NCBI taxonomy): domain Eukaryota; kingdom Viridiplantae; phylum Streptophyta; class Magnoliopsida; order Zingiberales; family Musaceae; genus Ensete; species Ensete glaucum. Next base: position 53,009,526 of record CM038553.1, read on the forward strand.
CAGACGCCTCCCCATCGTTGAATTCTCGACCCCGAGGAGGCGTCCGGTGTCGTTCGAAGGCGACGAGGCCGTTTGCGCTGTTTGCTTGGGGACGCTGGAGGATGGAGATGAGGTGAGGGAGCTCGTAAACTGTTGTCATGCATTCCATCGCCTGTGCATAGATAAGTGGGTCGACGTGGGTCGGCTCACCTGTCCGCTGTGCAGAACTCAGCTGCTGCCGAGGGGAAGGGAAGAGAAAGAGCAGTTGGTAATGGCAGTCGAGTTTCTGTGAAGATCTTCTTAGAATTCAAATGGTACATACAGGTTGTGTCGAAGACTGGATCATATCGTTCGAGTCTTTATTGGAGCTCACAATTAAGCTTAATTAAAATAATGCGCTGATTATTAAGTAGTATCTATCATATTGTAACGCTCTTTACAATGACAAAATGGATCCTGGTGATGCCTAAATGGGTTTCGGGTTCTATCTTTCGGGTTGGAGGATGGAAGATCCGGATCCGAGTGGATTCGAGCGAGTGGGTGTTTGCCTCCCCCGAGCCAGTATATAAATGGGGCGTCTGTTCCGATACCACCATCGTTTGCGTGGTAATGGAGCCGAATCTCCTCGAATCATTGCTTTTCTACGCCGATCAGCGGCTCTGCTCCGCCGAAATCCTCCCTCCTTCGCAGGTTTGCAGATCACGATCTTCTCTCCTTCTCGTCTTCTTCATTATTATATGCTTTGTTGGCTCGAAGTTTCTCTTGCAATCGTCTCCAGGTGCGGGCAAGAATCGAAGTCGCCGTCCTCAATTTCCTCAAGAACCTCACTGCTTCCAACCCCACCATATCCAATCTCCCCTTGGTCTGTCTGTCTGTCTCTCTCCCCTCTGTTTCTATCCTTGTACTTGCTTTGCTTCTAATCTGTGCTAGAAATGGATTGGTAAGACGAGTTGCCTCTTCTAGGCTATTCGTGCCTATATTTGGACGATCGGTTAGAAATAGTTGTACTGGAATCGTGGACATTAACTCTCTGCTTGATTTGTTTCGATTTTACGCTTCATAACATGATTTAGGGTTTCCATGGTGTTTGCGGAAGTAGTCATCTTATTGCCATTTCTGATAGCCCCATTTTGATGAGGTAGATCCGTAGGAAGTACGATAACAGTGGGCTACGTCATGGGCTTTTGAGTGATGTTTCATCGGTCTTTCTCTCTCACTCTGTCTGCACAAGGTCTCTCATGAGAGCAAATAACGCGAAGGCGTTTGTTAGAGGTGAGAAATCTGAAACCAGGACATGTTCCTCGTTCGCTATGTTCGCATCTTGCATGTTCCTGTTATTTTTATGTTTGTTGGGTTGCTATTGTAGTGTGGATGGTTATGGCAATGTGCTTTCGGATTCTTGTCCAAGGGAAACTTGCTACCCAGAGGGAGCTTTTCTATAAGCTGCTTTGTGACGCACCTGAATATTTCAGGTCACAGCGTCAGGTCAACAGAGCAGTGCAAGGTCGTTTTTCCCTTTCTACTCAAAATAGTCTCGTTTATGTCTTATTGCTTAAGTTTGTTATATATCCATTGCAGACGTTGTGGCATTGCTCCGTTGCACTCGGCATAGTCTAGGCATCATGGCATCCAGCAGAGGTGCAGTTATTGGACGCATGGTGTTAGAGGTGCACTTTCCTTAATTATGTTAAGGTTGTATTTTGCAGATGTGACATGTGGGATTCATGTTTGTAGATATTATTGCCATGGGAGTCCACCTACAGAACAGCCAAAGATTTCAAAAATATATTCAACTGTCAAATTATTCCTCTTTCTTAGAATTACGTGAGATATTTGACGATTGATTTAAAGTGTTACTTGATCTTAGGAGCCTGGTGAACAGACTGTTGATTGTTCCATGATCGGAAATGCTGGCTATGCTATAACTGGGGACCTTTGTACGTTGAGCAAACTTGTTCTCCATTCTGATGCTAGATATATCATTATAATAGAGAAGGTAGATTCAGGTCTCCCATGATTTACTTATGTTGACAATTTCTTTTCAGTCTAATTAATTTATGTTTTATAATTTGAGTAGGATGCTATATTTCAGCGGTTGGCAGAAGATCACTTCTTCAATCAAATCCCATGCATATTAATCACTTCCAAAGGATATCCTGATATTGCCACAAGGTAGAAGCAAGTGCTATTCTAGTACATAAGTTTTTTCTTTCTTATATATGGAGAGACCTGCATGGGAAATGTTGAGGTTGAAAATAGTGTGTAGGATCAGGTACAAGAGGTCTTGCTAAGGACATAAATGTAGAATTACGTTTTTGCAACATCACTTAATTATAACTTTTCATTTGGCTTGCTGTTAGGACCCTAGCTAAGTCGGGTCCATCCATTCATGATTAAATTGAGTCGAGTCATGTTAGTCTGTCCAGTCAAAGTTAGTTATGAGTTAGGTGAGCCCAATTGAGTCAGTTATGAGTTGGTTTTTATCTTCGATTATGATGGAGTCAGTTATTATTTTCAATTAGGAGTTTCTCAGTTAGTTAAGCGTCGAAGTTTAGTGGGACTCTTGGCAGAGCCCTATAAAAAGGCAGTAAACTCTTTATGAAAATCAATGAATTAAGAAGTATGAGTTTTAGCCAATATGTAAAACCCCAGGAGGGTCGATCCCCTACAGAGATCAAGGAGGCAGATCCCCTTGAAGTGATCAAGGAGGCCCGATCCCCTCAAAGAGATCAATTATCCCTCTTTTCCACCTTCTTCCTTATCGATAGAACCCTAGGGTTCTATCAATTGGTATCAGAGCTACGTTCCTGTGTACTTTCGCTGACATCCATCATCCACTCCACCGCCCCCTCCTGCACCCTCCTTTCTCCTCATTCCGCCGCCAACCTTCCCGATCTTGTTGCTCTTTGTCGGCCACCGAACATACAGCATCGCTGCTCCTCCGCAAAGAACCGCCTTCCTCTTCCTCTCATCGCTGCTCGGCTTTATCGCAGCCCTCTTCCTCCATTATTGTCGGCCCTCCTTTAAAGCACCAACGCCTCTACCTTGCCTCCCCACCTTGCTCCTCACGACGCCGCCTCCTCCTTGCCGCCCGGCCGCAACCGCCTAACCGCATCCCTTGTCGCCGCACCTCCTTGCCGCCACCGTTGCACCTCCTTGCCGCCTCCTACCCCGCCACGTTGTCTCCCACTACAACACCCCTCCTTTCTCCTCATTCGCCGCCAACCTTCCCGATCTTGTTGCTATTTGTCGGCCATCTAAGACACTAGCATCGCTGCTCCTCCGCAAAGAACCGCCTCTCTTCCTCGCTCATGCCGCCCATGGGCTTTATCGCAGCCCTCTTCCTCCATTGTTGTCAGCCCCCTCCCTTTAAAGCACCAACAGCGGCGTCTCTACCTTGCTGCTCCCCACCTGTTGGTGCTCCTCACGACGCTGCTGCCCCCTCCCTTGCCGCTGCTGCCCTCGCTGCCGCAACCGCTTCCAACTGCATCCCTTGTCGCTGCACCTCCTTGCTGCCACCGTTGCACCTCCTTGTCGTCGCCTCCTACCCTGCCACTGTTGTCTCCCACTACAACACACAACCCTCCTTTGCTGCAATATTGCCGTAGCGTCGTCGGCTACTGACTTCTGCTTCCTCTCCAACCCCCTCAACTGTCATCTGCATCTGATTCCATAGCCTCAACAATAGTCATCCCACTTCCTTTGCAGCCACACTAAGTACGACATTACTAATGTGATAGCTATGGATGATGCACTAGACGTAAGGTTTAAAGTCTTCGAGACTTGCATAGAAGACAAATTGCAAGAACTCCTCCACGAATTTAGAAGAAGTCGACCAGAGAGTCTCAACGAACCTCAGCACGATGAAAGTTTTAGTCTCAAAAGGAATAGATCTGAAAACTATAATCAAGAGCAAGACACAGGATACTCACGTATGGAGTTTTCCAGATGAGAAGATGGAGACCTAATCGGTTGGATCTCATGTGCTGAAAAGTTTTTTCGTTTTTACAGGACTCCGGAGGAATCCATGGTGGAGATAGCTTTCACTCAATTCAAATGTGACACAATCCAGTGGTATGATTTGTATGAGACCTATCATGGAGTTCCTTCGTGGGGACAGTTCAAAAGAGAGCTCTTGATTTGCTTCGGACCATCGGAGTACAAGAACATTAATGGACAGTTCGCCAAAATCCGCTAGACTTCCGTGATAGAGGAGTACTAGAGCAGATTTAAGTGTCTGTCGAACCAAATCCGAGATTGGTCTGAGATACAGTTGGTGAAAAAATTTATTGAAGGACTTAATCCCGAGATTCGGTGCGAAGTTAAAGTTCGCCATCCTCGCATCATGATAGCAGCCATATCATTCGCCAGCGTACATGAAGGAAAAATCAATATGGATATTTGTCCGACAAAAGCTTCAATAAATAGGAAAAATCAATAGAGGAGGACTTCAAAGTGGTCAACATAGACGATCATCAACAAGAGCAGCTTCTGACGATCGAGCCAACTAAAGAGAAATAAAAAACAGACAGTGTGAAGTCCGATCGTGAAGGTTGTGACAAACTTTTGATGATTGAACCAGCTAAGGAGGAATCAAAAGTTGATAATGTGGAGTTTGATCACAAAGGTTGTGCCAAATTCGAAGACAAGATTGCTAATGGGCAAATTCTAATTTGTGACAACAGATGCTCAAAGGTAAAACAACTACTTATTGATTCCTTTTTGATACCCCAGGAAGACTTCGAAGTGGCGATCCTCAAAGGAAAATATGGTACCACCACTAGCTATCAGATAAAAAAGGGTCCTCAGAAGACTACAATGACTACTGCACCAGGAGATCGACCCATTACTTACACCAAGTGGAGACCATATTTAATTGATCAAAGAGTTGTGATGCGTGATAAATATTGAAGTGTTCCCAAAATCTGATACTGCTCAGCCTTGAGGACAAGGCTAATTTGAAGTGGACGGATCTGTTAGGACCCTAGCTAAGTTGGGTCCATCCATTTATGATTAAATCGAGTCAAGTCATGTTAGTCTGTCTAGTCGGAGTTAGTTATGAGCCATGTGAGCCCAATCAAGTCGGTTATGAATTGGTTTTTATCTTCGGTTAGGATGGAGTTAGTTATTATTTTTAGTTAGGAGTTTATCATTTAGTTAAGAGTCAAAGTTTAGCGAGACTCTTGGCAGAGCCCTATAAAAAGGTAGTAAACTCTTTATGAAAATTAATGAATGAAGAAGTATGAGTTTTAGCCGATAAGCAAAACCCTATAAGGGTCGATCCCCTACAGAGATCGAGAAGGCAGATCCCCTCGAAGTGATCAAGGAGGCCCAATCCCCTTGAAGAGATCGATTATCCCCCTTTACCACCTTCTTCCTCATCGATAGAACCTTAGGGTTCTATCACTGGCGTTGTTGTGCAAGCCTTTCTGTGCTCAATACAAGTGTGTGGATGCTTGTGTGGAGGGTGTCTTGCGTTTTGGTAGAGTACCAATAGACAGCTATCTCTGTTTCACGTGCCCATGTATATCGTATATCAAGGTGAAAGCCTTTTATGGAATATTGTATATCAAGAACATGCATGGAATATTGGATATAAATGTTTTAGAAGACAGTTGAGAAAGCCTTTTATGAGGTGAAAGTTATTATCTAAGTTTATGAACAAATTTATGTCATTTATCGGATATTAGATAAACCTGGGTTTGGATTATTGTTTTGGTAGAAAACTGATAGTTTCTTTTTTCCTTTAAATGATTATTGATTCAGAGCCATACTGATCGAAGAGAATTACAAATTTAGTGAATCAAAGAATCAAGTATAGGCATGCGTTTTCTTTTTTCCTGTGCAGAGCCATATTGTTAATTTGGTTGCTTCCTGATTTTGTGATGATTCATAGACATGAAAATACAAACGCTTTTTATCTATATCTGCAGTGAAAACTGTGTCTTTGGCTGTTACCACATGCTATTACATGCTCTAGCAATTTTTTTTAGCTTTTCCCCTGTCATGAACCTTTCATCATAGCTTGGTTGGTTTCACTTCTCAATTTTTTTTGATCGGATCATGATATGGGTTATGGAGATAACCTCACTAATTCTAAGGTAAGATGGGTTATAATGGCCTTCCCAAACCCCACACCTTTAGGAGCTCATAAACTAGCTGATCCTTTTTATGATTTCTTAATAAAATACCATCAGTTTTTTTATACTATATTTATTATGTAACTTCCCGGTTTAATCCCACATTGAAAGTGGGCTAAGACTAAGATTAATTTAGTCTAATGGGCATTCTACTATTAACTTCCATTTAAATATTTTGGACATGTGGTTCAGGCCTAGCAAAGTTAACAGGCCAGTTATTCTGTCAAGTTAGGTCGTGACAATTTGCACAAGAGTCGATCTAATATTAGGCCATGGTAAGAGGCTTGAGTAGGAAATGACTACTTGTAAACAGAGCTTAAGGGCACATTGACATGGAACCATCATTGGACTTTGTCTCATATGCATCATACTAGCTTCTTATCTTGAGTTATGCTATGCCTTGACGAGGATGTCATTCCCTTAAGTGAGGGACTTGTAATACCCGGTTTAGTCCCATATCGAAAGTGGACAAGATTAAGATTGAGTTAAAAGAGTCCGATGAGTGTACTACTACTAACTTTTGTTAAGCATTTTAGACTAGTGGTTCAGTCTCAATGAATTTAACAGGTTAGTTATCTCATCGGCTGAATATGATGCATTGTTTCTAATCAATAATTAGTCCTCATGACTACTCAGTGTATTGTATTATGCACATATTAAATTAACTATTATTTTTTCTTTCTTTTTTACCCTTTCTTGTCTCATACAGTTGAAATTTTCATTGGATCAGTTTTACAAACAGGAAGTTTGTTTAACCCATGTTCTACAGTGCTGAACACATTATATACGAGTTACAAAACAAGTCTGCCTAAACCATCCTGACTATTGCTGACCTTGGGAGCAGAAGCTTTTCATCATCTCTGGAAAACAGAGAGGGACATCATAAGAGTGAAAGCAACCTTTTAGAAGTTCCTGTTAGATACTTTTATATGTACCTTGCTAGTTGACCTTTATATTGGAACTAAATGCAAAATCAAGGTGCATGCAAAATGTCAGACATTTTGTTTCTAATGTCTTGTAAATCTTTTGTTGCCATCACAATGTTTACACTAATAATCTGGTTGATTCTTTATGACTAATTTTATCTCTAAACAGGTTTTTACTGCATCGGATAAGCCAGACTTTTCCAGACATGACAATCTTGGCTTTAATGGATTGGTGGATCCCTCTAAGGCCCTCTTATTATGTCATTCTTTAGATTATATAATCATGTATATATAATTGCAAAGTTTTTGCAGGAACCCAGCTGGATTGGCAATACTATGTACCTACAAGTTTGGAAGCGTAACTACTGGTTTAGAGTCATACAGATATGGTACTTCTTTCAACAACTCATGCTGGAGAGTATGCAGACATTAGTTGGTAAAATGTATCTATCTGATTACAATTACAGCTTGCAATGTTAAATGGCTTGGACTGCGAGCAGATGATCTGCAGATTGTACCTCAACAAGTGATGATGCAGTTGAAGCCACATGATATAAAAACTGCTAAAAGCCTAATGTCTTCCAGGTTGTTGCAGGTATGCAAGATTAATTTGCCAGTTTTATGAAATTTGGTCATATTCTGTAGCCTGTACAATAGATTGTATTAGATGGCCATATGCAATGTAAAAATGCCTAAATACAGAAAAATGATTCGTAAGTTGGAGAAGGGAAGTAAAAGAAATGCATTGTTCATGGTTAATTTTGCCATGAATAAAGAAATTGGCCAGAAACTGAAGTAGATAGATTGAAAACTTTAAACCCCAAAAGACATTTGGCTATGATTAATATTATAGATTAGCCTTAAGTTTTTTTACTTCCCCAATCGGGGAGCTATTTTGCTGAAATGCCTCGGACATTCACCTATTCACGAAAAATCTCCTTTATAGCAGATATTATTTACTTTTGCAAGTACATCATGTGATTATCTATTTTATTTATGAATCTCATATTACCAACTTGATAACATTATCTCAGAGAGCTATTCAAGTCATACGGCAAAATTTTCATGTAATCTCAATATGTAACACTCAGCTCATAGGATTGTGGAAACTATTTTTTTTCCCCATTGATATTAGATTATTGAGGTTTTTATGCTGCTACTTCAACTACTTTCCATAAACATGCTCTCCTGCGTTACCTCCAGAAAAGAAGGATATTAGTCAATTGATGTAGCAAGAAATAAGGTTTCCTAGCTACCAAATTTTTATAATGGTTGTGGGAAAGATTGACACAAGTGTTTTACATTTGCAGGAAATGTACCAGGCTGAGTTGTCATTGATGGTTGAGAGGGGCCATCGTGCAGAAATTGAAGCTCTGTACTGTCATGGATTTGATTTCTTGGGAAAATATATAGCAAAGAAGATTGTACAGGCTGATTACATTTAATGGTACCTTCATTTTCAACTAAAGTCTCCTTGTAGATTTTCATGATACTTCTTTGAGCAATCTTTTCACCTTTGATTGGCATCTGACCGAATGCAGTGATACTACTCCACGAAATAAGACCGAAGAGCAGCAAGGTTCATCGGAGTGGCAAACGGTAAGCAACATTGGACCTTCATGTAAGTGCGACTCTACAACTCAGCAGTCTCGTAACTTCCATAGATCTAATGCTTCTAAGTAGGTGCTTTTTACCCGGTCTTTCATAGTGTTCTATAATTCTAAGCAAAATAACATTCTGTTACTTGCAAGCATGATTTTGTTGTCAGGAAGTTAATCTGCATGAGTACTTGTTCTTAGCATTTCTTCATCCTAAATAAATGATCTATTATCTGTCATAATATCATATTTATCCCTGAATATAGTTGCGCAATATAATCAATCAACAGTAATCAAGTTAGTCTGCCACACTTTTAGATGTGCCAATTGAGCTCAAGAATCCGAAAACATGAGTAGCATGGATGTCATAGAATTTACAAGTATTTGGATCCAGTAAACAATCAGTCTAGAGCATAAACCGGGATGACGTGTAAATCTGATATCTGTCTGACATGATTCCTAACCCAAAACTTTCTTACTGGGATCCCCATTTGGATCCTATAATTCTACATGTCCGATCTAGATTCTAGATGAACCTGATCAGCAACACACATAAAACTATAGATTGCTAGGCATATGAATATGAAGTCCAGTATAAGACGTCAAAGGAGAAGCAACCAAACCATAAGAAACATTGCATTTTAGATTCTAGGCTATGACATGCTTCTTTATTAGAAGCCATGAACCAGCCGGTAAGAGTTTGCCTCAGGAGAGAAGACTGGTTGATTGCTGAAAAGTCTTGCCATAAGAGGTGTCATAAGTAGTTGAAATTGAAAAAGCCATGCCATAGGATGCGTGATTTAAGCTATAAGAGCAGCATCGTAAGAGATTAGCTACTGAATCCATTTCTGGTCGGTAGATTGGGTCCAAATCTTCTTTGAGAAGAAACAAGATAAAAGAAATCCTGAAAGCTACGGACAAAATTCTATATAAGGACAGAAGCTTTCCACCAGTTATTCAGAATAGTTTTTTTTTTAAAATTTAATTTATCAGTAGACTGTTAAGCCAGAGATGCTGGTCCTACACAACCAGATCGATGATTATGAGATCATCCGATATCACTTTACACTAAGACGTCCATCTTCTCATAATCAAAGATTTGTCACCCAAGGCGGATATGCATATGGGAGGTGGCAGGAAACCAGCCATATGCTTCCCCCGCCAACAGCACGATATGCTGTCCCAGTCATCGTCCCACATGAATGTATTGATGGGCCACGCAGTGAAAGAATGCTACGGCAAGGAGAATTGATAGTGGCAACGACGCAAGGGCCGAGCCGAGACCTCTCCAATCCTTCACCACATCCCCAGAAGATAACTCCAAGGAAGGATCAAGTATGCATGTATGTGGACAATAGCTAGAGAAGGGAGCAGGTGTAGCAGCAGCTGTAGCAGTAGTTTTTGGCTCTTAATGAAGAAATCAATGCGGCTGTTGGCCATGGCGCGTCGTACGGCTCGCCATTGGGTGTTGACAGCAACGGGTCGACCGCGGGCGGTCCTGGTGGCTGTCGTCTTGCGCATTGCCCATCGGTCCACCCGCCGCTGTGTCGTCTGCATGTCAACCCCCTAGCCATAGTCGTCATCATCAGAATATAATGGTGCAATCCTTCCTCCTCCATGCGACCCATGGGAAACACATTAGAGGACGTGGGGGTTGGAAGAGAACGCGGCAGCCCCATGTTAGGTTGTATTCCTTCCCTGTCGTGTTCCTCGTTTTCTTCCTGACATACAGTGTCACCGTCCTGTTTCGGATCCTCTCCACTGCTCAAAAAAATTAACGCAGGACCTCATAGATAATCGTTGCTGTTGGCCCCATTAGCTTTTAAGCAATGCACATGAATCAACCTCCAACTCTGTGTTGCTGTAGAAGGTTTAATCTACCAAAGAAAAGAGATCTTGTAGAGTTTAGATCGCCAACTGTTCCTTTTTCTTTTCTTTTGGTGGATTTTATGTAGCTACCGCATGGGTGGTCAATCTTAATGATCATCATCTTTCCATGTTGCACACCCTTGTTATTAAGAGAATCAAATTCTAGAGTGAAAGCTGAATGTTCAAACCAGTGTCTTGCTTTTCTGTTGACTAGCCGGAACACTGGTTGCAAAAACCCTCAATCAAGGTCAATGTGGAAGCAGGGCTAGTGTCTCTTGCACCGATTGAAAAGACTTCAGTACAAATATGATTTATATATCAGAATTGTGTGGTATTTATTCAAGAAGTTAAGATCAACTTCGTGTGGCACTTCACTATTCAAGAAGTTTAAGCGAAAAATATCAGGTCTATTTTATGTCTTCTTGTATAATTTTCCTATAAACAGAAGTGATCACCGACCCACAATGTGTACCAAAAACAACAGAACTCATCCATTGTGGATGTGTGATTAGTCTCGGAAATGTGTTCTATTTTGTACTGCAAGGAGAATGACGAACGTTCTGATATACAGTTAAGTAATATAATCCTTTTTGCTTTTTGGAAAAAAAAAGTGACAGATCGGATAATAACTAATAATGTTGGATGTCGAAAAATTACTTGTACTGCCAGATCTGAAGGATATCCTTTCGATGAGAATCATAAGACCTGTTTTGTTTGAAGTGACAAATGCTGCAATCCTCTGCAATTTTAGTCCAAGGCACTGAGTGGTCTTTTTTATGTTTACTTTGGTTCATAGAAGGACATTGTTGACGAACGAGACTTCGGCACGGAATATTCGACCGTATGTGCTTCGTTGGCATTTATCAGATCATTAACAACAATAATAACAACAGCAACAAATTCTTCTCTCTTTTTTTTTTTTTTTCACTTCCTGTCTCTAAAATGATCAACTCGAGGATAAATGATAACATTGTATCCACAGGAACGCAGTTTCAGGGAAGAGAGCAATGCGCAGGCTCGTGCGCGCACACGCGCGGACGCGGAGGGAGACGAGCGCCAATTGCTGCGAAAGTAACGCCACAGCCGACAGTTACAGTGGCGGGCGAGGAGATGCTCGTGGTTGGGATCTAACCCCTTTCGAGATCAGACGACCGGAGCACGCAGTACTTGACAGGTGTGTCCCCATCCTTTCTCTGCGCCCGGCCTCCTCATGTGGGGAGTCAGAGAGAGAGGACGAGATGGGGGTGGGGGTGGGGGGCCATCGTTGGCTTCTTCTCCCCACCTCCCTCTCCCCCACCGTCATTGCAACCCCCCACCCCCCCTCGCTCTCTCTCTCCCTCCCTCCCTCTAGGTTTTGTTCTTTTGTTTTGCTGGCCCGTGACGTGCCCATGGATGGACCGAGGGATGGAGGGAGTGCAAAACATGGACACGAACTCTTGCTGCCGTCGCAGCTGGGGCCTTGTCCGTGCATGAGATTCTTGCACACCGACATGCTTTAGTTTCTGCATCTACGAGTTGATTTGCCTGCTTATGCAGTAGCCTCGATCGCCACCTGGTAATAATAGATTTCAAGTGTTTGCGAACACTTCCCCACCACCTGTAATGGTTGAAGAACTGCTGCAACTCACAGTTGGAAGAAAATTGAAGAGTTGAAGAAGCACATAGTTGTTGGGAGCCTGTCTTCGCTGGCCAAGTGGGAATTTGCACATTTTAGAGGGCAAACTTAGTAGTAGTACTTCCCGTCCTCTCTACCTGTGCCTTTTTGCAGTACATAGGAGACAAGCAAACTCCCAAGGACTGCACCTGCAGATTAATTAGCTCGATAGTCATGTCTCTTGTTTGCTTCTGTGTTACTTTTTTTTTTTTCCAAGTATTCCTCCTATGGCTTAGGAGGTATGCTACCAAGACACCTGCAAGGACTACATCCATTAATACTTGAGGTTATCAAGAACGGGCATCCCTACAAGACAAATGACCTAGAATTAGGTGGCATCATCACTGTTCCAAGGAACAAATGCAACACCAAGCTGCAGTTTGGTAAACTTTTTTTTTTCTTTTTTTTTGCCCTTTTGCATGTGGGTAGTTCACAGCTGCCCTGCACACAAAAGGCCTTGCAAAACCCTAGACAGATACCCCCACCCACCAGCATTCGTTCTACTCGATGAATCCGTGCACGTGCATGGCATGCATTTTCAAATGCTTCTGTCACACGAGAGAAGATTTGATTAGGAGGGGCTGTGACTCACTCAACATGCCAAAAAGGATGTAATGCTTTCCTTAGATTCATTTAGGCGATGTTCTTCGGTAGAGGCCTCGTCAGTGTTTGTTGAATCAAAAAAAAAGTTGCCCCCCCCACACACACACCCTTTTTCTTCCTGATATGTTTAAACTCAACATGCAAAACCTATGGCCTTTAGCGGAGGATAAGATACGTGGTGTTGGTTCAAAAAGGTGGTTCCTGATGTGATTAATACGTTTTGTTCCTTCTGCGAAGAATACCAAATCATTAATCATCACGTGAAATATCAAATTGTTGTGACATTCTCTTGAAAACAAATTCTCAATTATTTTTCCCCCTATATCTCACATCATATCATTTTCTTCTTCCCCGCCCCATCACTCCTACCTTTCAGCGTGTACATAGAATTTTCTACTTTCTGCTGTTTCCGCAGTCCTCACCGCGTCATCGTGGCGCTCATGGCTTGTTAACGCGTGGCTCATCCCCTGCGCCACGCCACGGCTTCTTAATGTATCTATCTATCTTATCTGGTCTCCCAAGTTCTCATCTTCTCGTAGGGCTCCGTCTACGGTATCATCATCGTCAACCAATAGCCAGGCAGGTCATCATCCACCCGTGTATCCACACGCACCTGGTCCATTTTGTTTCCGTGACTTGTCCTCCCAACCATCCATTCCCGAAATGTTTCTTCTAGGACTTATCGGGACGAGCTCGATCACTTAAAGATTTAAAACCCTATTTATATTGTGTTCAAACTTTGGTACATGAATTCTGTCTGTCAAATAGGAAATAGATACGATTGACGTAACTAGTTAATCTTGCTTGTGTCGGCCTCCAATCGATGCCGCCTTTGATCAGACATACAGTTTATTATTATTATTATTATTATTATTATTATGATATGTTCCCATGCGCATTCTGTTCATCTCCATTCCATGTATGTAAGTAGGACATGTCTTCTCTGCCTGATGACAAAAATGAATATATATATATATATATATATATATACTGGAAGCACATAATTCAGGGCAGGGTCGTTTCGCACGTGAATGGCGCGTGTCCTGGAACGAGATGCTCATCCTTTCCTCCGAGCTGGCTGGCGTCACCGCGGTACCCTTTCTTTAACCTCCCTCTATTTGGTGACCTTCTCGGTCTCGTATAGTGAGCAGCGGAATTAAAAGAGAGGTCGAGAAGAGGAAGCGGATCTCGAAGTCTGCTTCCACTACAATCGCAGCGACAAAAGGAGAAGCGTTCCCTATTGACTCACAGAAGCAAAGCAAGAGTTGGAGAGGAGAGGACCGACAAGAAACGGGAGAAGATGCAGTCGGGATATGGAGGAGTGTCTGAGATCCAACAATTCATGGTGGATAGCTGCGGCTCTTCCCTGTTCTCCATGTCCACGGCGAACCTGAACCCTGCAGCAGCAGCAGCAGCAGCTGGGGCGGCCGCGGGCACCCCCACCGACATCCACTCCGCGGCCCTTCACCCCCTCAAGTACCATCCCCTCCCTCAACCTCACCACCCGCAACCCCAGCAGCCGCCGCCGCCGCTGCTGCTGCCTCCCCACTTCTCCCACTTCCACTCCATCCCCATCACCCAGCAGCTCTTCCATCAGCCCACCCACCCGTTCCAGCTCTTCCACCCTCAGCAGCAGCACTATCTTGAACCCAGAAGGCTCATTCCGCAGCACCACCTCGGCCTCGACCAGGAGTCGGCTCCCGAAACCTCCCCCTCGCCAACACGAATCATCCCCGGCAGCAGCGGCGGCGGAGGGCCGTCGTTCTTGTCGGCCTCCGTGAGATTTAAGCTGGCGATGAACGAGAGCAGCGGTGGCGGCAGCCCACAGGGGATGAATGATGATGACGGCATTTTGCAAGGAGATGATGCATCGGAGAGTCGCCTTCACCACTGGCCGAGAGAAGATGAGTCTGCCATCAAAGAGCTTTCATGGTAATCATTAACATGCACCTATAATCGGCAACGAGATCTCAAGTAGATTTTTTTGTCAAGTAATCCCACTAATGCATGCAATCTACCTTCGAATTTGTTTCATGTGGTGTCTGCAACAGGATCTTAATTAGATTTTTTTTGTCAAGTATTCCACTAATGCATGCAATCTATCTTCACATATGTTTCATCTGCTAATGCATGAGTCTCGATCTTTTCAGAAAAGAAGACTAAAACAACAACTAAAAATGTCTTCATCATATCGTTTGGATTCGAGTCTCTTTACAGTTCTTCGATGTTCTGCTGCTGTAACTCGTCGACTCGTGCTTGAACCACTGCAGGAGGCCACTGGACATAGACTACATCAGCAGGAACAACAAGAGACGCAAGGAGGAGGAACCCGCCGCCTCAAACGGCCGCTACTCCAAGAATAGCAAAGAGGTAGCCGGATCCGATCATGTGCAAGTCGCTGGCGGCGGTGGCAGTAGCAACTACAAGATCTTCAGCGAACTCGAAGCCATCTGCAAGCCCGGAGGCAGCAGCACGAACCCCCCCGGTGGTGGTACCAATAGGACTGGCTCGGGCTCTGCTCTCACCGGCGATGAGACCCCTCTCTTGCATGTCACCCCAACGGCTCCTCTGAGACTGCCTGCGACCGATCGCGTCGGCGGGTCGGAGACGTCGGCAGGAGAAGAGGCAACGGCCCAGGAGTTCTCTAAGGGAAGCGGGAGGCGGAGGAGGAAGCGGTGGCAGCGACAGCTGAGCTCGGTGGCCGCCTTCTTCGAGAGCCTCGTGAAGCAGCTCATGGACCACCAGGAGGGCCTCCACGGGAAGTTCTTGGAGGTGATGGAGAGGAGAGAGCAGGAGAGGACCAGCCGCGAGGAGGCGCGGAGGAAGAAGGAGGCGGCGAAGTCCAGCCGTGAGTCTGCGGCGAGAGCGCAAGAGCGGGCTCTCGCCTCCTCCCGCGAGGCCGCGATCATCTCCTTCATCGAGAAGATCACCGGCGAGAGCCTGAATCTCCCTTCCAAGCACCAATTCCCATCTCACACACCCGACGCCGACGACGCCAACAAGGAGGACAACACCACCGACACCGACAACCGCCAAATTGAGCCGTGCTCCGACACCTTCAACAATGGCGATCCAGATAGCAACAAGGTGTTTCCGAATACACGTCGATGGCCGAAACCGGAGGTCCAGGCACTGATCCGCGTCCGGAGCGGGCTCGAGTCGAGGTTCCAGGAGCCGGGGCTGAAGGGGCCACTGTGGGAGGAGGTGAGCGCGGCGATGGCGACGATGGGCTACCACCGCAGCGCCAAGCGGTGCAAGGAGAAGTGGGAGAACATCAACAAGTACTTCAGGAAGACCAAAGAAAGAGGGAAGAAGCGGCCGCAGCAGTCCAAGACCTGCCCTTACTTCCACCAGCTGGACCAACTCTACTCCAAGTCTCGCAACCACACGCCTAATGCAGATGTAGCCACCGCCAATGCTTCCGGAGGCAGTGACGACCGACGGAAAGACAACTCCGATCTACTCGACGCGATCATGGCGCCGAACGATGGCCACAGCTTCAAGTTCTCTGATATGGCCACTTTAGGATTCGATTTCAGCAGCAAAGGCGACGAGAGCGACCAGGCTACTGCTGCAAAGGGCTCTCTTGTGTCTCGTCCGGAGCACGATGATGAAGAAGATGAAGACGACGACGACCAGGGTGGTGGTGGTCGGGGGGAACAGTACGAAGAAGAAGAAGAAGAAGAAGAAGAAGAAGAAGAAGAAGAAGGGGAAGGCCAAGGCCAAGAAAACCTCTGCAGACCAAGTCTTCCGCTCGATCAAGAGGAAGACGAGCTACATGATTCCAGCGTCTTCTTCCAACGCCTCCAATCCTGAAGTTGCAGACACGTACGTAAGCCGCTCTCTTACTCTCTCCTCCACAGCCTCTCTGAGCTCAAATCCAATCAGGCCGTATAGATTAGTTCTATTAGCTGAATCCAATAAACCATGCTTGTATACTCGACCTATCAAGCAGAAATCATAGGTGTAATGTATCATTTCCGTGTTTGATTTCCTCTATCTTGTGGAACAAGAACAGACGCCTTCACTGGATCACCGCAGGCGACTTTGTCCTACGTCAGGGATGATTGAAGCCTGTCTCCGGTGCCATGAGACGGATGTGGGTCTTATACGTGCAAGTGGATCCAAAACACCGCAGTATTGCTACTGTGGACATGCAGGGTTTTGTGTTGGGCTGATGCCATGGTAGGTGTTGCAGACTGTAACAGGTGATGGAGAAAGGGGTTTTGTTGTGGCGGAGCAAGCGAGATGTATATACACATGTACGTATGCAGTTGTCGGAAGTTGGACGGAAATGGGACGCCCTCTTCTCTGGATTCTGTGTGGTGGGCAATGGATTCGTTCTCCTGTACACATCCCAGAGCTGCCATTGACGTGCAACAAAGGTTGCCGTGCTGCTTGTTTGGATTGAAGGGGAATCCAAACACGCAGCCACAGCCCTCTCTCTCTCTCTCTATCGCCTCTTAGTTTCTTTTCAGGTTTGACCATCAGCCACAGGGAAGGGAAGCTAATCGTGTGTTCTGTCAATGACTGCATATTGATCTTGGTTGCGGAAATCTGAGGGTAGATACTTCCTCTCTGTGTTGGTAGAAGCAGAGCAGCGTATGGTCGCCATGCTTTGGGGGCATCTGCAGTGAGAAGAAGGTTGGGGACCAAAAGCTTGTTTTTTCTTCCATTAGTATTAGCTCATGGGGTGTTATTATTAAGCTTAGATTCCGACAGATATGCTAATGCTTAGTTCATATTTTACATAAAACTAATCAAAACGAGGTGATGCCAAACATAATTTATAGGTCTCGATCCCACATATCCAGGCTGAAGATTAGGGTTTTGACATGGACAAGTTTGTTCGTTTAGAACATTGATCCTGCACTGAAAGTTTTCATGCCAAAGCCATTATTGTAATGCATTGAAGTCCGGTACACCAAATTTAGTCATTATTGGTCAAAATGACATCTCAAGTTTGGTATTATTTTTACGACTAGAATATGTATTTGATGGTGATGTACCAGATTCGCTTACCAAACGTTAAGGGTTCGAAATCTCATCAAATAAATCTTATCATATAAAAAAAAACTCGAGATTTGAATTCACATTAGATATATCTATACACGCAAAATATTCGATATTTCAAAGGGCGCCTTGTCCTCACGGCTGAGCAGTATAAAATTTCTGAAGTACTTCAGTCTAGGATATTTACCACGCATCACAACTCTTTGATCAATTAAGTAGTGTCTCCACTCGGTATAAGCAATAGGTCGATCTTCTAATGCAGTAGGTTGATCATTGTAGTCTTCTAAAGAACCCTTTTATACGATGGCTAGTGGCAGTACTACGTATTCTTTTAAGGATCACTACTTCAAAGTTTTCTTGAGGCATCAGAAATAAATCCACAAGTAGTTGTTTGCCCTGTATAATCAACTTTACCTTAGAACACATTTTATCATATATTAGGATTCGTCCATCAACAATCTTGACTTCGAATTTGTCATAGTCTTCAATGTGATAGGCTAATCGGTTAGGAAGCTTTTTGTCCATAAAATTATTAGTGCTACTAGCATGGATTAAAATAGTAATAGGCTGATGTTTCTAAATTCCTTCTTCATGGTTTGCGGGTTAGAGTAGTCGGCTAATGCACGCATTGTATTTGTGATAGGTCTAATATCTTCATCAAAATATATACCTTCATGATCGGATCCCACGTCGTCAGTCTCTGATTCCTCCTTAATTGGGTCAATCGTTAGAAGTTTGTCACAGCCTTCATGATTGTACTTCACATTGTCAGTTTTCAATTCCTCCTTAATTGGCTTAATCGTAAGTGATGTATAGCAAATATCTTGGACTAAAGTACTTTCAAAATTTAATGCTGTCCAGTTTTAAGGACAAGGCTGATTTAAAGAGGACGAGTTTGATAGGACCCTAACAATGTTGGGTTCACATATATTGTCATGTTCTCTCAGTCATGTTGGTCGATCCAATCAAGTCAATTAGGAGTCCAAGCTCAACTAGGAATTGGATTCACTAGGAGTCTAATTGATTAGGAGTCCTAGTATGAGTCTAATTGAGTAAGAGTCCAAGCATGAGTCTATTTTAGGAGTCTAACTTTAATTAGGAGTTGGATTGGAGTCCCTATAAATAAGAGTGTAATACTTTTGTTTTCATCAATCAATGAAGAAAGTTATGTTTTAGCCTATTAGCCATAACCCAAGGAGGGTTGATCTCATATAGAGATCAAAGAGGTCGATCCCCTCGAAGTGATCAAGTAGGCTCGATCCCCTCGAAGTTATCGTTTATCCCTCCTTTTCTATGATAGAACCCTAGTATTCCTATCATTTGGCATCAGAGCCATGTTAGATACCTAGGGGTTCCTATCATTTGGTATCAGAGCCACGATAAAACTCTAGGGGTTCCTATCATCTTGTATTAGAGCATCGTTCTTTAGCACTTTCTTTTTACCATTCATCAACACCGCCGTCACCACCCTTGGCATTTTCTTCTCTTTTTTCCTCATTGCCATAGGCGCCCACTTCCTTCATAGCCACACCAAATAGGACATTGCTGATGTTATTAACCCTACACCGGAACACAAATTGAAGATTAAAGATTTGTAGTCTTACGCAATGACTATGGCTGATGCAAGGGATGCCAAGTTTGAAACCTTCAAGACCATCATGGAAGAAAGATTGTAAGAATACTTCATCGAATTCAATAGGTCTATAGGAAAACCCCTAACAAATCTCAATATGGTGAAAGTTCCAATATCAAAGATAACCGATCTAAAAAGTGTGATCAAGTGTAAGATACATGATACTCACGCATAAGGGTAAAGTTCCCCGGATGGGAAGATGAAAGCCCAATCAGTTAGATCTCACAGGCTGAAAAGTTTTTTTTTATTTTCACAGGACTCCGGAGGAACCTAAGGTGGAGATAGCTTTGATTCAACTCGAAGGAGATACGATCCAGTGGTATGATTTGTACGAGACCTATCATGAAGTCTCTTCGTAAGACAGTTCAAGAGAGAGCTCCCGATTCGTTTTGGACCGTCAGAGTACAATAATGTTAATGGATAACTCACCAAAATCCACTAGACTTCCACATTATAGGAGTACCAGAGCAGATTTGAGCGTATGCTGAACCAAACCCGAGATTGGTCCAAGAAACAATTGGTGAGAAAATTTATTGAGGACTTACTAAAAAAAAAAAAATTATCGAGGGACTTAATCCCGAGATTCATGTGAAATTAAAGCTCGTCACCCTCGTACCGTGATAATTGTCATATCATTTGCCAACGTGCATGAATAAAAAATCAATATGGACACTCGCCAAAATAAAAGCTTTAATAGACAGTTAATCAGTAAGGCGCCCACCCTATCTATTCCCAGTTAAAACCTGGACATCCAAAGGCCGATTAGAGAAGAACCCAAGGAAAAATCAACAAAAGATTTGTGCTAGCATTGTGATGAAAATCAATGCAACAAGGGTAGCTTCTAAAGATTGAGCCAATTAAGGAGAAATAAAAAACTAACAATGTGGGATTCAATCATGAAGGTATGAATTCTGATGAAGATATTGGACCTATCACACATACAATGCATGCATTAGCCGACTACTCTAACCTACAAACCAAATAATAGGGTTATATCATATTGTTACATGTTGAATCTCAGATTTTGATATTGGAATCAATGATGAGTTATTGATCTAACATGGGTTGTTAGAAGTTGATTGATGCAGAATTAACTACGACAAAGAGAATATGTCAATCAGAGGTTTCGCCAAAGTCAAGTCCATGCATCGGGTCGGGGTTCGGACGATGCGGTTAGGAACTCGCCAAGAGTGCGTCGGGAGCTTGCCAGGATGGCACAAGGGAGTTTGTCAGAAGAAGATTGAGACTCACCAGAAGATTGTCGGGGGTAGCTGAAAAGATTGTTGGGAGTTAGGAAGTCTTGAAGTGGCTGTGTTTGATAATTATAATTGTAATTAATTAAGTCATAGTTAGCATCATGCAGGTTAATCATGACGAAGAAAAAAGTATTATAGATCAGACATGGATTCAGGATCAAGCTTAGGCATCGGGCCAAGGATTGGACGATGCAGTAGGAGCTCGCCAGGAGTTCGCTAGGAGATTTACCAAAGGGATTGAGAAGCTCGCTAGGAACATGTCGGGAGATAATCGGAGGAAGACTGTGAGACTCGTCGCTAGAGATTCTGGAGGTTGCCATAATGCGGGAGTGAGGTCATTAAGCTTGATGGTAATGCTTGATTGTAATTTTTAAGTCGTAGGTTAAGAGTGAGTTTGATTTGAGTGTGATTTAGAAATCAACTCAAAGAGGCAATCGAGTCCACTATTGGAGTTTGATTAAGCTCAAGTTGAGATCAATTGGTTGACCAAAGGATTAGTCAATATCAGGTTCAAGCCGGAATTCGAAAAGTGGAGGAAACCACTTTTTCAAAGATTCCAACGGGTAAACTGCTCGTAAGTGACGGGTAAACTATCATCGCCCAGGTTTTTGAGCAACTGACGACGACTACACTGCCCAGGGCCGGCGGGTAAACCGCTTGTACCTGTGGTTTCGGGCGGCTGAGTTGCCTAGGTCGACGAGTAAATCGCTCGTACCCTGATTTTTCGGATATGTTTGAATTTTGGCTTTAAAATTCTGAAGTCATTTGAGGCTATAAATGCCCTAGATTTTCGTGCATTCTACATAATAATATTGATGATTATATTCTAAGAAAATATTGTGTATGAATTGTAAGAAAAAGAAAACGGGTAAGGAATTGATCCAAGAGTTGTAATCTTGTCCCTCTTATAAGTGTTGTAAGGGTTTGATCTTCACCCAAAAAAGATTAATAGTGGACGCCTGTGTGCCTCAAGGAAGAGGACTCGAAAGTGGACATAGCCCAATTAGTGTCGAACCACTATAATTGTAAGTATTCTTACTTCTTTGATTTACTGCTTACAATTGTCAGGTTCTTAATTGATTTCAAAACACAAATAGACACTTCTAATTTTTTATTTACGTTTTGAAATCAATCACTTTACTTACGATATTGTCTATCTTCTTATTTAGATTTACTTATTCTTTTTTAGTCATCTTTAAGCAAGAAGCTTAGCAATTCTCTATAAGATTCACTTACTTAACTTAAATGAAATATTTTAGATTTTCTATCTTGCTTTAGGCGAAAAGTTTTTATTTAAAATATTAATTTACTCTTGCACTAATTCAACCCCCTCCACCCCCTCACCCCCAACTCTCTTAATGCCAATTGATCCTAACAATTGGTATCAGAGTAAGGTAGTTACATATTAGATTAACACCCACTTGAGTAAATAGCTTGTTTGACATGAACGAGGGACATTCCATCTCATGTCCTCCCATGTTCAGTAGAACGGATTACACGTATTAGAAGATATGAATGTGTATTTTTCTTATCTTTTTGGACCTTGATTTATGAAATGCTGTTGAGAATCAATTTGAAAAATCTTTTAAACCAATGAATGAGCTAAATGATTTGGAAATGAAGAATTTTTGTTTAAATGCAAAGACTGTTAATGTATTGTTTTGTGCTCTTGATAAGAATGAGTTTAATCGTATTTCCACTTGTGATTCGATTTTCGATATTTGGCATTCATTAGAAATGACACACTTAATCTAAATGAATCATTAAATGAAAATACTTCTAAAAATGAATAAGAAGAACACCTTCCTAAGAATCAGAAGAAATATGAACCGAGAACAACATATGACTCCTCGAGTGAAATCTTGAGTGATGAGGACTTTAAACATTTGACAAATGAATCAGAAAATTTAATCAACATGAACCATAAAAATAATTTAAAGATGGACAAAACTTCTTGCTATGAACGCAAGAAGCCAAGGCGCTCCAAAGATGAAGAATACAATCAAGAAAAAGTGGACGATCTCGAGCTCGTGGCTAACCACGATAAGGTAAGTAACCCACTTGAAAGCTCTTTGACTTTTAATGAGTTATTACTTTCTTTTCATGAGCTTTATGATGAAGTTAGAAAGATTAGAAAATCCTATAAATTACTTAAGATAGAGCATGCATCATTAATTAGTAAATTTGATGAAATGCATGAAGTAGCACCAACACATAATACATACACCAAACATGAAACCTTACATGACACTTTATCATTACACAATGCTTGTTTTAAATGTGATGTGCTAAATAGTGTTAAAAAAGAAAACATCATACTAAGACAAACCTTAGAGAAATTTGAAATAAGGAATAAATCCCTTAATATGATTATTACTAATAAGGTTCATATTAATAGAAGAAATGAAATAGGTTTAGTAGGCAATACCAAATAAAAGCAAACTACTTTTGTTAAAGGGCCAACCTTAAATCTACCATAAAAAATTAAATGTAATTTTTGTGGAATATTAGGATATGTGGCTTATAAATGATCCTTTAAAAATTATAGTCATCACAAATTAATTTGGATTCATAAAAGAGTCATAAACAACTTTAATCCATTAGAGAAAATGGGAAGAACATAAATGAGTACCTAAATCAAAACCTCCATAAGATCTAATATTCTTTAAAAACTCACTGGCCGAAGTAATAACAAAAAAATATTGAAATTAAAATTATTGACAATGAATCTTTTGATGGTTCATCATTATACGATTAGTATTGATGATGCATAGCTAGAGTATACAAGTATGAAAATGACCTAGAACCAAAGAACATTAGTTTTTGAAAATTATATTTAGTGAAACTTACAAAAATGAGATTTTTGATTGAATGCTAAGATCAAAATTATTGGCTTGAATATTTGGAATGATTATTATTAAATAACTTAAATGCTATGGTTATTGAATGATTGATTTAAATGGTTGAATAGTTGTATGAATGTGTGTTGATAAATGATAGATTAATTTTGAATTTAAATATAAAATAGATAAAAATTTAGAAATGAGTTTGTTAACTCATTGCACTATGTGTGAAGAGTTAGATTCTTTTAAAAGTTGAAATTGAGATAGATTTAATTTTGATTGAAGATATTTTATGAAACCATACTTGATGAATTAATGATGGATTGCGACCATGCTTAATGAGTTTATATTTCAAAATTATGCATGATGATTTTTGTGATTTATGGTTTATTGATCTTTGCCATAATCAAATCTCTTTTTAAGTTTTAAATGAAAATACATGTTTTTATTTGACTTAAAAGACAAGATGTGATTATATGAAATAAAAAGAGAATATATTTTTCGTAAAAAATTTTCTATCTTATAAAATTTTAAAAATAGATTAATGAATCAAATATTTATTTTTTATGAATCTCTTAAACTATGAAAGTGATTTTTGATGATTTGAGCTTAAATAAGTTATTATCATGAGTTTTAGCAAGTTTAGAAAATAAAACTTAAAATCTTTACATAAATACTTTGATTATAAACTTTACATAAATTTCCTAATGGCTACTTTGAATGACTAAGGGAGAAACAAAAGCGATATTTTGTAATAACGAATTTAAATACTTTGACTATGAAAAACCTTCATTGGACGAGGAGCAATTTGTTAAGAAAAAAATTATAAATTTTAAATACATGAGATTTACATGATTGGATTTTTATTTTATTTGGAATTTTAAATACATAAGATTTATTTATCACTTTTGTTGAAATTTACAAACAATAAGGAGGGGCAAATTTATTAATTTTAATCATGTCTTTTGTTACTTAAAGATTTGATTTTATGACATGATCTTCTTGTATTTTTGGGCATAATTTGAATATGAATGTTAAGAAGAAATTATGCAATTATATTTCCTTCTTAAAAATGATAAAAAGTGGTAGATAAAATTATCAATATGATTGGAAGCAAATTAGATATAATAACATTGAATGAAAAATAATTTGCTTAGACGAAAGTTTAGAATTTTAAATTTTTTAAATACATGCCAAATGCATGATTTGCTACATTGCTTGAAATTTGTATAAGATAAATTAAATTACATGAGTAGCTCTTGATTTTTATGGATTTTAAAATTTACATCTATAAAATTGAGTATTTTTATGATGTTTTTCACTTCTATATCTTGATTCTACCTTATTGTTTACACAAAGTAGAGAAAAGAAATCACTGGTATTTCAAGAGATCGATAAGTCTATTAATTTCATTTGAATCTCTTGAAATTGGTTTTGAGGATTTTGAAATTGAATGAATTCTTTATCTATATCATGATTTTGATTCATTAGAATTATAACTTCAAATATTTTATGAATCAAAATCTCTTATTATGTGTTCTCATAATATTTAAAAGGAGATTTTTATATACATCGTGATCTTGATAACTTGAGATTTCTTATGTATGAATCAAAATATTTTATTATCTTATGATTTGTCTCTTGATATTCAAAATTTACCTTCATGAATTGTATATCTTATCACCATGTTTATTTTTTTGATATATTTCATGTGATGATTTGAAAGATGATGTAATGAAAAAAGTTTTGCACTATTGTAACCATCCCTTCTTTTTTACAATGACAAAGGGGGAGCAAAAATTATTAGATTACATTGTTAGCTTGAATATTGCAAAGGAAGTAAAAATTTGCTAGCTTGCACTTCTCAAAAGAGAAGAAAGAACTCACTAGCTTACATGTTATAAAGTGATGAAAATTTTGCTAAATTGTTAAGCTTTCACATATCAAAAACTTGCTAATTCTCTTTTTTGTTGATAACAAAGGGGGAGAAGATATGATGATGAAAAATCATGTATGATGATAATACATATTGATTTTTGAAAATATATATGATGATTTGAAATAATAATCATGATTTTATTATAATGATATGATGGTGTGATTAAAATAGTTTCAACTTTGACTTTTGAGCTCATCTTAATATTCTTTTTGAAATTTATTAAGAATTCTTCTTAATTATATTTTTGCAAAAACTCATGTGTTTTAAAAATTATTAGCCCTATAATTTACCTTTTTGTTGATGACAAAGGGAGAAAAATATACATTGATGACACATGACATTGAGAAATATACATTGATGACATATGATTTAATGACTTGAAATATACATTGAGAAAAGGTATCTTGGATATCTTTTTGAAACTCATGATTTAATGACTTGATGCAAATTTGTGTTGAAATTTATGAAGAATGTTTTATTGCTTGAATTTAAGAGTGTGTAATTCACTTAAATTTAAGTGACATAGATTTAGGAGGAGTTAGGATTAACTCCTATCATCAATTGATTGTCATCATCAAAAAGAGGAGATTGTTGAATCTCGGGTTTTGATGATGAAATAAATTGATGGGTTATTGATCTAACATGGATTGGTAGAAGTCGATTGATGCATGATTAACTACAATATAGAGAATATAACAATTAGAGGTTTGGCCAAAGTTAAGTCTATGCATCGGGCCGGGGTTCGGACGATGCGATTGGGAACTCGCTAGGAGTGCGTCGAAAGCTCGCTGAGGGTATTATGAGCTTGCCAAGATGGCGCAAGGGAGTTCGCTAGAAGAAAATCGAGACTCACCGAAAGATTATCGGGGGTAGCAGAAAAGCTTGTCGGGAGTTGGGAAGGTCTTGAAGTGGATATGTTTGGAAATTATGATTATAATTAATTAAGTCATAGTTAGAATCATGCAGGTTAACCACGGCAGAGAAAATATGTTACGGGTCAGACATGGACCCAAGATCAAGCTTAGGCATCGAGCCAAGGATTTGACGATGCGGTGGGAGCTCGTCGGGATTTCACTAGGAGATTCGTCAAAGGGATCAGGAAGCTCGCTAGGAGCATACCGAGAGATTACCAGGGAAGACTGTGAGACTCATCGTTGAAGATTCCGGAGGTTGCCGAAATGCAGGAGTGAGGTCATTAAGCTTGGTGATAATGTTTGATTGTAATATTTAAGTTGTAGGTTAAGAGTGAGTCTGATTGAGTATGATTTAGAAATCAACTCAAAGAGACAACCGGGTCCACTATTAGGGTTTGATTGAGCTCAATTGGTTGACCAAAGGATTGGTCAATATCAGGTTCAAGTCGCAATTTAAAAAAGTCGAGGGAACCACTTTTTTAGAGATTCTGATGGGTAAACCGCTGGTAAGCAATGTGTATACCGCTGTCGCCCAAGTTTTCTGGCAGCTAACGATGGTTGAACCGCCCAGGGCTAACGGGTAAACTGCCCATACCCAGGGTTTTGGCAGTTGAGCCCCTAGGTCGATGGGTAAATCGCCTGTACCTATATTTTTCGGGTATATTTGAACTTTGGCTCCAAAATTCTAAAACTATTTAGGGCCATAAATACCTTAAGTTTTGTTACATTCTACATAATAATTTTGGAAATTATATTATGAGGAAATATTGTGTGTGAATTGTAAAAAAAAGAAAATGGGTAAAGGAGTGATCCAAGAGTTATAATCTTGTCTCCCTTGTAAGTGTTGTAAGGGTTTGATCTTCACCTAAAGGAGATCAATAATGGATGTTGGTGTGCCTCAAGGAGGAGGACTAAGAAGTGGACATAGGTCGGTTAGTGCCGAACCACTATAATTGTAAATGTTCTTACTTCTTTGATTTACTGCTTACAATTACTGGGTTCTTAATTGATTTCAAAACATAAATAGATGCTTCCGATTTTTTATTTATGTTTTGAAATCAAGGCTTCAAAATTAAGCACTTCACTTATGACATTGCCTATCTACTTATTCAGATTTGCTTATTCTTTTTGAGTCATCTTTAAGCAAGAAGCTTAGCACTTCTCTATAAGATTCACTTGTTTAACTTAAACGAAAAGCTTCAGAATTTCTATCTTGCTTCAAATGAAAAGTTTTTGTTTAAAATGTTAATTTACTCTTGCACTAATTCACCCCCTCTTCTCAGTGTCAATTGATCATTACATTACACCCTTATTGATAGGGTTCTATAGTAGAAAAGGAGATTTGGTACCCGCATATCAATGATAAGGGCTGAAGGCAGCAGATGAGAGTGACGGTAGCAGTGACAGGGGACTAGAGGAGGATGAGGAGGGGAGGAGGAGAGGAGGGGAGGAACAACTCATCAAAATCTATCGGACTTCCATAGTACAAGAGTACCAGAGTATATTTAACCAAACCCGAGAATGGTTTGATAAACAATTAGTGAGAACATTTATCGAGGGACTTAATCTCGAGATTTAGTGTAAAGTTAAAGCTTGCCACCCCCGCACCATGATAATCATCATATTATTCGCCTATATACATAAAGAAAAAATCAATATGAACACTCACCGAAATAGAAGCTTCAATAGACAAGTAATTAGCAAGTCACCCACCCAATCTATTCCCAACCAAAACCTGGACATCCAAAAGCTAACTCAAGAAGATTCCAAGAAAAAGTCAACAAAGGATTGGTGCTCGCATTGTGATGAAAATTGATGCAAACAAGGGTAGCATATGACGATTGAGCCAATTAAGAAGGAATCAAAAACTAATAATATGGAGTCCAATTATGAAGGCTGTGACAAACTCAAAGTTGCTGATGGACGAATCCTAACTTATGATAATAAGTGTTTAAAGGTAAAGCTGATTATATAAGGCAAACAACTACTTTAGGATTTCTTTTTGATGTCTCGGGAAGATTTTGAAGTGGTGATCCTCAAAAGAAGACATGGTATTACCACTAGTCATCGGATAAAAATGATTCTTTAGAATACTACAATGACTACTGCACTAGAAGGCCGACCCATTTCTTACACCAAGTGGAGAACTACTTAATTGATCAAAGGGTTGTGATGCATGACAAATATCCTGGACTGAAGTACTTCCAAAATTTGATGTTGCTCAGTCTTGAGGGCAAGACTGATTTGAATAAGGCAGGTCTGATAGGACCCTGACAAGATTGGGTCCATGGGTTCACATTTAATTCGAGTTGAGTCATGTTTGATTTGTTTAGTCGAAATCAGTTATAAGTTAATTAATTCAATCGAGTCAGTTATGAGTTTGGTTGGAGTCAGTTACTATCTTCAGTTAAGATGGAGTCGATTATTATTTCAGTTAGGAGTTTATTTAATTTTTTATTATTTAATTAGGAGTCCAAGTCTAAAAGAACTTTAGGTGGAAGAGTCAAAGTCCAAAGGAGCTCTCGATAGAACTCTAGGGCTATAACCATTTCTTTTAATCAACCAATAAAGAAAGTTATTTTTTAGCCAATAAACCAAAACTTTAGGAGGGTCGATCCTCTATAATGATCAAGGAGGTCGATCTCCTCGAAGTAATTAAGGAGGCCCGATCCCCTCGAAGCGATTGTTTATCCCCTCGTTTCTACGATAGAACATTAGGATTCCTATCATCTAATATCAGAGGCTCCTTCAAACCAAATGATAGGAACCCTAGGGTTCTATCTTACCTCTGATACTAGACGATAGGAACCCATAGGGTTCTATTGTTGCTCGAATACCAATGATAGAAATCCTTGGGTTCTATCGTAGAAAAGATGGGGATAAACGATCACTTCGAGGGGATCGACTTTCTTGATCTCTGTAGAGGATCGACCCTCCTTGGGTTATGACCAATAGGCTAAAACATAACTTTCTTCATTAATTGATGCAAACAGAACTATTACACCCTTATTTATAGGTATTCCAATCCAACTGCTAACTGAAGTTGGGCTCCTAAAATAGGCTCCTACTCAATTAGACTCTTAGCTGAATCCAACTCCTAGTTGAGCTTGGACTCTTAATTGACTTGACTGGACCGACCAAGATAACTCAATAGAATAGATGTGAACCCAATTTTGTTAGGATCCTAATCATTGGCCTAGCTTCTACTTCTTGGATCTCGTTTGATGCTTGTTTGCCCTAAAATTTGTTGATTTTGTGCTAAAGATTAGATTTTTCGAGTCCTTCCGAAGGGCTCTTGTGGAGATGGGGTGTTGCAGCGGGTCTTTGTTCTCCCTTCACAGCCCAATGGCGGTGGCAATGCTGACCTCGTGCATGAGCCTGTCATCTCAGAAGTTGTTGTGCTCTTCTTTCACAATGTGTCTGTTGTCATCGTTCTTATCCTAGAGTTTGGGATTCTATTTCTCGATGGCCAATAGATGTCATTTGGGTACATATCCATTGTATTTTACCATCCCTCCAAATCTTTAAGCTCAATTGTTTGTCTCAGATAATTTGTATCCAATTGTTACTCGAAGTGTCACACGCTTATCTTAATCAGACTTAATTTATGCACATCAACGGATATATAGAGATAAATGGACTTCTTTTCTCAAAATTTAGAATCTATTATTAAGTTAGGAGATCGCTATTGACAACCTTTTTCCTTTTTTTTATAACCCCCTTCATTCAATCAATTAGAAAAGTTACAAACCATAATTTTACTAAATATAATCCTTTCATTACCGATCATACCTTTTTTTAATTACCACCTCTCAAGATACTATTATTTCATATTTAGAATGGTGATGCAAAGGTTAACAATATAACATTTATCTGGGTTGATGCAGATTGACCCATAACGGACTGTTGAAAATGATACAAGAGATACGATAAAGATATCATCTTCAACCACTTCATCTCCAACCATCTTAAGATTCAAATTTAATTTTGATAGAGTAAATCTCATCTTCTAATCTTCTCTAACATGTATAAATAGAACTATGCCAACTACCACTGATTTCGCGTCTCCTTCCACAGTGCGACAAAAATAGAGCACCTCTGCCTCTACCTCTTATGCCGTAGTCGTTGGATCCTTGTCCTCAACCTCTACCTCCTCTATCGAGGGCTTCTCTCTCTGCCCTCCCTTATCACAACAAGCACGACCTCTACCGTTGCTTGTCTTTATCCCTATCGTTGGCATCGACATCTTCGTCATCACTGGCCGTGAACGACACCGAAAGCACTGTGCTTTCCTGCCTCCTGCTCCACCCGTTCCATCGCAGTAACCTCGTCACTCCCCTTGTCCGCGATGCCCCACCCTCTTCTTCCTCTTCGACCAACGCTATCATGCATAGTCCTCACTCGATTGACCCCCGTCGCTAATGTAGCCTCATCCTTCATTTATCGATGCTGCCATATTCTTGCCTCTAAGCGTGTCACTAACTGCTACCACCATCAACGTCACTCCCTTCTCCATCGCCAGCCTTCGCCACCCAATCGCGCCCCTTCTTCCTCCTCTCCCGGATCAGCACTGACGCCGATCAATAAAGTGGAAGGATTACAGTTGCTGCCTGTCGCGCTCTGCCTTCTTACCACTACCACATATCCTTTATATGCAGAACTGGCAACATCCAGTGGAGCACCTATAGCTTGGCGCTTAGACATGAACAACACCAACTCAACCTGTGGTGGTCGCAACGCCCTCCCCTCTACGAGTGATAGCCCCTCGACCCTTCACCTACTATCACTACACTCAGACGGTGTAGATCACAACAATCACCGCTTGATCTATACCAAATGATATGTTAAGACCTTAACTACGTCGGATCCATCTATTTAGGTCATGTTAGTCGAAGTCAGTTATGGGTCGGGTGAACCTCATCAAGTCAGTTATGAGTGATTAGAGTTGGTTTTTATCTTCTATTGGGATGAAATCAGTTATTATCTTTAGTTAAGAGTTTATCAGTTAGTTAAGAGTCGAAGTTGAGCGGGACTCTTGGTAGAGCCTTATAAATAAGACTATAAATTCTTTATGAAAATCAAGGAATTAAGTATTAGTTTTAGCCAAAAACAAAACTTTAGGAGGCGATAGATCCCCTCGAAGTGATCTAGGAGGCGATAGATCCCCTCGAAGTGATCGAGGAGGCGATAGATCCCCTCGAAGTGATCGAGGAGGCGATAGATCCCCTCGAAGTGATCGAGGAGGCGATAGATCCCCTCGAAGTGATCGAGGAGGCAATAGATCCCCTCGAAGTGATCGAGGACGCGATAGATCCCCTCGAAGTGATCGAGCCCCCTCGAAGTGATCGATTATCCCTCTTTTCTACCCTCTTCCTCCACGATAGAACCATAAGGTTATATAATCTAGTATAAGAGCAACATTCCTCGGCACTTTCGCTGTTATCATTCATCACCCTCACTATCGCCCTTGCTATCATCGTCGTCACCATCTTCCACACCACCTCTTCTCATCTTTATGCTGCTACCCATAACATTGTTGTTCATCTATTTCGTCTTTATCACAGTCATCATCAACAAAAAAAAAAAAAGTGGTGGGGAAGGTAAGAGAAAGAGAAGAAGAAGAGCATCACTGCCACGTTGCTCTTCCCTTTCTCCCCTGCCGCAGTAGCCATTGCTGATGCCTTTATCCCCGCCGGCCACCGCTTTCCTCTCCTCCCTCATCTGCGGCAGCCTTCTTGGCCACAACCCCTGTCATCACCCTTCTCCTCCCCACTACATGTTGTTCTGTCGTGGAGGAAGAAGGTGGAAAAGGGAGATAATCGATCTCTTCGAGGGGATCGGGCCTCCTAGATCACTTTGAGGGGATCTACCTCCTAAAGTTTTGCCTTTGGCTAAAACTAATACTTCTTCATTGATTGATTTTCATAAAAGAGTTACAACCTTATTTTATAGGGCTATGTCAAGTGTCTCACTAATCTTTGACTTTTAACTAACTTGATAAACTCCTAACTGAAAATAATAACTAACTTCGTCTCAACTGAAGATAAAAACCAACTCTAACCACTTATAACTGACTTGATATGGTTCACTCGACCCATAACTGACTCTGACTAACATGACTCAACTTGAATAAATGGACCTGACTTAGCTAGGGTCCTAACAGACCCGCCCTCTTCAAATCAGTCTTGTTCTCAACGCTGAGCAGCATCGAACTTCGGGGGTACTTCGGTCCAGGATATTTATCACGCGTCATAATCTTTTAATCAATTAAATAAAGTCTCCACATTGTGTAAGTAATAGGTCAGCCTTCTGGTGCAGCCATCATTAAAGTCCTGTGAGGAAGCATCTCCATTTGATGGTTAATTGCAGTTATGATCTTACTTCCACGTCTTCCTTTGAGGATCACCTGCTTTCTATTAATAAAAAACTTCATAATTAGTTTAGAAAGATTCCATGTGACATCACTCAGATTTGACAACCATTCAATTCCAAGCACTATTTTGATGTCCTCCAAGGGTATCAGAAAGAAATCCACCCGCAGTTCTTGGCCCTGTACCATCAGTTTAATTTTTGAGCACTTACTATAACAAGTTAGAATTCGACCATCAGCAACATTAACTTCAAATCTATCACAGTCTTGAATTTGATAGGCTAATTGGTCATCAAGTCTTCTATCCATGAAATTGTTAGTGCTACCAGTATCGATTGAAATAGTAACAGGCTGTTGTTTTAAAATTCCCTCGATTTGCATAGTTTACGGGTTATAATAGCCTATTATTGCATGTACATTATGTATGAAAGGTCCA
The DNA here is from genome assembly GCA_021527575.1 of Ensete glaucum. Classification (NCBI taxonomy): domain Eukaryota; kingdom Viridiplantae; phylum Streptophyta; class Magnoliopsida; order Zingiberales; family Musaceae; genus Ensete; species Ensete glaucum. The sequence goes on from CM038553.1 coordinate 53,042,699, forward strand.
ATAACATTATCAGAATCCATATCTTCTCGATTAGAGTCCATGTCATCATTCTTTGATTCCTTTTTAATTGGTTCTATCATCGGAAGACGACTCTGTTTGCATCGATGACGGCTCTGTTTGCATCGAAGTCCTCTACTCCATTTTTCATCACAATGCTAACACAACCCTTTTGTTGATCTTTCCTGAAGCTCTTCTCTAGTAAGTCTTCGAGGGTATGGAGTGGAGGGAGGTGGGGCTATCGACTTGCTTACTACTTGTTGATTTATGCTTTTATTTATGCGATTGTCCCTGTTGAGCTTTTCTTCGTGTATGCGAGCGAATGATATGGCAGCCATCACGGTATGAGGTTGTCGAGCCTTAACTTCGCACCGAATCTCTGGATTTAGTCCTTCAATAAATGTTCCTAGTAGTTGTTTTTTGGACTAGTCTTGGGTTTAGTTTAAGAGGCGCTCAAATATGCTCTGATACTCTTATATGGTAGAGCTCTGACGGATTTTGACGAGTTCTCCATCCATGTTTTTGTACTCCGATGGTCCGAAGTGAATCAAAAGCCCGCTTTTAAATTGCTCCCACGAAGTTCTCCATGAGTATGCTTATACCAATTGTACCATTGGATCGCGTCTCCTTCAAGTTGAATGGAGACGATCTCCACCTTGGATTCCTCCGGAGTCTTGTGAAAACGAAAAAAAATTTCAACATGTGAAATCCAACCAATCAGGTTTCCATCTTCATATTTGGGAAACTTCACCCTCATGCGTGCGTATCATGTGTCCTGCCCCTGATCATACTTTTCAGATCGACTCCCTTTGGAACTTTCACCATGTTGAGTTTTGTTTGGACTCTCCAATCAACTTCTTCTAATTTCGCAGAGGAGCTCTTGAAATCTATCTTCCAAGCGAGCCTCGAAGGCTTTAAATCTTGTGTCTAATGCATCATCCGTAGTCACCATGTATGATTGTAGATCAGTGATGTTCATTTTCTACTGCCGGGTTAGGGGCATGAGTTTGCGTCGTAGATGTAGTATGATTTGGCCACAACAAAATTGTCGGGCAAGAGGAGGCGACGACAGGGAGGGGCAACGGTTGCTGCGGCAACCGGGTGAGGAGCAAGGAGCGACAAGGAGGGGCAACGGTGGCAGCAAGGAGGTACAACGACAAGGGCATGGTTGAAAGCGACAACAGCGTCGTGAGTGGAGGGGAGGAACATAGGTGGCTAACGGCAGTGGCAGGAAGGGCAACAATCACGTTGACTTTTTGGGGCGATTGCTGCGGCAGAGGAAGAAGGGACAAGGGTACCTCGATGGCAGAGGAGGGCGCGGCCGAGGAGGTTGCAAAAGAAGTGATTGGGAAGAGAAGAAGGGGGCAGCGGGGTCCGACGAGGGCTGCGACAACGGGAGAGCAGCGGGATTCAACGCAAAAGAGGCTAGGCAATGGTGGAGGGAGAAGAAACGACAATGCTGGATCTGTAGGTAGGGAGGAAGCAGCGACAGCAGGGAAGAGTGGCAAGCGGCGGCCAATTGATAGGGAGCGACAGGCAACAACAAGGATGGCCGACGACGATGAAGGAGGAAGGCAACAGCAGTGTTAGGTGCGATAGGGGAAAGTGACAGAGGGCTGCCCGGTGGCAACTATGGCAGGGGTTGAGCGACTGCTACCGAGGGTTGGCCGATGGTTGATGAGGAGAGGAAGAAGGGGCGAGATGCGAAAGACAACAGCGGGTGGCCATGGTGAGGATGCGACCGGAAGCGAGGGGAGAAAGATGCGGTAGTTGTGCTCTTCTTCTTCTCTTTCTCTCTTTCCCCCCTCCCCCCTCTCTCTCTCTCTTTTTGATGATTGGTACATAAAACTGCAGCAAGGTGACAGGGAAGGATCAGAGATGGCAGTGGCAAAGATGGCGACGACGACGACGATGGCGGTGATGATGGTAATGACAAGAGGAGCAATTACAGAATTGCAACAGAAACACCAAGAATCGTGGCTCTGATACCAATTGATAGAACCATATGGTTCTATCGTAGAGGAAGAATGTGAAAAAGGGAGATAATCGATCTCTTTGAGGGGATCGGGTCTCCTAGATCACTTCGAGTGGATCTGCCTCCTAAGGTGTTGTCTTTGGCTAAAACTAATACTTCTTCATTGATTGATTTTCATAAAAGAGTTACAACCTTATTTATAGGGCTCTGTCAATAGTCCCACTAATTTTTGACTCTTAACTAACTTGATAAACCCCTAACTGAAAATAATAACTAACTTTGTCTCAACTTAAGATAAAAACCAACTCTAACCACTTATAAGTGACTTGATAGGGTTCACCCGACCCATAACTGACTTTGACTAACATGACTCAACCTGAATAGATGGACCCAACTTAGCTAGGGTCGTAACACACTACCGTCGTTGTTGCCCCTTCTTCCTCCCCTGCTCCTGTCGCCGACTGCCATCTCCCTTTCTCCTCCTGCGCCACCTCAGTCGCTGCCTCCCTTGCTCTTAGCTGCAATCACCGCTGGGCGCTCCTCACGTTGATGCCATTGCCTCCTCCCTCTCTAGCCCTCGGCCATCGCCCTGCTGTCGCCGCTAACTATTGCCCAATCGCGTCGACGATGCCCCCAGCAACTCACTTTCCTTGCGACAGCCCTTACCGGACCCCGCTGCCCCTTCTTCTTCCTCACAGTGCAATCGAAGGTTGCCACCACCGTCGCCCCTTCTTCCTCTCCTCCCCATCACCTACCATCGTTGCCAGCTACCGGTGATTGCCGCTGCCCTCTTTCTTCCTCCTCTACCAGCCGTAGCCTTGATCGCCCCTTCTGCTTAGTTGATCCTACCCGCCTATGGATCCAACGCTGTCGTTTCTGCTCCCTCCAGCGCTGCCCAGCCGCCCCTGCCATCCTTGCTGCCGCATCTTCCTCCCCTGCTTCCTCTTCCTCACAAGACCTTGCTGCTCCTTTCCTCAACCACTTCAGCGCCATCAGCCGCCCCAAACACCGCAGCACTCTCTGGCCACCTCTGTTCCTTCTCTCCCCTTCAGCCTCCTTTGTTTCCTACTGCTCCTGCTTGTCGCCACTGCCTTCCTCCTCAATAATCGCAACCGCAGCCAAAGCCCTCGTCAGCCACAACCGCTGCCCTCTCCTTCAGCCTTCTCTGCTTCCTGCTACCCCTACTTGTCATCGTTGCCTTCCTCCTCAATCATAGCCTCACCTGCCACGTAGCTGCATCGTTGTCTCTTGCAGTAGTCCTCACCGCTACCAACCATCACTGTCCCCCGCTTGCCGACGTTGACAATCTCGTTGCGATCAAGTCCTACTACATCTACGATATATGCCCTTGACTCGACAACAGAAAAAAAAGAACTGAACATCACTAATCTACAATCCTACTTGATAACTACGGATGATGTACTAAACGCAAGGCTTAAAGCCTTCGAGACTCGTATAGAAGACAGATTCCAAAAACTCATCCGCGAATTTAGAAGAAGCCAATCAGAGAGCCCCAATAAATGTGAAAGTTCCAAAGAGAGTCGATTTGAAAAGTATGATCATGGGTAGGACACAATATACACACGCATGAGGGTGGAGTTTCCCAAATGGGAAGATGGAGACCAAATCGGTTGGATCTCATGTGCTGAAAAGTTTTTTCATTTTTATAGGACTCTGGAGGAATCCATGGTGGAGATAACTTCCACTCAACTCGAAGGTGATGCGATCCAATAGTATGATTTGCACGAGACCTATCACGGAGTCCCTTCATGGGGACAATTCAAGAGAGAGCTCCTTATTCGCTTTAGACCGTCGGAGTACAAGAACGTTAATGGGCAACTCGCTAAAATCTGCCAGACTTCCATAGTATAAGAGTACCAAAGCAGATTTGAGAGTCTTTGAACCAAACCAGAGATTGGTCCGAGATACGACTAGTGAGAAAATTTATCGAGCGACTTAATCCTGAGATTTGGTGTGAAGTTAAAGCTCACCATTCCTGCTCTATGATAACAACCATATCATTTGCCAGCATTCACGAAGAAAAAATTAATATGGATATTCGTTGGAATAGAAGCTTCAATAAATAGGAAAAATAAATAAAGGATGGCTTTAAAGTGGTCAACATAGAAGCGCAGCTTCTGACGGTCATGCCAGCTAAAGAAGAATAAAAAACTGACAATGTGGAGTCTGATATGCAGGTTGTGACAAACTGCTGACAATTGAACTAGCTAAGGAGGAACCAAAAATTGATAATACGGAGTCCGATCACGAAAGCTGTGACAAATTCAAAAACAAGATTGCTAACGGATGAATCTTAATTCGTGATAACAGGTGCTCAAAGGTAAAGCTGATTATACATGGCAAAAAATTATTTGTAGATTTCTTTTTGGTGCCATAGGAAGACCTCGAAGTGGTGATCCTCAAAAGAAGACATAGTATGACCACTAGCCATCAGATAAAAAAAGATCCTCAGAAGACTACAATGACTACTGCACCAGGAGATCGACTCATTGCTTACACTAAGTGAAGAACCTATTTGATTGATCAAAGGATTGTGATGCGTGATAAATATCCTGGACTGAAGTGCTCCCGAAGTTCAATGCTGCTCAGCCTTGAGGACAAGGCTGATTTGAAGAGGGCAAGTCTGTTAGGACCCTAACTAAGTCGGGTCCATCTATTTAGCTTGAGTCATGTTAATCGAAGTCAGTTATGGGTTGGATGAACCTCATCAAGTCAGTTATGAGTGGTTAGAGTTGATTTTTATCTCGGTTGAGCTAGAGTCAGTTATTATTTTCAGTTAGGAGTTTATTAGTTAGGTAAGAGTCAAAGTTGAGCAAGACTCTTGGTAGAACCTTATAAATAAGGTTGTAAATTCTTTATGAAAATCAAGGAATGAAATATTAGTTTTAGCTAAAAGACAAAACCATAGGAGGTAGATCCCCTCAAAGTGATCTAGGAGGCCTGATCCCCTCGAAGATATCGATTATCCCCTTTTTCTACCATTTTCCTCCATGATAGAACCCTTAGGTTCTATCACGATCGCTCCTTTCTTCGAGCACCTCTACAAAGAAACATAACCCCTTTGTTGATTTATTGAAGACACACATATGGATCTCTCGAATCGGTACACATCCTCATAATGTCTATATCAACTACCCACCAGAAAGTATCTAAATACCAGGAGAACCCAATCTCGTACCAAATCCTGCTCACAAACTATGGTTACGTCATGATCTTCTTATCGTACAAGCAATTCGAGCCTCGATTGCTAGTCGCTCTATTGATAAATCTAAAAGTTTGATATGTTATATGAGAATATTCGACAAGTGATAATTACGTTATATGATAAAAAAAAGTCTTAATCAACGATTCCATCATGTCAACAAAATCTAAATATTTTTCTACCGACAAGCTATTAGGGACGAATCAACTATAAAAGATGATTACAAGATCCTTAGGCAGGATGGAAGCTCAGTTGGGTTAGTGGAGTCGACCTAACATCAATATGATTTACATATCAAAGATGGATTTCATAGTATCATGTTCTTTGTACGTTTCAATTAAAGATATTTTAGTTCATAACATCATCTTCGAGGATACAAACATCGAGTCAGCATTCTTGTATTATATGATACTTTTGACTAACTGTTGCATTTTGTGATCATAAAAGTGAACTAAGGTTAAAACTGAATTAAACCTAACAGATACGAAAAAATAGGTTAAGACTAATATCAAGAAGCTTAACCTGATATTACTGTGTTGACAGTAGAACTGCTTGTTCCAGCTGCCTTGTGTCCATAAATGCCTGATATTACTGTGTTCTGTTAGTGTGGAAGAAACAAATTTGAAATGTCATCTCTAAGATATCTATTACGCAGTCATGGTGACAAAATAACTCCTTATAGGCTTCGCCATGCCCACAGTCAAGACTAATCTTATTTAACACATATTTCAAATATGGTTTACCAGTATTCAAAAGGAAAAATTAAATCATGCTGCATGTAAGCCATGGCATATTCCAAGGAAACAAGTTAGCATTATTTTCCCCTACAGCTTGTAGTAATAGAAGTGTAAGAAATCACTCGTATACATTAAAAAAAAAAAAAGAAATGGAGAGGGGAACGTCACATGGGTATTCCATGATTGATGATCCTCGAGAGGGCCCCATTAAGAGCCTTCTTTTCTTGCTTGATCTGAGAAGAAATGGTGGAAACCTACATGCACAACACAAGTAGTTCTCATCAGCAACAATTCAACAGGAACTCAAGCAGAACTATTTTTTGGAGTTCAAATAAAGGTTGGTTATAAGGTGGTTTGTGTTACTGTTGCAGAAAACGGATTTATATCATGTATAAATTTACCTTATTAAGAAGAGTCTGTTAAGTATGCAGTTCACTTACACTCTCTAGATCCAGAAAGTACATGCCAATGTTCAACTCTGCTTCATTAAATTTATACTAGCCGGTGAAATTTCATCTCAGCTGGCACTCAGTGTGGTATTATTCCAGAAAACCTTAACCCAGTTATGTAACCTTAGATTGCAACTCCTGTAAGAATGACTCCCTATGACACCATGATCTTACAACAGTGTATTAGAGAACACTTAATTGGACCAACCAAAGTTGGCTGCACGAATCACCTCTCTCCTGTATACTTCTCAAACTTGATGAGTGATAGACGTTGGTGTAGAATACAAGTTGAATTTTTCTATGAAAATGATGACTGATGGGCAAACAATTGAAGAACTACTTGAAGAACCACAAGATTATATCCATGGTACGAACCTGTGACTGGTACCGAGAAGCATCAGCCTTGGGAAGTTCATTAAGGCGACCTTTCAGGGCTGATGAAACAAGAAGCCAATTTGTATCAGTAGATCGGTAAAGATACCCGAGTTATGTTAGTTCAATCCAATGACCACTTGAGACAAGGATAAGAATCACTTACACATGATTTGCCTTTCGATACCAGCAGCAAAGTTTAATTGCTTTTGAATTTGACATCCTTCCTCTCTGCCAAAGAATAACCAATAAACTAAACCAAAAAAGAAAATAAGTGCAAATGAAAATCAGCAACCTTGGTATTATGCCTTACATAAGTCTCTTCTGCCCTCTCTTCATATCCTCTACCGCTCGTGTAGCCCTATCCTGAATGGGGAACAAAATGTTCAGTTTATGAATCTCAAATGTTCCAATTTCAAATTATTTCAACAAAAAATATGAGAATCACATTGGGAAACAGCTCCAGGCTGAAATCACTAGCATTTCATGTTAGCTCAAAAATAATATTAATTACAGGTGTTAGTAGCAACTCATCGGGCCAACCCAAAGTCACAGCACAAAAGAATGTTCAGTCCGTTTATTGGATGCTAAGTATATCTTCATGACTGACTCATTTCAAAGCATAGAAGTACCACAGTCATTCAGATTATGTGTACATAAACAACAATTTGTCATAAATAGTGTTTATCACCCAGTCAATAACATGAAATAATAATCAGTTCAGGATACATGAAATAATAATCAGTTCAGGATAAAGTGCCAAGAACCTACTGATACAGAGAACCACCTAGCTGGCATGTCACCATCAGATATGATGCAACTTTTTGCAATTTTAACAACAAACATAATTGCTAAGAACGCAACTACAAGAAAATAAATGAAAGTTCAAACATGAAGTTTCTGGAGGTATGTACCATCGATATGTGTGTTGCTTTTTCGTTGTGCCTGTCTACTCTATTTCATTATGGGATGACATCAACCAAATTATAGAACCATTTTTAGGAAAAGTTGGCAAGGAAGAGTGAAAAGGAAAAAAGGGAGGCCCGCAGAGGAAAACACAAGAGCACTAGGAAGAATTTTTTGGTTGTTCCTTCTTTCTAAATATTCCAACACAATGCCATGAAAAGTAAGCCCCACTGAGATTTCTCAAAGGGTCAATATTTACATATCAATAAGAACCAACAAAAAAGAACCTTAGGCGGTAGATGGGGCAGATTTAGAGTGGAGAAGAGGCAACCCAAGAACGAGAATAATGTATGCATAATTATCTTAAGGGATAAAAATGGAAATGCCAAGCTAATTCTTTTAGCTGAAGAGAGTCTTACTATATTGTCTATATAGACCACCAAATGAAGAATCTGCTCTTGAAGGAGTTTAAGCAACACAGAGGATGCGGGCAGACATCAGCAGGAGAAAGGAAGATGTACTTCCTCTTAAGCACTCACATGTCTCTACCTCTTCCATGCTATAATTGATTGCACTAATCCTAGTGCAAGGTGGAGACATATGGCCCCTTCCAAATGTGTTAAGGTGGGTTCATCAGATCCAAACCTAACATTTGCAATGTTATGGAATAAAAAACATGGACTTCTACAATTTGAACCCTTAAAATCTATATAATACAATTTAATACACAATCAAACCAAATTATATGGTAACAATGACAGTGACAACAAACATTTTGATGTACGCTAAAAAAATGATTTTGAAGAAACATCCCAACTATTAACCTGAAATGCTCAGTGAATCAGTGCAAATGTATCCAACAAAACTGATTGGAAACAGGCATTTCATCTGAAAGAATTTATACATCCGTTATAAGATTTAAAGCAAAATTATGATCAAACAGTGCAGAAGTCTACCAGAAGAACTGATCCTAAATAGGAAAATTTCTGAAACATCAATTCTCATTACTTATATGCTTATGAAAATAAAAAAGGCAGGCTTTGAGGCTCCAATTGGCTAAATAGAGACCCTGTCACAACAAGCTGTGCAAGAGGAATTACCTCCAACTTCTTGCTTTCGTTCGTCACAAGATTTACTGATTGCTGCAGCTCCTTAACTTTGACTTGAGCACTGGAGAGCATAGACTACAAAAAAACAAACAATTTTGACTTAAACATTTGATAGCAAAGACTTCATGAAAATCCACTTTATGGGGAATTATATCATCTTTTCATCCATTTATAGCATGCATAAAACTAAATTACAGAAAGGGAAGTACAAAACATGCTTCAAAAGTAAGTTGCACACATTTTTTTTATGCTGAGCCTGTACAACAATTTTGCAATCATGAAGTCACTAACACTATCGAATATCAATGCAACTGGGCATAATTTGATCAAATGTTTTGTTGAAAACAAAAATTTATCTGGTGCTTTTCCAAGGACCTCCAAGGTGAAAGAATGTTGAATCTTCATAATATGACAAGTGTTAATAGTACTTTAATGCGACACATCACAAACTACATATATAATTGGTTTTCATTAATGTCCTAGATGAATAATGCACTTCAGAATTCTATTTCCTTCAACTTCTCACCTATTATCCCACCCAGTAAAAAGATCATGTTGGTGCAACCTAATTGCTGAAAGGATTACATGTGACCAAAAGGTTGCCCTGCTCCAGTTAGTTTAGGGGAAATTGAACATTAATAAGGAATAGCAAAGGTATACGTTTGTAAACAAATAAATAGCATCAATACATCAAAAAAGATACAGAAAGAATGGAGACAAGAAGAAAATCATAGGGAATACAATAGGGGCCTGAAGCAGACACACTTCATCAATTAATTTTCTTCCATCTTATTTCAAGCAGCTAAGCATCCGTTCAGAGCATCACACAAAAGAATCCAACTATATCGAGGAGTTTTTTCTTTAGAAAATGAACAGTAAATAACTCGCCTTAGTGACTCCTCAAAGAGCACCAACTGATGTTTGTGTCTACAGAAATCTCAATGCAGTAAAAGCTCCTACATAGAAAATATCTTGGCAAACCAAGAACATTTGAATGATAAAGATTCTTAAGACAGCCATTTCAGTAAATAAATAGGCGAACCTTGATATCACGGTAAGTTTGCCCCAATTTCATTTATCATATGTTCAATTCGTGAAACACACTTTATCCTCCTTAAACATCATATCAACGGAAGTCTGATGCCCTAGGATGGCCCTTAGTTTGTGCTTGAACTAGTAGGTTATCAATAATGCATGAATAAACCATCATGAGTGATATGCCCTTCATATGCACTTGAATGCCAGTGTAAAAAATATAGCTCAGCAATTGACTTTGAGTAACTCTTGTAGTTCCATGAGCCAAACGTTTAATCAATTATTTGAATTTGTTCCATCATATAGGAAATTGTCAAGCAATCAAATGCCGCTTTTATAACATTTGCAAAGAACACAAAATTTAAGGCTAAGCAAAAGAAACTTTTCTAACAAAGCTTATGAAAGATATTAATAGAATGTAATACAAAATGGTAAATGCAGCTATCAAAGTCTGAAATAAACATAACAGAGCAACCAACCTCTTCGCTCACAAAAATACGCCTAGCATTGCGGATCAGAAAACGTCTAGGTCCTAGAAATTGGAACGATGAGAAGACGTGTTAGTCTTGATTCAGATCATCATTAAAAAAGATCACCACGTGATAACGTGAATCCAAAACATATCTAGTCCTCTAGTATTTCTCAATTATTGCAAAAAAATGGAGAAAGATAATTTATGAAGGAAATGACGATAAATTTTCTCCATTTCACTTATTCATGGTCATGCAACACCATATATTCTAATATTGCCATTATCCATAAATCAATAGCACCATCATAAAAGGGACGTACATAAAATCCACATCGAAAAGATCAAAACCTACCTTTTAAAAGGGCAAGTCCCAAGCCAGCAACAATTCCACAAGACAATGCTGGATGTAGTGCCGCATCAACAATCCCGTCTGTAAACAATAACAGGGGAACCTATACAAACATCACAACTCATAGTAGAAACGTAAAAAGATAAGCAGTAGGACGGGATAAAATCACACCTTTAATCTTTGCCAGTGCCACTTCTTCGGCAGCCGCATAGTGATCCTTCGCCCATGCTACTTTAACCTAAAAGTCGCGGATTTAACATCAATGAAGAAGAATAAGACCGGAAGGAAAAGGAGGCACAAATGGTCGATAACCTAGACGTACTTTGGCTTCCTCGAGGCTTTCCGACGAGTCCGACACGATCCGCGACAGGACGGAGCCGACGGACTGGAAAGCCGAGTCTGCGGCAGCCGTGACGGATCTCTTGAGATCCTCAGCAGAGGATCCAGCGGCCTGGAAGGCGGATTCAGCGGCGGCGGTGACCGTTTGCTTGAGATCCTCAGCTCCACGGAGGGCGTCCTCGACCCACCGCGCCTCCCCGGCTAGGCCACCCGCTCCCTTCGCTGGCGATCTCGCAATCGCGCTATCGGACCCGCTGCCGGAGTCCCCGATCGCCGCCATGACTCTTTCGCAGGAAACGAGGGGAAACAAAGCGACCGGAATTGTCACCCGAACCCGGGCGCGAGCGAGCGAGCGAGCGAGCGAGCGAGAGATGTCGAAAGAACGAGACCTGACCGGTGTCCTATTTCTTGGCCCGGTCCAAAATTAAATGGAGCCTCGGCCCGATATGTGACTAAATACTAATGTCATTAGACGATACAGTATCTGCTCCTTTATGGCTTCGGTTAAATTACCTTCCTTTTGGACTATTAACCTTGTGACCTCCATCTGTACCTCCTCTCTCGCTCTCTCTCTCTCTCTCTCTCTCTCTCTCTCTCTCTCTCTTTGTTGGAGTTAAAGAGTGAGAGGAACGACGATTGTCACTGCCCTCTTTCTTTCTTTTAGTTCCTGAAACCGAATTAAAGCTGGAGAGGAGAAGACGAGAAGTGATGGAACAGTAGCAGAGAGTGCAAGCTCGGAGGCTTGGAGATCCAAAGATCCCAGCTTTGAAGCCATGGAAAGGCACAGATGCAAACTCTGCCACCGCCGCTTCTCCAATGGCCGCGCTCTCGGCGGCCACATGCGCTCCCACGTCGCCCCTGCCCCTCGTCCCATGAAGCCCCAGCAGCACCTCCCGTCGCCGTGCGCATCCTCGTCCTCCTTCCCGGCGGCGGATGAGGACAGTGTGGCGCCGGCGGCGACGTACGGCCTCCGAGATAAATCCAGGAGAAGATCCGGCCTTGTCGATCCGGAGTTCTCCTATTCCATCGCCGCCGCGAAGGGAGCCGGGAGCGGAGCTTTTCCTGTCGTCCAGGACGGAGAGAGCGACACGGAGTCGTCCTTCCGACGGCGGCTCACCCGCCCTCGCCGCCGAGAGGATCCGTCCGCCGACGCCGAGCCGCTCAGCTCCGTCTCTGACGCATCCCCCGACGAGGACGTCGCCCGCTGCCTCATGCTGCTCTCCCGCGACGCCTGGTCCAGGTGCGAAGCAGAAGGACGCCAATCCAACGGCTGTGACGACGCCAACGAGGACGAAGAGGACGAACTCTATTTCAACGACGGGGAGGAGGAGACGAAGCCTCAGGCCACCGCTAGAACGTGGCGGAAGAGGACGAGGTACCAGTGCGGTACGTGCAAGAAATACTTCCGATCGTATCAAGCTCTCGGCGGCCACCGCGCGAGCCACAAGAGGGTAGGGGTAGAATGCGTCCCGATCGCTGGGATCCGAAACCGCGGCAAGGATCCCTCTGATGCCGATGCCGCCGATCGCGATCCCAAGGTATTCGAGTGCCCATACTGCTACAGGGTCTTCTCCTCCGGCCAGGCTCTCGGCGGGCACAAAAGATCCCATTTTTCGGCCGCCAAAGCAGTAGCCACCACCACCATCCCTGCTCGCCCTTCGCCGCCGCCGCACTCTCCGTTCGCGGTCAACGACGGTTTCATAGATCTCAACGTGCCAGCTCAGTTGGAGGAGGAGGCGGAACTCTCGGCGCTCTCCGTCGCAACGGAGTTCGCCTCATAAGTGATCCCCTTTCTCAAGGACTGCCATTTTGGAGGCAATTCGAGGTAAATTGTCCAGAGGAGACGCTATAAATAACGACAAAATCTCAGATTTCAGTGGTTACTCTGGAAGAAAACGCAATCCGAGCCTGATCCTTACCGATTTTTCATTGTGTTCTATGCGAGTCGGATCTGGGTCATCAGTTAAGAGTCGAATGATATGAATCATAAGAGTGAGGAAAAGAATGTAAAAAGAAGAACTCGTTTGTTCTACTTCTTTGTACTGTAATTATGTGAGTTAAAGGCCAATCTTTGAAGAAAAGCTTGTTTCTCTGTCACTGACGAAGAAGAACAGAACCGGAAGTGGGATCAGCATTGTGCGAGGCGGAAGGAAGAGGAAGGGCGATGCTTCCAGCTGTTGTTGGCTATTTAGTTTTCTTTCCTCTTCTTTCCTCCACTTGCTGCTTCTGTTGTCCCGCATTATGACACTTTTTGTTTCTTCCCTTACAATCTTCCTTCCATTTGCGCCTCTGTTTTGGACTCGCGCTATCTCCATGCTCACGGCGCTATCAGTTGCGCCAAACGAGTCGGTTTCGGCTATGCTTGTAACGGCATTATCTGTACCCGCTCAGCTACCTGAGGAACAGGTGCGGTGGACCCCATGCCTCCTCGTCAACCGCCACTCGGGTGTTCGAGGCGAGTGCGCGAGCTCCTTTTTTTCTCCGGCGAGATCAACATGCGGCGGGGTTCTGCTCACCGCTTCCTGCACTTTAGTGAATACGTTTTCGGCTTACCGAACCAGAAAAGATCCTCCAGATAAAGTAAAGCTGGACTGTCAGGTAATTCTGCAATAAATGCTCTACTATTTGTTTGTATCCGCAAATTTTCTCGCGATGCTCTACTAAAATAAACTTCGTGATATTTATCATGGAATTAAAAGAAAAAAAGATCTCTTTTAATCTGCGGATCGTTCGATTGGCGTGTTAAGGCCGTTCGTTCGCTGCAGCAGCTGAGACTCTTTCGCACGCTGATGCGCGGTGACCGGACTCGTCCACGTTCTCCGCGCCCGGAACTGGTGGCACGCCAACTCGACGTCCCGGAACGGGAGGGCCACCCGCCTCGTTCGCACCGGTGGCCCCGAACGTCCGTACGTACGTCAGATCCAAGATCGACGGCAGTGATCTTCTGCGAGCATCCGACGGTCGCGATCATGATATCAGTGGCTCCACCGGTCAAAGCGTCCGTCTCATGCCGTCTCGGCTGAGCCACCGGCCACGGAACGAGAGCTTCCTATTGGTCGACAAGCTGGTCCCACGCGCCGCGGAATATACAATCTGTTGTCTCGACCAGTGGTCTCTGGGACACAACGCATGACAAGCTTCCGCCAAAATTGCGACATGTCAAAGCCGGAGGACATATAAAAAGGATAAATATCCGACACAATAATAATAGAGGAACACGGGGATGGTGGGCGTGCCACCAAGAACAGAGCACATTCCAACTGCACCTGTTGCGTAATGTGATGCCTGACTACAACACGAGCTGAGCAAATTGTTCCGTAACATTTGGCTAAATCGCATGCATACAAGATTTGATTGCTTGCATACTAGTATTGCTTGGTAGTAAGCACGCACATGCATGTGCCCCCTTTTCTCACACGAAACGGTCATGCATGGTGGATGCACCACCTGAATCGTTGGCGTGCGGGGATGCATCACACCCACTCTGTCTCACCTCGTGACTTGTCTGTGACACGTCAGGCTTCCGTGACTTGCATGGCACATGGATGCATTGGCTCTTTTGTTCTCGGTGACACGGCGTGCTTGATTTCGTGACGTAAATGGCACATGCGAATGTGCATTACAGCGCACCATCACCGATCAAACGGAACGATCATCGGTGGGGAGGGAGGGAGGGAAGAAGACACATCACTCGGGCGAGGCCACGTGATCAAGAGCATCCCTAATAAAAAAAATGTTGAGCTGTCAGAGAAGAGAGAGAGAAAGGAAAGAGATGGGAGATGTGAGTCACCACCTGATCTGATGAAGAATTAAGGAAACACGGAAATGCAATGCGCTCGACTGCCAACACAGCAAGAGAGTCCGACTGATTAAGTGTAAGATAACCTCACTTCAGTTACGCACCACCCGACGGCCGACGGGCGGGCCCCGGAGGAATTAGCCGCGTTGTCAAGTTTCGTAGAATTGCAGGGCCCACCTGACGAGTGGTTAAGAAAGCGTGTAGTAGTTCTGCACGGGCGCACGAGTGCTTCAGGTCTCGTTTCCCATTTCACGGTTCCCCGTTTCAGGTGATCCAACTTAAAATGAGGGGGAAAAACCGAAAATTAGGGTAAAAAAAGAGGAAGAAAAATAAGGGGAAAAAATTAAAAAGAGGGAAGAAAAACGCGAAGGTTTCAAGGAAGGTGGTGTGTGACATGATTGCTGGATGGCAAGCGAAGGTTCCCCCTCCTCTCTGATCGCTCCGATCCTCGTCGGCTCTTCGGGTCCAGCGGTTCGTTCCGTAAGTCCTAATTTCTAGAGTTCGATTCATCTTCCCTGTCGGAATCCCCGCGAGCTTGCCTTCTTTTGCATCTTCGTTTGGTTTCAGATAGGCATATCTCGGAAGAATCCCCGGATCCTGCTATCTGCGGCTTCCCGCGACTCTGTTTTCCCAGAGAGGACCCATAATCTTTGGATAAGGTTAGAGATCTGCTAGGGTTTTGGATAATCTTGGTCGAGTTTAAGCTGAGATTACGAGCTTGGGTCGCCTGTCAGCTCGATCTTTTGTAATTTTAATCTCGGAAGGAGGGTTTGGCAATTATTAGGTAGGTCACCTGGTGGATTAAGAAAATTTTGCTGTTCTTGCCTTCGGGGACAGAAGGCGAATTTTGTATCGATAGAGTCGCTTTGTTGGTGATCGAATGGGATCTCCATCTCCTCTCCAGGTGGAAGACCAAACCGATGAGGATTTCTTCGATAAGCTCGTGGATGATGATTTTGGAGTGGAGGGATCCATTCCTCATTCTGAAAAAATTGCTAGAGATTTATCTAACCTCAGCCTTGGTGATGTTGGTACCTCACTGGAGGATCCCGACACTGCTGGATTGATTTCTGAATCAAATGGTCAGCAGCAAAGTGGGTCCTTGTCTTCTGAGTTTTCAGAGAGGGGTTTTCTGGTCTCAATGGACAGCATGCCTTCTTTATCTTCTGTGGATCAGGTAGTCCCATTAGAAAGTTCATCTGTGCACACTGTTGCGATTGAACCACAAGGTTTATCAACTGGTAAGAGCGACGGATCTAAGGGAACAAGTGTAAAGGAGGTCCAGTGGAGTGCGTTTAGTGTTGGCTCACAGCAGTTTGACAATGTTGGGTTGGACACCTCTTCTGATTTCTTTGCTCAGAATGCTGATTCATTGGCTGATAAGCTGAAATCTGATGCTGACCTTAATTTTGTTCCTCTAGAAAACCAAAATGCAAATATCGAACCATATACAGATTCCTCAAATGGCCAGGGTGTGCAACTTGTTGGTTCAGCCACTGAGCAGAATTGGGATGGAGTAGATGCACAATACTGGGAAAGTCTCTACCCTGGTTGGAAGTATGATGCAACCACTGGGCAGTGGTATCAGCTAGGTGGTTATGATGCAACCACAAGTACACAGTTAAATAGCTATGAAACATCTATTGTGAATTCACAGGGGGATTTCATGGACAGTGCTCAAGATGCTGTTTTAGATTCCAATTTGGGGAGTTCAGATGTGCTATTTTTGCAGCAGACTTCACCATCAGTCTTGGAGACCATTGCAGAGGAGAGTACAATTAATACTGCTTCTAGTTGGAACCTTGGTTATCAGGGTAGCATGGATTACCCACCTAATATGATATTTGATCCTCAATATCCAGGATGGTACTATGACACAAACACCCAACAATGGTACACTGTTGAGTCATACACTCAGACTAAAGAGATGGCGCCAACTGTAGCTCAGAATGAGGTGGGTGCTTTGGCTGACTACTCCAAAGGGAACTACCATATATGTGATGATGTTGGCCAATCTGAACAAAGCACTGATGGTGTCCTAGCCGGCCAAGTGTCTGGAGAGTGTTGGAATCATACAACAAATAGCTATGCTCAGCAGAACATGCTCCAGGCTGAACAAATGGACAAAAGTAGACAGTCTGGAGTTTTATCTGGAAACCAGCAGATAGGGAGCTTTTACGGTTCAACCATCCCTGGTGTAAGTTATACAGATCAAAATGTAGGTTTCAGGACATTTCAACCTGTTGTGAGACGTAATTTTGGGAGCAATAATGACACCACTAGGCCTCAGAACTCTATCCATGGGGAAAGCATGTATCAGATGAATCATCAAAAGATGGCCCCAAATGCACACGATAATTTATCCAGCAGCTACCCAGGCAATCAGATTCAGAACTCTGTTGACTACTCTCAGCCTTTGTATCAAGATACAAATGCTTCTTATATTCAGTCCTCTAATGTTCCTCATGAAGGAAGATCATCAGCTGGGCGTCCTGTACATGCTTTGGTTACTTTTGGATTTGGTGGAATGCTCGTAGTCATGAAAAATTCCAGCTCTTCTGGAACAACTTTGGACTATGGAAGCCAGGTGGGTTCAAAATTTTCTAACTTTCTTTTAACAGAGAGAGTACTTGGCATCTTGTTCTAGTTGTATTTCAGTTGTTTTGCTACTAAAATTGGCTTTCATATGAAAGGGAACTGTTGATGGTGCAATCTCAATCCTTAGCTTATCGGAAGTTGTGATGAATAAAGTTGATGCATCTATCACTGTTTCTGGCGGTGTCTTGGATTACTTCCGTTCCCTGTGTCGTCAAAGTTTTCCTGGTCCACTTGTTGGTGGGAGTGCTGCTACAAAGGAAATAAACAAATGGATAGATGAGAGAATCTTGAGCTATGAGTCTCCTGTCATGGAGTTTCAGAAAGGAAAACTTTTGAAGCTGCTTCTTTCATTGCTCAAAATATCATTGCAACATTATGGAAAACTCCGATCTCCTTTTGGATCAGACCCATCATTAGAGGTTTCATAACATTTGTTTCATAATAAACTAACTATTTCTATGTACTTATTGCTTGTTGCAGTTTCCTAATTTATAATTCTTTACAGTCCTTGTCTGAAATATTTTTTTACCTGCTAACACTTTGCTTTCCTGTTTAATGGTATGAACTTGAGTGGAAGCCTCTTAACCTTGGGATTTCATATTACTGTATCTGGCTGTTCTTGGACTTGCTATTCTCGAATAGTGCAACTATTCTTTTTTCATACCTTAGTAATCTTGGTTCACAGGCTGCTCCCACATCCTTAGATTTCTTTCCCCATTGTCTTGTTGAATCACAATCTCAAATTATAGCAAATCTTGTGCGGCATTTACTATAGCATGTATCTGTTCACTAAATAGGATGAGATTGTGTCAAATGATAACCATATATGAAGGCGGTGTTGGTTTCAGGGTTATAATCATGGTGGTGATGGAGGCTATAACATAAAAGGAGTATTGAATTACTTTTCAAAGCGATCATTCTCTTTAGGTTATAAATAAAGTTAAGATTCAGAACCTCTTATGGAATTTGCATATATACCTGTAGTTCTTACCAATTTGATTCTTTGATGGTTTGATTTGAACATTTATATTCGAGGGAACTGAACTTATGAACTTACTAAACCCCACTTATTTATTCAACTATAAACCTTATTATTATTATTTTTTGGCTGTAGGCACTAACTATATTCTGTTTGAACTCATTGAATTTGGATATTCTGAATCTTGCAATTGTATATGACTTTTAATAAGTTGTCAGTTATTAAAGATCAGAATTGTTTGAATGTTGATATGGATGACATGTTATCAACATATATTTGAAGACTAGCTAAATTACCAATGAAACTTTTTGGATCAAGAGACTTGAAAAAAAATATGACCAGAAATTGAATAATGGGAGCATTTATATTTAGAAAACCGGTAAAAAAATATCTTGGATTAACATACATAATACAAATACTTCAAAATTTATTCAGATTTTTGCCTATCTGGATATGGATAAATTCAACCCATATTTGCAGATATTAGATAGCAGATATGATTATAGATATCTAGAACATATCCAGATCCAATTAAGTAAGAAAATTGATTCAGATGGATATTTTCTGATCTGCTTTGACCCCTAGATGTGATAACATTATTAATGTGTCAAACCTTAAAAATGGAGACCAGGATCATAATGGGAATAGAACTGTAAACTGTTCTTCTAGGTTCAGAACTAGCCTAAATGGAGATATGGTCAGTAAAATGGAGAACAGTCTAAATTGGTCGATATAAAGCATTTGTTTGGTTAAACTCTATCCAATCTTTGATATTGATTAACATTCACAATTAATTCATGCATTGCCTTAGACGACTTGTTATCTGATATATGAATTAATATCTCATCATTAAAATACTTCAGTTATTATGCCAATTGCTATGCATGAATATTGCTATAATATATCGATATGATTCAAAACAAGTTCACCGATCCTTCAAAATTTGAGTAAAGGGGATATGGTACATCATGAATACAATTATAAAATTATGTTGAATTCATTAGGTTTAATATCACAAACCTTGGCATTCGTTTGGAGTGCTATGATATGCAGTTATAGATCATCATAAGGTTAACGAGCAATTAATGAGCAACCATAATTAATTTGCCAGGAAAAGACTTATTTTTCATGAGATAATTAATAAAAGCTATGGATTAAGATGAAATCACTGTTTCATGTTTTTTTACCATCAACATTTATGGATATAATTGCTTATCCATTATCAAAAGTAATTTAAAAAAAAAATACTAAGTTCTCTTAAGAAGTGTCCACAAAGGATCTCCAAAATCTTTATATATAGTTCATTTAAGAAAATTGGATGCTTAATTTGATTAGCATCGATATCGAACATGTAGATGCAAGCATTTTGATTTTTTCCATGTGTTCTGGAGTATGACATATTGTTAAATTTAGATTATTTGGCATAGATTGTGAATGAACTTTATTTTTTTCGTATTTGTGGCCCTTTTAGCTGTGTTAGAACTTTAAGTTTGGATCCCTGTAATTTAGATGATGATATTGAGGCATGTTTTTTTTGCTTGAGCTACATCTCCCTGCATTGTATGAATTGATATTTACTAATTCCAGCTATGGAAACATGAGATTGATTGGATGTTGTTCAGAACCTCAACATTTTTCCCTAGTTGTTTCACATATTTTGTCATCTTCATCTTATAAAGTATGTTCATTAAATTTTTAAAAAAATAAAGAAACAAATCAAGGAAGACCTAAGGAACATATACATGTGAACTGGACAGTGCAAAGCTCGTCACAGGGAAGCAGAAGTAAGACATTAGTATGGAACATTATTATAGAAAGTGGCTTGTGTTAGAACTTACATGTACATTGCTTCCATAGTTTAATCACTCGATTTATGGTGTGCTAAACTTGTGTCTAGTGTAATTAAAGTAAGACCATCTTTAGTCACCAACTTAGGTTTCTTTGTTGTCTTCTTGTGAGTCAGTTTGTGAATCACTCGATTTATTGTATGCTAAACTCGTGTATGGTGTAATTGAAGTAAGGCCATGTTTAGTCACCAACTTAGGTTTCTTTGTTGTCTTCTTGTGAGTCAGTCTGAAGTAAGACCCTCTTTGATCTCCGACTTAGGTTTCTTTGTTGTCTTCTTGTAAGATGTATTAAATATATGAAAAATTTATTCAGGAAACCTGTCATGTGTGGGGGGTAGCATTTGAAGATTAAGGCTCTACTGGCATGCAATTGCCGTCTCTATGGTGCTAATAGTGGGTACTATTGCCAATCTTTGCATGCCTAGTTCTATCTTGAATAAATATTTGATGGCCCATTTGATTCTATAAGCTGAGGCGACGTTGGATAACCCTGGTCAGGTAAATACACCATTCCTCTCTAATATGAAAAAAAAAAGAAAGCTTTCAACAAGTTTTATGATGCTTGAAAAAAATTATGAGATTCTTGTCTCATAATATGCATATTCCTTGGAGTGGGCATTACAGCCTTGGGTAGTTATATTCTTAGTGGTTTAAGGCAGTATCTCCAGATTCTTTGATACTGCTTGCCTAATTTTTCGAGTGAGTTATACCGTGATGGCTAACTTCCAAGGTTAATTGTTTTGAGATCTTCATTTCCACCACAGAAGTCACTTCTAGTCAAGCTTATGATCAAAAAGTATGATAACACAAGGAAACTAGCAAGCACTAACCTTGCCATTGTTCATCTTAGTGTTTAAAAAGTAAATAGTACCGTCAGAAAAAGAATACTTGCTTTTTAGGGTCAAACATACATTAACTTCTCTCCTGCACTGCTTAATTTTTACCATTTGTCCCTTTGATTTTGATATTATTTTTCTCTTGGTAGGATGTAAATGGCCCAGAAATGGCAGTAACTAAGCTGTTTGCTTCATCTAAAGAGAGCAATGCTCCTTTAGGAGAATATGGTTGGTATACTCATTGTTTGGATAATATTCCATCAGAAGGACAACTACAGGTATTTTCAATTCATCCAAGCTTAACACAAATAGCCTGATGAATGGCCTTTAGATGTCTATACTGTACGGCGGTTATTTCAGGCAATTGCTGCTAAGGTACAAAGCCTTCTTGTTTCTGGTAGAAGGAAAGAGGCTCTCCAATGTGCACAGGAAGGTCAGTTGTGGGGTCCTGCACTTGTTCTTGCTGCACAGCTCGGAGACAAGGTTCGTGCAACTTTGTGCTTATTTATGCAATTACAAGAACATTTGGATGATTTTGATGTGGTCATAGACTATTATAGAATCAACAATTTATTTGATTGGTTAGAACTGGTTGATTCTTCACTAGCTCTGATATGTCTTTCATTACTTTGAGTACAGTTTTATGTTGACACGGTGAAGAGGATGGCACACCATCAGTTTAGATTTGGATCACCTTTACGAACACTGTGCCTACTTATTGCTGGGCAACCTGCAGATATATTCTCTACGGACAACATAGCTTCATCTAAACAGCCTGCAGAGGTGATTTAAACACTCGCTACTTCTAATAATCAATTGCTGCAGAGGGGATTTAAATACGTGCTAGTTGCTTATATATAATCACTTGCTAATTAGACTTTCAGTTGGGTGTTCTCAGTTACTCATCCCTCGTGCTCAATGTATAAGGTTGTCTTTTTCACTTATATTTCTATTAGTCTTTCTGAAGGCTAATGTCTGTTAAATCAAATAGGTATTGTTGATGTAGGATAGGGCACCTGTCAGTTCTGTCACTTTGTAATAGTAGATTTGTTAGTTTCTATTTTAAGTTACAAAACACTTGATAGTTACTTGTGGAGTAGAGGGTGGGCTTTGGTGTATTTGGTAAGTTTGCTCTGTGCTTTATATGACCAGAGTTCGAGCTGTGGAAACAATTTTTCTACAAGTAGTAGTATTGTATAGATTGACTCATTGACCCTCCCTAGACCCACATTTGTAGGAATCATGCCCTAAACTGCTTTATTATAATTGCATGTCCTCTTTAACTCTTTCTATAATATATACTAAAGTCTGAAATTATTAGCACATATTGATTAAGCAATGTATGTTAAATGGAATGAGTATGATTGGTGTAGGAAAGGGATATTGTGTAAGAAGGCAATTGTTGTATTGCAAATCACTTCAAAATTCATTTTCAAAACAATTTTTAGCAACTTTTTGTTTAAAAATAACAATGTGATTGGGTGACTCCCCTCGGTAGGGCCAGACCTCTTTGAGCAACACAATTTTGTGAAAGGTTGTATCTACTTGAAAAGCTTTCCATGTCCAATTTAAGTTTACATCAGACCTCTTTGCACACCACCAATCATATGTCATGATTTTTCTAATGAACTAAAGGTTAAATGTTGGCACAACAATGTTAAATTCATGCATCAACAAAATGATTTATCGGAAAACATAATGATTTCTCATAGTTTCTCTTTTCTGAACTGATGCAGGAACTATTTTCATTTGCCTGTTTTGATATAATTTTACTAATTTAGGCAGGGGGCTTGATAAATCTACATACAAGATGATCTTCTGCAAATATAATAAATTGTCATATTTCAGGGTCTATAAGAAATGTAATGGTCAAAATTTAGAATAACACAAAATGAATGAAATTTCTCTTCTCAACATTGTTTGAGGTGTAAGGCTGTCATCCCTATGAGTGATTTATTATAGAGCGAGTTTGGTAGTCATCATCCAATGGTGTGTTTCAATCATCAATGCATTAGATTAATGTGAGCTCAGTCACCAAGGCATGACATCTAGAAATTGAACTGGGTCCCAATATTATTTTCTCTTTCCTCTCCATTTTAAGAATTCTAGAAAAAATTACTCCCAGAATCCCATCATAGTTGTCTGACATCATTAACCTACTAGTTCTAAAAAATCAGTTCATGGTTCTTCTGGGATCTAATTTTTGGGACTTGCCTCAGACTTAAAGGCTTATTTGCCTCTTCTAATGACTGGCAGATCCAAGCCAGTGGTATGTTGGATGAGTGGGAAGAGAATTTGGCCATTATAACTGCAAACAGAACAAAGGATGATGAACTTGTAATGACTCATCTTGGAGATTGCCTATGGAAAGAGAGACAAGAGGTTTGTTTGACCTTTTATGTTGTATTCATCCTTTTACCTTATCATTTATGTTGTTTTCCTTGTTATACTTTATGCTACATTGTCTCTAAGTCATATTCTGCAGATAATTGCTGCACACACATGCTACTTGATTGCTGAAGCAAATATTGAGCCATATTCTGACAGTGCAAGACTCTGTCTTATTGGTGCGGACCACTGGAAATATCCCAGAACATATGCCACACCTGATTCTATTCAGGTTATGTCCTTTCATTTTACACCTTTTATGTTAATATAACAGAATTTTTACGCTAATTATTGCTCTTGTTTTGTTGGTTAGAGTTGCTTTACAAATTCGGAAAGATGTTGATAAAAAAGTTAGTTCTCACTTTAGTTGCTTTCTGGTTTTGGTTTTGTATTTGTTTGTTCTGAAATATGAATAGGGTCACATTTTGAGGATGCTCCTTCCAACTGCTGTGCTAAAAAAATATTACAGGCATTTGTCCATTATGTTGTTCTGATCTGTTGATTAGTTATCATAAAGACAGCCTCATGTATGGGGCTTTTATCACTGTACAGTATAGAAAGGGCCAAGACTGTCCCATGATATGTGCTTGATGCTTAGGTCAAATTGAAGCCATCATAAAGTTGCACCAAGGCCCACCCTCTAAAAGAGGGCAGTCCAGTGGAAGGCCCATGCTTGTGGAAAGAATATTTTGGCCATCCAAACTCAAATCATGAAGCAACCTTACTGTGGCGTCCGTTGAATAGTTATGTTTTTTCCCCATGTAGATAATCCTGAGTCAACAACATGCATATACTCAAACATGTATGTGTATTTATCTATCGAAACATGTTTGCTGACATGTGTTTCTGTGTGATGATCGTCCAACCTTGTCCAGTTTCATTTGTTTGTATATGTGTGTACTTCTGCATGTGGATGCCTACCTTTGTCCCTGCCTACTTGAGACATTCAAAGTTCCCACAGTAGTTTGTTTATACTTTTTCCACTTGTGGTAAAATCATCAATGGAACAAGTATATGATCTTTCAAACTGTAGATACAAAATTATGTGATCGTATAAAAATTTCATGTGTTTTCACTGTGTGCTGTTGTTTTAGTTTATATTTTGGAAGTGGTGCTGCATAAAATATCACCACGTGGCATGTACATAGGGAAGACACATTAGATGCTTTCAAATGCCCATCTTCTTGTTTATTACTATTGTGGTTCCCTCTGTTATATTCTGGTTCTTATTTTTTTGGCTGCAAGCCCTTGCTAGGATGTCGCTCACTTTCATTTAAAGATCACTTGCAGTGGTTTTAAAGAAATTGGGATCAATCTTTTAATGTTTTTGCAGTTGTTAGTCAAAGGAATGTCTGCTTTGTGTCTTTTATTAGTGAATATTACTATTTTGATGTGGTGGAATCAACTTTGGATTTTGTAGTGATGATGAATCTTCAAATCATTTGAAGCTAAAAAGAAAGCATACAGTTGAAGAATGGGAAAATATATTCCCCTGTAGACAGTTTTCATCAATTTCTTTTATAACCTTGTGATGAAAAACTTCTCTTTTCTCGACTTAAATGTCAATTTATTTGTTCTTTATTGGAACATCTTGGTGCTCAAGGCCTATATATGTTGAAAAGCCAACCAAAGCTGATTTTGTGCAAACTCTCTGTACAGCGAACAGAGCTATATGAATATTCAAAGGTGCTTGGAAATTCTCAGTTCATCCTACTACCTTTCCAGCCATACAAGGTAATTTATGCACACATGCTGGCTGAAGTGGGGAAGATTTCAGATTCACTGAAGTGAGTAGTAGAGTTTTTTTTTCTTCAATTGTTTTTGCCCTCTTTCATGACTTATATGTCAGATCTAATATAGGTACTGTCAAGCATCTTCAAAGTTGCTTAAGAACTCTAGTCGTACTTCTGAGGTTGAAATGTGGCGATCAATGTTATCATCCCTTGAGGAGAGACTGCGTGCCCTCCAGCAGGTAATTCGGTAGGAGGTGCCTATGATTGTCTTATATCATCACTGCTTACTCTTGAAGTGCTATGATCTTTTTTCACCATATTTATCCAGGGTGGCTATGGTACAAGCTTGGCTCCTGCAAATCTAGTTGGAAAATTGTTCACCTCCTTCGACAGATCCATTCATCGCATGATCGGTGCACCACCAGCACCTCTGCCGCCGATGCCTCAGGGGAGTGTTAATGATAAAGAAGCCCACACTGTTTTCCCAAGAGTAGCAAATAGTCAGTCTACGATGGCCATGTCCTCTTTAGTTCCATCAACATCAGGAGAAACCATTTCTGAGTGGACTGGTGATAATAATAGAAAGAGTAGGCACAACAGAAGCATTTCAGAGCCTGATTTTGGTCGAAGCCCAAAGCAGGTGGATTTTTCTCTTCTTTTTGATAAAGTTGAATTCTTCCAGGTCAACTTGTTTACCATATTTTGGTTCTCTTTTATCTTATTTCATTTTTGCTTTTTCTATCGACCATGATGAGATATATAGATTCAGTGAGTTTATTAATAGAAGAAAACCTTTATGGTTGTTTACTGACTTCAACAAAATATTATGGAAGGATACAAGCTCAGATGGTGCACGAAGCAAAGCAACAGTATCTGGTGGGTCACGTTTTGGACGCATTGGCTCGCAACTTCTCCAGAAGACCATGGGGTGGGTGTCAAGGTCCCATCACCAGGTACTTTCTGACATAAATTGGTTTGTGCAACTTTTAGGTTTTTCAACCCCTACATTCTCCATCTCTTACTTTTGTTTATATATATATATATATATATATATATATCATGTTCCTGGTAATGTGAAGGCAAAACTGGGTGAAAGCAACAAGTTCTATTATGATGAAAAACTTAAGAGATGGGTGGAGGAAGGTGCTGATCCTCCAGCTGAGGAACCTGCCCTACCACCACCTCCAACAGCAACACCATTTCAGAATGGTATACCTGATCACAACATAAATAATGCTTTTAAGAGCGAGAAAAGCATCAATGATGCTTTCCAGCGGGAAAGCCATACAGATAAGACGGGGCCAGCGATGACAGCTTCAGTTCCATTGGAACAGAATTCTGGAATGCCACCCATTCCACCCAGTCAAAACCAGTTTTCTGCTCGTGGTAGAATGGGAGTTCGTTCAAGGTAGACCTTCTCATCATTTACTGTTGGTCTTTCTTTCCCAATATAAATCTGGTATGCAGCGATGCTAATATTACATTGGCGGCACCTTTCAGATATGTTGATACATTCAACAAGGGCGGTGGCTCTTTGGCAAACTCTTTCCGGTCACCTGCAGTTCCATCTGTGAAACCACTTGGAGCAAAATTTTTTGTGCCCAACACACCTGCAACCGTGGACGAACGGGAAACTGATGCAGCAGGGAAAAACAACCAAGACGTCTCCTCTGGTGAAGAACCACCTAAATCAGTGATCAGAGGAGCATCCTTTTCATCGCCACCATCATCGTCATCTTCATCATCCATGCAACGGTTCCCAAGCATGGATCACGTAGCAGCCCCCGTTGGAAACAAAGGGTCTGCAGCAGCATCATGGACTGGCAATGGTCCCTTGTCCAGAACGAGAGCAGCATCTTGGAGTGGGGGTTACCCTGAATCAGTCAATCAAAAGATGCCTGGGATGAATCCCATAGGCAGCACCACCACCACACAAGCTGGCGCGTTAAGCAGCTCATCCCTGCAGCGAAATGGTAGTTCCCTGGGGGAGGACGACCTCCACGAGGTTGAACTCTGATGCATCGCCATGTTGGAGGACGGGTTCCACCTGCTCTTCAACTCCACCAGAAAACCAGATTGGGTAGGAATTACGAGACATCTGTGGCCTTGAAGGAAGCACGGGCGACAAGTGTTTCCCCTCCTCCGCACCCCTCCCCCCTTGTAACTGTTGTGATTATTTATGGGTGCCTGAGGTCATGTCATGGTGTCCTTTTTACGTGTACAGATAATTTGTTGATTTATTGATCCCCTGCCGTTTGCCATACGAGAAAAAGATCAAATCGGGCACAGTGCTGTGCCTATTGTTCTTTTCTGGCGCTGCCACCATCTAATATGGAGTAATTTAAAGGTTTTTATTTTCTGTAAGGGATGATGATCTGAAGATTAAAATGGTCATATTATTATTCCACTGCCACTTTATCCTAATCTCCTCGTCCTCGTTGTTACCATCACAACTTCAGAAGCAGCAGCGCCGGACGCAGGCGGTGGCGCTTGGTCGATGCTTCATTCCTCTCCTCTCTGCATGCCCAAATTCCAAAGTAAACTTCTCACCTTTACCTGTTCTTATATTTATGATATCTATGGAATATGCAAAAAGCGTTGTAAGAAAGGTCTGTGTCTTGAGGATGATAATGCCTTTGCCAATTATTGGTGGGTCAATCTTGCAGGAGGATTACAAGAGATTTAAACAGTGAAAGAGAAAAAAATATCTGGGAAGTCAAAAGCATTGGTAGCCCAGAGGTTAAAATTTAGGGTTTTTTTTCTATTCTTAATTGAAATTTACATCTGTCATGTGCAACAGTGCATTAACCACTAGGATATCTAAAATCTATGTTTTGTTTATATTTTCATGTATTGTTATTTGTTCCCAAGTATACTTCTGGAAATAGGAAAGGACATAATACTTTACTGTATTTTGCTCATACTTGTGCTTCAGGAGTCATTATTATATGTGGTTCATGCCCATGCCTAGACATAGAATTAGAAACTTGGAACTTCCCATTATCACTTAGTTGCGGAGTTTATTCTCTTTACAAATTAGTAAATCCTCGGAATCTATACTTGTATAGTTCTCATTTCTGTGCAACTTCTTGACTGTGTTGAATTCTTGTGTTTGCTTTATTTTCAATTGTCTCTCTTCCTCTCATCTCTCTCTTACCTTTCTAGCTGTGTTGCTGTTCTTGAAGATGTTCCTAACAGTAGAAGCCATCTGTGCTTGACCCAAGTCCAGGAAAAGATCAGAGACATAATTGCATGCAACGGTTGCTCTTTCTACTTCAAATAATTGTATATTGGACAGAAGTTGGAAGCAATTGTCATGCGATCATGTGTAAGTAAATCTCAGCTACATGGTTTGAATTAGGTTCTAATAATGTTTTTTGGCTCCACTTCAAATGTCTAGAGCAATAAGGTTCTTCTAGAATATATATATATATATATATATATATATATATATATATATATATATATATATATATATATATATTGCTGGTACAGAACTGATACTTTTATAATAAATAGCTGATGCTGCTTTCTAAACCATTCATTTCTGAAAAATATCATTAAGCAGGATGTGGACGGCTCTTACGAGTTATCGGTCCGAGACTTGCCGTGGAACCGCTGATTTCTGATACCTGCACAGGATGGAGTTGCTCTGTAGCAGAAGACTACAGAGCAAGAGGTAGGTTGTGCTGTCAGAGTTGTTCTCATTGCTGCTTCTGCTGCAGCAAAACCATTGAATGCTTTGGAAGCGATCACAACCACTCTGTTACTGATTGGCTCGGCAGGAGATTGAGCTGGGAATGGAGGTGGCGAAGGGCCCAGATTCCATGTGGTGGATGCACATCATCGACGTCTCTCTCGTATCCGATCCACAGCCTTATCTTGTTCTTTGTCTATGGTTCCCAAACAACCGAGGACCACCGCAAGGCTCATAATTGAGAGAAGACATTTTGCGCTGCATGATGTGCTACAGTTCCACCGCAAGGCTCTCTCATCAAGTAGGAATGCTATGCACAGCTTCTCATCTCCTCGGGTATTACATTACAGACGTGGGATCACCATCTGCTGCGGTTCTAAGTTGACTTGTTAGTTTGAAGGAGGCCTTGCGACTCGCCGGTGTCTCCATTTTCGCCACTATCAAGCTGCATCTTCTTCAATCTTTGCTCTTGCTGCTCTTTGCCGGTGGTTGCCAACAGTCAAGAAGGATGTGCTTTATTGTTCCAGCGACATGACCGGTAGCCAGTTTTCCATCTGCAGATTTATGTTTCTTGGACCATTCAGTGGTAGAAAAAATTGCAGTAGTTTAAATGTGAGAGGATAGAAGTTACTTTCCATCTCCAAAGATCATGGAATAGTCTCATAGATGAAAGGAAATTGCGTGGAAAGTGACATGATGAGGATGGATGATGGAAGAGTGGCAAGGCAGGTCAACTCATCTTCTTTCCGACTGCTGCCCGTACTGGTGATCGATGTACGCGGCCATTGATTTACCATATTATTCTGCTGCTGCTGCTCGAATGATGCTTGTTGCTCAGGGGATGCATTTCCGATGGAACATGTCAGAATCAGACTATCCGGGGGATTTCATATGGACACACTTTTGGATTGAAGATTATGAGCAGTTGCAGAGCTTTCTCCATAGGCCAGGGATAGAAGGGAACTGGAGCAGAGGAGAAGAGGCATGAAGGTGGAGGAATAGTTATTAGTACATGCCAACGGAAGATTATTATTAGATTCATGCAAGGAAGACGGAAGTCTCTGTCACCCAATTCTCAGCAGCAACATCGGTAAGATATGTGAAATAGACATCTGATCAGCTCCAAAAGGAACTGTTGACCTGTTACAATCCCACCGGAGCAGACGACCGCAGAAATCACACTTGCAATCAACAACTGGAATTGCTCCAGACAGACTACAGCAAAGATCATTCACCAACAGAGAACAATCCTGCTGTTTTGAGAGAGACGACAGCAGCAGAGAACTATCCCAAACAACCTGCGTGTGAAGCGAGCATCACACCTCTCTATCCACACCGCCGCCGAGCACAGCGTCTGCTGGAACAGGGGAGCAGAAAGCTATCACCTTGTGGAATCGATCCACGGGACCAGGTAAAGGTGGCACCTTTCTCCAAGAACACATCAGGTTCAGCCCCGAGGCAGAGTCGGCAACCTTCGCGGCGGAGCCGTCGGAGATCTCGCAGACGCAGGCCGGGTAGGCCTTGTGGTGGTCTTCGTTGAATACATAGACGAGGCCGTCGAGGCCGATGCACTTGAGGCTGGCGAACTTGTTGTCGTCGTCGTCGGTGTCGAAGAGGCTCGAAAGCAGGTCCCTTGGCATCACGCCTATCTCCGCGAAGTCCATGGAGTGGTGGTCGACGGCCCACAGGGCGAAACAAGGGGGCCCCACAGTGGTGTTGCAGAGCCCGGCGAGGATGAGCCTGTCGCCGCAAGCGAGGAGAAAGGAGAAGAGCACCCCCGGCGGCCGGAGGGTCCGGACTCCTGTCCAGCCGCGGCGACTTAGATCGAAGGCCGCGATGGAGCAGGAGTAGATTCCGAACACGAAGAAGAAGCGGCCACCCAGGAGCGCGGCGGAGAGCCACTGCGACGAGTTTCCGATGCGGAATTCCGGCGGGAGAGGGGGGCAGAGCTCCCACGAGTCGGTCGCCGGGTCGTAGATCTCCACGGCGAGGGGGTCCCCGATGTCGACGAGCCCGCCAACGAATCGCGCTCCCCCGACGACAACGAACCGTCGCTGGCCTCCGGCAGCGAAGAAGACGCCGACGAGGGGGTTGCAGCGGGAGAAGAAGAGCGGGGAGGTCTCGCGCCAAGGCCCGCGGAGGAGCGGCGCGTAGCAGAAGCGGGTGGAGGAGGTGGTGGCGAAGAAGAACCCGCCGGCGCCAGCGAAGCAGTCCACGTGGAGGGCGGAGGGCGACGACGGGAGGGCAATCCAATCCCCGGCGTCCGGGTCGAAGCCGAACGCCTGGTTCTTGCTGACGACGACGTTGTTCTGGCCGTAGAGGAAGAACCAGGGCCTCCTCCGACGGTACGCCGCGGCGCCAGCGGCGAAGCCGGGGTCCGAGACCACGGCGCGCCACTGCCTACAGACGGCGCCGGCAACCACGACCGACCGTAGTGGCAAGCAGGAAAAGATGAGGTCGACGAGGTCGCAGCTCAGCCGCGACCACGGCGTCGCCCCCGCCGCTGCCCTCATCTCCCCCTCCATCACAGGGTCCAGAGCTTCTGGCGCAGTGGCGGCAGAGGCAGAGAGAGGTTCGAGGATGTGGGTGGGAGGGGTGGCGTCAGCTTTTGCCATTGGGTACAAATTGTGATTGACACGCGTACTTTACAGGTCGTGCGTCCGGTGCCGAAGAACCCTGATTTAAAAAAGATATGATTGACTTGGGGACTCGTATCCCTCCCACAGATATATATAGATATATATATAATCTAAAAGGAATATATAATAATAATAATAATAATAATAATAATATAATTGAAAGATATCAAATGTTTCGTGATTGGAATGGCAGGCCGGAAACGCGGGTTTGTTTCACATCAATGGGAAGGTTTTATCTCCCTTTTATCAAAAATAAAAAAGGTGGAATATGCATCCTGTTTGCTGTTGGGATGGGGTGGATGGATCAAAATTAAGTAAACGCGGCGGCGGATGATGACCAAACTATTGATGTAATTTTTGCCTGTTATGTTTGGTTGCAGGTACCTAAGGAATCAGACGGTGATCTGCTAGCCATATCGGAGGGGCTGCGGAATCATATCATCATGGTTTATTCTTAACTTAGTAAACAGTAATTTCTTTTTATGTTTTAGAATCCTGTGTTGTTTTATCTAATGTGCATGTTTTTAGGTAATTGTTAAGGAATAAAGTGTTGGGAATCCACGAGAAGCCTATCAAAAAATAAAATAAACATATCCAATTAGAGATGATGAATGAGATCAGATGTCCTCCTCTCTAACGATCTTCACACGATTGATCGTTACAGCGATGCTCTTCTAATCATAGTTCGTAACTCTCATGCAATTTCTTACGACGAACATGAAAGAAGATCATATACCTTCTTTGTTGTCCTCTCGCAACATAGAAAGGGTGGTCGGTTGAGAAGATGAGGGAGAGAGGAGAATATGAGGGGAGGCCAAAGATGCAGCCTATCACCTGTTTTGGTCACCCCTACCTCTTATTTATAGAAAGTCACCAAAACCCTAATGGATCCTGTCTTCGTGGCTATTGGATCTTTATTCAATTATCCTCACTTCTTGGATTATTAGATCATTATCCAATTATCCTCATTTCTTGAATTATTAGATTTTTATCCAATAATCTCAATTGGCTTCTAATTAGGCCTCAATGAAAGAGTTCATCGATGTTGGGTCTCATCTAGTGAAAACAAGAGCTTATTAGATAACTCATATCCAATCCTCTACTCGCTGAAACACCCACCATATTGTGTGACTCTCTAGGCCCAATACCGAGCTGGTCATGAGTTCTACCTATCAGAACTTATTCTGATTTAGTAAATTATTATTTTATAATAATTTACTCAACTCACCGACTATGGATGTACTACGCCACTACATCATATTCTCAGACGGTATAGGGGATCTAATATATTGGACCTATCTGCCTTCAATTATCGTGTATCTATAATCCCTCATTCATCTAATATCTCAGAGACCATATATTATGCATGGTACTGTTAGGCCACATATAGAATCCATCGGAGTCTTGCTCTAATTGGATTTCCTCATAAAACTCATTCTCTTTCAATCTGAATAACTTTGGCGAGGGATTTGTCCGAGCAAAAATGTACGGGATATTCATCTCGTGATACCAAGAGTAGATGATCATTTATTGATACTCAATTGCATTTGTAAGTTTGGCTACCAACCCCGATAACCAGATGTATCAGATCTGAAACTCTCCAAGACTTATAAATTCGGCATTAAATAAAGGAGTACTCAAACAAAATATCTTTAGTGTATCAAGTATAAGGATCAGACACACAATTTGGACAATAGAATCACTGTTTGACATTAGGTATTATTAACTATACAACATTCCGTAAGTGGATCAATCAATGAACTCATTCTCCAATGAGCACATGTACTGTATCCTTAGTATCCCCACGGCTAAGAGACTAGCAGCCCCTATCACATGGACGAAAAATATAGTACACCGATCTGTCCGGTTATTTCGAAGTCTCTCTCGAATAACTTATAATTGGGATTATTTAAGATCAATGTTTATAGGCGAATCAATCTAATTATCGTGATATTATAACAATTTGATTCTTATTACATAAATCCAAGGACATAACAATATATATATATATATATATATATATATATATATATATATATATATATATATATATATATATATATATGTTCACAACAGATAATACAGTACAAAATATTAATAATGATAATAAGCAAAAAGATCACGCTGCGTGTCACACATGTCATCACTTACAGCAATCTCTCACTTGACCTAGAGTTAATCATCTATGTGTTTGATCCCCATCAGACCCTTGTAATGCTCAAAGATAGTATGAGTCAACGACTTTGTCAGTGGATCTATAATGTTATGTTCGGATATAACTCTTTATATTACTACATCTTTACGAGCTATGATCTCCTTGATCAGTTGGAACCTCCTTAAAGTAATTCTAATGAGACCTGGGTTCCCTTACTCGATTTATTGTCCAGTTGGTGTCGCTATATATGAGAATTGGCTCATTGCTACTCGGTTCTCAAATCTGCGATGAACTTTTTCATCCAGACTCTCCCTTTTGCTGCTTCTACCGCAGTAATGCACTCTGCTTTTGTGGTCGAGTTAACTGTAGTATTTTACTTGAAATTCTTTCAGCTTACTACTCCTCTATTCAAGGTGAAGACATACACTGAGTTCAACTTGCTATCATTGATGTCGAACTGAAAACTCATAGCAAATGAAATGATAGCTCCACTAGGCATATATATGGTAACTTCGCTAATAGCAACTGTACTCATTCTTGCTCCATTGCCCATCTTGAGGTTCATCTCACATCTTGCCGGTCTCCTAAGCCTTGCCAAAGCTTATAACGAATTGTAGATATGATAAGTACTCACAATATCTAATACTCATGTGACATCATAAAAATATGACAAATATATCATGAATATACCTAAAGCTTCTCCAAGCTTCTGTTTCACCTTCTCTGCAATGTAATCCTTTCAGTTCCTCTTCCAATGTTCGTCTTTACCACAATAGAAGCATTGATCTTTGTCTTTGGTTGGATCTTTTTTTGGTAACCTTTTTAAGGGTCTTATCTTCCTTTTCTTCTTGGTCTTACCAATATAGAGAATTGACTTCTCTTTCTTGATGGTGCACGTAGCTTACCTCAACCTATTGAGAAGCTTAGAGAGAGTCACCTCAAACTTGTTCATATTAAAGTTTATTATGAACTATGAAAAGGAATCAAGCAGGGACTAAAGTATAAAATCATCGGATCCTTGATGCATCACCATATGTTGTGATTGCCCGTCATGACATTGTAGCCCGTCACATGGCTTAGAAGAGAGAGAGAGAGGGGGGGGGGGAGAAATTAAAAGAGAGGAGAGAGGCGAAGGAGTGGGTGGGTGGTGGTGGAGGATCGATCGTCCGAGTCACTCAGACGACCTCAAATTCTATTTGTTGTGTTACAACGTTGGCAGCCTACGAAGAAGACATTAAAAAAAATAAAAATTAAAAAAAAAAAAATCTATGTGGCGTCAAAGTCAGTTTTACCTGCGTTCATGATGTACTCTGCCAAAGTAATATGGGAAGGAAAGCTCCTCAGGGTCCCCGGACATAAAAGCTCCCGGAACCAACTTGTTCTTCTTGTTGGTCCTTTTTTTAATTGATGATGGCTTTATGTCGATATGCTGAGGACATAAAGGATATGCTCGACTCGTTAAGTAACCCCCAAAGCAACACGTCCCCGGACATCAGCTTTCAGAAAATTTTATCATCAATCAAACAAATAAAAATTAAAAAAAAAAGAAAAAGAAAAGGCCGACTAGTTTAAATAAACCACCAAAATAAAAAAAAAAAGGATATGGTTTGGTTCTGAGAAGGAAGGGGCATGAAATTTCAGATAATAAAAAAAGAAAAAGACTTGATTATATGTTTGATAAACAAACAAAATGCAAAACCCCAAGAGGTTTTGCATGGAAGTTTCTAACAAAAGCAGCAGGATGAATCGTCGTCCACTACAAATGTATAATAGAATTCAATCAAAAACCATGTTGCCCCCTCTTCTCTAAAACACCAACCAGTCTCACAGGAACACCAAAGAATTAATACCCTACCACAGGGAAGACGACGAAAGCTTTACAAAGGTAGCATACGAACAGACCTCTACTTCAGCAAAGTCTCCATCGCTTCAAAGAGGAGCGGTGCCATCTCAGGACTCTGCGTCTTAACTGCACATTTCACACCTGGGACACCAAGAACAGCCATCAGCTCTATCAGGAAAGGAATACCTCGTGGGATCTTGGCCGACAAATACAGCAGCTCTTTGTCTGCATTCCTTCGCTTTGCTACAAAGAATACGTTGGATGCAGTCAAATGTTCAATGGTAGCATCAACGCTATGGATGATGGAGTTTGACAACTCCTTCCCAGCTTCATTCGAGTCCGGCAGGGATTTCCAAGTCTGCACTTGGACGGGTGAGAAAAAATCATGACTAGCGCAACTTAACAAAAGCTAATAACATTACTCTTGAAACACAACCATAGGACAAACCGAATCAGATTAAAAAGGTAATGATACAATGGCTATCCACTCTTACTATTCCTCCAAATGCAACATCAACCAGGATCATGTCACAATGTGTGTAAATTTATGAAGTCCTTAGCATCTCATTCAGGTGGACACACCTAAAACAAGAATCTGCTTAACATGTTTAAAAATTCTCAAGATTTCAGCATAACTTGAAACCTACAGAGGCAACTAGCATAAAGAGAAAACAAAAACAAATTGGAAGGAGTAATGAAATTCTCCAGCTCACTATTCTACATTGGTTAACCAATAAACAAGTTCCATTAAAGTACAACTCATCTGTTTGAGTCACTGTTGCTAGCAAACCATTCACATTGGTTAACCAAGAAACAAGTTCCATTAAAGTACAACAAATTGCAAAAGTGACACCTATTACCAGCTAACTACCAACTCATCTGTTTGCGTCACTGTGGCTCGCAAACCATTCACAACTGTGGGTGCACCACATGCCAATGGAACTTTCAGTTCCCAGCTAGCTATTTGAGGCTAGCTGCATTGTTTTTTCTTGCCAATGAAAGGGCAATATCAGTAGTTGAATCATGAACCTGTCAATGCTTCTTTATTGTTTCTAGCAGTCTATAGGGATGCTACTCTCCACCTCTTTATGCCACAAATTGTAATAACTTAGCTTTAACCAACAACACATTTATAGCTCTTCCATCAACATGTGGAATCATTTTTGAAATTGCATCCCTTGGTTTTAACAAAACCACTAACCTTTTTGTCATCTGTTTCGTAATACAACCAAAATCATCAATCGATGATAGATAATTAAGCTTTTCCAGGTGCAATTCAGGGTCTTGCTTGGAACTCTATCTATCCTCCGCAATGGACAATTTTGTTTAGCTATAATTTCATTGACTTCTACAATAATCATATACTCATCTAGTTTCATAAAATCACATATCAACAATTACAAGATCATATAATATGCAAAAAGGTTAACACCTTACCTCCCTTATCATCTTTCCTCCATGTCCATGGCCTTCACAGAGCCCTTGACATTTCATATTCCTCCTTGTAGGACTCTTTAAAGACCTTCAATTATCTATCTAAATTTCCAAATGTTCTCATTTGATCTGATAATCTGGTCTTCACAGAGGAGCATAATAATTTCTCATATTAATCAGTTTTTCTCACAATATAAATTTAATACCAATATTTTGTTGCCATTTTTTCAAACTCAACATCTACTAATTGATTTAAGTCCCTTAAAGACTAAATGTATTCTTCCTCAACGTATAGATGTTGAATCTCCCTCCATCTACTTGGAAATCTTTTTTTTTCTTTGTTTTTTTGAACTAAGTGCTCTTGCATGGAAATGACTCGTGAATCATTATTGCTTCTTTTTTTCCATCTTGTCGAACAATACAAATGTCATATGCAAGGATTGAGCCTTGAGACATTTATAGTTCAGTTGTGAACGATGATTAGGAAAATTAACCTAATTTATTAACATTAAAGTAAGTGGTAGGTGAATTTTTGAGGAATTAACTTTTTTATTTACCAATACACTTCAAAAGAAATACAAATATTGTATCTGCAGAAAGAGTGAACTATCCGCATAAGCCACAAGTGTTGTTTCTATGATGCCGATTTGCTCGTACTCATCCCGTAGTAGAGATGCTTGGTATACTGAAACAAACAAATCTAAGCAACAAAATCCACCTTAAAAAAGATATATAAAGCAGTAATATCATGCTCTAATGATGTTTGCATTGATAGATTCTCCATATAACATTTTATTTTATCTGTGCTGAACCAGAGGATAAACAAAACCAACCATATAAGAAAGATCAAGGGTTATTAGAAAGGGGAAGCTAACATTAAATGCCGACCAATCAATTACGTACTAAGAAAATAAGGGGAAAAAAATCAAACAAAGTGACCTGCTTGCATAATCAAGGCCCAGAATGATGCAGAGCTACAATTAATGAACCAGGTCGAGATCATGTTTTCACTTAGCATCTTTCCTTGATAATTAAAGGAAACTTGAATAATTACAACAAGAATAACTTACCTCCAGAAAATTTGCACGCTCCATTCTACCATCCTCACCAAAGAAAACATGCAATGATATCTTGTCATTGAAGTACCAAACTGGCTGCTGATTATTTTTAACTGCAACCTGCAATAGCGTGCTTGGAGGTCCAGGTGCAACATTCTGGAATAAAACCATAGGAAGAAGTGTCCTTGCTGAAGCTTCAGGTTGCAAAGGCGGGACCTAATCATCGACAAAATAAAATGCAAGTAGATATTTTGAGAAATAAGCTCCTTTCGAGCATAGGAAATTGATGTCAAGAGGCTGAAATAGTATCAGGGTGGCCAGTTAGCCCATTAATATCGCTACTTCTATAGCTTTACATAACAATCACCTGCAAAGGTCCTGCAGCTGCAAGACCAAATGTATTTTTGTTGAACTGTATCATGAATCCATCTAACACAAGTTGCGTATTGTTCTCAAACAGCATAGAGTAAAATATCTGGCCATCATGACGTATAAGCTGTGCACTAATCTGTAGACCTTGCCCAGTAGATGAAGGTAGTAATACAGGTAAGGGAGGTCTGCAGAGACAATCAAAACATTTTCCAAGAATAAGCACATCAAGGTATCCAAGATACTAAAATAATGTATATACCAAAAGAATAAGGCTGAACTTAGAATTCTAAATCTGTACATCCTTACTCTGAAGGCGTCATTGGCTGGTCTACAGGAACTATAGCATTGTCAAGACCAATCAAATCTCCAAGTAAATCTGGCACAGGTGGAACAGGTGCAGAGATTGCTGTTGTTGCCGGTGGCTGCTGTCTTGATTGAGCAGGTGAAACAGCAGCTGCACCAGAAGGAGCGGCTGCACCATCAACTGCATGAGAGGGTGACTCAGAATACCCTGTTTCACCTCCATCAGCATAATCATCATCATCTGGTCTAGGTGTAGCTGACTTTGCACGACTTACAAAAGCATCAGGTATCTTATGATAAACAGAAGAAAGGGTAGCAATGTTTGCAAGAAGTTCATCAAGAAGTGAAGGATCAAGTTGGTTTGAATCATCACTTATTACTGGTTTTTCAGCTAGAACAACATCCTTAGCAGCCTGAAAGAAAGAAATTGATCATGATTACCAAATCATATGGCATCTTATGAACTGAATATCTTAAATATGTTTCTGATACCTCAGGATCAGTAGAAAGAAGACGCCAATAGATGTATGCACGATCTCGCAAATCTGGATTGTCTGTTTCCATCGTGGCATTGTTAAGAACAGCCTATCACATACAGTGGATCTATTAGAGTCATGAATGAGACTAACAGTAACATTTGAAAATTACATAATGAAGTTCACAAACTCCCCCACTCTCACGTGTCGTGCCAAAAAAAGAATTTAACACAACAAGATACCAAGGGGCATCTTTTTATTAAAAAAGTACTCAGAATAAAATAAGATAAATAGATGGCAGATAATTAGATATTTCAGTTTTAGCCAATTCAAAATTTTCTAAGAGAAGGATTACTTTTTTGTAAGAGAACTCGGTAGAAGAAAGGAAGCTCCTGGGTAAATTAAATAAAATATTACATCAGCATCAAACCACCATAGCAAGTGTATTGACAAAGTTACTTATCTTTGTCATCTTACAACATGCAAGATGAACCTAATAGTTTTTGAATTGGCTAACACTTAGTGGCATGATGACATTGGCACATTGCTCCTTTGCATCTCAGGTAACCAGGGGTTCGAGACATGGAATTAGCTAATCAACATGTAAGAGTAAGACTACACCCTTCCCAGATCCTATATTGGTGGGGCTTTTGTACTGGGCTTGCTCCCAACTCTGCCAAACTAACTGATTGTATCAAATCAACGAAGCCCAAGCATTCTCGCAAATAAAAAGGAAAGAAAGACTTCACTGAATATTTCCTTCGAAATTAGTAGCAAACTACAATTTACCTACATGCAGTTGTATGTTACAATCAGTAGTGTCTAAGAAGAGTATGAAATTCCATGGAAGTATCATAATGATGGCTAATAGTCAAATGAATGATCCATGTATTTTGACTTTAGGACTGACTGATATCTATATCGATAATATTGGTAACTGGCAACACTGAAATAAAGCAAACCTGAATCATCTGCTGTGGGCCTTCAGTTGGCTTCTTGAGGAACAATTTAACAGTTGCAGTGAGCAGCTGCAGTTGTACCAGTGCAGGTTCTTCTGGGAAAGTCTCAAGAAAGCTCTCAAGGAGCTCATCAGCATTGTCAATTCTTTCAGCATATTCACCAATTATCCATATCATTGATGCCTGCAGCAGCAGGGCATCTTGAGATAGCACGGAAGAACAAACTGGAAACTAAACTCCCAAGTTAAACAAATACCTTAGCCTCTGGTTCATCTAAAGTGTCCAAGCTTTCACACAGTGTTGCAATAATAGACTCATAGCTGCAATATAATATAGAATTATATAGATTGCATCAAGCAGATGGTACAGACTGGTATGCAAATTAAGAAGGCAGTGTCACAAGGCAAACAACTTGCATCAAGCTAATCAGACTTACGTGTTAGGATAACGTCTGAAGATATCCTTTATGACAATGATAGCTTCTTGCACAACATAATTTACTTTAATCTTTATCAGCTCAAGCAATACACTGATGCACCGCTCAGCGGCTCTCTCTAACTTAATTGCACAACGGCCAATTGCACGCACAGCCTTTCTAACAAAGTCTACATCTACTTCAGTAGCATATTCTTTAAACTCCAACAGAACCTGCAATGAAGTACATAAGTTTGCAAAGAGGTTCATCACACTCAATTTTCATTCCTTGGAGTAGAAACAAAATATTGCAAAAGAAAAAGCTAAAAGAATATAGCAAAATTCCATACTAAATGATCTTAAATGAAAAAATAAAAGACAAAATCAGAACCATAACAAAAAATTTGTACAACAACATCCTAAATATCCAAGTTTATATTCCTTTACCTTGAAAGGCAAACAAAATAACAACTAAATTATATAAAATAAAGAACTTCGTCACCATATGATGAACTCTGTACCTGGTCTATGTTCCGATCTGAGGCAAGCTTTATCATGATTTCTAATTTCTCCATCTTAACATATATTGGATCATTATATTTGCAAAAGAAAACCTATAAAAGAGATGTGTAAGAAAATAATCCGCAACTTCAAGAGAAAATGAAGTTGGAATAACTGAAACTGTGGTAAGTAATGCCCATCTGAACTAACCTTAATCTCATGTGCAAGTATCGTAGGCCGTTTCTGTACAATAAGATTGATGTTGCGCAGGGCTACATACTGGATTTCAGGTTCTGCAGAAAGTAGAGTTACCAGAGGTGGAGCCATTTTCTTACAAAGATTTCGGATTACATCAGTACTAGTGATGAGTTCCATCTGTTGAAGGATCATCTGCACAGAATTTTAAGACTATGAATGAAACCAACCAACAAGTATAGCTCCAACACTCTAAAACCGTTCATAGTCTTTATATATTGGAGAAAAATTTGCCATCATATCCTTTTTCATATTTTAAAATCCGTCATCAAGATAGCTTCAATACAGATGTAATTAGGTACCTGAAGAATTAATTGATTTTCTGGATTCTCTCATTGTGTATTATACGCAAAAGCTAGAACTTTGAAATGAAAGAGAGTTTTAAATTATAATACAATTTTCTATCTTAAAAAAATTAATCACTACTTTCAGATTTCAATTTCTATCAGAACTTGTTATTTTCTGCCAACTAAACAAGAGGATCAGCCAAAAAAACATTTTGCTTGAGGACACATTAACTCACAGAGAATGTGGATAAACATTTTAATGTGAACTTAAATTGGACTCCAGCATTCGGTCTGCCTTACCATCCAAGAAATTGCCAAACATTGAGTCCATCAAATATTCATCCAAATACAACTGCTCTCATTCTTCCTATCATTTACCAGTGAAGCCAACTAACAAGTAGAGAAATATGATTTTTCTTGTGATTGTGTGATAGCTTTGATTATTTCCAGCTTCCCTCAACCTAATGTAATCATAAAAAAGTGCATAGTTTTCTTATCCTATTCTTCTAAAGTAGAGCAGATGTGGTTAATTTGCATATCCATATCCATATCTGGTAGCAAACGGTTGATTTTGGCGGTACTGCCCGGTAGCGGGCGGGCGGTCCGTGTACCGGTAACCTAGCGGACCGATATGTACCGCCCGGTCGAAATTGCAAACCTTGCTTAATAGACTAGAATGATAATGTTTCTAAAGACTTGTAGCATTGTTGTCAATTTTTAACCAACATAGTTAATAAGAATAAAGATATCAGATTGAATAATGCCAATGAAGTTTGAATTTACTTGGTTCACAACAGGATGCAGATTTAATTCCAAGATCCACGCTTAAGCTCGACAACTTATAAAGGAGCCAGTTTTTCAAATCCATTTCGCAGAAAAATAAGGTTGGACTACAGGCCTATTGCTAGATTAATAAATTCTTTTCAGGCTCCTATGCAAGACTAACTTTTTAAGGCTGTGCTTTATAAATTTTTCTCTACATATTTGGAGGAAGATAGCTAAAATTGATTCAAGAATCTTCTGCCCAAATCTCAATGATACAAGTCCATAAAGCAAAGATTGTGATTTCCCCTTTTGTTTGGACACTTACATGTCTAATGGAACACACAGGTTAAAAATTAAAATACATACAAAAGAGAGATTTTCTGACTTGCTGACTAGCCCTTAGGTCAATCTGTCCTCTTTGCCAAACATTTGCCTTCACTAAAAGATTAGTAACAGCATAGATGGGCAACACAGAAATGTGCAGTTGAGCATAAAATTTTACCCAAACTTCCATGGAACTATCTGGGTTTTGGGTTTGCTCAGACGAATAAGGCAAAAAATGGCTTGGATGATAACAGTGATTGAAGGGAGTGGTAGAACAAGAAATGCATGTTGTATGTACACAAATGATTCACTGGTGAAGGTTCATGATTAACATAGACATATACTTACCTTTACAGCAGAAAGCACAACCGCACAATTTGCATGTTGGAGGCGTGGTGTTACTCGCTCTACTATGTTTTCTGCTTCACGGGCATCAGATGCTTTATACCTTGATAAAGCATCCAAAATGAAAACTTGACCCCATCTGCACCGATTAGATTCAGATATTAGAACTGGAAATATGTTGCTAAAATGAATAATTAGGCCTTCGTATAACATGTTAATCCCATGGATACATGAAATACCATTTATGTAGTTAGTGCTTACGATTACTGAATTATTTTAGATAATAAACAAAAAAGAATGATTTATGTAGTTAGTGCTTACAATTGCTGATTACACATGGAATACCATTTAGGAATATTTAGTGCTTACAATTACTAAATTAGTGAAAAAATGCCACAGTGCTAGGAGAAACCACCATTTTCAACAGAACTTATCTGCGCGAAGATTGTCTCAATATGTAAAATCCATACAACCAAAGAGCTAAACTTAAATATGATGGAGATCATACATAGAAGGAACCTACATACTATTTGACAGAGAAAGTAATATCGTGATTTAACATGAGGAGCTATCATGTGCTCAAATTTGAACCTAAATGTTCGTGTTTGAAATGCTGCCCCACTTTGTAGGATATTTCACCAGACTTGACAATTGCCATGTGAATATTTTTAGTGCTAGCACAAAATATTTTACATAAAGTTAAATTCATATATATATATATATATATATATATATATATATATATATATATGAATGAGCATATCAATATTAAAACTCCAAGAAGATGCAATATCTAGTCATATTTATTTATTAGGAATTTGTTTTGAAAAGGTAGACATCATTTTTCTACATCAAATAAGACTGGACAATCCAATTCTGAACAGTAGACCCAATTTGGACCTCCATTGCACCAGTATTATTTTTGCTCCTCTGCTGTTGTTATGCCCCTCCATTCCTGCCATTGCTTTGCATAGGCAGCAAAAACCATCCAGGGAGGCAACTTGCCTCGGAACAGGAACATCTTACTGCTACCTCTAACACATTTTGATCAATATAACTTTTTTAGCTATGAAGTCTATAAACTAAGACTTTTTAGTTCAAACAGTCCGAATGTACAATATGTACAGAAAAGAAAATGAATCGTTCTCGGTCTCCCCGTGACAACAGATCACAACATTCCGAATACATTAAAGACCATAGGTGCCTAGAGCATTAACTCAGAACATCAACTTGCTAAATCTGAGTCATCGCAAAGGACAAATGTACAACTTCAGGATTTATTTTTAAACCCTAGGAAGCATGCAGGCATTCCTTAACAAGTGGTGTGCTTCAGTGACCAGGCAGATTGACTCATAGTGTACATGTCTTATTTCCAATGTGACACATCAAACCAATCTCCCCTAATAACCTGAAGGAATTTATAAAGTCGGAGACTCGGAGTAGATAACAGCCTCAATCTCAAATCAAGAACTAGCACAAATGCACACAACTTGTTTTTAGTATAAATCCAAAGTTTGCACATTACAGAGGGTAAAGGGCAGACAGAGAAGCATATATAGCAAAAACTATGTTAATTGAATATAGTGGTGGTACTTCCATATAGCAACATCAGTTTCAACAAAGGAAACCATAAAACTAGATTAGTCAACATACTAATTCATGTTAAAGCATTAATTATAAACTTAATGGCATAGACACACTGTGCTATAATGCCAACATATTGATACTTACTAATATCAGTTCGTTCTGAAGTATCGAATATATAGGTGTATTTGTCCGGTCAATTGAATTCAGTTTTGTTTAAAGGTGGTGAATATCCAGGACCAACGGATTCATATGTGTCATCTAGACTGTACCCAAGATTCACATTTACGATG
The DNA here is from genome assembly GCA_021527575.1 of Ensete glaucum. NCBI lineage: Eukaryota > Viridiplantae > Streptophyta > Magnoliopsida > Zingiberales > Musaceae > Ensete > Ensete glaucum. The sequence goes on from CM038553.1 coordinate 53,087,546, forward strand.
CAAAAAATCCTAAGAAGTATGTAGCAAACAGGAAAATTAGCCAAAATATGCTCCATGAATAATATCTTGGAACTAGTAAAAGAGAATCAAATACAATTCTGGTAACTGACTTACTCGGTGCATTCGTTCAAGGCAGTTAGAAGCTTCGAAAGTGTATGACTAGTAATCTCAAAAATTGGTCGACTACTATTTTCATGGATCTCTGCAAGTGCAGCAACTGCGTTTGCCACTACCATTGGATTATTGTCAGATATCAAATCCTTGAGAGTCTCCAAGAAACCCCTATCTTCCACCAGCTCAGCATTTATATCATATAGTTTAGATACACAAATAGCTGCTGTCTTTCGGACATAAGGATCGTCATCCTGTACAAATGGATTTGCAAGGACTTACATCTCATAACGAAAAATTTAGATGTTGTGACTAAAAAAAAATGATGGAATCTACTGAAAAGTTATAAAAGTTGTAGAGAAACAAATATGTAAGTACGATACAAAACCAAAGATAAAAAGGGAGCAGAGACTAATTTTAGAAAGGTTATAAAATGGAGAAATAGATGAGGACCTTGAGGCATCGCTGTAAGGGATCACACAGATACTCTGTTATTTTGTCAACACGAATGCAACCCATTGTCCTCACAGCTAAAGCTCGAATTAGAGGATTAGGATCTTGAGAATCCTGCAACAGTCAATGAAATTCACAACCGACAACTACAATATTTATAAATTTTATCTGATGTCTAGTACAGAAATGCATTAAAAACACCAACACATCAACAAGAAGCCGCCATGCAAGTCTATCTCAAACAGTTAGTCAAAAGTTGGGCTATTGATGACCAATCCAAACTTTTGAAACCTTTCAAAACATCATGGAACCGCAAAACGGGTCTTTCTTCATCCAAGATAATCATCTTCCAATTTAAACAACATATATTTTTAATGTAAAAAAGAGAAATAGGTCCAAAAAAATTAGCTACATTGGAATCTTTATCAGGTTTGTAATCTATGTAGCTGTCCATAGTTTGATATTTTAGCCAGTCCTTAACACATATTGCCAAATGAAGCTAAAATATTGAAGTCAATCATCATAAACTCCTTTACCTAATTTGGAGATAATCTAGATTAAAAAATCAAATAAAGAAATAAATTTTGACTAAAACCTTCTCTACGATATACTGAACAAATCCTGCAAAAGTTCTGAAGCAATAACTGTTTGTTTGTCATATGAAAGTACAACAAGCTAAACAGTGAGTTTTATACATATGCATCACTAATGATTCATCCAAACATATGGCAGATCCAAATTGTTATTAATATCAGACCTAGTCCAGATTCTATAAATTCTTCCAAGATTCCATTTTCCACCTTCATTTGTAAACCATTAATGTGCTTCAATGTTACAAGTACTTGTTAATAAACCATTTAAACAGAAGTTGGAAAATGCATAAAGAAACAGTGAATACATAAAGTACAAAAAATCTGTATTTAAAAAGTTAAAAAACAACCATCCTTTAACACCAAAAGATCGACAACGATCAATTGCCAGATGAGACAACTACACTTGACTCATGAATATAGAAATAGACAAGTTTTGGCATAGTTTATGAGATACAAATAGACAACTTCCTACCTTCACAAATGTATTCACAGCAAGTATGGCAAGATCTGGCTGACTTTTGGCATAGTTTATGAGATACAAATAGACAAGTTTTTTCAGCTCCAGATTTTCTGTTTGCATGCAGTTTACCACATCTGTGAACAATGATGAAACATCTTTTCCAACAGTCATTGCAGCTATAACCTTCTTCACAGCATCTTTCCTCTTATCCTACAGAACAGGTTAGCACAAATCATTATTTCAACCGAATGAAACCAAATAAACAAACAAAAGATTTGTAAAAGAAATGTTCCCAAATGAACAGATAATATCCTCTTTGTATATCACGGAATCATGTTAACATGCCATATCTAATAGCGGAGAACAACTGGAAACAACAGATCCATACTAACTTTTTCCTAGTGAAGTAGTCAATCAGGAAAATTCGTAACTTAGTGCTAGAAAAGGAAAATAACTCCTCATAGGATCATGGTGTTCTGATTAAGTAATTTACTTGTAGCTTGTTCACCATGCCTGCCATAGTGCAATTGTCTATCCATAGGGGCTTGCAAGAAAGGAGAAAAAGGACATAGGCATTTGCCTATCCACCAAGTGCACTTTAGTTTCTGTCACATAACTAAAATTGTTTCTTATGAAGTCTCCTCAAATTTAGCCTTTTAAACTCATCCATTTTAAAAACTGAATTACGTGAATGACAACTCCGTATCAAGAAGGAACCATGATAAAACTGGACAGTTAATAATTTCTTTAAGATGCGTTAAAGCAACCAAAATATGCGAGTAGAATCACGTTACCATCGCAGGTGAATTCAGTTCAGACAAATTGGCAATCCCATTCTGTGTATACTAGAGCCTTGAGAAACCAGAAAAACAAAAGCAACCATGTCATGATGAGTACATAGCGAATTCAACTATAATGTCCTCAGAATCTTGTCCGGAGCCAAATATTCATTTATTCTCCTCAGTTCTTGCGATCTAAAGAAATCTATATAAAAAGTGTCAATTCTTCATAACGCCTCCAATTTCTTGCAGGCGTCTACGCCAACGTTTCGATGAAACAAAGAAAGAAGCAAAGATCTTGTTCCCATGTGACATGTTTGCATCTTTTCCCTAACATAAAGTGCAGTGCAGAGACAAATCTAGGGATGAAGCATTAAAAAACTTTCTCATCTCACGATATTTTCTAAATCAAGCGGCAGATCGGGGCGGGGGGGGGACGGGACGAATGAGTTCAAAATCAAATAGGTTCATTTCAGCCCATCAATCAAAGAAATGGACCAAAGATGTTCAAGATCGCGAAATCCAGCAAGAAAATCCATCAGATGCAAAGAATCGGACGGAGATCTAAAGGCATCTGGCTTGATCCGCGGTCATTGAAACCCTAATTGGATCAGATCGAGGGAAGGAGCATACCTTGTACTGGGAATTGAGCTCCTCTTTGAGCTCGGGGATTTCTCCCTTCTTGGTAGTCGAGAAGTACTTAGAATCGTGCCCGCTCATCGCTTCCGCCCCCCGCTGCCTTCCTTTCTTTCTCTTCTTGTCAGGGAAGGCGGAGGAAATAGAAGAGGAGAGGAGAGGAGAGGAGAAAGGCTGGCTTTTGGGCTGCGTGGGAGAGGAGCTGTTGTTGGTCTTCGTGTGTGTTACAGTAATCGTGATGACCGGTCGTGGGTCAGGTCGATGAACCGGGTTCAACTCTGGGCCGATGAGTTCATCTCGGGGCCGGGCTAGACCCGGCTATGACAGTGATGGCATATTAGTCATTTGACGAAGAATAATAGCGTGTTATTTTTATTTATTGTTTTAGTTAGTATATAACATAAGGGAGTTTCTAAAACATTTATCATAACGTTGATGAAAGTTGGTGACTATCAAGAAGGTTCATCAAATCACAGCTTAAAAATTAATGTTTCAAAAGGAATCACCTCATTTGGACCTCAAAATAGAGGCCTATTGGAGATGTAATAAATGAAATACTAACTACTTTTGATCTATCTAATCAAGTATAATATGTCTTTAAATGTGGGTGGGGAGGGTGGGGGGAGAGAGAGAGAGAGAGAGGCCGGGTACTAAGGCACTAAAATGATTTCGTTAGTAAAATATACGTGTTAATTAAGATATGAGAGATATCAGAAAGTGTGATTCGAGCAATCCTCGATTTGGTTAATTAAAATATGAGAGATCTCAATAGGATCGGAGGTGTGACAATTAGAGTTATATGAGAGACAAATGGAGAAGCTTTAGGTGATCTAAGAGAGAAAACTTGTTATTCGTTGCGGTTTTATAATCATACTTACCTGATCAAATTGAATCCGACTAAAAAAAATAAATATCAAATTATAAACTAATCTGACTCAATTATTTGATTAAATGTGTTGAAAAACGAGAATGAACCGATTGACCCAATCAATTTTTGTATAACGAAACTACTCCAATTTTGTACTATAATGAAAGATTATTTTTTTTCTAAATTATGTTTTATTATTTACTTAAGAAGTTATTTACACCAATCAATCAGGAAATTAGGACTAACATGTGAGAAAGAAATTAAAAACGATCTACTATAGTGTAATTACCATATCACATGTGTTTATGTTTATAACGTTAGTACATATCATTTTTATACTATTGATCATTAGTTTAAATATTTTTATATTCTTAAACATAATTTTGTATTATTTAATATATTTTTTTAAAAAAATATACCGACAGGTAACGACCAAATCACTTCCCGATTAGGTAATGATAACCATGCTTTGGAGATCTATTTTATTTTATTTTACATGCAAAATATATCTCTGTGGTGGTTGAACTAAAATTTCACCATTACATGGGATAAGATAAAGGAAGAGAAATTACAGGGAAAATAAACCATACTCGAGAGTTCTGTACAAAACAATATCCTTAATGAAATCAAAACTATAAAAACAATTATTTATAATTTTTAGCGGTCAAAAGAAATTACAGCACAATTATATAAAGTCCCGTTGAACATATACTCCATGTCAGATGGCAAAGGCAGGTCCGTTATCATTATTTTTACAATAACAGCTTGATTTGTGTTCACTCAAATTACCAATACAGACAGACAGACAGAGAGAGATGATATAAATAACCTTCAAGAGCTGCAGCTGCTTTGATGCACATACGTATACATTTCAGTAGCATTCTTCTTATATCTCAAATGCAACCACCTGACTAAGATGTCAATGTTCCATTTTTCTCAATTTCCCGTTGTCTTGCTCGCTCCATCTTCCGCATCCGCCACTCTTCCAGAGCTGAAAGTACACAAAAGTAGTATAGTCTTCTTGTTCAAATCAAATTAGAAAAAGTTCATGTCATTGTACCAGCTACTAAAGGAATAATCCAATCGAGAGAATGACCAACCGACCAATGATCATGTGATTTCTATAGACCAAGGCACAGGGTCATTTCGTCTCATAATTCAAAGCATTTCAATGTTATGCATGCAGACAGCAAAGTTATGGTGATAACAAGGCCAATACTAGACTACCATGTTCACGATAACGTGTAGACTTTGATAGACAGCTAATGCGGGATGAAACCCCAGAAATTTTATTTGATGAAACAGTTGATCTGCACATAAACAGATCGGTTAGACTTAATTTGTGACACCACTGATGGAACAGACAAATCATTGTTTGCACTGGTATTCATGATTCACTTGTATGGAAGACGTGAAAAAGTAGCATATGCTTACTACCGCCAAAATATACAAGGAGTAAAGTGCACTTTGAATATGTTTGGAGATGGAACGTTTTCTAGCATATTTTTATTCTCATGTCTGGTCAGGGTTGAATGCTTTCTAGCTTGATACTTGTCCAAATATGATGCATAACATGTCATAATTGCAATCCATGTTATATGATGTTGTGCCCAGGCCTTATGTGTTGAACAACAGTCGGATTAAACACTATTAATAAATTGTCAGCTCTATTCATGTACAGCACTATGGATGTGTCTTTCTGCAAAATTTGATTACCACATCCCATGAAATTGTGGATCTGTAACTAAATAAATCTACCAGCAGGTTTATTTACATCGATAGCAAATGGATTTGTATCTTTGTAAAAATTAAATAAAAAAAAGATTCTCAGAACACCTAGAAAGTTTATTACAAATGATCTTAGATAGATATCAAACTGCCTTTAAGCTTCTGGCTCTATAATTGATCCATAGAAAATTTAGAACTCTGAAAACACATTTGTTCTCTCACTTCAAAAAGGGAGGCCTGAAAAGGCCATGATTAACAAATTTTATCATACACAGAAAACCATTTAATTTACAGAAATCTTATTTGAATTTTGCACGACTGACTGACATGCATAATATTCATCCCCCTAAATCCTGACAAAACTTGTGCGATGATTTTATCCATAACCATTAGCATAGACAAGTTTAGGAAAAAAAAGAAAATGTACAGAGAGTAGCCAAGAAAGCAGCTGAGATAAAAATGAATCAAGGATGTAAGAGATTAGAACTTAGATTTATTACCTTTCTGGCTGTTGACATCATTCATAGCCCTATCTTTTAACCTTTTCGACAAATCAACTGCTGCAGTCTGCTTTGGAACTTGCTGTATCTCTCTCTCTGGTTCAGTGTATGCTTCTTGCTCAATTTCCTTAATCTAAGACATTTGCCAAAAACAGTGTCTCAGTCAAGATTCGCCATACCGGTCCGTACCGGTAGACCAAGTTTATCTCGATATGGTACGGTACCCGGTATCAAGCGGTACACACAATGGATACAGCTCATTATAATATAATATTATATAGTATAATATTTATACAAAAAAAAGAAAACAGACGAGGTCTCGCGTTGCCTCGCTTCGCAGGAGAATGATGCCTTGTCGTATCATGGGAGAAGGACGACTCATCTCATCAAGGGAGAACGAGGCGTCGCCTCGTTCCCCGCTGGAAGACGACGCGGCGCCTCGTTCCGGCGCAGGGAGACGCACGGTACTGCTCGGTAGCGGGCGGTCTATGTACCGGTATCATATCGGACCAGTATGTACCGCCCGTACCAGGTCTTAGCTCGGTATAACAAGCATTGAACATTTATAAAAATTAACTAATCATGAAAAGTTCACTACCATACTGAAAAATACAGTCTGCCTGATAAACAGTTCATAATTGAAAAACTAAGTTGCTTTTACACCATAGCGTACCCTCTTGATTAATTCCAATGGCTCCATAGCACGGCGAATCTCTTCAGATTCCAAAATGTACCTTAGTTGTGCTGCAATAGAAAGTGTTTTCATGTCTTCATATATAAATTTCAGTATCCAAACAAAAATAAAGGAGATGAATAATTGCATATGTAAGAAAAAAGACTTTAATTTTGGTAGAAAAGACAAAGGCAAAGATCTCTGATAGGGATAGCATCACCAAGTTCCTATGGTGCAACATATAGAATTTTCCATTGTAGGCTAGATCCAACCAAAAGAAAATAATGCACAAGCACTAATGTTTCAAATTACAAAAAAATTATGGGCTTGAAACTTGGATTTTGGTTTTTTCTCATTCCATTATTCACAAGAAGAAGTCTTTTTAAAGTGAAATAAATTCTTCTTCATTCTATTGTGCTCAGCAGATTCACAATAACTATCACCAATGCGGGATCTAGGGAAGGCCAATGCTTGCAGCCATACCCATGCAAAAATAAAGGCTCTTTTTGTGACTCGTATGTTGTCAAACATGCAGTACAGGACTAACTTTTGAGTGGACTCCAATGCTCTGCCTCATAATATGAAAAAAGAATTACATGTTCAAAGAAAAATTTAGCTATGCATGTCAAGAGAGATCATAAGCAATTGAAGGGCTCTTGATTCTCGCTGATGCTTGAGTCTCACGGTTGGCAGTAATCCAGCGGACCCTTAGATCTATAGGTGCTACTATGAGGCACTTCAAATCTCTTCTTGCATCTGCAGACTCTGCACCACTCCAATTCACAATTTTTAACTTTCTATATCAGTTACTTTACAAAATCATCATTTGTTATCCCATGCTCTAACTGACATTTGACCACAGTAACATGGAAGTGTTTTAAAGCACCAACTTCTTCACATAGAACAAACTCTATCATGATATTTTTGGGTCCAAGTTTGACATGAGGTTCGATACTTCTTTTAGTCAAGGCAAAAAGACAATTCTGCATTCTTCAACTTTAAACATCAACACTTTAATGAACCCAACAAACCAACCATGGAGAAAAATTCCTATGATCTATCATAATATCTAGAATACCAAATAGTGAATATGGTGCAGATTCTCCACAAAGGATCCAAAAGATTATTCATTTCATCATTCAGGCACTTCTACTCTGATGCATAGGCTAGCTATTTTCTTCGTCATATCCTATACCTTTTTTCCAATACATAATTCATTGATTCTTTCTCCTAAATAATTTGGACCACAGATGTGATAATCATGTGATTGTGATACTCAGTTGTGTTCATAACGAGCTACAAAGAATATCATGATCACCAGAAGAAGACCTCATAATCTTATTAACTAATATCCCAGCCAAGAATTAAAATAGAAAAGTCAAGTAGATATGTGACATGAAACAATTTGCCATTCAGATGCGTAAATGGAAGGTTTGCTGCAGCAAATGCTTATGTATCATTAATTTGACACGACCAATCTCTTAATCTCACAAAATCCGTGTTCTGATCATCTTGTACAAGCTAAACTACATCAAATGTGCAACTCCTATTAACTGATCAATCATTAATTCTACAAGATCATAGAGCTTACCACATACTACAAGTATAAAGCAAAGACAATAGAAAAGGCTATGGAACATGCCATGATATCTGAAAATAGTAAATCAATTCAAAGTTTTGCACTGAGACTCCTTGACTATAATTTCCCAAACTAGCCTAATGGTAAATAAAATTTTCATGCAAGCACAAGAGTCTTCTGTCAGTTGGCATTCTAATCTTACTAAATCCAAATAGCATTATCGCTAACCCATTTTGCCAGATTGATAGGTTTCAAATTTTAATCTTGACATCATGTTCAATATTTGAGTACTTTTCAGAGGGTAGACAGATATCCAGGAAATATAATACCTCAAAGTATAATCACTCCTAGATTCAGAAGAATGGTGCCGCATACTAATTACATGGTTCAATCCCCTCGTAAGATGAAATTATATTCTTTCTCTCGTATTTAATTTTTTGTGGATATGGCCTAGGTTACTGTGTAGGCAGGATGTGTTAATCAAATTCTCTTATCCCCGCTTCATTTCAAAACTGCACCTGTCTTACAATAATTCGTTGGCATATTAAACAATTTCTGGATCGGAACTCCAAATTCCCAATTGTAAACAAATCAGAAAAGACAACGAGGATGAGGAGGGAGGGATACAGAACGCTCACTCGGATCAATTTGGTGGCCGGCGGCGGCTCTCCGCTTGGGGGTAGCGAAGAATCCGTGGAGAAGCAGTAGCACGGCGACGAGGTTAAGGAAGCAGACGAGGATAGTGGCGTTCTTGAAGGAGAATCTCATCTTCCAGCCCTGCTGGCTCTCCATTGTCAGAGGAAGGGGCGATGAAGAGGGGACCGACTCGGTTGGCCAAACCCCTAACCCTAAGCCAAGCGAGCCGACCTGTGAGGAGAAGCAGATGCCCGCAGGAGATAAGCTCGCAGGCGTAGGATGCTACCGGAGAGAAGCTACCAGAGATCGCCGGCGGCTTCTCCTCCGTCCGACGCAATGTGGTAGGCGGCTCCGATGCTTGGTCGAGGATGGGGAGAGAAGTGGCTTCCGCGTAAGCTTTTTGAGCTGACAAATTAGCAGCCTCCGGTTTGTGCTTTATGTATACTAATCATGCTTTTTTAACGTTAGATATGACTTTTAAGTCGATCTTTAAACTAACTAATTCTCACTCATTAACCAAAAAATGACGTGTTAGTTGTACGTCTCAATTTCTTTTGGTGACTTGATGTTAAAAACTGGCCGGCCACGTAGCATCCATACGAGATGACATAACAAGATCAACGGTGGAGATGGAGCGCAGATAATGGAAGATGCTATATGAGATGCCACATGGATCAAAGTATTGACCGGGATGCCATGTGAGAAAATAAAAATACATTTATATTTCTTTGTTGACCATTTATAGGAATTAATTGTTATAAATGACATAATAAAAGTGAAAGAAATATAATATAAATTTTAAACAAAATGTTCTTCAATCCGTCTAGATGTGAATAGGTTATAACCCCATATATATATATATATATATATATATATATATATATATATATATATATATATATATATATATATATATCATATATTTATAATATATAAGGTCTATCATATGATTAAGCTGAATATTTTTCTTCATTTGACATGGGCTCCTCTATCTACGATAGATTAATTGGGCCTAATCGGCTGCTTATGGCCTATGATTAGTGTTGTGAGGCATAATGACCTATGACTATTTCTCAACCAAGGTAGAAACAAAACAAAAAAGGTACTCATGTGTATATCTAATTTTGCATCAAAAAATAAAGAATGATGGTAATATGGGTGTTCAAATTTAATCAAATCAAATAATTTGGCTTAGCTTGATTAAAGTAATATGGTTTGAACTAGAACCGATTCCAATATACCTAATTGAATCGATTCAAAACTATTTAATTTGATTCGATTGACTAATTAATCGATTTATAATTATATATAAAAACTTATTTAATTTAATTTAATCGAATCGAAATCTTGATTAATTAGTCACATCATTTACAATATTAATCCTTTTTTAACCGATTTGGACTGATTAAAGATTTAGGATAATGAAGTCAATCAAATTAATATCTTTTAAATTAAAATTAATTCGAACCGGTTCCTTTGTAAACCGATTCAAGCTTAATTGATCTTGAACCAATTCAATTCAAGTTGGATTCGATTAGATTTGAATACATGTAGATGGCGATGATGTCATAAAGCAAGAAGATACAATCTAGCAATTCAAATTTGATGAGGTGGCGGATAATAAAAATAAAAAAGGCAAAAAATATTTTTCGAGAAAGGAAGGCTATTTGGTGGATTATAGAGATCTTATAGAAATTTTATATGTTCACATGAGAAAATAAAAAGTATTTTCTTGAAAACTCTTACAATATTAAGATTTATATAAGCTTTGATATATCAAAATAATAGTTTTTTTCTTAGATCTGTAGGCTGGTTTTACCGACTGCATGGCTGACAGGCATCTGACAAATTGTTGGGAAGCAAATCTCTGGACCAAAACATCATCCCCCCGAAGACGAAAGCGTCAAGCTACAAGAGCTCGGAGAATGCAGATCCTGTTAGGTATCCCTACAGCTACTGGCAATGCCACCAGGCGTGCTCCTCGAAGATCACAGCGAGCATCGAGGTCGCCAGAGTTTCCAGAGAGCTTGCTCCAAGATTGATTCTTTGGGCAAGGAATGAATGAGGTGCCAAAGCTCCAGGGCAATCGCCACCTGCAACTTTCCAAGCAATGCACAGTTTGCTGCCCTTTTGGTGCTTGATGAAATGATGGCAATGGCTGTTGCACCGGCAGTTCACTTACTCGAGCGCTGTTGCAGTTGGAGAGGGGTTTGAACACCTGCAGCTCCCGATGCAAGCAAACTGTGCTCGACATCACGCACCTGACGAGGTTGGCAACGATCAAGACTGGACATGGGCGATGGGGGGTATTAATTGATGACCCGTTCGTGCTTCCTGTGCGTAGGTTCGGCTGGACAAGTACAAGCATATGCCACATTAAATCACGGCTGAACAGAGCAACATGTGCCATCATGAAGGGCATGCACACACAGAGAGAGAGAGAGAGAGAGAGAGTTGTTCATACAGTGCGTTCACAGCCTTCTGTTCCGAAGGAAGAGACAATGTGGTAATCCAGCCTCAGGTCTTAAACCGAGGCTTTACTTACTGAAGTTTCATGAGAGAGTAGTTGTTCATATGTTGAGTTCCTTCTACAGCCACTTGGATCGTCAACTGGAGTGATATCAAACTTCTGAGGAGTTACAGGTTTTAGTGATCTTTATAGCCATGAAGACTGTTTAGTTGACGGTGTTCATGGGGATCAATTCAACTAGCCTGGAAATCAAAAGAATTGGATGGTGCCCGGTAATAGATAGAATTCTTATTCGATGACAGTGATGAACACAGCTAGAAATGGATCTTCTGAATCCTCTCAGCAAGCAAGCCCCACGGGAGAGGGATGAGATGACTTGAAGTCCTTGGAAGAATTAGTCTTATGGTCTTCACACAGAAATCACCGCCACAGCAAGATCAAAAATGGAAGCATCAGCTGTCACTGCCATGTAATGGTCATGCGACTTCACAGAAAGCAAGCTTTCCACCGTATCATCCTTGGAGATTTAGCGGAAGATGTTAGGTGAGAGAACGAAGAGATGGAACAAATAATTCACAGAAGAAAGAAACACATGATATGGAGCCGAAGCTTTCTTCAGCAAGGTTTCAAGTACTTGCTTGGATGAGTCTTTAGCATGTGACTTGGGACATACACAGTGTTCCAATTTGTTTCACAGTCTGCTTTAAAATGTGGCAGGTTTCTGATCTCCGAGAAATATGCAGACTGATTGCAGTATCTTCCGGGGTAGTAGTGGCCAAACCACATAAAAATAGATGCTTGTCATCTAGCCATAACGAGGAAGGTTAGATCCCAGATTGATGATATATTGGTTGTAACATAGAAAAACAAAGCAGGGATGGAGTGAGAGAAAGGTGCATGAATCCGAAAAACTTGGACTGCATTCAGAGAGGCTCTCCTGTTCTGATTCTTATACAAATTGGACAGTCACCTGTGACAGCAGATTAGCTGGGAGCTACAAAGTTGTTGATCAGATCTGTGAGATGCATCTTCTGTGGCAGGCAACAATATGCTTTGCCTGCCTGGTCTCCTCCTTCCACACCCTGCTGATATCCTCTGCCACCTGCGCAGCATCATGGGATGCACCAGAGAGCCCTCTCCTTGTGAACCCAACGGCATAAAGCCCTGACCTCCCTTTCCATCCACCAGGGAATGGCTGCTTTGGAAACCCATCTTTGTTGAACAAGTCAGTGTCCTGCAAATATTCCACCATGAATCTTTAAACTTGTGATGCAGTCAAAAAGATGTGTATCATTGCGGAAGCCTTATTTTAATCCGCCTTCTTCTTAACAAGCCATGTGACAGACATATTTAGCGTTCGATGCATCTGAAATCCAATGATCAGTGCGAGTCTGACACCAACTTCCTCGACTACAAAACTTACATGGGAAACTGCATGCAGAAAGCAAAGTACAGTTTGCTGCTATGGAAGAGAAGAAGACGCAGCTTTTTTACCTGCAGCCAAGAAGCAACATTGCTGCAGTAGCCAGTCGCCAAAATGACCGAATCCACATCGATGACCCGACCGTCGACCAACTCTACGGAGCCATGCAAGAAGCCCTTTACGCCAGGAACGACCTTTATGTCGCCGGATTTGATCTTTCTGAGCGCACCTATGTCGAGAACAGGGGTCTTCCCCTGCATGTGCTTGAGCTCCAAGGGACCAAGAGAAGGTCGTTTCAGGCCATACCTCTCGGTGTTCCCTAGTGTCGTCCATGACAGGGCCAGCAGGATCTTATCGACCGCCTTCACCGGAAACCATCTCATCAAGAAGACAGCCAGCTCGAATGTGGATTTCCGAAAAATCTCTCTTGGTAAAACATGGACCTGATGAGCAAACACAGCGATGAGTTCGCAGAGCAAAAAGGGAGAATAAGCTCGCTTACGGCTCACCGAGTCGCGAACAACCATGACGGGGAAGGATTTGTGGTGGCAGAGATCGAGACAGACTTCCATGCCGGAGTTGCCGCAGCCCACCACGAGCACCTGCTTCCCCTGGTACGTCTCACCGGATCTGTAGTCGCTCGCATGTATGACCCGCCCCCCGAACTTCCGCAGTCCTTCCATCTCCGGGATCACAGGCTCCGCATTCTCCCCCGTGGACACCACCAGCCACTGGCAAATGTACTCCACCTCGGCGCTCCTGTTCGCGGTCTCAGGGCCTGCCGCGGTGGTCCTCACGCGCCACATACCGCATGTGTCGTCGTACTTCGCTGACTCTACTGTCTCATTGAATCGTGGGCTCAGCTCGAAGTGCGCAGCGTAGGACTCCAAGTAGTCTATGAACTGGTTCCTGGTGGGGTACTCGGGGAAGTCGTCCGGGAAAGGGAGCTTTGGAAGCTGGCAGAACTGCTTGGGGAGATGGAGCTTTAAGCGATCGTAGGTGCGGTTTCGCCAGAGGGAAGCAATGCTACTGGATCTCTCAAGGATCACGAAGGGGACGCCGTGCTCCTTGAGGCACGCACCCACAGCCAGACCTGAAGGACCAGCTCCTACGATGAGAGGTCCGTTCACCCACCTGCACCGTCTCCTGAGGATCTCACGATGGCCAGACACCTGGGCCATGACAAAAAAAAAGGTTGAGGGAGCTCGATGCTACTTGGTAAAGCTTTCTAAAGAATCTATTAGAAGACTCTTCTAAGACAGTGTTATCTTGTGCTTGAGTGTTGAGCTGAATCATAAGCGAAAAGGACGGTCTATGGAGCTGCGTCGTTAAGGAAGGATATCGAGAAGGAGAAGGAAGAACAAAGACCGAGCGAGTGAGAAGGAAGAGGCCGTGGAGCTTGTCGTGGTCGAAGCGTGCAAGATTGAGAGCCTTGGGGGTCTATAAATAGTTGCGGTTCACAGCAAGAGCTATAGTGGAGGATGGCATGCTGGGTTACCTTAATGATAGTAGGCATTCACAGTCTCCTCCATTTCTTTACTGTGGTCGAAGCATATTCCCATATTATATCTGGAAAATTCATCATAGTCACAAGCCTATGCCACATTACTTGCTGCCCGATGTTGGATTCTTCCACCTGCTGAGCAGATTAATCTTGGTAGCTATCAGGCACTGTGAGCAATGAGATGATCAGAGAAGTGATGCAACTCATCAAAAGGATGGAAAAGAGTCTTCTCACATTCACTTTCATGAGATATGAAATGAGCTGAATTGATATGACATGTTCCAGAATAGAAAGAGGTGGTAGGGAGAAGAGAAAAAAAAAAAGCAACCTTTAGAAGTTTCATTTTTACTGAGTTGAGAGAACAACAAAGATTTTATGTAGTTCAGTTTGTATCTACTCTGTATTTGTACATCCTCCACAGTTGCGAGAGACAAGACTTCCAGAACCAATATCCTACAACCAGGAACAAGTCACTGTCTTCAGATCAAAAGGTCTCTCCAAACTTTTAGCTGGCATCAAACAGCAGCTTAGCTTTCCTCCCTCCATCTTCTCCTCCAGCAAAGTCAAAGCCTGACACACTGGATTTGGTCTGAAACTATTTGATCCCACTATTACTTTCCTGTTACTTCATTCATAGACTGCAGTCTTAGTGCTCCGAGGCCACATTTTATGATAACATGATATTGTTTGTTCCACTGCAGATTTGATGAGGCCACCTCAGTGCTCGTTGGAGTATCTGGCAACATCACAATGATGTGCTTTACGTTTGAGCTTATCTGTTGTTGGTGGTAATACGTGTTCTGATTCATGTTTGTGATGTTCCTACTTTGGCCGATGACTTTTGTCACATTACTCTATGGCAGCAAGTTCATGTCCGACTTTTTTTTGCCAGATGATTAATCTCTTGTCTGGGGGTGAAGGGGAAGAAACATTGCGTAGCATAATGTGACGCCATGATCAGCTGAGAGTAGACCACATTCTCACGGCCAAAACCATGAAAAATGGATCACCAAACCCACGGAGATGAGACCCCCCCCCCCCCCCTCCCTTGCTCTGTTTGAAGTTTCTTCTTCTGTCAAGTTCTTTAAGAAGAACCGAGTCAGGATCTTTTCTTGGAAGAGGCTGCACTTTCCTAGCATTTGTAGCAATCTCAACAACATAAAGTTTTAGAAGGATATCTTCGAGCTTCAAGATATTAAATTTGTCCTCGAAATGAGGAGACAATGAGTTGGTTGCCCAATTGATGTGCATTGCATGAGCAAGAAGTTGCATTCATGTTTGTAGTGTATTAAGCATATCAAAGTCTGCACCAGTAAACAAAACAAAAAAAAAAAAGAATGGCTGGAAAGTCTCCTATAGATAGTTGGAAAACGCCATGTTGTTCCCCATGCATTCTCTCCTCCTCCATAAATCATGAGAGAGCGGAGTGGAGGAATCTGCTTAGTCACATGAAGGCATAGTTTGAGAGTGATGGATGAGGAGGAGTCCTGAGGTGAAGATGATTGGGGGGGGGGGCTAGTAGGAAAACAAAAGTCAATAGGAGAGGAGACGGTGACAAGGGAGAAGGGGAGAAGGGAATTGTAATCATACCTGTCCCAAGGAGAATGTCAGAGAAAGTCAATCATCCATGGCCTTTCTACCTCACTTTTTCTTATTGTCTCTCCTCCTTTATAAATCAGATATCAAACATGAGTTCTCCATGTCATTTCCTGATCATGAATCAGTAGCAGAGAAAAAAAAAGTAGGAAGAAAACAAAAAAGATGTGCCCATAAAGATGTCAAAATCATGCTCAGGAGAAAAGTTGACTCCATGATCCAGAAATCATCAGCAATTCTAACAATGTGATTGATTGTCATGTGAACTGCTGCATAGTATGTGAATCCCCGAGATGATAAATCCTGCAGCTACAACACGACCGTGTCACAGCTGAGATAGATATTTCCTGTGTTTGTGGCTTTCTGAGGGGAATACGTCTTACGATCAAAGAAGAAGAAGAAGACATGCTCATGAGCTGCTCGTGAAAGGTATTTTTGTTCACGGTTGACAACTCTGAAGCCGCTGGTAACTTTCTCCGGAGAAGCATGCAGCAGGTAATGGGGAATTGAATCCGACGGTGGGGCGTGAACGACAAAGAGCATACATACCAACTTATGCCGGTGTTGGTGTCTAGGGTTAGGGTTAGAATGTGTTTGGGAGATGAAAGGGAAGAGTTGTTGATGGTGATTCCCGCCTTGTTCCTCCTCATGAAGGAACGTGAAACTAAGAAACGATGCCCACCACCTGAGCAGAAACCTAAAACCAAAAGAAACAAACATACACAGGGTGATAGAGATGGTGGGTGCACGAAGGCTCTGGTGGCGGTGGTGGTGGTGGTGGAGGATAGGGATGTACGAACTCGCATCAGACCACCACCACCACCACCTTCGTTGCCTTGAATCCTTCACTGCATCCCAACACCTCTCATGGCAAACTTCAACTACTGCGGCCTGCGCGAGCTTTGACCAATTGTAATTTGGTCAAAATACGAACTGTATATATTTTGGATATCATTGCAAATCCAATTGTGGTACAAAGAATCCATGCACAGTCATCACTAGCTTGGAAACATAGTTTATTGAGAAAGGCATGTGACTTTAGGTTATTAAAAAAAAAAAGTCTTTGCTGATTGCACCCTAAAAGATTGGTCAACACAGAAGAAGCAACTAACTGCCTCCACAACTAACTAACTCAAGTGTCAAAGACAACAGCTTTGACCAACTGATCTCCCATTGACTAATGGCTTTGAAGTCGATTAAACTCAGAGAGAGAGAGAGAGAGAGGGGGGGGGGGGGAGAAGAAGAAAAAGAATCTTATTTCTTTTGGGGTGGGTTCTCATCTAAATAAATAAAAAGGAAATGTTAGCTGGTTATCATATGATGTTGGTCAAATCAGAATCCAATGGGGAGTCACATGGGACAACAGAGTGCATGATGAGAGTAATCATTTTGATGGCACACCTTCTGGGAGATCACTTTGGGCCACCACGCCCGTCTCCCCACTCACGGAAACCGAAGAGCACAGCAGCACACTGCTTTCTTCTTCTTCTTCTTCTTCTTCTTCTTCTTCTTCTTCTTCTTCTTCCTCTGAATCGATCCCCAGCATTTGATTTGCCCACCTCCCGAGGACAAGGTTCGTTGGGTTGACAGGCTCTCATGTGGCGTGTCGCCTTTCTTTAGTCCATCGGTATGCTCCGCACGCCGGAGGAGGTGGCACAGGCCATGCACCTCCCCCACTGGATTCTTTGAAGCTTCTCGGTACGTGTGCCGAGGGAGAAGCAGATGTGGTCAAAACTTGAGTCACCTTCATCAGATACATCACATGATGGCAATGGGCAAGTGGATCGTCACCAGTACGAACCCTTGTTTAAGTAGCTCATGATCGATTAGCATCAATAATGGAGAGAATTAGCGTCTGCATCCAATAATAACAACAATATGATAGATCTAATTAGGTCACTGTATGTATATATCAATGAATCTTAATACGTTCTTCGAGATGATAATAATACTGAGTTATGGGATATGTGATAGCTCCTCCTACCGTAGTATGTTATATTTTTTTTTCTTTAATTTAAGACTCGATAAATATACATAATAATTATTATTATTATTGATTTTTAAGGTTTATTATTATTGGGACTCGGTTGTCTATATTTATTTGAGTACCAAAATAATCATCTCATTTAATAAATAAAAAATATATAAATTTATTAGTTATGCCATAGTAAAGATAAGTCTATATGCATTATTGACCTCTCGTGGGTGTATATATATATATATATATATATATATATATATATATATATATATATATATATATATATATACTTCTCGGTCATTTGTAATACCAACATATCAAATTGGTTCTGATGGTTAAGGGGGAGGGTTTTCTCGAATTAGGATCCAATGGATAACCTAATTAAACCTGTTTTTATTTTTTATTTGGAAAGATGTGATGCTTGTATTGTAGTAGATGGCACAATTCATGCACTGAGATGAGTCATTGTCAGATAATTCTGAGGAACATGCATTTGTATGGCATGCAAATAAGCATCATATTATATTATTGTGGGTGTCCCCTCATGCATGTTACTTGCTACACAACACCACCTGCATGCTTCAAACTATAATTAATACTCAATGGTTTCCTACAACTTTGTCAGATAGGCAAAAAAACCTGTCCATTAGAAAAGAAATGCTACAAGTGAAATGAAGTTCCAGAAATCATTAGCAATTATCCAACAAAAAATAAAAATTTAAAAAAAAAAATGCAGGAGCATAGGATTAGCAATTAACATCACTAGTCCATGCAATCTTTCTTGTATGGGATTCAGGGCCTTTTCCTCTCTCTCTCTCTCTCTCTTCTGCAACATTGCAACAGTGGTCACACATGAGTGACTGTCCCATGGAAAGCCCAATCTATCACTTTTGAGGGCTCAACAACAGTCTAGACAATGATCTTTGACAAGATAATTGTTCTTTGTAATGATTGACCAGTCCATACATGGAACTTTGATCCCATTTGGTTGTCTGCAGGTGATTTGGTGCTTTGATTGGCAAATGCAGGGCCCCACTGGAAACACTTTCTTATTTGTCCATTGGCTGCCAAGTCCAAATTCAGATGATCCACTTCACATGAGCTAATCATTATCAATCATCAAAGAGCAAGCAATGCTGCCTCACCATTACCATGAGAGACTGGTAGCAGCCAAATGGTGTGAGTACATCACAAGAAACATGAGCATAACAAAAACAGAAGAAAGATTGCATTTGAGGGAGGGAGTTTTTAGTATGTCATTAGTTGGGGGATTTGTTTTGGCTCACAAACATCAGAAGCAGCATAACAGTATTATGATTGATGCCCTTCATGGAGAAAGTTCAATTCTTTTGTTGATCACCTGTGGTCAGGCTTGAGAAGGTGAAGACTAATCCATGCTCAGATTTATACAAGATTTTAATAAGTAAGAAAAAAAGAAAGAGACTGGTGAAACAAGTACCAAACTAGTTACAGAACCACCCAAACTTGTGAGATCATATTTAAGATAAAAGGATTTACCATACTATCATTTAATGTCTGTGGAAATTGCAAGAACTTCATCCTGAGATTTGCTTAGGTTTCCAATGGATGATTGCATGATTAACTTAATCCACAAATAAGTTTAAGTGAAGATGTCTAGGCATGATGGTAATCAATACATAAATATAATAAGGCTTGGGATTCAGGTAGAGCATATGTGCTACATGATGCCTCAAATCTCCATTTCTCTTACTGATGAGTTCACCAAGTTCCATCCTATATGTCATTTTTTTTGTGCCAATCTACAGTTTCACATATAGATCTCTATCAACTCTGTTACTGAACCATCTTCCAATCTCAGAGAGATAAGAACATCCATGAGATGCCAAAATTAGCAATCAAGGACCCATAAGTTGGTTCTCTAGTTGCTAAATTTGAGTCTATATGTTGATAGCATTGCTTTTAAACTGATATTACCCACCAGAGAGTGACATAAGAAGATTAAGCAAAAAAAAAATAAATTGGCCAAGAAATTGAACCAATGGATACTGTCACCAGCATCATCAGCCCCACTGAACAGGTTTTAGATTTCAGAGGTTGGACAGTACCACCAATAATGCATTTGAATACAAACTATTCACCCACTAAATTCATTTGATACTCCCAACAAAGGACACAGTCAGGAATCCATCAGAGCAAGTTGAAAAATCTTAACATCACCAGGTCAAGAAGCCATCATCCTTTGTCTGAGTAATAGGCAAGCATAGTCTCCTCTCTGCAGTCAAAAGGAATCATCACTGCCACAAAAAAGAAAGGAGTTATTCCAAAATCCCAGCCTCCTTGCTTCTCCAACAAATGGATTGAATGAGTACATCTCCATGAACAAGAAGAATATATTTACATCTAAGAAAGAAACAGTTGGATTAGACATCCATATCGTGCTCGTTAGTGTTTGATCGGTGACATACGAAAGAACAACAACATCGAGAGACGATTAATCTTAGTATAATAGCACTCGATGGCATTGCAAACCCCTATCAAAAGCATGACTGGAATCCAGAGGCTATCAAGTATTTACCTACACCATTCTGCGGTTGTAATGATAATAACTTCACACCAGCATGTAGATCATGTCAAAGCAAAACAAAGTTGATCTAATTCTGAGCAGTATGGAGCCATCTAACACATCAGTCATCAGTTAGCTCCACATCTGATCCGAGTGAATTGTAAAGCAATTCTTTGTTCTTTAGATATTCCGGGTTCCCTTGATGAAGAAATAATAAAGTTTTAAAAATTGATAGTCAAGGAAACTATTGTAGCTGCGGAGATCATTGGTGTCAAGTTAGTTATGCATTACAAACCAAGTTTTGCTACACATGACAATAATGCTTAAAAAAAGCATTTCAAACCCAAGAAACAATTTCAACTTTCGATCAATTTCTACATGCTATGAAGGCATCAAAACTATTGACATCTTTACGTTTGATCATAATGATCAAGGACAAAGGCCACCTCGACCACATCATATGCTTTTGCAAGACTGCAACCAAAGACCTCCAATGTACCATGCTCTGAGTAGCAACAGTGCCAGCTCAATGCAGTGTAAAGATCTGGATCACTATTGCAGAGTCAATTCTCACCTGGAGATGAAGCAAGAAGGGAAATTATTTTCCTAAGCTCAGGGCTGCTCCTCCTCATCTCGTCTCGCTCTCATTAGCCTCCTGCGCCTCCTTGGTGCTTGAAAGTCATTGTCTGAGTTCCAGTCATCATCATCTTGCAGGCCTAATAAGTTCTCACCCCATAGATGGCGGTGTGTGGATGAGCGACGACGGGTCCTCCAAGCCCTCGACGATCTCCTCTGTTCATCAAGGGAACCTATCGGACTGCCGATCATATGAAGCAGAAAGAGTGTAGACCACCATGGCCCACTCCCATCACCTGACAGGTTATCTGCATCATCAATGACATAATCCCCAAATACTATTGCACCTGGCATTGCTGATCTGATGGCACTGAGGATATCACTATGCTCCTGCTGGTTTTCTAGACGTCGCCAAGCGCGTTGCCTTGATGGATCAACCTCAGCTGGCCTTGTCATGGGATGGACCCTCCTAGCATGCTTACGAAGCTCCTTATAGTTACCAGAAAAAGAGCATGATTCCCTAGAGCAACTTCTTAGCTTCTGGTCCATGTACTCTCTGGCTTCCTTAACAATCATCCAACCTAGTATGGTACCCCGGCAGAGAGGGCACTTCAAGGAGTTGTCATCTGGTGCATTACCACTACCGGATCCATCAACACTAGCATTTGCTTCTGCCTGAGATGCTAAATGTCTATCCTGTGCTTGTCCATCCGCATTGTTGCCCAAATATTCAGCTAAACCAGCAGAAATTCTACCATTAGTAGCATAACTGTCATGGAGTTCCAAGTTTGTTCCTGTCCTTGGTGCACCCGGAAAGGAAGCAGATTCTGAAGTATAAGAAGAGCTCAAGCGAGGTCTCTCTGCATCAACACTCTCAAAGATGGTAGAGCTGGAACCAGAAGGGTTGTCGCTAGAGTTCATTCTCAAATTTCTGAATCTGTCAAGGCAATTTGAATGCCTGTAACTTGTATCACAAATGTAAGATCTGCAACCTTTTTCATATGAAGCGCATAAAAGAACCACAGCATTGTGAGGATGATCCATGCAGATGGGGCAAAGAACTTCATCCCATTGCTTTTGTAGAGCATATAAATCTGCATCCTTGGAGGTGCTTTCTTTTTTATCTGTCATCTTGATCACACTGCCACAAGTTGCTTGGAGTATTATACTGATGACAAATGCATACATGGATTAATCATCAACTACATTTAAGAGCTACCAAATTTGTAAAGGCAATAAGTTCTCTAACAATTTTACGAAAAAAGTAAGACCAAATAAAACATATCGTGAACTTCAAACTGATAAAAACATCTACACTTGATAAAGAATGATGGCAGACATGTATACTTGATAAAAGATGATGATGGGCAAGATGGTTGCACGAACAAATGCGCTCGATGAATCAAACAAGACAACTTCGACCTAGGAAGCATCTTATGCTAATGCAGATGATCATTTCAAATTTTCAACATATATTTAAGTTCACTGAAGTATCAAAAGGCAAGGAAATTTGTAATACCAAATTTTGGACCATAAAATGAGGTCAACATCATTGGATAATGAGATCTATTTAATGGTTTCATGGATACACAGCTATGGTGAAGAATGAGGTTTGGGTATTCTGCAATAGTTTCTTTTATACAAGATTAGTTTCTTCAATATACCATCTTCTCCCTTGTTCGCTACTGGCAGAAGGAATTAGAAGAAATTTCTTTTTAAAAAGTATGGCTATAGTGCTTTTTTTTTAAAAAATAATTATATTAGATGACATACAAGACACTCACGTTTGTGAAGATTGCTGCTACCAGAACAATTATGCTTATATTGTAGTGACCTGCTACAATCAAGTTGAAAGAATTAAGAAAACATGGATTCACTCTCAAATTTATTTAAGAGGCGCAACATATCATTCTTGAAACTTTAAATGTGAATTTAAATAGTAACATTAAATTCTAGAACCACATCATATCAAAAACTCAAATCACACAAAGGAGATTGACTTTGTAGCTTTGAACATCTCAAACTGTTCAGGTCAAACTGTAGGAATAAGCAACATCACACCCATAAATGAGGCAAAGAAAATATATACCGAATCTCTTTATATGCGGCATATGTATTGTCCAAACTATCCTTTCCTTTTGCCCTTTCCAATTCCAAATTTTCCTTGCCTTTTTCTTCTGCTACCAACACAATCTCAAGTAAATCTTCCAGCAATTTTACACGACAGGTGAGGTGCCTCCAGACTTAGGTAACAGTATTAGCAAGTTGGATGAAGTCCAGGGTCAAGAGACTTTTTGAACAAAGAATAGTTAATAATTAACTCCTAATATCTTTATGACCTCCTGCATTATCCTTGAACTTAATTTCCTAGAGAAACACCTCATCTGGTTGCTGCTAATATGCTATTATGCCTTGAGCAAACAATTTGAAACATCCATAGAAATATAATACATAAGTTTAACAAGCAAACTAAAAGCAAGACAAAATAGCAATCACATAAATGAAAGCCTCTTAAGATGAACATAAGGATTATACCTTCTGACCTTCCATTTCATCTTTATCCAGATGATAACCAGTAATGACAATTTTGCCCGGTATGGCTCATACCAGGCAAAATTTACCGGTCTGAACCGAGACACGGGCCACCCACATTTTGGATGATCCAGTCCGAAAAAATGTTCCAAGAAAAATCAGAACTCATGATTAGGGCCTGCAACTTCTCCCTCTCCACTTGTGACTTCTCACTCACCATGCGTGCAGTGTTTGCCATCCTCCAATGCCTGCCTCTCCCTCTCCATGCTGGAGATACCTCTCTGCCGATCCTCATTCTATTAATCCTACAACTATACAAATAGGTATCTCCAGCTCTTACAAATTCACTATTTAACATGTTCATCTGGTCTAACATAAGCATCTCAAACATCAGATTCTTATAGAATCAATTTCATACAAAAGCATGAACTCATTTTACTCCATTGGCATTTGAGATAGTCTTAGTTGGCAATTATCTTTCCTCAAATTGAACAGGTGTATTGCAGTAATAGAGTTGCAATACACTCCCAGTTCTGTTCCTTGGAGGGAGGGTTAAGAAACTTATGACCTCCAAAGTTGTAATTCATATACTTGGAGGTCACCAAACTCATCAAGGGGAAAAAGAGAAACAATCTTTTCTTTTTTCCTGCTTATAGGTTTGAATCTATCCAAACTTTGCCCTAGAAATGCAACCTTTAGTCAACTCAAACACAGAGCATCACAATAGACCTTTTAACATAAATTGAAGCTCGGATCCAGAAGCAGACACCTCCGAGTTAAAAGAACCAGATAAAATATTGCTGGAAAGAACACCTTACTATCACAGAAATTTGATGATAGACATACTAAATATTTGACCAAGAATAAATTTAACCAAAAAGACATTCACCACCATAAAGAAGCATCTTCTCTCTTTTTAGTAAGAGAAAAACTACTGCCTTCAGATCTAACAACTCCTAACATGCATACAGAAAAAGTTTCTTCTGTCAATTCCCTATCACGATCCGAAGTCAAAAGACGGTTCTTTGACATCAATATGTAGATTGTTTAATACGTTCATAATTAACAGAAAAAAAAGAAAAAAGGAACTTTTTCTCCGAATCAGGCAATAGGCATGTGGAACGACGGATCGAAGATTTTCCAGACCCAAAAATAGAAGAATCTAACCTTACTTAACAAAAAGCACGCAAGTCCTACGCCGCAACCTGTAAAACAAAGATCCACAGAAGCTGGAGTAAATAATACAGCTAACCTAAGTTCATAATCAGGCCAAAATTGAAACAGATCGCTGCCAACGACCGGATCTAAACCCAAACAAAAAAAAGGGGTAAAGGAAGAGCACACAAGAAAAAACTGTTCTTGGGACAAAAGAACGCAAAAATTGTACAAGATGCGCCACCGAATAGTTCCTCCTCTTCTTCTTTTTCTTTTATCGTCTTTCTATCGCAAAAAGGAGAGATTTTTTATCTCTTCTTCCTTTGATTATTCTTTCGACTTCTTCTTTTACCGTCATAAAAATCTGAAAAACGAGAGAGATTGAACTCTTCTTCTACTTCGTCTTGCTCTCGTGATCTTTATATCGACTCTTTCGCTGAAGGGAGAAGAACGGGACCAAGGGTTTTATTGACAAGAGTAGCGTGGGGGAAAGAGAAGGAAGGCGGAGGACGTCGCTCACCGACTCTACGAAGCCAATCGCCGATACCCATCGGCGCACCAGACCGAACCCAAGAAAGGCCGGCGGCCGAGGCCTCGCGGTGCTGGGTCATCCCTTGGTTCGCATCTCCTGTGGCGACAAAACACGAAACAACATTTTCCTCCCATAGAAATCCATGGCGGGCATGGGACCCTCTTTTGTCCGTGGGGTTATTGTGTTCCCCTGTTTTGCAAGAACACGGGAAAGTCATGCACCGATTTGGACCGAACACGATCTTTTTCCACCCGTTTCCGAATTAACAACCCACCGACCCTGCTTTCTGTGTGGTGGATAACGTGGCCAGTGGCGGGTCCCACGGCTCTGCTCTCTCCTATGGGTCTCCAGATGGTGACGAGGGTAGGTGTCGGAAACCACGATCGCACGTATGGCGTGTTGAATTTGAGTCGGCCGGTTCGATCTTTTCGCTTTAAACCGGTTCGAGTCTGGGCAAATTTTCTCCGATCAAAAACACAAGAGGATCCACGTCTTCGAAAAAACCAGGAATAATCTCTATCTAATAATAGGATACGATTATTATTATTTTCAATCAATAAAATTAGATATATAAAATATATTCAACATGAGAAGATATTTATTTTGGATGAATAAATATAAATTTATCCTTTCAAGATGAAGCTCAACGATATATTTGAGAGTAGAATATGATTTGGGTGCTTATAAGATCTTGATTCTCTTACTCTTAGATTAGATTGACATGGACTAAACGTGTTTATAGGACACAGATTGAGGAGAGAGAATCAATGACTTATAAATGTTAAATCAGTCTCTCTGCTCTTATAGGTATCCATCAGCTAAAATATTTAAAATATATGTTTCTCATTAAACTCATGGTTATAAAATCATCATATGTAAAATAGTATTTTTATTAGATATATTTTCCTTCCAAAATAGAATAAATTAATGTTTATGAGCTTTATACTAATTAGCCATAGAATTGATTTTTTCAAATAAATTCTTATATAGTCTTGTTGTTGCGGGTTGTCAAAGTGACCCTCATGGTAGTCTAGTGAGGAGATCGCTATCTGGAGTGATTTTGAGGTGATCTTTAAAGGATCTTCGGGTATTCAAGGCGGTCTCGAGATTTGACCAAGGTAGACTCTTGTCTCCTTGAGAGATCCTGCACAAAGGCCAACATTGAGGGTGAGAGTTTTCAAAACCGACCCCTTTGACGCTAAGTTAGCTTTGTAGAGTTATGTAAAAGAGGTTTACTTTAAGAGAGGTCCAACCCCTAGGCAAACACCCAAAGTCAGTTTTTATACCTAGGTAGTCGAGAGGACCATTTGTAATCGTTGCAATGCCCTCCCTTTGGCGTTTTTCTCACATGGGTAACAAGCCGGAAAGGCCCCCTATGGGCTATCGTCCAAGGAGGCCGATTGAGGGAGAGCAGGTCTGATCGATCACTTAGGGACCATTATTTTTTTATGGTCGATAAAATCGGCCCGAACAACCTCCCGTGGACTATTGTCCACGAGGGACGATAGGTTGTTACCTCCCCCACATCACTACTATGTGGGGAGGTGACTCGACCCTTACCTTCACACCAACACCTCGGTGGCGGTAAGTTGTTAGGCTAACGTGGTCATCAAAATATCCCCTATTAGTTGTCCCACCCCATTGAAGGCATACTTTGGAGCACTTGTAAAGGGGTTCGAGGCATACCTTTCATAATCTTTTCATCATAGAAGCGCTTGGGGTCTTGTCTAATAGTCGGGTTTTTCTAATTTATGCATCTTGGGCGTATCGAGTTTGTGCTTCTGTTATAGCACACTCGTCATATTACAGGATGGATTTTCTGACTCACATACCTTGAACACATTTGCCCAACGTATCTGCTATACTGGATGTATTAGCACATATTAGATTTTTTGACTTATATGCCTCGGGCATATTTGGCCAAAGTTCCTACCGCAACGGGTGTTTGGGCATGGGTCAGATTTCTTGACTCATGCACCTTGGTTATATTTGGCCGAAACTTCCATCATAGCAAGCGCCTTAGCGTGGGTTAAATTTTTTGACTCACACGCCTTAGGCACATTTAATCCAATTTTTTTATCGTAGTAGGTGTTTTAGCATAGATCAAATTTCTCAACTCACATGACTTGGGCACATTTAGCTTGAGTTTTCAATATAATAGATTCCTTAGTATTGATCAAAATTTTTAACTCACATGACTTAAGCACGTTTGACCTGAGTTTCAATGTAGTAGGTGTTTGGGCATGGGTTTAGTTTCCTAACACATGCCTCGGGCATATTTGGCCTGAGTTTCTATAGTAGCAGATTTCTTGGTATGAGATCAGATTTCTCGACTTGCACGTCTTGAGTATATTTGGCTTGGTTTTCTCTCTTAACGGGTGTTTGAGTGTGGGTCGGGTTTCTCTACTTATAGCCTCAAGCACATTTGGCTTGAGTTTCCATCATAGCTAGTGTCAAGGTATGGGTCAGATTTTCTGACTTATACGCCTTGAGTACATTTGGCTCGAGTTCCCACTGTAGCGATTGTCAGTGCATAAGTCAAATTTCTCGACTCATACACCTTGGGCATATTTGGCCTGAGTTTTCACCATAGCGGATGGAGGCCTTAGTGTGGGTTAAATTTTTTGACTCACATGTCTCAAGCATAGTTAGCTCGAGTTTATATTGTAGCATCAAAATGCTGTTACCTAAATGCCATCAGTTTGGGAGTTGGCCTAGCTTGGTCTTGACCTAAAGGTGCAAGGTCATCTAGGTAACCCTCATGATAGTCTGATGAGATAACCACTATAGCGTCGAAGTGTTCGGGGTGGTTCCAAGATAGTCTTCGAAGGATCTGTAGGTATCTAAGGTGATCCCCAGATTTGGCCGAGGTAAGTTCCAGTCTCCTTGGGTGATCCTATATAGAGATAAATGTCAGGGGGGAGTTTCTCAACCCAACCCTTTTGACGCTTAAATTAATTTTGTAGAGCTGTGTGGATGAGGTTTACTTCGAGAGAGGTCTGACCCTTGTGTAGACGTCGGGGGCTAGACAACATAGGGAACCATTTATAATCGTCACAACACCCTCCCCTTGGCATTATACCCATGTGGTTGATCGGCTCGAATGACCCCCTATGAGATGTCATGCATGGAGACCGACTGAGGGGGAGTAGGTCTGATTTGCCACTCGAGGACCATTATTCCTAGTGACTGATAAGATTGGCCCATACAATCTCCTGTAGACTATTGTTCACCAGGGTTGACAGACCATTATCTCTCCCATGTTGTTGTAGAGTGAGAAATTAACTTAATATAAGAGACACTAAATACAGATAATTTAATCTATGAAAAAAATATTTCTCTTCAAGTTTTGAATTATCCAATATTATGTTTGTTGTGAACTTCACAACCATAAAAAACACGAACTAGGTTAGATGAATTTCATATTAATAAATTAATGATTAAATTTGATTGTATCAAATATATTGATGTAATTCTAGTCTATATTTTAATTAACTCATAGTTAAATGACTCAAACCAAATAAAATCATAATTATAATTAAAAAAATAAGATATAGAAACACTTATTATATTTCTTATAAACATGAATCAGGAACTCCAAAAGATATATTTTCATTCAAATGTCAGGATTTACTATAAGAAAATGATTTAGGTTTTTAATAATTTTAAAATATAAAATTTATTAGATCATATTTTGATTATTATTGTGGAATGGAATCTTAAAATCGACCAAATTTCTTGGAGTGAGCAAGAGAATTTTCTAGATAGTATCTCAAATAGAACCAGTCGAAAAAAAATAACGCACAGTCGCCCCTTAAAATTATACTTTAAAAAATAATCAATTCCTTAAGAGAAAAAACAAATTAAACAAACCAAACTTTGTAAATGTTTATTCATAATTGCAACAAAAAATAATTTTGCCACGTAATATCGGAATTCCATTTTTACATCCTCATCATCACATCCCATTACTGGTCTGACTCGTTCGATCCAGTCCAACTCAGGACCCGAGCGAGTCATATACGGTTCGGCAGGCCCATGTTCTATTTGAACCGAGTCGACCC
Source organism: Ensete glaucum (assembly GCA_021527575.1). Taxonomy (NCBI): domain Eukaryota; kingdom Viridiplantae; phylum Streptophyta; class Magnoliopsida; order Zingiberales; family Musaceae; genus Ensete; species Ensete glaucum. The sequence continues at coordinate 53,116,940 of CM038553.1, forward strand.
AGTGGCATCGCCGGACCCAGATGCCTATATAATGTTGGCGAGTCGAATCGGTTCCTTCGGCGACCCGACACACGAACACGGAGGGCAAGAGAATGTTCCGGCGGCGTGTGGAGTCTCTGGCTGCCCTCGGTACCACCCTCATCAATTCCACCCCGAGTTCGAGGATCTCTCCGTCTCGCTATCCTCGTTGCTGGCTGTAATCCATTCGATCTCCGCCATATCGATCTTGCTGTTGTTTGTTGGTTTGTTGTGGTTAGAGGATGCATATGACGATCGGATTCTTGGTGCAGTCCCTTCTTTGCTGCTGCTTCCTCCTCCGCGGAACCGGCCGCGAGCACCGGTAGTGATACGGGTAAGAGGGGGAAGAGGTCCTTTGGCCGGAAGCTCTTCCAGATCGGCTTGATTAGCCTTACGGGAGGGGTTTTTCTCAGTGGCCTCAACGATCTCGCTATCTTCCATGGCTGCAGCAGGTGCGGGTTCCTGTCCTGGTGGTTATTGTTCTTTCCTGTCGATTTCTGTTACTTGAACTTGGGGTTTTACCATTGCCAATCACTGCAATTGCATGATAAATTAGCGGGATTGCTGCCTTTTTCGCCTTTCGATCACATCAAGTTGTGAAAGAATGCGTTAATTAATCTCTAATTTTCTTTTTCCCTGTCGATTGCCATCTTGATCTGCTTGTGTGCTGTCACCTGAGCCCCAATTCCCAAGGCCTATGTAGGGTTCAGGTTTTGTTCTAGTTCAAGTTTGGGCCTAGGGTTGAATCATATGGTCCAAGTGGATGGTTTCTATTCTTAGGATGGTACTTGCTATCTTAGTAGCAGTTTTTAGGACAGTAATAACTAGTATGTATTAGTGATGTAGAAATCTAAGTTCTTTGTTCATCAGCTCCTTGTTTAGGATCAATAGTGTCGATAAGATTCAAAATTATGGCTAGAGAAGGAACAGATTTTGAAGGTGATTTTTAGTCGTTTTCCCTCTTGATTGACCATGAGTGCCGACTCGATCAGGAATCGTGTTTGATTAACTTATCTTAGTTTTGGTAGATTCTTGGTTGCAGGTTCTAGTCCATCCTTCTTCTCTTGTCTCTGTCCTTGTTCTATTCTATTATGCTGTGGAGGGAAGTTTCATACAGCAGAGTATACTTCATTTGCTGAGCTGTAGAGTGAGTCCCTTTTTACACAGAAAGGTCATATCAACATAGTGTTCTCAAGAAAAAGAAAAACAACCAGCTCAAGTGCAGAGGAACCCCTTTGAGAACTAAACTAATAGTTTATCACAATCCCATGTCTTGTATGTGCTTTCCTTTCATATTTTGGATACTATCTGAATTGCCTTTTTTATTTGTGATTTTCAAGAGCTTTTTGTAAAGAAGATAGGATGCTTGCTATCTATTTTCTAAAATGAAATTTTGTTCCTTTTCCTAAGTTATTTGGCATTTTAATACTGTGAGAAGTTAATTTTGATTCTAATAAATTGTAGTTGTGTTAGCTTTTATTGTGACAGAAGCATGTCACATGCAATTGAATTTTGGTCCAAAGAATCAAAGCTAACTTTATAGCTTATATAACTGAGGTCCAAGTTATGAATCACAAACTCTAGGCATAACGCTCTGTGGCTAAAGATCTTGACCCTGTCTCTAGCAATGACATGTTCCAAAGTGGCTACAGTGGAATAATGCAGCCAGGTTTAAATTACAATAGATCTAGTTTGTGTGTTGTAGGCATTCAAGTTGATTTTTCTTAATTCTTTGAAATTTTTAGGTGCAATTATTTAGTTGCTATTCATATGAATCATAAGAGTTATTTACATAGTGTGCCAAGTATTTGGTATTCTTCCAATAAGATGTTTCTTCTTCTTATTCGTGATTAGAGGAGTTTTAGAAGGATGCAAACTTGCTGACTATAATATGGTTGGACTATATGAATCTAAGGTGTTTTAGACTTTTTAGTTGACTGTCTTATCCCCTTCTAAATGACCATAGGCATCATAATAAATTAATCAGAGGATCGTTATAGTTGATCTGATCACATAAAATACTTGACTTCTGTCAGATGTTTTTTCCTTGCAATCATTTAAGATACTTAATCCTTCCCAGATTTATAGTTTTCTTGCTTACATGCAGATCCGTTCCATTTGGCTAAATCAGTTTAGGAAATCAATTAATATTTCATTGCCATATGTAACCTTAGCCTTTAGCATTCATTCTGTGTGATACAATTCTTCTATGGGGCCTCTGTACAAGTTTAACTTGGGGTATCAGGTTGTATAGCTTTTGGATTTTGTAAATGTTGTAGATTACAGCTTACGAAATTGTAACTTCTTATTTCATGGCTGGGTTTTGCTGCTTGTTCAAAAATTTTGTTTTTTTTGGCTAAATGTTGTATAATTCATATGTGTTTTTGTATTTCATCCAGAAAATAGATTTTGATAAGTCGTGTTATGGTCACATGATGAGAATCTCATGCATACCATCCTACTTTGACCTGTTTCAGTAAAGCCATCGAGAAGGCTAGCCAGAATCAGCAAATAGTAGAGTCTCTTGGCCTGCCAATAGTAAGGGGCCCATGGTATGATGCATCTCTTGCAGTTGGTCACAAGAGACATTCTGTATCCTGCACTTTTCCTGTTTCTGGACCGCAAGGATCTGGCATATTTCAGTTGAAGGCTATTCGCCAAGGAGGTTCTGTCTATGCATTTCTGATATAGAACCTTTGGTTTTTGTCTTGTCAATATATTTTTCTGCTATTCACTTTGTTTATATCTTTCATTAGGGAAATAGTAGCGACAATTAAGAGTGCATACCGCATATCAGAAATACAATTTTTGTTTCTAGTGTCCTGTTATAGAATTTGTTAAATTTTACCATATTAGAAATATGGAATATTTATTCTATAACTGTAATTTTAGTTTGCTGTATGCTTCATTACCTTATTGACACTCCTTTTAAATTTTATTCCACAACTGCTACATGTGTTGCGTTTGGGGTTATCAGGGTCAAGAATCCATAAATAGAACTTGTGAAAACAATACCCAAATAGATAAGTGAGAACATAGCATCAACGGAAACTGGTGATGTTTCCAACTCAAATAAAGTTTGATGTGTGTAATACTAGTCTGATAAAATTCCTTATTAAGGTACCAGATTTTGATCACCATCTCTTTCCGCACTGCAGATGAGAGAAGCTTTTCATTTTTAAGGCATCATGACTGGGATATACTGATAATGGATGCTCTGCTTCATGTTCCCTCCAATGATGAGAAGCACCAGACTGTCCGAGTAAGTCTTTCTGAGAATTCCCCATTGCCATCCATGGAGTGCAAGGAGTGCAGACTTTCAGAATCCCCAACGCCTGAAAAATGAGATCTCTATTTTGTGTGGGTGCTGCCTACAAATGATACACCAATCCTGTAGAGAATATATTGACCGACACCTACGCAGCTAATAAAAGTGCTGGAAATGATGCCATTTTTTTTTTCTTTTATGAAAAACAAGTGTGTGTTTTTGTCTAGATCATCCTATGTGTTAGTGTCATAAGATGCTGATAGTGCTTCAGTGTAACTCTACAATTCATTTAGTTTTTTCTTTTCTATTTTAATCTTATATGTATTTGAGAAACAAGATTTGCATGATGTCACTTGTTTGTTATGGTCAAAGGGATTAGAGGCAAGAACAACTACAAAATCTTTTTGAAGAGCAATTATTTAGTTTCCTTTCACCAACATTTTGGAACTCAGTGAATGTGGATGCCAAATTCTTGTTTGCCATAATAATACCTGCAAATGAGGATAAACAGAGGTCATCCCAAATACTTTGTGGTAACATATTTTATGTCGTGGTCGAGGAGTTTGTACGGTTTGGTCTGATCTGAGTGTGTAAAACTGTCAGTCGTAGTTCTCATGCGACCGGAGCCTGGGAAAGCTTGGGCGTTATTCTCGCTTCATTGCATCATGGTGCCGAACTAGCTAGGAGCATCTAGCGACAAGCCGGTCGAGACATGGTCGACAGTGGACTGGCTAAGATTGGTTCGACAATGGAATGGTCGAGACTGGTTTGATGATGGAATGGCCAAGATTGAGTTGGTAGTGGACTGACTAAGACTAGCTCGGCGATAGACTACCCGATGATGAGTCAGCAACGGACTAGCTGAGTCGAGATTGAGTCAGCAGTGGACGGGCCGAGACTAGGTTCGCGATGGACTGATCATGATTGAGTCAACAGTGGATCGGTAGAGATTAGGTCGGCGATGGACTAGCAGAGACTGAGTCAGCAGAGACTGGCCGAGACTAAGTCGACAATGGACTGGCCGAGACTAGCTCGGTGATCGACTGACCGAGATTGAGTCGGGATAGGACTAGCCGAGATTGACTTGATAAAGACTCGTCGAGGCTGAGTCGACATAGGATTGGCCGAGACTGAGTCGACAAAGACTAGTCGAGACTGAGTCCACAAAGACTAGCCAAGATTGAGTCGACGTAGGACTGGCCGAGACTTAGTTGACAGAGATTGGCCGAGGCTGAGTCGACATAGGACTAATTGAGACTGAGTCGACAGAGATTGGTCGAGGTTGAGTCGGCATAAGACTGGCCGAGATTAAGTCGACAAAGATTGGCTGAGGTTGAGTCGGCATGGGATTGGCCGAGACTGAGTCGACAATATGCTTGCCTTTTCGAGCGGGAAATTTGAACTGCGGCGATTGCTAGTGCGCATTGCTCCTTCTCGAGGGGGGTACTTTCCTATGATGATGGAGCGTTGAGTTATCGCGTCGCGAGTGGGTTGCTCTGCAGGCGGGGTACCTTTCTCCAAGTGATTTTTTGAGGGGATCTGGACTCATTTATTGTGAATCTCCTCAAGATCCTGCGGTGTCGCGCTATCACCCCATCTAGAAGGCAAAGGGTTGCTTTGGGCGACGTGTCTATCACCTTGAGGGTGTCCCATCGGTTAAAAATTTGTCTCGGCCTGTCCGCCTTCGTTCATCTTTATAAGCCCCCTCCAGTAGGGCGTGAAGGGCTTATTGCTCCTCATCCTTTGCTCGCCCTTCTTTCACTCTCGTGTCCTTCGACATCTGCCTCCTCCGGTCGTCGTTGGTCCCTCAGCAGTTGAGTCTTTGCATCCTTTGCTCCCATTGATTTCCTTGTAATGTCTCCCTTGTCATCGAGCAGTGAGAGGAATTTGGGGGGCTGTTCCTCGTCTGGGTCTTTATCTTCCATGGATGAGAAGGCCTCGAAAGCCTTAGAGGCTATGCTCCAAGAGTATAACGAGGATTCGGTCATATCCGAATCTTTCTTACCTCACATTAGGTCTATGTACCATATTTCTATCGAGTATGATTTGCATGTGCTTGAGCTCGATCAGCGATCTTTCAATCCATTTTCGAATATATTTGGACCATTAGTGGACGCCTTCGAGGCGGGGCTGAGGCTTCCCCTACATCTGTTGGTGGTGTCGTGCCTCCGTCATTGGATGGTTTCTCCTTCCCAGATAGTGCCAAACTCCTAGCGTTATCTAGTGGTTTTTATCAGTGAGCGTCGAGCCGCTAGGATCCACCCAACGCGTACCCTATTTTGGGCCTACTTTCGCGTTGGTAAGGGGTGAGGGAGCTACTACCTGATCTCCAGAAGTAGTTTCCACGTGTGCGGTGCCCCTTCGAATAATAATGAGTGAAAATATTATTTTTTTCTTTGTGAGCGCCTTCAAGGGCTGGGGTTTTGGCATGAAATGGACCGGTCGTGATGTCTACAACTCCCTTCCCCTTCTGTCAAAAGATGAGATAGAGCAAGTGGTGCACCTGAGGGGAATCCTTTCTTCCTCCAAAGCCATCAAGTCCATGAATGAGGCCTGGCTGGTGGAGGCGGGCCTTAGTCCAGCCCTTGAGAGTATGACTCATCTTGTCTTTGTTGTCTGTCGTTTTCTATCGCTTACCCTGACTCCCAGTCGAGTGTTAATCAGATGTCTTATTTTTGTAGGGATGAACCTCAAGGGGATGAAGTAAGCATTCATGGGGTAGGCCCCATGCCCCGAGCCTTCTCTGCCATTGACTGTCCATGTCGTCGAAGTAAGTGCCACCTGCAAGCCTAAGCCCCTCGTCATGAAGACAAATGTGCTTGTTAGTAAGGAGACCCCCCCCCGTAGCCACTCCTAGGAAGGCAATTCCCTAAAAGTTCCTTGGGGGGAGGGGAGCAGCAAATAGAGGGATAAGGTCGTGTCTCGGTCTCAGTCCATACGCGATCTTTGCTGTGTTCGAGCTAAATCGAAGGACGAGCCTTTCCTTGTCCAGGAGATGGCGGATCTCCTTGAGCCCTCGGAGGAGGGATCATTGGAGGCCCGGTGGGCCATGCTGACCCCCTAAAGCAAGTGTGGGTAGATGGGATCGAGGCTCAATTATTCTGCCGAGGGCTCCTCTACCCCCTATGTAATATCTCTCATTTCTGAAATATTTGTAATGATGTATTTTCAATTTATTTATAGGGACCTATATTGTAAATATGAGAATTATTTAATAATTCTCTTAAGTAACTAATTTTATATTAAAAACTTATTGCTAGAGATCTAAATGTGAATCTTAGAAATTTGATATGAATTATGAAAGATTCATATTAAGTTTTCTTTAAAAAAAAAGAGGAAGATATATGTCACTAGCTAGCTTGAGGATGTTGCCACTTATGCTTGTTACATGGGTGACTTAGGCACATAAGTTTCTGCTTGCCTCCTTGCACTCCTTGTGTTAGCCAAACCTAAGCAATTAGAGGAGACTAAAGGAGAAAAATTATCAAAATTGAGAAAACTTGTTGCATAACCAACGTATGTAATAAAAAAGTAAGAAGAATTAAAGTGGAAGGAGTTTTGCTTTGATTTTAGGTTTTGGATAAATTCCTTGAGAATCAATTTTTCCAAGGCAAGTGTTCTAATTCTTTTCTACTGCAATTTCAATCTCTATTTTTGTCTTGATATGAGAAATTTGAATAGTTTTAGGCTTCCAATTGACATCTCTCTTGTTTAGATGTAAAGATTCGAATCTGAAAAATTTTGAGATTCTGATACTTCTACTTTGTTTTAGCTATAATTCTCTGTACCAATATCCAATTTAGACAAAACTTGTTTGATCTAAATATAGACTCAAAAATCTTTCTTTTTGTAGTATATTTGAAAGATTTAGAGTAAATTTTCTAACCTAAACATCTAATTGGATCGATCCTATAAATCTTGTAAAACAAAGACAAAACTTCTTACTTTTTGTGACTAAATTGTTATAACTCTCTGTTGGAAACTCTGATTTATGCAAATCTTATTTCATAAGAAACTAGACTCGTATATCTTTCTTTTCATACCTAATTTGAAGGATTTTCAGTATATTTGCCTACTGAAACATTTGTTTTAGTTGATCCTACTGATTCTGTGAAACATGGATGATAAATTCTGATTTTTCTATATTAAATTATTTGTAACTCCCTGTTAGAAATATAAAACTTTTCAAATTAGGATTCATCTAAAAGTAGATTGATATAGCTTTCTAATGATATATTTCTTAACTAATTTGGAGCATAATCGGTTGTCTCAATAATTCATGCAATATACATCTCAAATTCTGTCAGAATCAAGCTTTTGTCGATGTTACCTATTTTTGTTCATTTGGAAATTTATTTTAGCTAAAATACTTTCTTCATTTTAGCTTTATATTATTCTTTTGAATTTTTGTATGCACTTGTCCATAAATTATTTGCATACATAAATCTATTATGTAAAGTTTATATTGTATCACATTATCTCGTATAGTCACATATATATTTCATTCGTTGTTTCACATGTGCTTCCAATATGTGCCAAGTTATTGTTCACAATATACTTTTTGTACTCTAGTATTTGTAGGATAATGTAAACCTTAGCTATAAATGGTAAAGGGAGTTATGCTTAGAGCCCGCGATGTTCTGCCGTCTCCTATGACTTCACTCAGACATGGGTGGATTGAGCTCTCAGACGTGGGAGACCTATGTTTGGTGATTATTCAGAAATGGATATACGATATTATGTTTGTGAGTCCACTTTACCCTATATGTTTTTGGTATGATATCCAAACCATTGCTTATGTGTTTCTATTTATGCTTTGGATAAGAATGAAATACCTTCAACATTAAATATGACATACAACTTATGTTTGTTATTTGCTCACTCAATATATTTTGAAATATTTTATATGTCATTGATATGCTCCTAAACATTCTTACATCTTGATATGTGTCTAAACGCTTCATATGTCATTTGATACATGCCTAAATACTTCTGATGCCAATGATATGTTCCAATTACTTTTCCACAATTGTTATGAATAAAGTATGTTTAAAACTAAATGACCTTCGTGGTTCTGTAGCTAATGAGATGCTATATATAAATTTTTTATCCCTACCTTGCATTTTGATATCAAGTTTGTATAAAACTATCATCCTTTGCCTTGGATATGTTAGCTACTTGCTGAGCTTTGTATACTTATTTCGTTGCTATATAATTATTTTAGGTTAGCTTGCCACTCACTGAAAAGTTAGAACCGGGCTGAGGTAATGGAAAACTAAAAGATTTTGGACAAATCTTTATTAGTTGTATGTTTTTGTTGTATAAGTATACTTTACACTTGATGAAATATTGTCGAAACATTTTGAAGTGATGTGTCTTATAAGTGTTTAAAGAATAACTCAAATTTAGGATTTGAAAATGTTAAGTTTAATTTGTATAATGATATGAACTTGTGGTAAATATTAGTTTTATGATCATATAGATTCTCACGCTTGTGGATTTATGATGTAGTTATTGTTTAGTTGAGTTGGTTTGGATTTTATGAATCGAGTGATGTGGTGTATAATTATAAACTGCACAGGTTTTATAGTTAGATTTGATTGATATTTGAATATTTTTCGATGTCGTTAAATGTTAGTTTGGATCCTAGATTGGATTATAAATGAATTACAATATTATTGATTTATGATAGGTTCACGCCTCTTGAATGCGATAATTTGAGGGGCGTGACACCCTTTGGCGAAGGAGGTCTATACCACCTCTTCCGAAGGACTACTTGACAATACAATAGAAAACTTGGTCACAGTGAGATGTTTCTTCCTTTCCTCTTTTTCAAATTCCTTCTGAGGTTTATGCTAACACGTCGACTTCACAACACCACCATTTCTCTATGGGCCTGATCGACCGGGTGCGTGACTCCAGGAGGGTCGTGGACAAGCTCTCCAAAATAATTGATGGACTTCGACCGAGGTCCATAAGCTCAAAGAGGAGGTAGACCCTGTGACAGTGGCGACCATCGAGGCTCGGGTCGGTAAGATGACCTAACAGTTGGAGGGTATCAAGTCCTAGCTCGGGGAGGCCCAATGCTAAGAGGAGACCCGGGGTGGGTGTAAACCTTGGAGGCTCAACTCCAAGGCATGGGGGACGATATGGATGTAGCCCGAGCCAAGACCCGGGAGGTGGAGCAGTCTCTGACGATGGTCCGATCGACATTACAGAAGGTTGAGAGCTTTCTCACTGCGAAGCAATGTGCCGACCCTAAGGGAGCCCGGGCGACCATTGCCTAGTGCAAGGAAACTCTTGGCTTCAAGCTTGGCTTGGGGAAGGTGGGTTGGGTCAGCGACGAGTATGGGTACAGGGTCGCTCTAGCTGGAGATCGAGGAGGACCCTTACGCTACTCTCCCGAAAGACAACAATGTGCCAATGGAGGCGGAGGCGACCTTTAATTACAGTGACCCTCCAACAACATAGGAGCCCCTTGATAGAGCCAATGGTGCCACTTCCTCCTTCCTTTTGTAAACGGCCTAGTTTAGGTCGACATTAAATGTCCCCGATTGATATGTACTTGTTTTGTTGTTAATAGAAACTTTTTCTTTTGACCTTTTGCATTTATCTGTCATATGTTGCCTGTTTGATCCTTGGTTGTGCTGTCTCGATTGAGTGAATGATGCATCTCTTCTTCTACTAACTTTTGAAGGAGACACATCATGTATCAGGACATGCTCTATGCCTGTTCGGCCTTGACCAAATACTTTGTATCGAATAAGTTATATATCAAGATATGCTTCGGGTTATGGTCAGGTTCAATAAAATGCTTTGTATCTGATATTGATAAGTCATTCATTAGGACATATTATGTCTGGATTGGCAATCAGGACATGTCTTGGACTGTAAAATCTTGATCGCATCAGTGATGAAACTTTTTTCCTTTAATTGAAAAGACTCCCTTTCAGGTTGACAACCTATTTGTCTAGTCCTCTATTTGCATCCCAACCTACTTCTTGTACTTCTCCTTCTACAAGTTTCACAGAGATTCATCAGAATCATAGCTTAGAGGTATAACTTCCTTAAGTTGGACACATGTCATGTTCTGGGCAGTCAGACTCCTTCTCGGGTAGCCAGGTGATAGGTTCCGTCTCGGACCACATTGATGACCCGATAAGGTCCCTCCCAACTTGGGGCTAGCTTCCCTCAGGAATGGGTTGGGTGTTTGACATTAGCCTTCCGTAGCACCAAGTCCCTGATTTTGATGGGTCAGGGACGGACCCTTTGGTTGTAAAGCTTTGCGACAACATTTTTGTATGCCAAAGCCCACAAGAGTGCATCATCCTTCGCTCTTCTATCTGATCGAGATTCGCATGGAGCCCTTCCTCCGAGATGCCTTCCTCATAGTTCTCGATTCGGAGTGTTGGGAAGACTACTTTGGGTGGTAGCACCGCCTCAATGCCAAACATTAGGTTGTATGGGGATTCACCCGTACCAATCTTTGTGGTGGTCCATGATGCCCACAAAATGCTCAGGAGCTCATCGATTCACGTCCCTTGTGCCTCACTGACATTTCTTTTGTGGCCTTCAAGTATCACCTAATTAGTTACCTTGGCTAGGTCGTTTGTCTAAGGGTGCGCTACTTAGCTGAATTTTATATGGATTTTGTAGGCTGTGTAGAACTTCTCGAATCTCGTGTTGTTGAACTAGGTCCCGTTGTTAGTGATGATGGTTTTAGGGATGCCAAACCAGGTGATGATATTTTTTTCATACGAACTTTTCAACTTGCTTCTCTGTTATTGACGCCAAGGGTTTAGCCTCGACCCACTTGGTGAAGTAGTCGATGGCGACTATGATGAATCTTTGTTATCTTGAGGTCAGAGGGAAGGGGCCGAGGAGGTCCATCCCCCATTATGCAAAGGGTCATGCGCAGTCAATAGGCATCAAGGGAACTATAGGTTGATGCTGCACCCAAGCGTGCTTCTGGCTCTATGGTCACCGCTGCATATAAGCCATGGCATCCTGAAGCGTGGTCGATCAATAGTAGCACCGCCTCGTGGATCTCGGCCAGCACTGTTTCTACTTCCATGAGAGTGAGGCACCGGAGGAGGGTAGGCTGCATGATATGCGGTAGAGTCGGCCATTGACTTCGCAATAGCGAGCTTGCATGCATCTTAGCCACCGAGCGATGGTCAAGTCGGTTGGGAGCATCTCGTCCTTCTTGTATCGAAGGATGTCCTCCATCTAATTAGTGCGACCTTAGCGATAGCATATCTAGACTCGTGATGGATCAGGCAGTGACTTCTACATCCGAAGGGCAGCCCCCGATCCCTTATACCGAGGCCTTCTTGGCTAGTGTGTCGGCTTACGTGTTCTCCCGAGAAACCCTGGTCAGGAAAAATCACTTGAAATTACTGGTTAGCGATCGCACCTCGATCAAGTATTTTATCATGATCGAGTTGTGGGCTTTGTAGAACCCGTTGATATATTCAACCACCAGCTGAGAGTCACTAAAAACCTTGAGCTCCTTTACATCCAGCTTTGAGGCTAGGTGCAACTCAGACTACAAGGCCTCATTGTTAGTAGCTTTGAACTTGAAGCAGAGCACGCGCTCGTGTAGCTGGTTATCATGCCCCTTCAAGATAAGGCCTGCTCTACATCTCTTGACGTTGGTTGAACCATCGACGAACAGGGTCCACTCTTGCTTTGTGCTTTGATGGCCGTCTTCAAGATGTACTGAACATCAAATTCCCCGAGCATGACAGACCACTAGAGCATTCGTCCTAAGGCATCAAAGTTAGAAAGAATCTGACGAAGGGGTTTGTCAGTTACCACTCTTATGGTGTAGACTTGAAAGTAGGGGCACAACTTCCTGATGGAAGGATATTGCTCCTCGAGCCCGTTCAGGATGTGGCTGGAATAATAGATGGGACTTTGTGTGCTTAATTCTTCCTGGACCAGGACCAAGTTGACTGCATGCTCAGAGGCGACAAGATATAAGCTAAGTGGTTCGCCTAGGCTCACTATGGTGAGTTGTGGTTATCGAGCGAGATCTGCCTTTAACTTTTCGAATGTATCCTGGCACTTAGAGTTCCACTGAAAATCTTTAGCATGCTTTAACTCACAATAAAAGGGGAGACATATACCTCTGGACTAGGACAAGAATCAGCTGATGGCGGCCAACCTCCCCATGAGTCGTTGTGTCACTTCGATTGTCTGAGGGGATTACATCGAGGTTATAACCTGGATCTTCTCTGAGTTCATGTCTATCCCCCTTTAGTGAATGATAAAGTTAAGGAACTTCCCCGAGCCAACCCTGAAGATGCATTTGGCGAGGTTGAGCCACATCCCAAATTTTCTGAGGGTTTAGAATATCTCAGCGAGGTCCTGTAGGTAGGTCTCGATGACCATGCTTTTCATGATCATGTCATCAACATACACCTCTATATTCCTCCCAGCCTGATGTGTAAACATTTGATTCACCATTCTTTGGTATGTCACACCGATGTTCTTAAGGCTGAATAACATGACCTTGTTGCTGGTTACAAGTGCCCTGCAAGCCAATCATGTGAGTGATGACACGTGTGACGCACTGCATAGTTTTTTCTCATTATTATTATTGGCATATTATTACATTATATTATATATTACATATATATTATGATGTCCTTAGTTATATGCAATGAGAATTGGATCATGATGAGATCATGATAATGAGACTAATTTATTTTTGAACACAGAGTTTAAATAATCCTGATTATAGGTTACTCAAGAGGGACATCGAGATAATCAAACAGACCGATATACTATATACTATTGGAAAACCTTAGCTGGTGCATCACATGAGGTGGTAGCTAAAGCTGCAGCCTATCAACCATGAGTCTCCCTTCCTATTTATAGAGAGCCACCAAAAAACCCTAGGGCTCTTGCCTTAGTAGGTATTGGATCTCCATCCAATTACTCACTAACCTTGTATTATTAGATCTCTATCTAATAATCTCCTTAGACCTCTAATTGGGCCTTAATCAAGGAGCCCATCAGCATAGGGTCTCATCTAATGAGAATAGGGGCTAATTGGATCTCCATCCAATCCTCTATTCGCTGAAGCATTCACCATAAGTCACTCGACTCATCGACTATGGACGTACTATGGCACTACGTCAAACGGTATAGGGGGATTGAATCCATCAGACTTGTCTATCCATAGTTACCGTGTATCTATAATCCCTCATCCAAATAATATCCTAGAGATCGTATATTAGACATGGTACTGTCAGGTCACACACGAAATCAGTTTGTCTTGCTCTATTCGGATTCTACCGAATAACTCCTTCTCTCTCAATTCGAATGACTATAGCTAGGGATTTGTCTGAGCAAGCACATATGAGATATTCCTCTCATGATACCGAGAGTGGATGATTATCTATTGATACTCAATTGTCTTCGTAAGGTTGGCTATCAATCTCGATAACTAGCTATACCAGATCTGGAACTTTCCAAACCTGTAAGTCTGGCGTAAAAAAAAGGAGTACTCATACAAGGCATCCTTGGTGTCTCAAGTCTAAGGACCAGATATACAACTGGGACTATGGAATCATTGTTTTACATTAGGTATCACTAATCATACAACATTCCATAAGCGGATCAATTAGTGAACTCATTCTTTAATGAGCACCTGTACTATATCCTTAGTATCTCCACATAAGTAATTATGAGACTAGCCGCCTCCATCATATAGACGAGTATATAGTACATTGATTTATCTAGTCATCTCAATATCCCTCTCGAGTAACCTATAACTAGGATTATTTAGGATCTGTGTTTAAAGGTGAATCAATATTATTATCATGATCTCATCATGATTTGATTCTCATTGCACCTAGCGTGTCACACGTGCCATCACTCACGTGATTGGCTTGCAGGGCACCTGTAACCAGCATATACTTATCAATATGATGGAGGTGGCTAGTCTCATAGCCACTTGAGTGGGGACACTAAGGGTACAATACAATTGCTCATTGGAGAAAGAGTTCATTAATTGATCTACTTACAGAATGCTAGATGGTTAATGATACCTATCGTCACATAATGATTTTATAATCCCAGTTGATTGATTCACTTACCACAATAATAATAGGCTACACCTTTGATTACCCCCTCATATTCTCCTCCCTCCATCATCTACTCAGCTGATCAGTCCTTCCCTGCTACGAGAGGGCAATGAAGAAGATAGATGATCTTCTTCCACGAGTGTTGTGAGAAGGTGTGCAAAAGTTTTGAGTTTTGGGCTACGATTGGAGGAGCATCACTACAATAATCTAACGTATTAATATCGCTAGAGAGAAGGACATTTGACCTTATTAATCTCTCCATCTGGATCTGGAATTTCAGATATATACAATCTCCCTAGGTAATCAATCTCTTATATATCATAGTTTTCAGTTTTGTGATTTTTTTTATATAGCAATCTTTGCATGACGACTTGATATATATAGGAAACCTGTTTTATTTTCTGTCTTTCGCTGCATAGGTGATGCTCCCACTGGGTTCCAAACACTTGTAATAGTAAATTCCCCTATCGGCAATGAAGGCAATATGCTCGTGGTCCTTCAAAGTCATACAGATCTAGTTATAGCCTGAGAAGGCATCTATAAATGAGATGAGCTTGTGCCCCGAAGTTTGGTCGACCAATTGATTTATCCTCGGGAAGGCGTAGCAATCTTTCGAGCATACCCAGTTGCGATCGGTGTAATCAACGCACATCCTCCAGCTTCCATTCAATTTCTTGACAAGGACTACATTAGAAAGCCATTGATGGTATCTGACCTCGGTTATGAACCATGCCCCCGTCAAGTGATCTGCCTCATTGTTAATCATCTTCTATCGGTCCGGGGTGAACTTTCTAGGCCTTTGCTTCACTGGTCGTGCCCTAGGGGGAATACTGAGGTGGTGTTGCATGACTTCTGGATCGATGCCCAACATGTCCTTAGGCAACCAGGCAAAAACGTCAACATTCTTAATCAGGAAGTCAATGAGCTGAACCTGGTCTTTCTTCGGGAGCACAGACCTAACCTTTACAACCTAGTTTGGTCAGTGTTTGTCAAGAGGAACTTCCAGAACCAGCTCCATGGGTTTCGACTTATGTGGGACCTAAGACACTTCCCAAGGATCTATCAGAGGGTGGTCGGAAACGGTCGTAGTAGTTCTACATTATCGAGGGTCAAAAGACCAGCCTTTTGCTTCTTCGATAGTGCAACGGCGATCAGGTAGCATCACCTAGACTCCCAAGGGTCGATTCTGACTTTCCTAACCCCTGCTCTAGTCGAAAACTTTATGGTTCAATGGTAGGTGGAGACGATTGTCCTTAACTTGTTGAGGGTCAGCGAGCCCAGGATGACATGGTATGTCAATGATAGGTTGACCACCATGATGGTCACTTTCATGGTCTTGGATTAGGGCTCTTGCCCGAGGGTGATGAGTAGGACAATCATCCCGAGGGGAGCGATTGAGTCTCTCACGAATCCAGTGAAGGTGTAGCTCATTAGCGATAGGTCGGTGATAGGCCGGCGATGGTCAGCTCAAGCTTTTGGAAGGCGTCAAGGTATAGGATGTCAGTCGAGCTCCCAATGTCGACCATGACCCTTCTTACTTATGCATTGGCAATGCGGACCGAGACCACTAAGGCGTCGTTGTGGTCAGGAGTACTCGGCATCCCCTGCCTCAAAGGTGATCTTCGACTCATCATGAGCACTTCTACATGATGACTTGGGCATAAGCCTTCGGTCCTAACACGCTGTCCCTGTCGGACTCTAGCTTACCAATGATGATGTCAATCTGTTTTGTCCATCGGCCCCTAGGGGCATGGGGAAGGCTCTAGGGGCCTCTTCACATAATGCCCGAGATATCCCTTGCGTGCGAGTTCCTCGATTTGGTTTCGAAGGTCATGACACTCATTTGTAACGTGATCATAGTCTCGATGGAAACAATAATACTACGCCTGGTCCCTGAGCTCTCGAGGAGTCTTCATGGGGTTGGGCCTCCTTAAGAGCCCTTTTTCTTTGATATAGAGAAAGATCTTCATCCTAGTCAAGCTAAGAGGAGACAGGAGCGGCCTCGGGTAGGATGGTTTCGATCGATCGGGTTGCCTCCTCGGGAGCTCCGGAGGTGGCTCTCAAGGTTTTTCCATATGGGGCCTCTTATGGTCCTCATGTTTCCTTGCCACTAACGCCTTAGCAGTTGTATACTGATTGGTGCGCTAGAGAATCATAGGCATGGTCGCTAGTGGTTTTTTGATCAGTGGCCAAAAAAACTTGGATAGTCGTAGCCCTTTTAAGAATGCTTGTATAATCAAAGAGGGATGAGAGTCGGGTACTGCCCTAATTTTCGCATCAAAGCGTGAGACGAACTGGGAGAGGGGCTCTTCATCTTCTTGACTCAGGTTGAGGAGCTCTATCATGAATTGCTTTAGCTTGGCGTTGTTCAGGAAGTTAAACTCAAATTTTCTAGATAGCTGGTCAAAAGACATGATTGACAGAGGCTTGAGCTGATTGTACCACATCGGAGCGAGGCCTCAGAGAGTG
This sequence comes from Ensete glaucum, assembly GCA_021527575.1. Taxonomy (NCBI): domain Eukaryota; kingdom Viridiplantae; phylum Streptophyta; class Magnoliopsida; order Zingiberales; family Musaceae; genus Ensete; species Ensete glaucum. The sequence continues at coordinate 53,133,791 of CM038553.1, forward strand.
GTTGGAAAGGCTTGGCACATCACGGCATCAGACATGCCGTACAGGGCCATTTGGCCTTGAAAGGTGACAACATGTCTCGTCGGGTCGAAGCTTTTATAGTAGGCTTACAAAATGGACAAGCAGTAGCTAGAGGAGATTGGTTTGTCTTAGATTTCCTGGATGAAAGAGGATCCCCTGGAAGAGCCTTCTCCATGTTCTTCATTTGACCTATGGAACTCCCTCTGGACTTCATCCAGTCGGTGGTTGACCTCCCTCAGTTGGGCCCGAAATGAGTTCGATGAGTCAAACGACAAGGTGTCCGGCTTAGGGAGGCTGGAGGGAGCCGGTAAGGCCTCCGAAATGCCATGCCCAAGTGGAGGTCATCTAACTTCGAATGGCTCTTTATCCGATGGGCAACTTTCTCAGGCTGGCCTGTTGGGTGTAAGGGGATCTAAAGGTGCTTGAAGGGGAATCAGTTGGGAGTGTGGGGGCACCCAAAAGAGATTTGGTTAAGGCATTGTCTACATGACAGCGCTCGTGATGGCATTGTCTACATGACGAGCTGGGGGAGAAGACTCGCTTATGGAATGAGAGGAATGATGGACTGAATCATTCCGATTAAGACCTGGACCTGTTGTGTGAGGCTAAGGAATGCCTCCAGCAAGACAGCGGGTTACGCTGAACCTCCCCTAGAGGAGAAATCCTGAGTCGTTGAACAGTCTTCAATACCTACTTAGGGTTTGGGATGGAGCGTTCACGTCTAAAGAGGGGGGGTGGGGGGTGACGTTTTCTGAAACTTTTCTAAGCTTATCATGAAGTTTTTTATTAATGGTAAACAAGTGATTCTAAGAGGGAAACATGGAGGCTAGATCGCCATCGTCATTAGTCAGCGGATGGAGAGAGTGTTCTAAAAGACACACATAGGCTTTTTGGTACAATTATAAGGCTTGGAAGGAGAATTGAGGGTGCTCGATCAAAATCCTGATGCCCTCTCACTCATCAGTGAGTTTGCGGATGTGTTCGTAGAACAGCAGGGACTCCCACTCATCCGGTTCCATGATCATCAAATCTATATCTTTCTTGGGAGAGCCCAACCAATATCCAACCTTATCGGTATCTCCACTTTCAAAAGACTAAAAGAAAAGATCGTTAGTGAGATCATAAGGTCTAGTGTCAGCCCATATTCATCACTGGTTCTGTTAGTGAGAAAGAATAATGGTTCAAGGCAAATGTGTGTAGATTACCAAGCACCCAACCACATCACCGTCAAGGACAAGTACCTTATTTCAATGGTGGATAAGTTACTAGATGAATTGGAGGGAGCTCATATTTTCACTAAATTGGACCTGAGATCAGGCTATCACCAGATATGAGTACATGAAGATGATGTCCAAAGGATAACTTTCAGAACACATAATGAGCCTAGATCTTCGGCCTTACTAATGCACCCTCCACTTTTCAAAGTTTGATGAATGACATATTCCAAGTCTATCTTTGTAAGTTTGTTATGGTTTTCTTTGATGATATCTTGATATATAGTCCTTCCTTCGAAAATCATTTATCGCACTTATGAATTGTTCTAACGGTACTTCATGAGCACTGCCTTTTCGTCAAGAAATTTAAATGCAGCTTTATGCAAACAGAAGTTGAATACCTTGGGCATATAATCTCCCAAGAAGGTGTTGCAGTTGGCCCCTCAAAAATGTAGGTGATGAAGGATTGGTCGCTACCCACGGCAATCAAGGCTTTATGGGAATTCTTGGGACTCACTGGCTACTATCGAAAATTTGTAAATGACTATAGCAATATCAGTGCCCCATTGACAGCACTTCTCAAGAAGGATGCTTTCAAGTGGTTGAACGAGACAATAAAGGCTTTCAACTCTTTAAAAGCTGCAATGATCACCACCCCAATGCTTGCCCTACCCGACTTCAACAAGTTATTTGTTATTGAATCTGATGCTTCTGGAGTAGGTATTGGTGTTGTTTTGACGCATGAAGACCAACCACTAGCTTACACTAGCAAAGTTCTCTCCCCTTCCCATCTAAAATTTTCAGTCTATGATAAGAAATGTTAGCTATAGTACATGTAGTCATGAAGTGGAGACCTTACATGATCGGCCAATGATTTCAAATACGTATAGACCACAAGAGCTTGAAGCACTTTGTGGAGCAGAATATTTCTTCTCTAGAGTAGCAAAAATGGGTAACTAAATTGCTGGAGCTTGATTATAAAATTATTTATAAGAAAGGAAAAGATAATTTGCTATAGATGCACTTTCTTGCCTTCCTAAACATACCAAATTAGTAGTTGTCTCCATCCCTGTTTGTGACTTTTTGGAAGACATCAGGAAGGAATGGGCAAATGACTCAGGAATGGAGGAGAACCCCGACTCAATTCTACACTATAATTGGGACTCGAAAGACCTATGGTACAAGAGTTGAATCATAGTAGTACCTCATTCCCCTTGTCAATTTGCAATCTTGAAGGAGCTTCACTCATCACCCACTATTGGACACTCGGGATTTCTCCGCACTTACAGACGTTTCCATCAACTTTTTTACTCGAGGGGTATAAAAAGTTTATTGGAGAGTTTGTTGCCCGATGTGATATCTACCAGTGCCACAATGGAGAAACTGTAGCATGTCTAGGGATCCTCCAACCCCTACCTATTCCGGATGCAGCTTGGATCGACATCTCCATAGATTTTACGAAGGGACTTCCATCATCACAAGGTATTATTCTTGTGGTCGTGGATCACCTTATAAAATATACTCACTTTTGTATTATAAGAAATCCCTATACTACCGTAAGTATTACCCAAGTTTTTATGGAAAACATAACTAAACTATATCAGATTCCCCACTTTATTGTCAGTGATCATGATAAGGTTTTCACTAATAAATTTTGGATGGAGCTCTTCTAATTGTAGGGTATACAACTGAAGATGAGTACTACTTATCATCCAGAGACTGATGGGCAAACCAAAATGGTGAACTAGAACTAGTGTTTGGAGAATTACCTTAGATGTTTCACCAATGATAGGTCAAAAGAATGGACTAAGTGGCTTCCTTGGGTATAATAGTGGTATGACATAACCTATCACTCTTCCATCAAAAGCACATCATTTGAAATAGTCTATGGCCGTCCCCCTCCTGCAATTACAAAGTATGTGGTCGGTTCATTAAAGATGGATCAAATTGATAAGGAACTAATTGACATAGACAAAATTTTGCAGCCATAAAGGACAATCTTGCAGCCGCACAAGTAAGGATGGAGCAACAAGCCGACAAACATAGAAGTGAAAGAGAATTTAATGTAGGAGATTTTGTTTTCCTTTGTCTTCAGCCATATAAGTAGACATCCATAAAAAGCCGATCCTCTGTGAAGTTGTCCCCTCGTTTTTTGAGCCTTATAAAATATTAGAGTGCATTGGAGCTATTGCCTACCGATTGGATCTCTCAACCAGTTCGAAGATACATCCGATTTTTTATGTCTCTTGCCTCAAGTTGAAGCTAGGAGAAGATTAGATAGCACAAAGTCATTTACCTGACATCTCTATCGAAGGAGAAGTTCAAGTTCGACCAAAGGCTATACTAGACCACAGTATCATGATACGCCAGAGATGCACTATGACCGAGTTGTTGGTACAATGGGTTAATTTACCTCCTAAAGATGCTACATGTGAGTCCTATGAAATAGTGTAAGCGAAATACCCGAAGTTCGTTGATACTCAGCCTTGAGGACAAGACTGATTTGAAGAGGGCGGGTATGATAAGACCCTAATAGGATAAGGTCCATATCTATTGAGTCATGTTTTCTACTGAGTTATGTTGGTCGGTCAAGGCAAGTCAATTAGGAATCTATTTGATTATGAGTCTAAGTAGGAGTTGGATTCAGTTTAGCAGTCTCTATAAATAATAGTGTAATACTTTCGTTTGAATCAATGAAAAGACTTTTGATTTTAGTCTATTGACCGAAATCCTAGGAGGACCGATCTCCTATAGAGATTAAGAAGATTCGATCCCCTATAGTGATTACTTATTGACTCCACCGAGAGTGATCTGAGAACCATATAGGCTAGGATATACAGATCACTTGGTCAGAGGTCAATTGTTATGGTCGTAAGATATATGCAGTTTAATCATCGATGGGTATCACGTGTAATGTAGATGATGTGGCCCAGTGAGGGGCTCTTTGCCAAAGCAGAAGCCAATTTTTAAAGTCCAAAGGCGAGTGATGGGATGGTTGGATATTAGATTGTGTGTTTGTGTTAAAGACTTGAGTTAAATACTCCGTATGTTGTGCATTCGATCAACACCGTTCTGCATGTCGGCATCGATTGTTAATTTGGTACGTAGTGTTTGCTGGAGTCAGTGCGTTGAAATAATCTGACTGTGGTCATTATTTACTGTGTCGTGAAGGCCAGGCTTCATTAATGCTCTCTGCTGGGGTGGTAAACGGAGGAGCTCTCACGGGTTTAGCCTCTGTCATCAGTGATGGCGCCCTCACCTTGTTGCAGGTACCTACTTTTCTCGCTTCGGAGGACACCTACAAATGGCAATGCCTTATTTCTGTGCATTAACATTTAATTTAATCATGTATGTATTCAAAGAATATGGCACCACCCCACCGCTACCAACAGAGGGAGATGGAAGGGAAATGTGTGGTTTCCCTCCCTTTCGAGGAAAACTAGTAGTAGTTCATGAATTGGGCAATGCAAAGTTATTGGGCATGCAGAATTCATGCCCAAGTCGGTGCTTAGTATAGGATTAATTGGGTCAATGTTTAGAGATGCTTGTGCATCTCTATTCCTAATTGATTCCGAGAAAGTTGGATCCCATCCCAGCAACGTGAGCTGTTGGAACGATAAGTTTTCTTATTAGTGTTTATGAGAGATAAAGATAGATGGATGTATCACCGAGTTGACCATTACTTACACAACTATTCACGCATGCATTACATCCATCATCGTAAGTGTTTGTTCCGGTGTAGCGAGCGGCCGGCTCGGTGTTGCCACCTCCCGCAGAGTGCGTCAACGGGCGGCATGAAGCAGCACTCTCTATTAATTGTCTGTCACCCTTCCCTCCCCTCTTTAACATCCCCCTGTTCACAATTAGCTCTCACCTCTCTCTCTCTCTCTCTCTCTCGTATTGAGATAAAACAAGTGTTCGAGAAGCCAAGGAAAGCGATGGACTCCGTTTCAGGCGAGAGCGGCTACTGCTCTACCACCGGCATCTATCGCAGTCCTTTGGTTCCCCCTCCTCCTCTTGAACTCCCATGCGTGTCCCTCCCCCACTTCCTCCTCCTCTCCACCCCGGCTCCCCCCACCAAGCCGGCCTTCGTCGACGCCGTCTCCGGCGACTCCCTCTCCTACGCCGAGCTCCACTCGCTCGCCGCCGCCGCCGCCTCTGCACTCTCCTCCGCTGGCCTACGCCGCGGGGACCTCGCCCTCCTCGTCTCCCCTAACTCCATCCACTACCCCGTACTCGCCCTCGCCGTCCTTTCCCTCGGCGCCGTCCTCTCCACCGCCAACCCCCTCCTCACCCACTTAGAGCTCCAGACGCAGGTCCGCGACTCCGAGCCCGTCCTCATCATCGCCGCCGTCGAGGTCGTCCCCAAGCTCGGCGGCCTCCTCCCCGGTCGCCCCCTGATCCCGATCGAGCCCTTCCTCGCCTCCCTGCCCCGCGAAGCTGACCCTCCCTTGCCCGACGTGGCCGTGGGCCCCGGCGACCCGGCGACGGTGATGTACTCGTCGGGGACGACGGGGAAGAGCAAAGGGGTGGTGAGCACCCACGGGAACCTGACGGCCACCGCGAGCCTGCTGCGGCGCGTGTGGGGGGGCGAAGCGCGGCGCGATGAGGTGTACGCGTGCGTGTTGCCGCTGTCGCACATGTTCGGGTTCTCGGTGCTGGTGTGCGGGACGCTGGCGTCGGGGGCCACCACGGTGGTGCTCCGGCGGTACGCGGTGGGGGAGCTGCTGACGGTGGTGGAGCAACACCGAGTGACGCGGCTCCCGGCGGTGCCCCCCGTGGTGGTGCAGATGGCCCGGTCGTGCAGCGCGGGGTTGGCAGGCGGACGCGGCCTGCGGTCGCTGAAGGAGGTCATCTGCTCCGGCGCGCCCATCGCCAGGGAGCACTTGGAGCGCTTCGTCGCGTGCTTCCCCTCCACCACTGTCTCTCAGGTGAAGTCACACGTTACTTTTTTGCATTGCTCCTATGCCGACCGTCGGATCACGATCGGCTGGGTCATTCTCAAATTACAACCGCAATAATAATAACCACCACCTTCCTGCACGTGCGATGCACGTCCATCAAAACGGCGTGTTCTCAAGATGGACGACTGGGATCGCATCCAACGTCTCCCATCCAAAAAAAAAAAAAAAAGGAATTAAATTCTCACATAGAACGAACGCAATGCGAGCCGCTCCGCTGCGGTGTGTCGTTGCAGGAATGCTCTTACAATCGGGTTGTGGTGAAGGGTGGCCGTTCAAATAAGATCCGACGGTAGAGTAAGTAAGCTAAGCTTATCTTTCCAAGCCAGCTCGATTCTGGTGGTGTCAGGCCCCAACTCATTACAAGAAACTGGAAAAGGATCAATTTGACCACTCGACTTAAACATCGCATCTCTACTTCGCTTTGTGAGATTTATATGCCTATATCTGCTCCATGGTAAAAAATTGAAAGCCAAGAGTCAACGTATGCAAAGCCAAGTCCTCAGTTGTGGGATCATTATTGTTACTTACTTCAGATATGTAGATCATTATGGTGCATTCCTGCTATGCACATTTTTGCTGGTATCATTATTGTTGGCATGCGCATGGGGGAGGTTCTTCTTGGACATAAGAATATTTGGTGCAGTGCTATGGATTAACCGAGACCAGCGGCCCCGTAACTGTGTGTGATGGGGTCGAAGGCCGCTTCCACGTCTCCATCGGAAGGTTAACCCCCACAACGGAGGCCAGAATTGCTGACGTGCGTACAGGAAAAGCTCTTCCTCCGTATCAACATGGAGAACTGTGCGTCAGGGGGCCTCAGATCATGCAAGGTACGTGACGAGCTCATGCATGCATACTTGCGGTACAGATGTGGTGGTGGTCCTCATCTGAACGCTGCTGGGTTCTCGGTGGTGTCGCTGCCTAGGCTACATGAAGAACGAGGAAGCCACATCTCTTGCCATCGACCGAGAAGGGTGGCTGCACACCGGCGATTTGTGCTACATCGACATGCGTGGGTTGGTCTACGTCGTCGACAGGATCAAAGAGTTCATAAAATACAAAGCTTACCAGGTTCTCTTCTGTTCCTGCTTCGCTCCGTCTTAGATGACGAGCACTCGATTTGCCAGTTTCAGCTGATGCTTGCTTGGTTGTTGCAGGTATCTCCGGCGGAGCTCGAAGAGGTTCTTTCTACACATCCTGATGTGCTGGATGTTGCCGTCACTTCGTGAGTAAAAAAAGGATTGCTTAGTTTTATTGTGATGGCGTTAATTGATTCGGTCACTCAATCTAATATGACTGTGGGAAACTAGAACTCGATCGTGCACTTTTCTCTTGTAAAAGGGGAAAAGATGGAGGCAACAAAAAAAAAAAAAAAAACACTCCGAAGAATAGCTTAGCAATGATAAGAGAACACAGGAGAACAGTCTAGTGCACGTCAAATATTCAAGTACCACTATCTATTACATGTATGACGACGACCATTTTGATAGATAGATATTTGGTAAAAAAAAAAAAAAAAATGGCACACAATTCTAGTTGGAAACGGACTGCATTCACTTCTCTCGGTATATATTGTTTCTGAGAGGGTAATCGCACTGCTATTCCCATGATCTGGTGAGTGAAAGTTCAAGTTTGATTGCAGGTACCCTGATGAAGAGGCAGGGGAGATCCCTGTGGCATGCGTTGTCAGAAAGGCAGGCAGCAAAGTGGAGGAGGATGATATCTTCACTTTCATGGAGAACAAGGTAGAGGGCGAGACTTTTTTTTTAAATTCCATGCAGAGAGATTACAACACTCACTGTCATCTTCTTATCCGATCAAGTAATACAAAAAGGACAGTCGAACTGACTGACTTACGTATACTAGATTTTTACCCACAACATGATAACGCAAGTTTTGGTTTGACCTCATTTATGTATTAACCCACACTCAAATCCGTAATAGATTCTTGGCAATAAGGGCTAGCTATTATGATTAAAGAAGAGAGAAAAGACTTAATATATTTTTTAAATAAAATAAAATAAAATTTTGTGTGTTCGTATAGGTGGCTCCTTATAAGAAGATTAGGAAAGTGGCTTTCGTGGAGTTCATCCCGAGATCTCCGTCAGGGAAGATACTGAGGCGGCATCTGAAGGCGGCGGCTGTCGGCAGTCAAAGACGAGACATATCTGCAAGGCTATAGAATAAAAATTGTCACGATGCATTACATAAACCTTTGAGATGCGTGCGTTCGCTGTACTATTGACTGTGTGTCTGTGTGTGTGTGTGTGTGTTTGTTGTGGCATTGGGAGGGAGGCTTTATTTCTTTTTATTGTTTTCCTTTGATGTTGTTCTCTTGATCTAAATAATTCCATGTCAACAACGGTGTGTGTAATAATAATACCCCCCACCACAGAAGGTTGCAAAGATTTGATGTTACATGAGTCCTCATAACAAATTTCTTAGGATCAACACTTACATAGTCACTATTATTATTCGATGAAAGAAACAACACGTTTGTTTGGTGAGAGCGGGAGTTGGATAGCAAAATGTTGCAACACCTGAAACACCCCATCATAAATCAGAAACTGCATGGAAGTAAATGTTGCGGGGGGAGGGGGGCACAATATAATTTGGCTCCATTATGACCGGTGCTCATGGCTCATGATGAGAACCCAACAACAGTTTAGGATCTGCAAAGAAAGGTATAATATAGCTTTGTTGGTGGTGATACTGCCATGGAATAAATAGACTTTTTGAGTTTACAATGTAACACTTACATGGCATCCTTGGATAACAGGTTGTGAGACTGCATTCTCCGTGCATTGGTGAGTCCATCGGTTGCGTCTCCTCTTTCGAAGACGGCGGCAGCACCCATCCCTGTGCCTGCACATTACCAACCATACACCCCATTGATGAGGTAGGAACGGCAACATCAGAGAAAAGAAAAGAAGAAGAGACGGGGGGGTGGGGTGGCGGCGGATTTAAGAGAAGATGGACAGACCCATGCACATCGAGATGACCCCAAATCGGCAATCTTTGCCCCTTCGTTTCATTTCGTTTAGGAGAGTGCTCACGCTGCGGGCGCCTGCAATGAACAGAGAAGCCATCACATATATGATGTCCATCATCATCTCAATGTTGGTTCAAGTGAATCAGAACTCTAACAATATTTGAAGATTGAATTGAAAAAGAACAGAAGACAACAAAATATCCTCTATCTTAAGATAATGCCCAATTAACCCATATATATATATATATATATATATATACTAAATGGTCAATCATCGTACCCAATAAACAAGGTTTCGCTGAACTATTTTGGAGTCTAAGATGACAAGAAAACAAAGGATGCTAAAAGATGAATCGGGTAAACACTCCCCTTGTTGAATAGGATATTTGTCAATCTTAAAATATCAAACCTCCTCCCACATTGATCACACAGATGCACATCGAAGAAAGATGTTTGGTAGTGGAAGCGGAAAAGAAATAAACGGTGGCAAAATACCTGTTGCACCCAAGGGATGACCAAGAGCAATAGCACCTCCATTAACATTTACTTTTGCTGCATCCAGCTCCAGCTTCTTGCAGCAATATACAAATTGAGAGGCAAAGGCCTACACAGAAACAACAATTAAGTATCAAGATATGCAATAGTATAACTGCATGTTTACCAAAGACATTTATTGAAATAGAAAATCCATATGACCTCATTAATTTCAAACAGATCAATATCTTCAATCTGAAGACCAGCAGATTTTACTGCAGCTGGAATTGCAACTGCTGGACCAACACCCATGACAGCAGGGTCCACACCAACCGCAGCAAAACTCCTGAAGTTATCAAGTAAATATAACTAATGGATGGATCATCTTGTAAAATTATTCCCTCTACAAAATAAAAAAGATCAACGCAGATATATAAACTGTATTTTACACAAGCCTTACAAAGGTTAATTTAAAAACAAACAGTTTAAGGCCAATCAAAACTATGATAAGGGTGTTCAAATGAGCAGCTGAAAAAACGAGTACAGCATGTATCACATAACATGTCACCGCTGAAAAGATTGAACATAACTAATCTTATTCACCCATAACAGTTTGCTCTTTGGCATGGTCTTGTATTGCTCAAGTTTAAGAATATGCTTACAATCATTTCATACCACCAAATAAGAACCATCTGAATTGGTTATATTTGGTTATATCAAGTAAAAACTCCTGTCAAGGACAGGCTTTTGATGTAACATGAAAAAAAATGTAGGATAATGCAAAACAACAATATTCATGTTACTAGGAAAAAAAATGAAGTTTTCGTTGTATAATGCAAGTCCATCAAAGCAATAAACTGGTACAACAATATAGTCTCCAAAAGGGATTTAAGCGGTTGTGATCATATCAGTGCTGACTTGCAAAACAACAATATTCATGTTACTAGACGAATCGCTCACGACACTTGAGTTGAATAGACAAATTTACTTAAGGTTGATTGTGATAAGCAGCTTAAAGCTTCACTGTGCATAATCAACGTACCAAAAAAACAAACTTAAGCATATGGAATGGGGCAGGTTGGTGTCAGGTCAACATCGACCAGATCCACAAAATTGAAACCTTCACTATACTCTGACCTAGACTGAACCATCATGAAGATTGGACCAAAACTTAGCCCAACCATAAAGAAAAAAATTTCAGGTTGGGCCGAGTGATCTGAGCACTTGGTTGATATTGATGGTACATGGAAGGATTACTCGTTTGGGAAGAAAGACTAATGAGAATATGATATTCAGATATATTCCACTTCAAATTCAAATCAGTTATAAAGCCACAAGCTAAAAGAGTTGATCGGTTTCTAGCCCCAAAAAAAACATGCCGGCTAAATAACCAATCGGAATCCAACATAGTGACCCTTGAAATTGCTCACTGCTAGTTCTTTTGTGTCAGCTGGCCCATTCACCACCCACAAAAAAAAAAAAAGTCTATCTGGCAACAAAGGTTTGCAGAAAAGATTAAAAAAGGGTAGGAAAGACATAACTCCTATCCCCTTTCTTGTTTATTTATTTATTTTTTTTGTGTATATGAGCATGATGCATATGCATTCATAAAGTTCAAGCAAGTAAAGCAAGGACTTCAAGCTATTAGATTCAAACAGATATGATTTAAATTAGTACAAGAATAGATTAATATTCAAAGGAATATACAAAATTTAACCTGAATACACCAAGGATAGGAAACCCATTTTGCATTGCTACGTCTCTCCTCATCAAGAGGACTGCTCCGGCACCGTCACTTACCTGACTAGAATTGCCTACAATAAAGTGTCACATACAAATGACTGCCAACAGAGAACCAGCTGATAACATATCCATCATATAAAAGAGATAAATACAATACCAGCAGTTGTACTTCCATCCTTCTTAAATACTGGTTTTAGCTTGGACAAACTAGAGATGGAAGTTTCTGGCCGGATTCCATCATCCACAGATATGGTCACCTGCTTCTCCTCCCCAGTTTTTGGGTCTACAACCTTCAAAAAGTTAATCATATCATCAAAACCATGCATTAGAGAGCAACAGGTGCAGAAGCTTTGATTTGGGGCCAATGATGGTTACTTTCTTATGGTGTATGTTGGGTGATACTATCGCTCAGAATGACTCAAGGCCAAATGATATCAAATTGCTAAAGGAAGCAACGACGAAAAAAAAGGGTATCGTGATAGGATCAGTCACCTTTGTGGTAACTGGTATAATTTCTTCTTTAAATTTACCAGCAGCAGTTGCTGCAGCTGCCTTGCTATGAGAATTAACCTGACAAAAGAAAAAAAATACTTTAGGACAAGAAAAAGCATCAAAAGACCAATATAATCAATGGCCACAGACTCACAGCAGCCTGGTCTTGCTCTTGTCTAGTTACACCATAGCGATGTGCAACATTCTCAGAGGTAACTCCCATGGGAAGTAGACAATTTTGGGCTTGCTGAAATGCATTTACCTGAATCACACAAAAACTATGCAGTCAGAAAAAGAATGCAAAAACTATCTTATGGAAAACTAAACAAGAATCCAAAAGCATACTTTTGGATTTATTGAACCGTCCCACGACATTGAATTTGTAGTCATAGATTCTAACCCAGCACCAATTCCTGTTTTGGCAAAGGGAAAGGGAAAAGATTATCGCTCCATCACAAAGACAAGGAAACCAAAAGTACCTCACCGATATTATAGAATCCAGCTTTAATAGAAGCAGCAACATCAGCAACTGCCTGAAGGCCTGACGAGCACTGCCTGTTGACAGTTCTGACTGGAACAGTTTCTGTGGGAAAAATTTTATGTTGTATGATGTAACTAAACTGTACATAAAACACCAATATAAACAAGAAAGCAGGAAGCCTAGATACCAGGAAAACCAGCATAGAATGCTGCCATCCTGCATTCAGTTGCTCTTTGGGCGCCTGGTGCCAACACAGTACCGACCACAATATCACCCACATCATTTGGGTTTAGGTTCGTCTTATCCAACAATGCCTATATGAGAAAAAGATCCTTTTGAGATTATCTCCACTCTTTAATCACTATCTTGTCAAACACAAATCTGAGGAAAACAGACCTTCAGCACAGCAGTAAGCAGCTCCTCAGGATATGTATCCTTGAAACCCCCTCTCTTGGACTTGCAAATCGCAGTTCGATAAGCACTATAACATATGGTGGTAGGATTGAGCAGAGCACATAAAAGAATAACATATGATGTGATAAACCATCACAAATCACGACTAGCAACATACTAAACCAAGAATGAAAGAAGGCTCTAGTAGCTTGCAGGAAGAAGGATCACAATATAATAGTACTCAAACGACAACAGTAGTAAAATTAAGATAACAGATAGAAACTTTATGTTTGACGACTGAATCATTGAATCATTGACAGAAGGTCTTGACGATAGTACCATCCTTCCAATTCAGCTAGCAGCAGTACACTTAACAATTCATTAGCATCTTGAAATGAGTTGAGAAGCAACATGGCCATTATAATCACAAATACAAGCGGTCAATGATGTGAGCCGATCATGACATCCTTGTGGAGTAAGAAAACACTTGGGTGCATCATAATAATTGAACACAAATCTACGCTGTAACTTGCACAGTTGCTTTAGGATCCTGTTGTATTTTCTTTTGCCAATAAATCATTGTCAAAATTTAACAATCACATTCAAGAAAACGACAATCTTATTCCAAAAAGAACTACAATTATTTTTGCTAATCACAAATAATCGATATGTCCAAATTTAACAATTACCTTGTAAAATTCTATTGGTGTACGATCTCACTTTTCCACCCTAACAAATACTACAGTCTCCTTCGATATATCAAATACGAATTGAGGGAATTAAAATTCTGACGATTAATTACGACTCAAACAAAATCAAATTTTCACAACGGAGTGATCTACATATGAGAAAGAACTTACGCGACAACCACGACGTCATCGCCGAAGCAGGAGTTCCTCTGATAAGCCGCACTGTCCCCAGCGGCACAAACCGAAGCCTGTTGTCGAGAATTAAAAAGGGGGAAATAGTGAACTGGCTGTTTTAGACCACAACAGAAACGGAACACCTCCAATATGATTCAACCAAATAATCAACGGAAGCACCCAAGACATAAAAAGAGGCCCCTCCGACGCGATGAATCACGATACAGGAAACGAAACACTAACTGATCCATCCACCGTGACCGGAAGAGACGGGGTGGGGAGCGATTACCGAGATCAAAGGCGAGTCATTCGGGGACGACGAAGGGGAGGGTCGGAGATGCTGAAGGAGGACACGCTGCCGATCGATCGCCTTCTCCATCTATTCGGTCCGATGCAGATCGCTTTCCCCCCTCCCTTTCTCTCTCTCTCTCTCGATATTTCTCTTGCGACTCCGGGGAAGAAGAAGCGTTCACGCCATTCCAAGGGAGACGCGTCCGGGCATTTATATTGGAGGAGCCACATGCGTAAGTGATCGTATATAAGTATCTATGCGGACGGAAGCGCGGCAAAGACGCATTCCATATCAGCCCTTCGATCGATCCGATGGCTAGAAGATCCATCCGTCCGATTCTGGATGCGATCTCAAGGCCACATAGAACGTCACTTGTGACGGCGGCAGTAGTGGATGGGGGCGGGTGGGATATAGTTGTCTACGTGTCAGATTAGATGGACGAGTTGTTGAAAAGTGACATGCACGAGAGGTGCATTGAATAATTGGAGACTCATATGATGGCATCATTTTGCCATTCACACCAAATCAAATCTGTTCATGTAAAGACGGTGTCGATGACATGGAAATAGAATGCATTTATTACTACTTGGGAATTCCAGTTAACTGAGATAACTGAGAGAAACAGGGAGACTGGGCATCAGGCAGAGATGGATAGATACTTACAGGTTTGCTATTTAAGCACCAAAGCCAGCCTTATGAGGCCATGCATAATACAATCTTCAAGGATGACAAAATCCACTCTTACCGATACAACAATGACCAAACGAAAAGTACAACGACCAACTATATAAAATTCTGCTGCATTAAAGCAAATGCAAGTGTTACGACACGACCTCCATGACCACAACATTCATCACTATGAGGATGAAGTGTACAACAAACCCACTTATTACAAAATAGACAGTGTAACCGAGCTAAAACAGCAGGGTGGAATAAAAAAGAAACTGACAACGCTTCCGCATGCGCTCCACATATGGATGCAGGCGGAGGTTGGGCAATCGGAGGAAATGGACATTTATGACGGTGTAACGTAGAAATTTGTAACACCGTCGAGCACAATTTCCCATCCTTGGGGTTGTGGGCGTTCGGATGCTTGGCATTTACGCTAACATCGAGTGCCCACTTGGCAAGACAGGACCCCGGCATCAGAAGTCAGTGCGTCGACCAAGGAAGAGGGCTTGGCCCCAAGGCTGGAGGCCCGAGCGTAGCTGGCTGAAGCCCCTGCACCGGAAGGGGTGAAAAAAGCACCATTCAGAAGCAGGTCACCCTCCGACTTCCAATTCCATTTCTTCCAGGTGCTTTGATCTGTGCCCACCCTTTTCGTAACCTATGCAATCCAAGTATCGGGATTAGAATAAGTCTCGATGGAAGGAAAATATTCCTCCTATAAACGGTGTGCAAAAGAGGGAGGATGGAAGGAGCTGTTGTAGGTTGCTTCTCGTACCTCCTTTGCAAATGGATTGGAAGGCGCAAGATATCGGTTGCCTTGACTGTTGATCGTCGGATTTGCGCTCCCACCAATGGCGTACATCTCCCAGTGTGTGTAGTCATTGTTTACCACGTGAAAGTAGCCATGCCTGCACCTGAAATTTCAAGCAACACAGTCATTGTGGAGATTATTTATTATTATTTTCAATTTCTCAGGCAATATGCTAATTTGGACAATATATATATATATATATGTAATATAATCCAATGTTGTGGATTTCGAAAAGTTACCTGGGCATTCTCTGAATCAGGCCTTCTCCAAAATGATTAAATGCGATCGTTACTTGCATGATTTTGTCCCTTCCATAAGAATCACTGTGTCCCAAAAGCATGACCTGCATCGACAAGGCCAGTAATGCTCACACAAGACATTTTTTTTTTCAGAATTTAGATAAATCAATGGTCAATCAAGCAAATATTTATCTTCTCCCGTGCTAAATGCAAATTGCAGTTAATAAAATAGAAACCCATTCTTTAGGGAATGCTCCCTGCTGCCTGTCATAATGGGCAATCTCAACGATCAAAGAAACAGCAACGAACTAAGGTGGTTAGATGTACAGTCATATTTAGAAAGCAACATATTTTTCTTTGTTTTTAGTATGATGTCTTGCACTAGACAAATCGTACGTATGATATATAAAATAGCACTCTTTTTGTGCCAAAGAATAGAATAGGATAACCGACGGTCGACCGGAAGAATGCAGGAAAGGGATACCTCATTGTGGTGGGTGAAGTAATTGTTGGAGATGGTAATGGCGGTGGAACCCACGACGGCATCGACAAGTCCATCGGCGCAGTTGGACAGAGAGCAGTGGTCCACCCAAATGTGGCTGGAGCCGAAAATGGAAACGGCATCCCCGTCAGCCATCGTTCTCCATCCATAGTGAGAAGGAGAGCTGCGGACCATGGCATTCCCGGTGGGCTTGCAGCCGTGGATGTGGAGGCCATGGATGATGACGTTGGTGATGTACTGGATGGTGATGCAAGCGCCATTGGCGATGTGGACGTTGACACCGCGTCCATCGATGGTCTTAAAGCTGTTCATGATGAGTTCCTCCTTGAGCGTGATCTCCATGTCGTGTTCGAAGGTGATCCAGAGGGGCACGTCCTGGATGACGGCGTATCTAAGTGTTCCCGGTCGAGGATTCACGGGATCATCGTCCCCGGAGTCTGTCACAACGTACAACTCCCCGTCGCGGCCACCTATCGCGTTGCGGCCAAAGCCAATGCCACAGTCGGCGAGCTTTTTTCTGTTGGCATGCCAATCGGGGTCGCACCGCCAGCAGTCGTCGATCGGGTTGCCTGAACCGCACGACAGAGAAGCAAGAGATCTGCGAGCCGTGCTGTTGATTATGATCCTGATGAAAGAAGTTTGTCATACCAAATTGTTAGCGTTTCCTCATGAAAATGCAAATGAACATGTCGAAGGCGCAAATGGAATCCTATCATGAACAAGAAAAGATGCAAACTACAGGAGACTCCAGGAAATGATGGCGGTACGCTCAACGTTGATGCTGCAGTTATTATAATTAAATAGCAGGAGGACGAGATCTTGACATGCAAAAAGAACAACAGTAAAAGTTATCTCCAACAAAGCTGCATTCTTTTATAATTCCTCGAAAACTTTCTATTCAAGAGAACTGACAACGTAGAATATGGAAATCAGCATAACTTACATCTGGACCGTCGAAGCAACCTCCTCGGGGTCGTCGACCGCGGCTTCTGCTGCCCTGGTTACAGCCCTAGGGAGTCGGATGAGCACGAAGCATCATCATTCTTAGTCAAATAGTCATCGCATGCAATTTTCATATATTAAAGCGATCTAGAAACAGTGAGAAAAATGGACCGGTCGATTTTATTTTGGAGCAAATCACGTCTCGGAAGTCGAGATGTTCCAATTTCTCGGAATGACGCACAAATCGAGGTGGTCGGTGGCATTCTGACCTGACCGCAGAATACCTACAAGGGAAATCTCCGGCGCCAAAGCGGGATTCGTGGGCGGAAACGACATGGTGCAGCCATGGAGATAATAAGGGAATCGATTGGTTACCAAGAAACGAGTTCGGGTCCCACCACAGGTCCCACCACAGGATGACTAGGGTATTGAGCGGAGTCTTCTGTATTGGTGGTGTCAAAGGACGAACCAAGGGCTTGAGATTTGATTTGATTGGTTTTTGGTTCCTACCCTATCCCAAGAAAGCGATGGCAGTGGCGGAGCAACGAGCAAAGCGAAGGGTAAGGAAATAAAGCGTGATCGGAAAGCTAAGAGATATCGATCCCAGTGAAGTCCGATGAACGGCCCAGATTCTCGCAGGAACCGGGAAAACTCGAACATCGGGTTCGGAACTCACCTCTCTTCCAAGGAAGCATCGGCGCTGGTCGCGTTCGCGGTGGCCTCACTCAAGCTCCTCCGCGATGCTCCGCCGTTCCTGCAAAAGAAGCCCGAGGAGTACAACCTGTGAGAACCTTCTACTTGATTAGTTCTGCCCAACGCCACTTTCTCGGCAGAACCTCAGCTGTCGCTCTGCTCCAGAACAGAGCCAAAGCCATCTCAACCCCTCCCCCCCAAATGCCCATTTCCATAGAAATGGCAGAGGCTCGCATAGCATTTTCACAAGAAACGACCGAAACTCCTGCATCTTTATTTCAAATGAAAGCGAAAGAAGGAGACAGAGGTTAAAAGGACAAACGATAGAAATGTACCTCGAGCCAGAGGACCTCTCGCTTCCAATCCACCCTCGACCTCCATTCAGAACCAGCAGGAAGCCCAGAAAAAGAAGAAGAAGAAGAAGAAGCAGAGGAGGAGGAATCCATCTTAAACCTGCCGCCATTGCCGCCCTCTTCTCACCTCTCACGTTCCCCAGAGCAAAAAGATGTGAACGTAGGAGAGAAGAGAAAAGCTGCGGAGAATGCAGTTGCAAGGAAACACCGCAACGGTAGCGGCATTATATAGAAGCCAATTCGCTCTCACCGTAACCCGGCCTAACCATGGTTAACCCGCCGTTAACGGGGACAGCATCGGGCCCCGACGAACACCACTCCTCGCCTCCTCAACTAACAATAACACCAGCTTTAACAGAAGCTTCGCTCCTCCATCCCTGGCGGGGGCCGCACGTCTCCACGTCGGACGTGGTACCGGGCTTCGGCCGCGAGAGCGTTATCGCGGGGGATGCCGACGCCGCTCCCCGCACTTGACGATTTGGATGGCGACCATCGGATGCGTTTTGGACGGCTGATAAACAATCGATTTTTGGAAATAGACATGGCTGACACGCAAGAGGGGGTGGGGGGGGGGGGGGATAAGATGGAATGTGCCTTCCATTCGTTTGATAAAATGCCGTGCGCTCGGTGCTAAGAGAATTCAAACACACTTTTGGCTTTTCTTAATCCAAGATGATGGAAATCTAACTTTACATCAGATTTGATGTCTTGCAGTAGTCTTGCGCAGAACGAGAGGCGTCGAGTAAAAGTGACAAAAGTGAAAGAAGTGGGCATGCTTGATGGCCTTTATTAATGTCAGCCAGTGACAGTCAAAGCTTCCATCCAATGTCATGGAACCCAACTTTCCAGGCAGCAACCTTCAACCCCCTCGCCTCCCCTCTCTGTGCCAATGGTTTGTCACCATCTGCGGCTTTTAACTGTTACCACTGCGTCCGAGCATCTTTGGAAGCGCGAGTGACGGACGGACGGACGGACGCCGTAGGTAGTACCTCAAACAAAGGAAGGTTCATGTTCGTCCTTGTTCCATCCCGTTCACCGTAGCTTCGTCGTCATCCGTTGGTTCCCGTTCGAGCTTGAGCTGTGTCTGAACATGTCCATCACACACACCAGTCGGCAAATTGAATACCTTTGACCGCCCGATTGATTTGAGGGATGCTCTCAAATCAAGCTTTTGATTCTTGAAGAAGGTGAAGATTTGTCGAACACCGAGGGGTGGGTGGGTGGGTGGGTGAGTGTCGCCTCATAAATTTCCCATATCTGACGCCTCGATTTCTTGTGATTGAAGATTTTTGTAGGACTGGGTGAGTTTTGATATCCCGGCTGTGATCGATATCTAGTTGCATCGCTCTGCTGATAGAAGGGAGGGGGAGCATATGGGTTGTCCTCCCGGTGAAACGAGGCAAGCGATATCGCATGGGGCAACATCACATTGAAAGGTGGCGGAAGGCGGAGGAGAGCACTTGTCACGTAGAAAGGGAGGAGTGAGTCATATGATTGCGTGCAGGAAAGCCCAGCCGCCTTGCAAGAGCACACAGATATGCGACCTCCATTTTTGGCAGCTGCGAACGGTGACACGAAAGTTTTATTTGCCTCAATTATTGTTGTTATTACTATTATTAATTAATTAGGGTCGAATCAACGACACCTTTGGCTGGATAATTCCAGATTCCATCCAATAGAAACCATGCAAGACTGCTTGCTGGCTAATATCGATTCCCAGATTGAGCCGTGAGAAAACTCTCCTTCCTCATCGCCATTGTCTGAGAACTCGTGGAATTCCTGGAGATATTAACTTCGGCGTTGGGGTCGTGGATGAGTTATTGCAGTACACGCCTCTCTTTGGTCTTCTTCGTTGGATGGGGAATTGAGACAACAAGGGGGTCACTGGTTAAGGTTTCATTACATTTTTTTTTTTTGGACGCATCATTTTGTCCATTAGTGACGAGAGATAGAGATTAACCGGAGGAGAGGAGAACAGACGTCTCCCAATCTTGTCCTTTATCATATAAATTTCTTTTGATGGTTTAAATTCAATGTTGATCCGAAATCAATTAAGATGTTATTGTTATTATTATTGTTTTGTTGTGGGTGCATATATATCATTCATCTTAACTTCACAATACCAATCACCCAGGGTATAGGTGTTGATCATTTGGTAGCATGATTTTGACTGTTTATGTAAGTTTCCACCACCTCATATCAAGTGTCAATCACGTAATATCGAGGGTATATGATTATTATTATCAAGATTAAAATTCTTTACTAATACACACCGGATGTCCAATCCTTGCCCAAAGCAAAAAAAAAGAGCAAAAAAAAAGACTATGTCTGGAAATAAATTTATATTTTTAATACATATTCGGAAGAGAAAGAGATGCCAGTGGATATGCAATTTTAGAATGAGTGTTTGGTAAATAATAAATAAAAATTATATCTTTAATATGCATTAACATAAATAATGCTTAATTTAATTACATTTTCAAAAGTTTATTAAATATCATATAATAAATTAATCTTTCTAATATTTTAATATTTATTCAAAATAAATACATTTTTATATTAAAATTAATAAAATAGGAAAAATGAATATATGTAACCTTATAAAATTTCATACGGCCCAAATATATAATAAGTAAACATATAATTATATATAATCTTAAAAAATAAATTGTTTTACCTTTATAAAATATAAATTATATTGATTTCTCATTGAATTATATTGATAACCGTATAATCTCATATAAAGTCATAGGATTTTTTTAGTATTAAATATATTAAAATTATATAGATATTAAACTATTAATATTATATTAAAGTAATATTAATATTTAAATATTTAAGAATAATATTCAGATCATATATAATTTTTCTAAAAAAATTAAATATCAATTACATATTTGAAATATGCACTGTGGATTATATTGGACTCAATTGACATTTAAATATGCTTTAAACGCACCATCAATCACCTCTCTCTCTCTCTCTCTCTCTCATTACAAGTCATCTAACCCAAAGGTTACAAGTGGGCACTGGACACATAACTTGGGGAATGACCCAACACATATGCTCCGTTTAGAACGCCCAAGTACTCATGTCAAATCTCCATGCCATCATATCTGTATTGCACATCCCACCGAGCCATACATTTTATTACATAACTGATATTTGTCATAGTAAAACATCATTAAAGTTTTGATCTATATATATAAATATATATAATTGTTTAATATATATTTAAGATAAAAATATTAAGTTCTTAAGATATTAATATTACAAAAATCGAGGTTGAAAAAATTTCTCAATTTGATTCACTTTAAAATTTGTACGGGTAAAAAAATATTTTAGTTTTTGAAATATTTTAAAGGAAGATATGTTATAACTAAGATGGATTCTAAGCTTAGGTTGATCTCTACAGGAGATCGGTCTTCTTAAAACTCTATATAGATTCCTCCAGGTTTTATGTTCAAAGACTGAAAATAATATTGATCTCTTGACAATGAAAAGATGACTGAATATATGCTATTTATAGGATTTCTAAATCCTAACTCCTAATATCACTCATACTTAATAAAGACTCATACTTAATGGAAATATTCAACTTATGGTGAATCTTCTACTCTAAGACTCCTCTTCTAACCCTTAGCCAACTCCTAACCTTGATGTGGTCGATGATTATAGGGGTCTCCAACTCTTAACTTTATCTTATTCCACCCTAGAGAGTTCAAGCCAAGTGTAACTCTCCATCTCTTACCTTAGTCGAGCTCTCTTAAGAGAAGTAGGGGTTAGGAGACTCCCATCCAATAAGGACTCATTCATAACCCTATTCAACTACTTATTTACTAGGAGATAGTAGTTAGATTAGGGTTTATTACATTCATGACTTAATTGACTCTAACTTGTATCCAACTCCGACTCATAACTAGACTCCAGTTCAGTTGAATCATAATCCTATTAGGATTTGGACTGATTTATTACAATAGACTCAAAGCTCCTTCCTCATAGTCGACCTAATGTCAGGTCTATGTTGACCAACAAGATCAAATCTAAATACTCGATTCAATTGTCTAGGGCTCAATTCAACTAACAAAATAATCCTTAATTATCTCTAATAGTCTATCTTTGAACTTATATCTAATAAGTTTAGATCAAATGACATGATAATTGATTGACGATATTTATCGATCGCATATCAATATAAAATGATTAAATTTCCAGAACAATATGCAAAGTATTGCTAAGCGTACTTGGGCTGGTTGTAATCGGGCTGAGATTAGCTCGGCCCGTTAACAGGCGGGACCAATTCACCATTTAGATTTCCTTCTCGATTCCCGGCTTTGCCCTCTCTCTGGAAAACCCAAATATTGGCGCAGGGGAAGAGACAGATCGCTGGGAGATGGCCCGCCGTAGAAACGATAGCGACGACGACGACGACGACGATTTCCTCTACCGATACCCTGTCCCCTCCTCCGCCTTGGCCACCAACTCCGGCTCCCGCGGCGGCGGCGGCTCCTCCAAGGGCGGATCCGGCGGCCTCGCCCCCTCGAAATCGACGGTCTACGTCTCCAACCTCGATTACACCCTCACCAACTCCGATCTCCACACGATCTTCTCCACCTTCGGCAAGGTCGCCCGCGTCACCGTCCTCAAGGACCGCGGCACCCGCCGCAGCCGCGGCGTCGCCTTCGTCCTCTTCGTCTCCCGCCACGACGCCGCGGCGGCCGCTCAGTCCATGAACGGGAAGATCCTCAACGGCCGCACGCTCTCGGCCTCCATCGCTGCTGACAACGGCCGTGCCGCCGAGTTCATCCGCCGGAGGGTCTACAAGGACAAGAGCCGGTGCTACGAGTGCGGCGAGGAGGGCCACCTCTCCTACGAGTGCCCGAGGAACCAGCTGGGGCCCAGGGAGCGGCCCAATCCGAAGCGGGCGCGGCGGAGTGCACAGGGCGGCGGCGGCGGCGGCGGTGGCGGTGGAGGTCAAGATGGTGGTTCTGACGGTGGCGAAGAGGAAGCTTTCGATAACGATAACTGGGCGTCCGTGGTGGACACGAGGGGGTTCGACGAGAAGGCGAGGGAAAGGGACGAGCGTTTTGGTGATGGAAACGACAAGAAGAAAAAGGAGAAGAAAGTTAGCTATTTCAGCGACGAGAGTGGCGAGGATGAATAGGAAGGTAATGTTGTGAAGCTTTCTCCATTCTCATAGTGCTTTTTTTTTTTGTTGTTGTTTGATATCACTCTATTCTATGCCATACTTCAATCAAAATGTGCCTATGGAGTTCCTGAACTATTTATTCATGACATGAATATAGGAATTAACCATCAAACTAATGTAGCTATACTGTAGCATTTCTCCTTTTAATTTCTAATTGTTGTATGTCTGATCAGGTCTTTTTGTCTTTTCTTTAAGACAGATTAAGTTAGAAATTCTACAAATTGGACCGAACTTTCAGAAATGGTAACCATCAGCCTACGGATGGATTTAATAGAATGATGAAGAAATAGTCTCTTGTCTAACTGCAAAACTGATGCAGGAAAGCAAATCACAACTGGATTTTCTTTTCTTTGGTGACTAAGGGGCAGTGGACTTTGAAAATAAATTGTCCTCAATCATGTCTGTAATTCTCTATATGATATGGCAATCTAGATAATACCTTGATTGGCAAATGCTAGAAGTTTTGGGATCTTAATATTTTGGAAACTAGGTCAAATTTTCGTATGAAGTAGAACTTTAAAAGTGATGGCTCTGAATAATAATGAAGTGCTTACATTGTTGTTTTCCGCCAGAATCATTAAGTTTAACTTTGGATGAGAGTCAAGTGAATCTTATTCCGGGTAAGTGGATTAAAATATTCTTAAATTGAAATAGGATTAAATAGAGAGTTGGACACCATCGATCTTTTTCTCTGATAAAGATGGGAAAAATGTATTTGTTTGGACCTCTTGTTCAATGAGTATTTGTTTAACTTTGTTTAAAAGGCTTCTTCAATTGATGGTGTGATTTCTATAAGGACCAAAATTTTAGCTAGTCATGTGAAGTCAGTGAGTTCATCTTGATAACAGTGTGCTTGTTATTGTCCCTAACTGAAGTCAGTGACTTTTCTTGTACATATTTGACTGTCCATGGACCTGATATCATTTGTGCTTATTGTGCTGAAGATTCTATTGGCAATGCATGTGATAAATGAGTTAATATTTTATGCTTATTGTGTATCAGTTCCAGTTCTGTTTCAAGCTGAAGCTCTATGATTTTACTGGAACTGATAAGGTTAATAATTTTACGAAATGAGTTTGTAGCCTATGGTAAGTGTCAAAGATAATAGAGAGCGGTTGTGATAAACTGTTTGAATGAAAGTCTTGGATACATAAATGTTAACACACTGAGACCGTCGACTGGTAAGTCGGCTCGGTTGGTTCATTGTCGAAGGTGTAGGTCCTTCCTGACTCCTCCTTATTGACGCGGAGAGCTGGCATGGCGAGTCAGTATGGAGAGCCTGTTGGGGGAGGTGGTTCACCGAGTGCGGTCTGGCCCTCATATGGTGAAGCTGGGTTGGAGACCCAGATTGTCCTTACTGCTAAGCTGCCTCTTGGCCGCACTCCCAAATGACGCCGAGGATCCTGCACAATTGGTCTGCACCGAAGGTGTCCTTGCTCGACCCCTCCGATGTTTAAGTCAACGAGACGGAGAGGGAGGTTAATGATGCAAGTGAGAGAGTGAAGGTTGTTTTTTGCTTGCTTGACCCAGCTTGGCCTAGGGCCTGACTTTTATACCTGGGCGCTAGGTGGAGCAGACGGGTCTCCATCACCTCCTTACCCTGTGTGATGGAGACATTTAATGCAGGCGGCCTGTCGGCGTGTGCCCCCAAGGGCGGTGCCTGGGACTGTCAAGGTGATGCCTATGGTCCGGCTTCCTTGTTTCTTTAGGTTAGGCAGGGTGTGGTGGTCCCATTGTCATTCGTCCAAAAGGGAAGGCTGGTGAACTCGGGTCATGTCACTGACCATTAATGCGGAGTCAGGTTCGCTTTCCCGATTGTGCGATCGGTGAGGAATGGGTCTTGTGTGCCCATTTCGAGAAGCTGGGGCAGATGATGTGACCTCCCACGGGCGATCGTAGGGTGTAGGTGGTTCTCGGGCTCTTGCTTAGGTGTTGCTTATGTGGCAGGGGAAGATGGGGAATGCTAGGATTATCCCTATCAATATATATGGTAGATTGGGCTATTCAGGCTAGAAGATCTTGATTTTGGCTGAACAAGGGTTTATATAACAAAATTCAGATAAAAAAAGGACACCTACGAACATAATGCGTTAATGAAGATATATAACCTAAACTCTATAACTTGAGTCTTGTTCGATGGCACCTAGTCACAACTGTTAAAAGAACGTTTGTATCCTGGTTGTTTGGAATCATTGGCATCTTAGCTGATACTGTGCATTTGATCAGCCAGGTCCATTTTTTCTGATTATTCAATGCTTTTTGTTACCTGGATCCGAAACTGCACTACTGATCGAACATTGGTAAGTCTATATAGTGCAAACTCTCTCATTAACATCTGTTGAATGATTTAAGAGTTTCTGTTACTTCTCATTTTAAATAGATTGTATTTCCATTTCTGAGGAAACCACAATGGTGAATATATGTGATTGCAGTTATGCCTTTACTTTTTCTTAGTTCTAACGATAGATTATGACATGCGAGTGCTTGTTTACGTTTCAGGTTCCTGACGAAGAGTTTGAGTATCTTAGGCATCTCATAGAAGAAAAGTGTACTGAATGAACTGATGAATGATAGGGTATATGCATGTCTTATGCTCTATTTCTGTATCAATACACAAAAAAAATTCTTAAGATGTTGCCTGGCTTTGGAAGTAGACTTGATCTTTATTTGGTTGAAATCATTTTAGTCTAAACTTGTAAATTCAACTCGATTAACGGTGGACTTGCTCTTCTTCTTATCACATTTTGTTCTTGTCTGCATATGGTTGAGGCATTTGCATACTTACAAAGTGGACCTACATCGATGAGGTGTGCCTATTTCAGTCAAATGTCGCCTTGCCAGGTATTTGTTGGTTCCTCTGGAGGGTGTAGTTATTCTCAGCACTTATCATCTCACCACTGCACCTGCATCCATTTTTGTTGATCCATTTATTTTGTTTCATATGCTCCAGATACTCTGTTCTTAGGATCACTAACTCTATCTTTCAACATGCAGTTTAACTGTCATTACCGTTCAATTGTCAATCTATATATGTTAGTGTATCTAGTCAATATTTTATATTAAAACTTAAAAGTAACATTAAAATGTAAGGCTTGATTACATTCTGGCAAAATAGGAAAGAAAAAATCTACATGTTTGGCTCTTTAGTAAAGTGTGTTTCTGATTTAACAGTTCTTTGTTAGTTCTCTACCAAGTCCTATTAAAATTCTTGATATAACTATCATGGAAAAGATAGTTGTGCAAATAAATTGTCTCACAACTCATGCCCATGCATTATATATATTTTTTCTCTCTTTCTGCTAATTCATTTTATTAAGATATTTTTCAACAACAAATATCTTAGACTTGTTACCACTTTTTTTTTATTGCAGCTATATGTGCTTGCATAGTTCTGTATGTCTTCTGAGTAGTTCCAGCTTTTATGAAAATTGCTATGAATGGAAGTTGGATAAATATGTGTGTCATTTGCCTATCAAAGTGGAAATACAAGTGATGTTCCATGGTGTTTATAATATATACTAATTGAGAATGATATTATGAGAATACTTCAGATGTCTTGGAGCTTTTTCTCTGCTAGATTGAACACAACACTTCAGGAGTTATTTCTTAATGTCTTAAAAATAGCATAGTATGTCTCTTGATTGTTTCATAGATGGGTAATGTTAGAGAAAATATTGGTGATGTCCTAATAAACCTGACGTGGTTCGTTTTCATATGTGCAAATTGGACGAGGTGTTGATGAAGTGTCTCGTTGTGGTTGCTTCGTCGCTTCGTCGCTCTTCGTGGCATCTGCACAAAGACCAAGGTTGGAAGGAGGATTCTTAACCTAGTCTATCTGATAATCAAGTTAGTCAAACTTGAGAACAAAAATAGTAAAGGTAGTAAAAGAGTAAAGTCTAACCTTTGTTATTAGCCTTCCTGAAACATCCTAGGGTCCTTTAGGACCTACAAAAGAGAAAACACGTTAGAGAAAATATTTTCCATGGGATCTACATGCAACTATTTTAGCAAGCATTTATATAGCCACTACAAATTATATAGCAAACACTTTATAAACTCTGAATGATTGCGCACAAAAGATCAAGGTCTATTACAAACCAAAGTTCCCACAAGTGTCCACATGACACAACTCTCATTTACAAGCTGAAATCGGCCATGAAAGCTAACCAAATGAGGGCTGCAAGCCTATTACAAGCTCGTTACTTGCTGTACAAAGCATGTACAAAAACTGAAGGATATGGATAAACATGAGCATTATGTCGAACATCTTTTTTTATATTTTTGTCTGTAATATTCTCCCCCACTTATTCCTTCAATGTCCTCGTCGAAGCCGCTACAAACGCTGCAACACGTCTCTCGGCTCCTAGTTGCTCTCCGTCGCTATTGTTGAGTAGTCGAACTCTGATCCGTCATGCTGCTTCAACTCACCAATGACTGACTTTGGTGTGGGGTTGGTTGAGTTGTGTTAATCCTTGTTGATTCTTACAGATCCTTCTGATAAAGGAAAAGATTTTCCTAATTTTGCGCTAGTATCACAAACATCTCATGCAGCTTAAACTGGGTGGATGCTTGTTAGAGCTTTAACGAGCATCTCCTCGTAGGCTTTGAAGTTTTTTAGGTCATTCCTTCACGAAATTTGCTCATCAATTCTTCTTCAACTTAATTGTCACTTCCAAGTAGGTTCGCATCACTTTCACTTTTGATTGACATTCTATTTGGAAATGAAGTGGATAATCTACTCTCAGTAGCACTGATCACTATTGGTGAGGATTTGATAACTTATTCCATTAGATTTTTTTGAAGGGTCTTTAAGCTTGTGCAAAGCTCCTCTGCAAAATAAATAAGAGAACTAGGGTACTCGATTTCGTCTATTCTCTTAGAAGTTGAGAAGGCAAAGTTATTTGACTTCGTCCACCTCCTCGAGGTTGTATTTTATACATCGAGCTGGTTACTAGTCTTTGCTTTCTCTTTGCTCACACTTCTGAAGCACTCGAAGTATTTGTACTCTATGCGTTGAGTTAGCTACTATGATTCGCCTTCTCTCTGTCATCGAACTTTTGAAATGCAAGAAGTTTTACCCAAAAAGGATAAAATTTCACCCCAACTTGGAGAAAGTTTTTGACATTTTTGGTCACCTTTTGAGATTGTATTATCTTCTCCATTATCTTTGCTACCTACTCTCCTGAGTAGAAAATTTACAACATCGTGTACTGCCTACTTCGTTCCTTAGTCTAGCACTCTTGCATCAACCCGAAGTCTTCTACTTTCAGCTATTTTGATGAGAATCCCATCGACATCGGTCTTATGAAGTTCCTTGGCCTCTTCCCTTTTGCCTTGACCTAGTATTTGGAGTTTTACCTCTGTATTCTCCACCTTCTCGACCCCTTTCATGACTAACGCTCTCCCTCTATGAGAGCAAGGGATCAATGACTCCACGAATGTTTTGCCTCTGCGGTACCATAGCGTTGCCAAGCCCATGGCCATACTATCCGTTGCCTTGCATCTACGGTCCCTTTCTTCGTGATCGGTAGATCTGCTTATATGGCACTGTGGCACTCTTTCAAGTTCACCCCTTTTTGATCGACGCTTTACACTTGGGTAGCTGAGCCCCTCTGGACTCGTCGTCGCTTCCTCACCCATCGCTTACTTCAACACCCCTGTGTTCTTTGAGCCATTTTCCTTGGTCGATAGAAAGATAGACTATAACTCCCATAAATGGCCTCCGTCATCCTGTTGCAGGGCTCGCGTTGATTATGTTCTCCTTAGCTTCCTTGGTAGCAACGTTCGCTTACTCAGCCTTGTTATCTGACTTGCCAGGCTCCCTTAAGCGAATGTGAGCACTGAAGCAGTTCAACTCTCCAGTCGCTCCGATCATACCTTTGTATGATCAAGTCCCCCTATGGGACTCACTGGTACTTGCAATCTGAATTCTCCCTCGGTGGTACACAGCCCTCATATGCTAATGACTATGGCTTTCATCTGATATAAGATTCGATGCGCACACATGGAAGACTCGCCTCTGCAGTATCATGCAATTCACTTCTTGAATCCATAGTCCTTGTCGTTGTGTTGTTCACAGAAGTGGAGTTCCCAGTAGCTCGTGATCATACCTCCACATGATCACGTCCGTCACGGGATGTCTCTGCATG
The DNA here is from genome assembly GCA_021527575.1 of Ensete glaucum. Taxonomy (NCBI): domain Eukaryota; kingdom Viridiplantae; phylum Streptophyta; class Magnoliopsida; order Zingiberales; family Musaceae; genus Ensete; species Ensete glaucum. The sequence continues at coordinate 53,163,284 of CM038553.1, forward strand.
TGTTATATTGCCGCGAATTATTCCACCACGATCCGCTGCACCATGTCGCCTCCTGGTGACATCTTCCTTGCATTCAAATTCTTGTGTGATGAACTCAGACTATGATTTCTCCATGTGTGGCCTCCGACAGCACATTGTAGGGCCTTCATCACCTTCGAGTGTATTCGCCCCTTTGGCAATTCACCTTCGTCCACCCATTCTTGGGTCACACCCGAACGAAGCATCGCTCCAGGATCATCCGTCACCTAGTAGCTCTCAAAATTCCCAGATTTCACTAAAAGTGGTACACCATTGTCTGGATCCTGGGCCTCTATCTCTCACCAGCACAATCTCCGTTATGCACCACTTTCTTCACGACAATTCAAATGGTAGCACTATGATATATTCTTCAAGAGTACTCGCCTCAATGTTCTCTTGCCTTGTGCTAATACCTTCTGATCCCAACTTCGCCTTCGCAAGTTGAATCATCTTAGTTCCTATATCAAATGCTTCTCTAAGATAAGGTGCATATGCCTCGAAGCTCCATTCGTCTTTGACACTATGCAAGATGAGTTCACCCCATCAGAATAAAGAACCCACGAAATGCCATGATCTCACTCTTGTCTCTAAAAGAGTTCGTGACCTTGATTTAAGAAAGCTCAGTGCCTCCGCTTTATGTTTCATCTTATACGTCGACTCATTTCATGCAGCTTGGATACTTCACCAAGGTCCACCCAAGTTGCTCTGCCTCTAGATTTGCATTGAGTTGATAGTGGCCCTTGTGCCCACCATTCCATGGTCAGCCCCTCCTTGAGTCTGATTTCCACATCGACTCTAAGTGTGCCTTCGTATGATGTTGTCATAGTCGCTCCCCCACTTGATCTCGCAATGCATCCACTAATGCATTACTTCATTCAAGATCATGCAATGACTCCTCGCTGCTCGCTTGGTCCGTTGAGCTTTGTAGAAATATTGTCTTGAGGTACTCTTCCTCACATGTGCGGTCCGCTACACATGATTCTCTCTTTGGGGAACTAAGACCTATCCCTCCTGGATATCTGTCCTGTTAGAGCAATTTTTCTCTTTGCATTCTTCCCTTTGGAAGTTTCGAAGACCACCATCCCCTTAGACTACTCCGTCTTACTGAACAATTTGTGCATTGTTCTGCCCTCCCAAATGCACTTGTTAGATTGGCTACTCTTCGCCAATAGAGCCTCCACTACACCCTTCAAGGCCTAGCAATATGCTGAACTTATTGCACAATTCAGTCTCATACGGATGTATCCTTTCTATGTTGAAGAGAAAGTTTCAATGCTCCATAGTGTCGAATTTTGATCGCCTTGGGATGGCCACAAACACTCCATCGTCCGCATACAAGCCATTGCATGAGTACCGAATTCTTCGAGTTAGCAATTCTCCTCACCTTTGTGAGTTTTGCACAACTCTTTTCGTTGTTGCACAACATATCCCACTTTTTCCGTTCTCATCTTTTCCTAAGTGCCCTGCTTGCCTTGAGAACAATTAAGTTTGGTTGTCAACGTCGAGCCGTAGCTCGAACTTAGCCATCCCAACTTTGTGCGCTATGCATTCTTCTTAGCTTGCTTGTCCTAATGGTGCCTCTCGTGCAAAGGGTTGACCATTCCTCTGAATACCAATCATGGATGCTCGCTCCTCTGAGCAACTCCTTTCCTTACATCTCAATGTTCGTTTTTCCCAAACAGTAGCACGTGCTGGCTACCCTCCATACAGCCCAGGTAGGTCCTCCACGTTTGCATGACAAGTTTTTCTACGTGTGCTTGTCTCGCTCTAATACCATCTGTCATGAACTTAACTAGTTTTGCCTAAGCCGTGCGGCACCCTTGCGTGTCAGTTCACAAAGGTCAGCTTTCTCGAAACCTCATAGGGTCCCTTAGAACCTACAAAAGAGAAAACGGGTTAGAGAAAATATTTTCCACTGGATCCACAAGCAATTACTCTAGCAAACACTTTATATAGCTAATACAAATTACAATCATGGACTTTACAAGCTCTAAACGATTGCACACAAAGGATCAAGGTTTATTACAGATCTAAGTCCTCACAAGTCTCCACATGACACGACTCTCATTTATAAGTCGAAACCAGTCATGAAAGCTAACCAAACGAGGGTTGTTAAGCCTACTGTAAGCCTGCTACTTGTTATACAAAACATGTACAAAAATTGAAAGCTAACCAAACGAGGGCAGTTAAACCTACTGTAAGCCCGTTACTTGTTATACGAAACATGTACGAAAAATGAAGGATAAAAATAAATATGAGTATAATGTCAAACACCATATTTATATTTTTGTGCATGACAATCAGTCATTGACTGTTATATGTGCTCACTATAAAAGTGTTCCTTGGTTCGTTTCATGTTTTTAAGTTGTTGGTCCTACTCCCCAAGTTTATTGCACCCTTAATATACCATCACTTTTTAAATAAATTGAGGGATATGGAGAGGCGCTGGGGAGCTAGGGCATCGTGCTCTTTCTAAATAAATGTCTTTTCAGGTTCAACCCAAAGAATTAATGAGGGTGGCAACCGATTACACACTTGGGCAATAACGCAGGAGCCAAATACATCGGTCACCCTACCCTACAGACTCGTCGACACACGACCTGTGCCGAGGTAAGTCATTGCCTTTCATAGCATTTAAAGATTTGCTAACCTACAAGACCGATCCCCAATGGAGGAGGGACGGTCGCAGGCCGATGATGTTATATGGAGCCACGGGAGGTCATAGAACGGTGTTGTTGAGGCTCCTTATGCATTGGGGATGGCCAAGTAGATTCACGTCTCTCCGTTAAAAAGTGATCGATGTTTTTTTTTATCAGAACAAACTGCTGGTAAGTGAAGTCATAGGTTTGATTATTTTATTTCTTGATACTACCTCTTAGCTAATGCCTCCGCCTTGACTTGCAACATCATCACTATGTCCCTCTCATGATCCTGATTGACTATATATATGGGATGCTGGGTCTGTCATTAATCAACAAGCTCTCATGATTGATAGCTTTCACAGCAAAAAAGTGAAATTGAGAAAGGGGAGGAGTGATCCAGCTGTCGTGATTGGAATTGAAGCTCGGGTGATCGAGTTGGAGAAGAAAGTTAGAAGAGGCCCAACAATGCCTTGCCAGTTAAGCTGACCAGCTGAAGACTGTTTGGGGGCAGTAACTGTCAAATGAAGGACGAGCTACTTCGGCAGGCTGGAGTGATGAACTCCCTAAGGACCTACAACACCCAGCTCTGCAATTAGATCTCTGCAAAAGAGCATATTATTATGAACCTGACTGAGTAATTGGTTGTTGCCCTGAACAACGAGGTGGAAGTTTTGAGAGAGGATGAGAGGGGCATGGTGTCGAGGTATCGGGAGATAGTCGTCATTGACTACAAGACCTTTATCGGGTTCAGAAAAAGGCTTGGAGAGGTCGGGGGTCTTCTTTTATCAATAAGGATAAAACACTGCCTTGGCCCGTTTTAAGATGATATATTGGGATGGAGCTCGACGAGGATCTCTTTATTTATTGTTTACCTTGAGGGTCAAAATGATGATCCTAACTTGCCTCCTCATCTAAATGCTTAAGTCCTCTAGTCTACTCGATCTGATCTTTCGAGTCTTTACTTTATAGAGTCGTCGGGCCTGTCCACCCGACTAACTATCTTGGTAGGTCAAAGCCTCATTTTGCATATAGAGACTCGACTAGGATGGTATTGTCTTTGTTTGATGCAATGGAACTTTTTTTTCTTCAAATTGCCACATCTCCACTTTGATATAATAATATTTTTTATTTATTTCTTTTTTTTTTTTTTTTTACAAATGTTGCCTTAGGCATGATAGACTGAAGCCTAACACTTGGAATATAACAATCTCGAACTAACCTCGAGGCATGTCTTAGGGATAGAATTCCCTTAAATTTGTAATATGTTATGTCCGAAGTAGCATCGCATCAGATAACCTCAGTGACCCGATAGGGCCCTTCCTAATTGGTACTAACTTGCCTTGAGATATGGTCGAGTAATTAACTTCAGCCTTCCAGAGTCCTAGATCCCCAAGTTCTATTTCTCGAGGATAAACACCTCGGTTATAGTTTAACTATTGCTTTTTGTACCTCAACATCCTTAGATATGCCTAACTCTGACCTCATTGATCAAGTCAAGGCTAAATCCAAAGTCCTTCTTTGGAGATTCTTTTGTCAAAGTTTTTAACTTGAGGTGTTGGGAAGATGATCTCGGGTGGTAGGATAGTCTTAGTGTCGAAGGCAAGACTGAATGGCCCCTCGGGTCAGGGTGAGGGCTCTCGATGTCTTTAAACAAATCGCCAGAGGTGTTCGTGACAAATGAGTTCTTCGATATGCTTTTAAATCATGAGTCTTTAGTATTGTGGTTGTAATCTCGATTGAATTAATAGTATTTGGTCCTATCTCTCCTTATTTGTGGGGTTTTCATCAGGTGGGTGTCTCTCAAGAACCTCCATCTTTGATTTGGAGGAAAACTTCAGTTCTTATCATGATGAGGGGAGTCAGCTTTGATCTCGGATGAGATGGTTTAAGCTATTCGTTTCTCCTTCGTCAGGGTGACCTCAAGGTCGGGTTTTGCTATGATTGCTCCTGTTTTGGCCTCTTGTGCGACTGCTTGCGCTTCCCAAAGGCCATTGCCTCAGCGGTAATATATTCACTAGCTCTTTGAAGCGCCTCAGGTATAGTCGTCGATGGTCTTTCTATTAATGTCTAGAAAAGCTGAAAGGACTAAGCTACATCATAAAAGTATGTATGAGGAGCGATAGATGAGCATCGGCTATGGCTTGGATCTCATCCGTGAATCGAGCGACGAAGTTCGCAAGTGTCTCATCCTCCCCTTGTTGGAGGCCCAAGAGGGTTGTCGTTGAGCGCTAAGGACATACATTTCCTAGGAAGTATTATTTGAACTCTCTTGTGAGCTGATTGAAAGAGCTGATCAAAACCAGCTCTATTGAGTGGTTGGGAATGTATGACACATCAAGGCATCCAAGATACTATATAAAGACATTTGAGCGTGAAAGGTTGCAATATGTTTCATTGTTTTAGCACCGCCATTGAACACTTCTAAGGTTGGGAGTCGTAAATTCATTGTAATTGGCTCCTTTTGAATCTTTTGGACGAATGGTAACCAACTACTCCTCTCCTTTTGACAGCTGAAGATCTCGTCATATCTCCATCAAATGTTGATCCATTTGTCACAATTATGCCTAAAGAGAGTCCTCCATTGAATCTACTGATTGAACCTTAGACTCAAATACGATAGACTAAGGGTGGTGCGACCTATTGAACAGGGATTACGATTGGGCTAGTTGAGGCAAGAGCAGCCCGATGACCTATAACATTCCTATTAATGTTTATACTTGTTGGGTAAGGTTTAAGAAGATTTTGGTAGGGATAAGCAGATGGTTCAGGGTTATTACTAAATACAAGAGGCTTAGGCCATTAAACAGATTTTAGTACATCATCGGTGTTTGTCACGAGATGGAAGCATTGAGGTGCGAACATGGCAAGTACTACCCCCCTTGAGTGAAAGTACTGGGGGGGTAGAGCTTCTTCACTCGAGCATTCATTGAGAGGGTCGATAGGCAAGTATTCCTATGACATGAGCCCTCCTAGCACCAAAAAAGTTTGGAAAAATATCGGTGATGTCCTAGTTAGTTCGACGTGGTTCGGGCTCGTGTGTGCAGGTTGGATGAGATGTCACTGAGGTGTTCTTGAGGTTACCGCTCCATCTCTCTCCATGACATCTGCACAAAGATCGTAGATCAAAAGGGAGGCTTCCCGACTAGATTCCTATGACGATCAAGTTAGCCAAGAAAATTTGACCTTTTTTACTATGCCAAAACAACCCTTTATTGCATGTATGGGACAATATAAAACCTCCTATTTTGGCCTCTTGTGTATGTAGGCAGGCGCAAGAGGGAGACGACCTATAACCATTATCTTGAATTCATATCCACATGGATAGAGATTGACATGGTTGTCATGTCAATGACCATATGTAAATATTTCCCTTATCAAGTAAATAGGTTATATTTCGGTCAAAACCGCTATCTACTATGCTTAATAATGAATTTTAAGTAGAGTTGCAATGCTAGTCAAACTATCAAATTCTATCGTTTTGGTCGATAAAGTACGTTTATGCTCTACATAGCCTATCATAACATGCATGATAGTGCAAGTTGTGAGTCGGACCAGCTCACCGAGACCACTCCAACTCGGCAGGCCATGACAACACGAGTTCTGACACCAACTCAACTGGCACAGTACGGATTGAGGTGGCATAACTAATCGGGCTGCCACGGTGGCAGCCGAGTTGGAACACCCATAAATGAAGAATGGCGTGCATGCTCTCGCTCCTTGCCGATCAAACGTACAGCAATATGGGCGCTCGGAGAGATTACACATCAGCCTTAACCAGCACGACAACCTTACCCAAAACATCAATAATATTAAGGCAGGAGTACGACCGATCAGACACCCGGTGAGTATAAAAACCCTCCAAGGAACCGGATGGGGGGATCTCTCTCTCTCTCTGACTCTCTCCCTACATCTTAAATTCTTAAACTCTTAAACCCTTAAGCCTGTCTCGGTCGGGGCACTGACTTGATCGTCGGAGGGGTCACATCGGACGTCCCTGCCCCACGAGGCCTTTGTGCATGATCCCTCGGCTGATCTTGTAACATCCCTTGTTTTTGAATTAAAAAAAAAACTTGTAAGGTAGGAAATCTGTTTTGAGTGTTTACAAGACCTTATTATAAAATTTGAGGATCTATTTATAAAACCAAAGGATATAATCATAAATATTAATAATATAAGGACTAAAATGTAAAATGCATAAAACAACAAATCCCACTGCCTCTACCTCTCTTCCTTCTCCCTTAAGGAACTTGAGTTGGTGGATAATGTGATTCCGATATACGCTCATTTTATTGCTCATGTCCTTTTATACTTTTATACTCTGGTGCTTGTGGGATAATGTGAACTTTTGCTAGAAATGGCAAAGGGAGTTATACTTAGAGCCCGTGATGCTCTACTATGTTCAGTAGTTATCAAAGAATGGATGGACTATATTATGTTTGTGATCCCACTTCACGATCTATGTTTTTTATATGATATCAGATCATATTCTGTTTATGATCCAATTAAAGTCTTTTCTCCAATTGAGTTTTATATTATTTTTTTGATTCATGTGTACTCTTGTTTTTTATTCTTTGCCTATATAAATTCATATTGTGAATGTTTATGTATTCATCGTATTGTTTCGTATTGGCACATGTATATTTCGTTGTTCCGTATGTGCTTTCGGTATATGCCAATTTTATTGCTTATGTTCTTTTGTACTCTGGTGTTTGTGGAATAATGTAAACCTTTCCAGAAATGATAAAGGGAGTTATGCTTAAAACCACGACGTGTTGAATCTTGGATTCTGATGATGAAATCAATTAATGGATTATTGATATAACATGATTCTTAGAGTTGATTGATGTAGGATTAATTACGACAGAAGGATTATTACAATCAGGATTGGCCAAGGTCAAGTCCATGTATCGAGTCGATGCGGTTGGGAACTCGTCAGGAGTGCATAAGAAGTTCGCCGATGGCATCGAGAGCTTGCCAGGATGGCGCAAGGGAGTTCTCCAGAAGAAGATCGAGACTCGCGGGAAGATTATCGGGGGTAGCCGAAAAGCTTATCGGGAGATAGGATGGTCTTGTAATAGATGTTTAGCAATTATGATTGCATTTAAGTAAGTCATAATTAGCATTGTGCAGGTCTAACTATGGCAGGATCAATGAAGTTACAACCAAATGATGGGCGAAGATAAAGTTGGGCCAGGCTCGTGATAAGTTGAAAATTAAAAGAGATTTGTATTATCACGAATATTCCCTTAATTTATTGACTTGACTTATACGTTATGAGAATCACATTATTGATCTTTATAAAAAGGATATTTATGATCTTAACAATTATAATTAAAATTTTTATCAAGATTATTCTTCTATTAAAAAGATTTATCTTTGATAAATTAAGATTATCCCCTAAGACTCATTTGTATTATTTACAAAAAAAAGAAAAAAATTATTAAATGAAATTATGTCTTTTAGATTTAAAATTTTAATTATATGATATCTTTTATACTTTTTGGCATAAATTTAACATCATTGAAAAGAAATTATGCAATCATATTTCTTTCTTCACAATAACAAAAGGTGGGAGATAATTTTTTTAATATGATTAGAAGCAAACATTGAATGATGAACAAGTGCTTAGAAGAAAATTAAAAGTTTCTAAATGCATATTAAATATTGGGTTTACAATTTGAGTTTAATTTACTATCATATTTTCTTTTGGAATTCATGATGATTTTGAAATTAAATGATATCATGATTTTGATGTATTGGAATTATAAATTAAAATCTTTTATAAATCAAATCTCTTATGGCTTCTCGTATTATTTAAAAGGAGATTTTTATATAAATCATGATCTTGACAACTTAAGAATTATTATGCATAAATCAAGATATTCTATGATTTATTTTTATTCATAAATTGTCTTCATTAAATTGAATATCTCATCACCATATTAATTGTTCTTGATATATTTTATATGATGATTGATATATTTTTTGATATATTTATTGAAAAATGATATAATGGGAAAAATTTTACACTATAGAACCATCCCCTCTTTTTTACAATGACAAAGGGGGAGCAAAACTTGTTAACTTGTAAAATTATAAGCTTGAATAATACAAATGAAGCAAAAATTTGCTAGCCTCCACTTCCCAAAAGAGAATAAAGAATTTATTAGCTTTATTTGCTATGTTTTCATGAAATTTATATGAGAGATTTGTTGAGCTCATATTCGAAATATTGTTTTAAATTTTTATATCTACAAGATTAATGTTGAAAGTTAAAAATGCTAAATCATGAAAATATATAAATTACTAATCTAGATTTTATGAGATTAATTTTTTTTGTGATAATATTTTTGAGAATCTTCTCAATGTTTTTATCTAACAAAAAGGGGAAGGAAATTGCATAACGATGTGCTACGTTTAAAATTTACAAAAGATAATTTTTGGTATCAAGAGATGACTTTTGCTACACTTAAAATACATAAGTAGTCTTTAAATCTCTTGAACTTTTGAGTTCATCTTAATATTACTTTTAAAATTTATTAAGAGCTTTTCTCATGATGAAATGATAACAACACTTCTCTTGTTTCTCTCCTTATTAACTATAAAGGGGAAGAAAATTTTATAATGCATATAATAAGGGGGAGTAATGTCATCATGTGTTTTGAAATTATTAGCTATACATTTCACCTTTTTGTTGATGACAAAGGGGGAGAAATATATATATTGATGACATAAATATATATATATTGATGTTGCATGATCTTGTTGAAATACATGGATATCTTGGATTTGGATATGAGTGCAAATTTCTTTTACTAATGATTTGATATCTTTAACATGCAAATTTATGTTAAAATTTACATAGAATGTTGATTGTTTGAATTTAAGAGTGTGTGATTCTCTTAAATTTAAGTGGTATGGATTTAGGGGGAGTTAGGATTAACTCCTCTCATCAATTGATTGTCATCATCAAAAAGGGGGAGATTATTGAATCTCGGATATTGGTGATAAAATCAATTGATGGATTATTGATCCAACATGATTGTTAGAGTTGATTGATGCAGGATTAATTACGACATAAGGATTAATACAATCAAGATTGGCCAAGGTCAAGCCCATGCATTGAGTCGATGCAGTTGGGAACTCGCCAGGAGTACGTCGGAAGCTCGTCGAGGGTATCGGGAGCTTGCCAGGATAGCGTAAGGTTTAAGTTCGCCATAAGAAGACCGAGACTCGTCGGAAGATTGACGGGGGTAGTCGAAAAGCTTGTCGGGAGTTAGGATGATCTTGTAATGTATGTTTGACAATTATGATTGTATTTAATTAAGTTATAATTAGCATCGTACAGGTCTAACTATGGCAAGATCAATGAAGTTACAACCAAATGATGGGCGAAGATAAATCTTAGGCAACGGGCCAAGTTCGGACGATGTGATGGGATCTCGTCGGAAGTTCGTTAGGAGATTCGCTGAAGGAATCAGGAAGCTCGATGGGAATGCGAAGGGAGATTGCCGGGAAGAAGATCGGAGGACTTGCCGTAGGATTGCCGGAGGTTATCGGATTATGCGGAAGTTGGGTCTTATTTAAGTTTAATTGGTCATTAAGTGTTGTAATCATTGAGTCTTAGTTAGAAGTTGAGTCCTAATTGAGTTGGCTCTGGAAGGAATCTAAATCAACTCAATAAGGTAATTGGATCCACTACTGGGTTTGGTTGAGCTCAATTATTTGATCAAAGAGCTAATCAACGTAAAAGTCAAGCCGGAATTCGAAAAGTGGAGGGAACCACTTTTGCGAAAATTTCAACGGGTAAACTGTCGGTGAGCGGCGATTGGACCGCCCATACCATAGAATCGGTGACAAGAACTTCGGGTCAACCATACCACGTAATCCGGCGGTGACGGATGACGAGTAAACCGTCCGTACCTGATTTTTCGGGTATGTTGGATTTTGGCTCCGGTGTTGAAGGCAATTTGGGGTCTATAAATACCCCAAGTTTTATTACATTTAAAACACTTTTGGGGGGATTATATTATGAGAAAATATTGTGTATGATTTGTAAGAAAAAGAAAAGTAAAGGGAGAGAGCTTAGAGATAGTAACTTCTTACTCTCCCTTGTAAGCAAGTGTAAGGGTTTGATCTTCACCCAAAAAAGATTGGTAGTGGACGCCGGTGTACCTCAAGAAGGAGGACTCAGAAATGGACGTAGGCCTTTGGTACCGAACCACTATAAAATCGTGAGTTGTTTCTTTGCTTTCAATTGCTTACATTTTCTTGTATTGACGCTTCCGATTTAACTCACTCTTTGAAAGTAAAATTTTCACATTGCTTATCTTTCGAGTTTAATTAGTAACTTTTATTCAAACACTCATTCGTTTTTACCAAAGACTAAAAGCTTCCATTTTAATACTTTGATTTAATCGAAAAGGATTTTATTTAAAACGAAAATCTATACTTGCACTAATTCTCATCCCCCTCCTCCCTCCCTCCCTCTTAGTGCCAATTGATCCTAACACGATGCTCTACTGGCCCCCTATGATTTCACTCAGACATGGGTGGATGAAGCTCGCAAACGTGGGAGACTTATATTTGGTGGTCATTCAGTAATAGATAAATAACATTATGTTTGTGATCCCACTTCACCCTCTATATTTTTTGATATGATATCAAAAGCATTGCTTTTGAGTTTATATATATACTTTGGATAAGAATGAAATGAATGTGACTTCAATATGATATTTGAGTTTCTATTCCTTATTTGTTCATCTGATAAGCTTTCAGATTATTCATTCACTATTTATGTGCTTCGAAATACGTTTACGTCTTTGAAATACTCAGAAATGTCATTGTTATGTTTCAAAATATTTATTTGATGTTAATATGTTCTGAAAGATTTCACACACCATTGATATGTTTCGAAATATTTTATTTGCTATTGATATGTTCTGAAATATTTCATACTCCATTTATATGTTCCAAAATGTATCATTTGCCATTGATATGTTCTTAAATGTCTTATGTGCCTTTGATATGCTACGAAATATCTCTTATGTCATTGATGTGCTTCAATTACTCTGTATTTCGTTTGTTATGAACTAAGTATATTTTGAATAAATGACATTTGAAATTCTGTATCTAACGAGTTTCTATAAATTCTTGATCTCTGCTTTATATCTTGATACCAGGCTTATTTGAAGTCATTCGCTCTTATCTTAGATATCTTAAATGATTGTTGAGCTTTGTTGAGCTTTGTAGCTCACTCCCTTGTTATCAAACTTTTTCAGGTTAGCTTGATACTCATTGAATGTTAAGATTGGGCTGAGTAGTGGAGAGCAATTCAGATTTCGGGCAAGTTTTTGTTAGCTGACATCATTATAGTTTTTGTATAAGTATATTTATCTGTAATGAAATGTTGTCGATGAATTTGATTGATGTATCATATAAAAGCTTTAAATGACCTCTCACGTTTGCAGTTATTTTGGAATAGAAGTTTACGATGAAGTGAATTTGTGATAAATGGTTGGTTTTGTGATTATATAAGTTCTCTTGCTGGTGAATTATAAGTGTGGTTAATATTTGTTAAGTTGATTTTAGATTTTCATAAATGTTTGAGTGATGTAATGTATGATTATAAATTGCACATATTTTATAGATGTGAATTTTAAAGTTTGAATGTTTCTCAATGTGCTCAAATGTTTGTTTGGATCATGGATTAGATTGTGATGAATTACAATATTATCAATTGTAAAACAGGGTCACCACTCTCAAATGTGATGATTTGAGGGGCATGACAGATCTCGAGAAGGAGCCCGAGACGCACTCCTGAGCAGCTCCAGTCGACCCCTCCCGAACTTCTCAACTCCTTCTTAACTGACGTGAATGAACTTGCGCACATGGACAAAACCAAGTCGTGCTAGCTCCTCGGCCACAACATCAAATCTCATAATATTTTTGATGCTAGAAAGAGGGCTCGATATCGCAAGAGCGTCCGCCGAGCAATGCGAACACGAAACATCTTAGCGGACAGACTCATATTCCTTCGTCGACTTTGGAGATCCGGGGGTCGAGCTCTTTCCATCATCTTGAGGAAATGAACATGTCGATACCCACCTCAAATTGCAATTAGAGGAAGTTGAGGCCTAGTGTCGAGGAAGTTGAGGCCATACTTTCAAGCACACCCCATCAAAGTAATCACCGACCAACCCTTACGCCAAATCCTTTCAAAATTCGATGCTGCAGGTCGAATGCTCAAATGGTCGATTGAGCTCGAGGAGTATGACCTTAAATATGTTCCAAGGACGGTAATAAAAGCTCAAGCGATAACCGACTTTATATTGGAGTTGATGATCTCGGATAGCTCATCACAACGAAGCCCGAGACAGGCGTTGTATGTCGATGGCTCAGCAAACGCTGAGCGAGGGGGAGCTAGGCTTGTCCTCAAGGGCCCTCCTGACCAGGTTTATGATCATGCACTTCGACTTGAGTTCAGAGCGACGAACAATGAAGCCGAGTACAAAGCATTACTATTCGGTCTAAAACTCGTTGGTGAGCTAGATATCAAAGTTTTCACGGAGAATTTGAAGCTCGAGAGGAATCAATGATCAAATACCTCATTGAGGCACGATGTCGCATTAGTAAATTCTGACACTTCACCATCACCAAAGTGCCTCATTCCAACAAATCACAGGTCGATGCATTAGCGAGATTAACTTCCATGCGCGGGTCGGACAAATACCCGACATGGATGGCTAGAATCCTCAGACCAACCATCAAAGGTGGCCACAACCGAGGTCGGGCATGATTGGATTAATGAGATGTTCAAATTCAAAAATGATGACACGCTACCCGGGGAAAGAGCTATCGCCCGACGAGTAAGAAGGATAGGAGCGTGGCATTGCGTGGCCAACGGACGCTCAATCGGCGGGGTTTCAACCAGCCTCTACTCCGCTGCTTGCATCCGACTGAAACATAGACCACGCTGGCCGAAGTACATGAAGGAATCTGTGGAGAGCATATCGGCGCCCAAACCCTTGCACTTAAAGTACTGAGGCAAAGGTACTACTGACCAATCATGTGTCAAGACGCTTAGATTTATGTGTAGAAATGTGAACAATGCCAGAGACACGCCAGGGTCCAACACTAACCCGTAGTCCCACTCTCAACCTTTAGTTGCACTTGGTCGTTCGCCTAATGGGGATGGACATACTTGGTCTTTTTGCCTTGGCGTTAGGATTCTGAAGGTCATTGTCACCGACAATGAAATCCAATTCAACAACCCTAAGTTTAAAGCGTTCTGCCAGAACTACAAAATCCAGCTAAGGTTCAGCTCGGTCGCGTACCCTTAAGCCAATGGACTCGTAGAGGTTACCAATCGGACTATCCTCTAGGGGCTGAAAAGAAGGGTCACTAGGGCACATGAGGCCTAGGTCGACAAGCTCCCGAGCATCCTATAGGCATCTCGAACGACTCCAAAGACCCCGACACGAGAATCCTCGTGCAGCTTAACCTTCGACATAGAAGCGGTTCTCCCTCCCGAGGTGGTCTACCCTATCTTTGGGTTGAATTTTAAGAAGAACTTGCATCGTCCGACCAACTAAGGGAGAACCTCGATCTGCTTGAAGAAAGGCGGGCCAAGGCACACCTATGGGCGCTCGCATACAGGAAAGCTATCACAAGACTCTACGATCACAAAGTACATCCTCGGTAAATCCTAACGGGTGACTTAGTTCTGAGGAAGACCGAAGTGAACGACCCAACTCGGTCCCAAGGCAAGTTGGCCCCAAACTGGAAGGGCCCTTACCAAGTAACCAACACCCTATGAGAAAGGACTTACACATTAGCCACAACGGAGGAAAGAAAGCTACAACGAACATAGGACATATCAAATTTATGAAAATTTTAAGTATAAGAAGTGTGTGTCATTTGGCTGGAATGATTACTTGTATTCGTTGAAAAAATCAGCTTACATATCCATATCAAGAACCAAAACATCAAAATGATCCCGACATGCAAAAAAGCAAACAAAACAAAATAGTCAGATATTGTCCCCCCAAGGGAACCTCGACAACAATATGAACCAGGAGAAGGTCATCACTCCTCGGGCGGGGGCAGAGAATCATCGAATGGCTGGTTAGCCTCCATCGACACCGATGAATCCTCAGGCAAGTTCTTGAAGGGATCCTCTTCAACTTCGAGCTCGAGGTACCAAGCCCAGAACCGGGCCAGAGCAACCCAATACCTGTACTCATATGATATATGGCCCATCCGCACTAGACCCATCTCGAACCTAACTGACTTCTTGTAATCAGCCACTACTTCCTTCGGTAGGTCAACTTTGAGGGCCTCGGTGATATGCGTCAGATTTAGCAGCTCGTCCTCCATCTTGCATCCCCAAGCCCAGATGTCTTTTAGTTGGCTCTGAGAGTCGGCCAAAAGCTCTCAAGCATCATTCAGCTGATTCTGCGAGTCGTCGAGAAGGTCCTTCACTTCGCTCAGCTCCATTTCCAATGACTCACGTCGGCGTGTCGCCTCCTCCAATTCGACCTTGTAGTGGTCGGCAAGGGATTGGGCTTCAGAAGCCCGTTGCTCGGCTATGGCATCCGCGTCAAGGCCTGCACCAGCCTTTAGTTCTTAGATCTCCTTCCGGAGATCGTCAGCTTTAGTATCCATGCGGTGATAACCTGATAGGTGTCATGGACGTCGGTAGCCAAATGAGGGATCTGCACCTCCCATGCATACTTTGTCGAAGCTGTCCCATCTTGCCAAATATGTGTGTCATGTGTCAGGAGAGACAAATGCATCTCTAGGGGAGGTTGGGAGCTGCTTGGGCAGACTACTCATTCAGACGACTTGGTAGTCCTTGGCGTTCGCTCTGAGCCGAGCGTTGCACAGTTCCCTCACTGACTTTGGCCTTGTCCTAGGAACCAGCGCCTCATCAACTGGACTGGTGGGTCCCTTGCCCTTAGCAGCCCGAGACTTCGAGCCCTCCCCTTCACGACATGACTTGTGTCGACCCGTGACTTTGGTCTTCTTCCTTGGGCCTAACGTCTCTTCGGTTGTACATTTGCCAGAAGCTTCAATGGCTTTCCTGGTTGCTTCCTCATATTGGATTTCTTGCACTTCGGGTGACGTGGAAGGGATGCCAGAGCTGGGGTTGGAGCAACAGGGCCAGGACGTCCTCCCCCCACCTTTGACATGTCATGCACTAGGTTCAAATTCACCATGTCTACAAAATCTGGAGCACCGGGTTAGTAAAACAACCAAAATTGAAACACACACACACAGGGGTTAAGCAACATACCCCGAGGGGCCGGACTAAGGCCTGCCTCGACCAACCACTGCTCGGTCATCATTCAGATTGTCCGGGAACTTGAAAGAATTCCCTTTAGCTGCTCAACTAGGGTGGATTCCTCATCGCCAAGGTAGGGAGAACATTGCTTATAACATGGGCACCACTCGAGCCGGAAACCCTAGCCTCGACGACAGTTGATATATAAATACAATATCTTCCAACCTTTGTTGTTAGAAGACACTCTCCCGACTTTAAACCCAGAACAGGCAATCAGATAGTAGCCGCCCTGATCCTTACACACTCGGAAACATGACAAGAATAAGTCTCGAGATGAGATTATCCTAGCCCCCCAACACTCCCCTATAAACGCTATCAAATAACGCCAAGAGTTGGTGCCATTTGGCTGGTCAAAATTCACCACCAGCCGAGACACTCCTTTATCACAGGGTGAAGAGGGAACCTAAGTCTCACCTCGAGGGCATTAGTAGAGATACTGAAACCATCGGGGAAGGAGGTATAAGCTTGTTGTCCAGGTGCGATAGCATGTAAAACATACTCGCTCAAGAAGCTATAATGCTCCCGAATCGCTGACAGCAATTTGGAACTTAAAACTGAATAATAGTCATGACACAACTTCATGACTTCGAGAGCCTTAAGAGCCCTCACGTCCGTCGAGGTCAAAGTGCATGAACATGAACTAGCCTCTGACTGATTATCCGCGGATGCATTAGAGCAAACCTCCTCTATGGAGGTAAAGATACCACAGAAGAGGAAGAGGGAGAAGCGGAAACCATTCTGACATGATCTAATAAGAAGGACGATTGAGGGGGGTCAAAGGGCAATCCTAGCAATCGAGATTCGGAAGACCAAGAGCTGGACGAAAAAGTTGGAAGAAATAGAAGTAACCTCTCACCACCAGCGTAAGGGAGCTTATAAGGGGAAGCCTCACTTCACCAACGGACGTTCAACTTCCCGGAGTGGCACAATGACTTCGCCTGGGAAACACGTGAACCGCATTAAGTGCGGCGTGCACCAGTGCAGTAGGGTCGCCACGTAAGCCCTACACCTCAGACACCGGCTCAGCACAATTACCCCTCGTATCTGTCATGTGTCCACGCTACACAACTTGTGTATCTTGACAATACAATCAGTCTTTGCCCGAGTTATATATCTCAACAATTCAATCAATCTTTGCCCGAGTTGTGTATCTCGGTAATACAATCAGTCTTTGCCCGAATTGTGCATCTCGGTAATTTAGTCAGTCTTTGCCTGAATTGTGTGTCTCGACAATACAGTCAGTCTTTGTCCGAGTTGTGTATCTCGACAATTTAGTTAGTCTGTGCCAGAGTTGTGTATCTTGGCAATTTAGTTAGTCTTTGCCCGAGTTGTGTACCTTAGCAATACAGTCAGTCTTTGCCTGAGTTGTGTATCTTCGCAATTCAGTCAGTCTTTGCCCGAGTTGTATATCTCGACAATACAGTTAATTTTTGCCCAAGTTGTGTATCTCAGTAATACAGTTAGTCTTTGCCCGAATTGTGCATCTCGACAATTCAATCAATCTTTGCTCGAGTTGTGTATCTCGACGATTCAGTCAGTATTTGCCCGAGTTATGTATTTGGCAATTTGATCAGTCATTGCCCAAGTTGTGTATCTTGACAATTCAGTCAATCTTTGCTCGAATTGTGTATCTCGGCAATTCAATCAGTCATTGCCCGAGCCCAGTAACTCGTATAGTCCAAAAGTTTCCGAGACCAGTAACTTGGCCAGTCCAACAATTTATGAGACTAGTAACTTAGACAGCCCACAAGTTTTTGAGACCAGTGACCCTGATAGTCCAATAGCTCACGAGACCAGTCTCTCTCCCTCGAGCACCCTCGTGAAGACAAGTCAAGCACCAGCCCAAGCTCTCGAATAGTCCTGACCCACGATGACGAACGCCCAGGATCTTCCCACACCCCACTTTAAGGCATCCCGGGAAGACCCCCTTCGGGGGGGAGAAAATGATAAGGCAAGTTGTGGGCCGATCCAGCTCACCGAGACCACTCCAGCTCCGCAGGCCACGACAACACGAGTTCTGACACCAACTCAGTTGGCACAGTACTTGACCGAAGTGGCACAACGTTGGTCGGGCTGCCACGGTCGCAGTCGAGCTGGAACACCCAAAAATGAAAAATGTCGTGCATGCTCTCGTTCCATGCTGACCGGACGTACGATAATACGATGCTCAGAGAGACTGCACGTCAACCTTACCCAATATGTCGACAATGATAAGGGCAGGAGTATGACCAATCAGACGTCGAGTGAGTATAAAAACCCCTCCTGGGAACAGGATAGAGGATCTTTGACTCTCTCGGACTTCCTCCCTACATCTTAAACTCTTAAGAACGTCTAAGTCGGGGCACTGACTTGATCGTTAGAGGGGCCACATCGAGCATCCTTACCCCAACGTGGTCTTTGTGAAGAATCCCTCGGTAGATCCCGAGAAGGAGGAGCCCAAGACACACTCCCGAACAACTCCAGCCGATTCGAACTTCTCGACCCCTTCTTAACTGACGTGGACGAGCTTATGCATACGAACGAAACCAAGCTATACTGACTTCTCGATAATGACATCAAATTTCACAACAATACACATATCAGAGGGTTAAAGGTTTCTGCTTTTGCTTCCAGTGTCTTAACCTGTAAGGCTAACGGGGAAACCATATCTTCGAGCTACGACTCTGTTATTCTGGCTTCCCTAGCTTTACAACTGATTCTTCTACATTATTAGTTGCAGTGGAGGCAGAACAACGCAGACTTTGAGCTGAGGAGTCTTAAACTGGGACTGCACTTCTTCGTCTTCCTCTCCTCCTCCTCCGCAGTCGGAAGCAATGCATCATCATATGCGAGCGAGCCCATTCATGGTATCTACCACCGTAATGACATATGCACATTAAAGCACACTCGTTTGGGATCGGAGGTCAAAGATTCACAGGAAGACGCTACCGGGAAGTGTGTCAGCTCTCTTTGTCACAGCCCTCCGGCCTTAGCTGTTCTCGACTCAACGTGGGGAGACCTGCACCGGCTCTGAACCGGCGACGCAAAGGACAAGCATGACAGCCGGACACCCCACACCAAATCCATCCCCCGTCGACAGGTACGTCTCAGCCTCTTTAATTACCCCCTACCCAACCATTTGTGTGTCTCTCCCATTCATGACACCGTTTCCATTTGCAGGAATGACTCGTCGATCCAATTCATCCGAAGCTCGAATCATCATCGTCACAGCGTCTTCGGTAAGCATGTCGGTTAAGGTTGCAGAAAACCTAGCCATTAAGCCAACTGTTTCGCCCCTTTCTGATCCTGCATGCAAAGCGTGTGTCCCGTCATTGCCTTTCCTCTTCCTCCCATCGCTCATTAAGCAGCACCGCTCACTGTCCTCCTCGCCCTATTATATATAACTCCCCCCCGCCCCCGCCCTACTCCGCCCACTCCTCACCGTCAGAGCTGCTGCTGTCATGAGGAACCCCCCCGTGCTGGTGGAAGGCGCCGGAGACGGGGCGGCGGTGGGGGAGAGGCTGGTGGTGCTGTGGCGGCGGATCAGGACGCCCGTGGTGGTGCCGCTGCTGTGGGCTCTCATGCACGCGTGCGCCTTCATGTCGGTGATGCTGTTCGTGGAGAGGGTGTACATGGCCATCGTCATCGTCCTCGTTAAGCTCCTCCGGATCAAGCGGTACACCAAGTACAAGCTCGATTCCATGAGGCAGCAGATGGAGGCGGAGGAGTCCCACCCCATGGTGCTCGTCCAAATACCCATGTTCAACGAGAAAGAGGTACGCCACCGGCCGGCCATTCGGCTGGCTGGCTCATCATCATCTAACAGGGTTTTGTTTTGATTTGATTTGATGCCCTCTATCATGCTGCAATCACGTCTTTTCCATTACCTTTGCACCGATGGCTTTAAGAGAGACGCACGAAGCATTCGTCTCGTCTTCCTTGCCTATCTATCTATGTATCCATATACTTTGCCTAAAAACCTACATGCATGAGAAGATTACTACAATTCACTTCGTCTTCTATCTCCATCATATTGTTTTGTAAAGTATATACATACTATGGTTTTCTTTTATTTGTACATGTTTACCACACAAAAACTACATGCATGCGATCCTAGGAGTCATATTTAGCTCTCTACATGTCATTTCATTACTAATTCACAGCTAAAAGCCATTTTTGGTTTTTCTACTAGGTTTTTCCAACTTCATACTTTTTAGTAGGTTTACCGGTATTAAAACATGCTCTGTTTTCTAAAGCTCAAAGAGAAGTGTGTTAGTTGGTTGTTCAAAATGTATCAAGCAAAAAGAAATGGGAACAAAAAAAAGGTAGCGGCCTTGATTAGTTAACAAAGACATGCTGCTCTATTCTGCCATACCTGCATCGGAAGCGATCTGTATTCATATCGTCTTGCTGTGGACTATATGAATCCTTTGTATCTCTCTTTCGATTCAACCCCGAGACAGCAGCACCCCTCATAATTTTGTAATCAGTGTTGTCAGTTCCTTCAAAAGTACAGCTTGTGGTAAGAGTAGTAGTAGTAGTATAGATAGATGGGGCAATAAAGAGGAACACAAATTTGCCACACACAAAACAAGATTAAAAAACGGAATGCTAAGCACGCGATGATGACAGGTTTACCGCTTGTCGATCGGAGCAGCCTGCGGGATGTCATGGCCGTCTAACAAGATGATAGTTCAAGTTCTCGACGACTCCACCGATCCCGTCATCAAGGTGATGATGATGATGATGATGATGATACACCCCACCCCACCCTGCAACAGAGAGAGAGAGAGAGAGAGAGAGAGAGAGAGAAGCAGCGACGTGCTCTGCTCACCTGTGTTTTTGTGGTTATCGTGGTCGTCGCAGGAGATGGTGGAACACGAGTGCCAGTCGTGGGCGAGGAAGGGAGTCAAGGTGGAGTACGAGTTCAGGAACAGCCGAAGCGGCTACAAGGCGGGCGCCCTTCGCGAAGGCCTCGAGAAGAGCTACGCCAAAGACTGCGACTTCGTCGCCATCTTTGATGCCGACTTCCAGCCCGACCCCGACTACCTGTGGAGGACCATCCCTTTCCTTCTCACTGACCCTGAGCTCGCTCTGGTGCAAGCCCGATGGAAGTTCGGTGAGCCCCCCCTCCCCTCCATCGATGATGATCATCCCTGCGCCTGTTTGTTTATTCATTCCATCATCATCAACCACGTCGTCCATCCGTTCCTGGTGCAGTGAATGCCGACGAATGCCTCCTGACTCGCCTCCAAGAGATGTCTCTGGATTACCACTTCAGCGTGGAGCAGGAAGTCGGGTCTTCCACCTACTCCTTCTTCGGGTTCAACGGTAAGACCCCCCCCCCCCCCCCCCCCCCCCTCTTCGCATGCATGCCCGGGAGAAGACGGTCATCACGGATGGATCTGCAGGCACCGCGGGGGTGTGGAGGATGCAGGCCCTCGTCGATGCCGGAGGGTGGAAGGACCGGACCACCGTGGAAGACATGGATCTTGCAGTCAGGGCTTCCCTCAGAGGGTGGAAGTTCGTGTTCGTCGGCGACCTGGCAGTAAGTGTCATCTCTGCTCTCCCAACCAACCAACCAACCAACCAAGCTGGGACGATGACTGGATGGGATCATCATCATTCACTAGTGGTTGCAGGTGAAGAACGAGCTACCCAGCACTTTCAAGGCGTACCGCTTTCAGCAGCACCGATGGTCCTGTGGCCCGGCAAACTTGTTCCGGAAGATGCTGAAGGAGATCATTTGCTGCAAGGTAACCCTCGAACCCCTCCTCCTCCTCCTCCTCCTTTGGGAAGAAGCTCCCTACTGTAGCGCAAGCGATGTAGTTTCCCTGCAGAGGGTGTCCGCTTGGAAGAAGTTCCACGTCATCTACGACTTCTTCTTCGTGAGGAAGATCGTCGCCCACTTTGTGACCTTCGTCTTCTACTGCGCGATCATCCCGGCGTGCGTCCTGCTCCCGGACGTCCGTCTTCCCAAGTTCATCGCCGTCTACATCCCCTCCGCCACCACCGTCCTCAACGCCATCTGCACTCCCAGGTTAGGTTAACCTCAAATCCTAACGACATGAGAGTGAGTTCCTCAATGAGAAAAGCTTCCCTGTTGGATCATGGCGCAGGTCCTTCCACCTGATCATCTTCTGGATCCTGTTCGAGAACGTCATGGCGATGCACCGAGCCAAGGCGACCATAATAGGGCTTCTGGAGGCGAACCGCGTCTACGAGTGGATCGTCACCGCCAAGCTGGGGAACGCTTCCAGGAACAAGAACAGCTCCAGGTCGCACCGGAGATCTCGATGCCGCATCGTGGAAAGGTAAACCAACGCCTGTAGAGTCGTCATCTCCAGAACCCCAAAAAATAGAGTAGTAGTAGTAGTGCCTACTTGCACTGATGATGATGATGATAGATACATACCTCGGTTGCATCAGGATCCACCTGACGGAGGTCCTCATGGGACTCTTCCTCTTGTACTGCACCATCTACGACATCATGTTCGGCCACGACCTCTTCTACGTCTACTTGTTCGCCCAGTCCATGGCGTTCTTCGTCGTCGGCTTCGGCTACGTGGGCGTAAACGTCTCCAACTGAGGAGGAGAGGGGGGGTCGGGGGGTGAGAGACGTCCGAGGCCTTCAGATTCAATTCGCCGAACACCCCAAGTGCACAGAACTAACATACTGCTGCTCCCAGTGATCTCATAACCTGAGACACGGGAAATGCTCAATGTTGGATTGTAAGGTTTGTGACCAGGGTCAGTAGGGTCGTACCATTGACCCCCCACGGTACATATGTTTTAAGCTCTAGTTATATGCAAGAAAGATGCAGTAGCAATACAAAGAGTGTTGGAGTTCAAAAATATATATATACTCTCATGTCATTTTAAGAAGAAGAAAGATATCATATCAGTTGCTCATGATGAGTGAGTACCTTCGTAATGAGACACTGGTGGAAATACCAGTCAGATGCATCATCCTTCTCCATGCTCCAGCTGGTAGGTGTGTGTGGGGGGGGGAAGTTCTCTCTTACTCCCTCTCCCTGTCAAAATATATATGTTTGCAAAGGTAGCTTTTGTGCAGGCATCCATGGTGGTCAAAAGCTTCAACATATTAGTCACTGCAGTTCATCAACATTGTGATATGCAGACCAGTTATTTCCCATTATAAGAGAATGTTTGACCAGATCAGTGGAGAAAGAACAAATAACACGCACGCACATATTTAAAAAGTTGGACGGTGCAGCATGAGCTACATAAGACTTGTATTTCAACATAATACATTGCACTTGTACAAAAAAATGAGGCTCAACCAAATGGACTAATCATGATGGGAGTTGGTAACAATCAATGAAATGTAGCAATCCATTGAGAGAGAACTCACACCTGTTATTGGCAGCAATTCTATAAATAGGAAAGGTTCACTAATCGACAAGGATGGAGGCCGAGATATAACCAATTCAGCTATAACACTCAGTTAAGTTCATCGATTTTAGTTTCGTATTCTTCTCTGGTGGATAGGACCTTGACGCGAACCATACCTCGTTGCCACTCGGAGTTCCCAACCAAGATAAGCCTGCTTGCATTGACTCGTTCGGCATGCTTAAAAACCCTACCAAGTAATCAAGAGAACAATCGAGAGAGTCATTTCAAAATTACATAAATTGTTAGTTTCTTGCATGATATACATTTTCAGGCAATCCCTATGGGTTAAATTAATGAAACTTAACAGTTGAAGATGTACCATTTAAGGCGTTTATCTTCTACAAGGTCAACGCTATGGCCCTTTCTTCTGAGGGTGGAGGCGACCATTGAGGCTTGTCCTTCAAGCTCCTCATCCAGTGGAAATACAATGTCATCTACTTGGCGACCCAGATCAGGCAGAAGCCCTTTTTCCTTTAGCAACTGTGAAGATGACCATTCAGAGGATGTCAAATGATGGTTATAGCAGATATGAAGGGAGATGGTCACTTGATGAATTGTTTAAAATGAATAGTGAATAAATCAGTTAACTAAAAATTGAGTAACAGTTGCATGTTCTTAAGATTTAAATTTATGTTGAAGGGTTCATATTTATCTAATTATGAGTATCTTAATTCTGGATGTCTCAAAAGCAACATCAACAATAAAGCAACCAGATATTTACTTCCACTATAACTGCATCTCCGAACCCAAACCCACAAGCGGGAATGTCATCACTTCCAAATGTGGACAGCAGACGGTCATACCTTCCACCACCACAAATCGCTCGTAGTTTGCCTTCTCTATCAAAGGCCTGGCAAAACAAAAAAGTGACAAATTAATAGACAACAACTGGCAGTTGCCTGCAAGATTCATTATTTTTGAATGTGATACACGATGCGACACAAGCACGATCGATCTCATTCTTATGTGCATTAATACCAGACAAAATTCAAATGCATTCTGCAAGCTACACAAAAGGCAAAAGGTTTGGTAGATAAGGGACTATAACACAAGAGTTGCAGTTGGCAGCAATACAAAAGAAAAAGAATATTATTCCAATCAGCTTCACATCCATCTACAAAATCAAGTTGCTAGTAGAACCAAAACAATCAGCTAAGATGGACAAATGGCATCATAGTTACTAGTGAAACCAAAACATTCAACTACAATGGACAAATGGCATCATAGTTACTAGTAAAACCAAAACATTCAACTAAAATGGACAAATGGATATCAATGTGGCATCCAAGTAAATTATTACTCAAATTGATTGGAACCAGATGAAATTAAGCCACAATTGAATCTTTCACTTGTTTAAGCTACCAAGGCCAATCAACTAATGCTAAATTTCACTAAGGGTCTGACTGGGCTCTAATAAAAAGGCAGGTGAAAAAGCAGCAGTTGAGAAAACCTCTTAAATGACTGGTTCTTTGCCTGTTGCTTTTGATCTAGCATCATGTTTAAACATGGTGTCTTGTGAGTACACCCATTTTCGGTTTTGTTCCCCCGTACAGGATTCATGACTTGCATGATACTTCTAATTCTTGAAAGTGAATCATGATTAGATGATAATTGAACCAAACAACGTAAGAATAGCTGTCAATGTGCATCAATATAGTCTCCGATCAGAACATTAATAAATTTTGTGGGAGACATCTGCTTCTGTAAGTATCCATACAGAGAACAAAATGACTGCTACTTTGGCATATAAAACATGAACCCCTCTGCATCGTTTGGTTTTGCAACATTAATTGGCACGTAGTTGGAAGTATTTGATCAAGTGATCACTGGAATTATATCTTTATAGCAAGGAATTGAGATGTTAACATTAAAACCAAGATTTGATTGCAGTACAAAAGACTAGCAGTTCAGCTCACCTACAGCATCTAGATTAACTACCTATAAATTCCTAACTTTTCGACAGAAAGCTGAGTGACTATTTATTGTCATTTTTATGAAATGTTAAGAACCACAATTCTTAAAATGAAGTAACAGGAAAATTTACTACGTATCTGACCTCAAATACTATTCCTGTATAATAGGCAAGTCCACGGACTACAGATGCATCAAAAGTAATCCACTGAGAATAACCGTAATGTTCAGCAAGTGAAAAAAGCTTTTTCAAATCAGCAATAGCTTCAACATCAGAACCCAGTACCGCTGCATAAGCACAACCAGACAAGTCATAAAAGATGAACACTCTGTTGGTTCAAGAACCACTACATGTAGACATTATCTATAACAACAAACCTTCAAGTTTGTCTAATGATGTAAGAGAGAGAACTTCAACGATCCCCCTGACAGCTTCTGAAGTTACCCCAGCAATGATGAGTTCTTTTTCAACCTCTTCGTTAGTAATTTTTCCCAACTGCACTATACGAAACAAAGCGAGCATCATAAGAACAAAAGCTAACATATATTGTAGTAAAAATGTCAGATGGAAAGAAACATTTTGAATGGGTGGTTTGAACTCAAATAATCACTGCATACCAAGATCTTATTTATAAGTGAGAAAAAACTAGTTCTTAAAGAATTTCCAAAATGAAAGGTAGGAATTATAAATTTCAAGAGCACTTAGACTAAGGAAAACAGCTATATGTCCCTTCTTAGTGAAAATGTCTTTTAGAAATTCTGAAGTACACTAAGCATTCTCAAACTCAAGCCTTCGGTCTGATAGCAGATTCATGCAAGATGTGCTGATCAAGAAAACTACAACTAGCTGAGGACATTTCATCACAACTCAAAAGGCATTTATTTACTGGTGATCCAACCAAACAGTAAACACACACTCCATAATGTTGAGATTTTCTAGGGTTCTGGGACAAATTGCTTACATCTGTTTTAGTGGTCAACTATATTTCACACAAACACTATCTCCAGGTTTCCGAATTTTAGGCTGCAATGGTAGTGATTGAACTTGCTTTCAAAAGTTGTTGACTGGTGTCCCTTGTCACATAATCGATGAATGTGCACAACTGCAGATATTTGAAATGGCTCTGTGAGTTATATTCCCCAAGGGAATCAACAACGGTTTTATTCTCAGATATCGACTTTGCATTATTAATTTATTACATCCTTCCATCTTCTCTAATCTGCAATTATTTAAGTGCCAGTTAGACATATCCAATATTTACTGCAGAATTTGGAGCAATTTGTTAAGCTGCCACCTTTTGTTAATAAGAGCTCATGCCTACTATGTTACTTTATAGGTTCAGCTATCACCAAATGGAAGTATCTTATCCTTTTCATCTCTCAAATCTCAAATCTTCCGATGTTTCTAATATATCTCCATTTAACCATTATCTAGCAAGAGTATCTTAACAAAAGATAAACATCTGTAGCTGACACACCTCAGAAACTAATGAATAGTACAAGTACCACGATCAGCATTGAAGAACTTCAATTGTAAATGATAAATTATCTTATGCATAAAAGAGTAATTGTTTCAACTCAAACTAAAAGTCGGTGAAGAAGATATTAAGAGTTGCAAGGTAAACTAACCTTGTCAACAATCACACAAACTTCTGCAAATAGACGTTCTGGGATAGCATACATTTGCAACACTGCCTGGAGAACCTGTAAGAAGAAAAGAATTTAAATCAGAAGCGGCTACGCATTCACAATTCTATATCAGAGTTCCACCTAATAATTTGAAAAAAGAAAAATTGAGAGCAATCATCAATGACAAACATCAGAAGACAAACATGATTTCTTAAAATTATCCATGTACTAGAAGATCATGGACTTGTAGATCTCAATTATAACAATCTAGTGATGCCTGGCAAGTGTTGTGGCATCTGAATTCTAATGCTCCATTTATATATATATATATATATGCATTAACCATAAGCCGACCCACTTGTTGCTGACTTGCGCCCCGAAACAACAAATTAGGTTGTTACAGAATTGAATTTGCTGATTCTTTAGCCTCTAATTACAGAGTTGACTTTCCTAAATATTATTATTATACAGCTTCTGTTTCATCTACTGATCTTTCAACTCAAACTCCATTTAAAGAACTACTTGATGTTGACTTCAGACAACTTTATACTGCTTTACTCACCTATTGATTAATAGAATAAAAGAGTATTGGCACTTTGCTTTCTACTGCTTTACTTCGAGCTGCGAGATACTTTACTTTCACTTTACTTCTATCCTTGTCAACTACAGTTGGGCCTAGGCATATATACACACACGTACGTACGTACATACATACATACATACATACATACATACATACATACATACATACATAAATATATATAGAGAGAGAGAGAAAGAGAATACCTATATTAATTATGTAAATTTGTACTTATAAAGCTCAACATATTTCACTTTTCAAGGTTTTTACGAATTCCAAATCTTTCAACGTCGAACAAACTACCAACTATAGATGTAGGAAATAGGAACTGAGGAGATACTCTTTCCAATCATATACACAGATATATAGACATGTTAAAATTAAAGAAAAGAATGGTTTCAATGTACCTTTCGGCTAGAGACTCTGATTCCCACATCTGATGAAGTTATCCCAAGCCGCTCAAATAAGATAACTATAGCATTAACAAGTTCAGCCTCAGCCTGTGACCAAAAGTAAACCTAGACAGGTTCCCAGGGAGAAAAGAAACAACAAAGATATTTCCACAAACTAATGACTGTGAAATAGAGAAAAATTTAATAACTGAAATTTACAATGTTTTATGAGAATGTTATCCATTGCAGTCAACTTCTTCCCATAGATTATATCATAATACTTCATTCACAATCTGTGCTCTCTTTTGTACTGTGTTTTTTATGCATATATGACACTGTTACAACATTCACAAATACTAAGGTCCCAACCATGTGTATCAGCTACATGTTTGCTTACATGCCTTCGAGATCTTCAAGGGTAATATTATCCTACTCATGTTAAAGGCCATCAAGTATCTTTTTTTTTATTTCTAATAAGGTCTTATGCCTCTCCTTCAACCTCTAATCTTGGCCAGCCTTGTGCAACCAATCTTTTTTAAACATTCTCTGTCAATTTATCTTCAACTGATAATATCTAGTACCCCATACATCTCTCTTAACCTCCTCATCACATTGGAACCATTTTTTTGTATAGTGTTTCCTAATTACATATATAATCCATAAAGCATAGTTGCCCTTGTAACTATTTTATAAAAACAAATCTTTATATCGATGTGAAATATGACAGTCCTTATCTCCAGCTCTAGTTTAGCCATTGTATTTTTAGTCCATTAAATTTATGTTCAACAATATCCTATTCCCAATGGACAATAGATTAAAAAAATCCAAACATTTTATTTTTTAGTCTATCCTTTTTCACACAATATATAAGAGAAATAAAGTTAACAATCTTTTAGTCATCTAAAACTTTAATTAGTGCTAAAATCTTAGAAATCCTTCGAATATATGATGATGATGCTTTGAACCACTCATAGAAGGAGAAGAAAATAGTCATGGTCTTTTCTTATGTGACCAAGGTGTGTAACATATAAAAGACTTCCAACAAAAAACATGCAATACTACCAGTAAAATATAATGCAACAAAAGTGCAGCTTGCACATACCCGAACTCTAGGAACACCTATTATATCCATATTCCATTGGTAATGTTCTCGACGTCTTCCTCTTGTCATCCGTTCATATCGCCAACATTGTCCTATGGTGAACCATTTTAATGGAAGAGAGACTGATTTGCTGAACAAAAAGGCATGTAAAACGTCAATTCTGGTGAAGGATACTACAATCAATTTTATGAACTGATATAAGTAGTCAACAACGACAAAGGCTCCATAAATCATTCTGGGGTTCACAACAAGGAGGAACTGTATGTAAAAGAGAAAATCTGGATAGATTCTCATGCATATTCAAAAATTCTTATGTGAAAGGTTACCCCTGCTTTATAACAAGTCGTGCAAGTGAAGGGGTTATTTCAGGCCTTAAAACAACACGGCGACCCCCTTTGTCCTCAAAATTGTACAGCTGACAATAAAAGATTAATCAGTCAAATAATATGCTCTTTTAAATATTTTAATCATATATGAATTTGAACAAACTAAGTAGCGAAATTTTAGGAAATGTTTAGTGTATCTACTCAGCAGTATGAAAAGAGGAGAACAAAGAAGTGCCAGGGCATAAAAAGAACATAAATCCGACACTTCTTTGCCTATTATCTTAAATTAGTACAAAGAAGATAGCCTTCGTAAGCAATTAGTAACAGAGGGAAAAAGAATATTGCCAGCGCCAAAAAAGTCTAAAGTTAACTGATGGTTGAAGTTGCAGTCACAAGTAGGATAATGTATGAAACGAAAACGACAATATGACAATGGTCACCACCACTCGTCAAGAAATAACCTAAAAATCGCATCTTTAATTCCTATTGACCAAGCATCAAATTAGTATGCACACACCTGTTGGGTGATCTCTTCCCCAGCTTTCCTAATGAAAAGAGCCTCAGACTCGAGGACCGGGAAATCAACCTCCTCGAAAGATAGAATCCGAGACACCTGACAGGTATACATCAACCACGAATAACATCGAACACTTGGAGTGCAGAACACCAACACGATGATAGCCATATAACCATTCACCAGACTCTTACCTCCCTGAACTGTTGGAAGAGCCAGTTGCGAAGCCTCATGTCCTCCGGAGGGAAATCCCTCGTTCCCCTTGGAGGGTTAACATCAATGAGCTGTTGCGTTTCCCTCCCGGAACCAGGCGGCGGCGGGACGGCTGGCGGCTCCGCTACCTCATCGATGTCGTCTGAATGAGGAGCGAATGAGATTGACGGAGCAGGTCGGTTAACGTATGACAAAGAGGATGGGAGGGCTCACCTTGAGATGCAGTGGAGGAGGAGGACGACGAGGCCGAGGAGCATTGAACGGAGGCGGCGGAGAAGAACAAGGGGCGGCGGAGGCGAGGGGAGAATGGTCTGAGTGAAAGATGGAGGCGGGGACGGAGGAAGAGGAGGTGGTGGTGGAGAACAGGGAAGGCGGACATCGGTAGGGTAATCTTCGAGTTCTTTCCTGTCCCGGAGAGGAGGGCTCGGGAACGAGGGCGAGCTTTCAACCGTTACGGCGTTCTTATGATATACCTAACGGAGAAGCGGATAAGGGTACGTGGCAGTTCATCAACCGATATAGATAAAAAAACCCTGTTTGGTGACCTACGCCGTATCAGTTGTCGGCCTAGAATCACATAAGAAAGGAAGCCACCTCGCCGTCCGTGCACCAAAGTTGGCGCATCCACACCGCTCATCGTGTTCCGGTGGGAATCTGAACGATGACTCTCAGGATTCCGTGCTCGGTCATACAACGCTCAGGACGTGGATGGACGGTGATGCTGCGCTGGATAAGATGATCCTTGGGTCCTCTAAGCTGGGGTTTGATGTGATTATAACGATCTGAAATATCAAATGACAAAAATTTCTTTTATATACGAAAGAAAAAACATATACTTCGAATGCATACATGTAAAGAGTGCAACTATGACAGTTTAACATGGGTAATTAATTAATCGAAGATATCAAATTGATCATTTTAAATGATAGGATGGGAAATTGAAGTTTTGACATAAGATATAAACATTTGTTTTGTAGATTTAATGTTTAACTTGGTTTTAATGTTGTGCTTTGTCTGTTGTTAATGATGACTCGTGGAACGAGAGAGAGAGGGCATCGGCTGCAGCCATGGGTAAATTTGGAGTTGCAAATGCTTTGATCCGCTTCTCATTTGATGATCTCCTACATGAATCATCAGCTTGCGTGTTGGTTTTCCCCACAGAAGAAGCTGAGGAGGAAGAGACCGGCAATGCAGCAGGAGGAGAGGCAGCAGAGATGGAAGAGGTCGACGACGACGGCAGACCTCTGATAATTCTCTCAAGCTCGCTCGGCCGCTGGGTATGGCAATGGCGCCCTCACGCCGGAAGCCGAACCCCTCCTCGGCCAGCTCCAACAGCCTCAAGAACATCGAATGGGAGAGGCAGCTCAGCGGACCACAAACCTCTACGGCTGCTCATCCCACACTGCCACCACCGCGAAGTGGCCCTCCTCCACATCCTGCGGCGCCGCTGTCACTGCAACGGCCCTCTCTTTCCCCTTCAAGCCTTGATTCGGTAGGCAGCAGCCCCTGAGGCAAGAGAAGCTCCGCTGCAGCACCTTGGCTGCGTGCTTGAGGACACGGTTACTCTTCATCAACTTAGCCGTGTCTGGTTTCCACATGCTCAGGTTGCTTGGCATATATAGCCATGGAGAGATCCAAAGATAGGAAGGAAGCGTGAGGGTTACCTATTAGAATACGAAGAATAGTTTAAACAAAAAAAAATGTGTTTCTAAATCATTTGAATATAAACAAAAATGAATGTGAAAACTTAAATTGCTTATATTCGTCCATTGTTATTGAAGATTCCAGCAACGATTTCTCAGTATTTTGACAATTTTTGATCTTGAATTCTCACTTTAAATGGTATAGTAAATCCTTCAAGTTGAGATTAAGCCACGGTACCAAAACACACATATATACCGTAACATTCATGATTTAATTCAAGAAACAAAACATTTGGACCATAATTAAGAATTTTAATTATCATGAATGGAGAAATTTAATAATAACAATTATGAATTTAATTGTCATAAATGAATAAATTTAATAATAGTCATTATATTCATAATAAATAAAAACTGAAATATTTAAACCATAATTAATAAAAATATTAATAATAAATAAATAAAATTCAATTAAAAATGATTATATTCCATACGTTTCACTTAATGACTTGAATTAATTTTATCGAACAATATTCTTAAGAAATAAATACATGAATCATAGCGATAAGTCCTCTTAAAACGAGTATTATCTTGTATGTATCACAATATATTTATTTTCTAAAGAATTAATCTTAATATGGTAACATCACTTAATGAATAAATCCTATGTTTATTCTTAATCCATCCAAATATATTTTTCTCAAATTAATGTGCACATGAATATAATAAAATATCATAATATATAAAAGTTCCAATGTAATTATAAAGTGGAACTAAGTCTCATTTTCTCTACATGATCCTTGAATTTCAGAGGTGACATGACTTTAGTCAACGATCGGCAATCATCAATTAAGTGCTAATATTCTCAATGACCACTTTCTCTTCCTTTACACGTTCTCTTATGACTAAATGCTTAATGTCGATATGTTTACTTCAACTTCCACTTTTATTATTTTTAGCCATAAAGAAAGCAGCTGAATTGTCGTAGAAAATTCTTAATGGTCTAGAAATAGAATCCATTATTAAGCCATACACCATGTGAAGTTGCCTCAAAATATGAGACAAACTAAACTTCTATGGTAGAAGTAGCAGTCAAAGTCTGCTTGACACTTTTCCAGGAAATAGCTCCACCAGCCAATATAAAAATGTATCATGATGTTGATTTACCAGAATCAACACAGCGGGTAAAGTCCAAATCTAAATAGCCAATCACATCGAGTTTGTCTATCTGTCTATACATAAGCATGTAATCTTTGGTTCCTTGAAGATAACTCATCACTTTCTTTGCAGCTCTCCAGTGGTCAATACATAGATTACTCTGATATCGTCCGAGCATCCCAACAGCAAATACTATATCAGGTCCAGTACAAACCTAAGCATGCATAAGGCTTCCTACGACAGAATCATATGAGATATTTTTCATTGATTTCCTCTCAAGATCATTCTTCGGGCATTGGTTCAAATTGAACATATCACCCTTTGTTATGGGAGCAACACTTGTGAACAATCCTTCATCCTAAGTCTTTATAAAAGCTTATTAATATAGGTTTATTATGATAGACATAAAATGCTTTGAGGTATATCTCTATGGATTTTTATGCCAATGACATAAGATGCTTCACCCATTAGTTTCAAGCAATATATCATCTATATATAAAACAAGAAAACATATTTTACTCCCACTAATCTTCAGGTATATACATTGATCCATGGGATTTTCAACAAATCCGAATGAAGAAATCACTTCATGAAATTTAAAATAT
This sequence comes from Ensete glaucum, assembly GCA_021527575.1. Lineage (NCBI taxonomy): Eukaryota > Viridiplantae > Streptophyta > Magnoliopsida > Zingiberales > Musaceae > Ensete > Ensete glaucum. Next base: position 53,196,757 of record CM038553.1, read on the forward strand.
CATTCACGGGAGGCTTGTTTTAAACCATATATAGATTTTTTAAGCTTGCAAACCAAGTCCTCACCAACACTAGAGGGGAAATCTTCATTATTAGGGTGCTTGCCAGTGCCTTATCCGAAGTAATGAACTGCTCGTCAATGGCCTTTAGCAAGTCTCGGACATTCAACAGAACCACGTATACTAGTAGTTATTTTAATCTTAATAAGCATCACATTGAGCCAATTAGATCGTTCTCGTCGCTCATATAGCGCGATATCAATTGAAGTGCTAGTATTAGAGACTGCAAGTGATTCATCTTTCCTAATAGCATAATCAATATCCATCCACCATAAATGGAGAAGAATTCTCTCCTTCCATATCTTATAGTTATCACCCTTGAGTTCGGGAATATCACATCGAATATCAAAGAAATTAATAGTCTGAGAAACTACATAAAACCCAAAATGATTATGTCAAAATTTGAGGTTTAAAAGTCTAAATTACATGTTCTACCAATGTAAAACATACTAAAAATAAATCTCATGACATAAAAATTGACTGTGGGCTAAATTTTTAATTCAAATAGATTCAAAAGATCTTTATGATAAAACTATTAAATTATATACTAATTCATAATCCCTGTGGGCAAATTATGAAAGTAATTTTGATATTTTATTCTGATTAATTATATAAACATAATAAAGGATCCTATGGGATAATTATTATTATGTTAAATATAATTAATCATGATATTATGTTTAATTTCTTATGTGATCCTAATTTAAATATAATTTTAATTAATTAAGGATACTGTGGCTAGTCCCTAGTTATTTAAAGTTATATGGATTACTAGACATTTTGAATATAAAACTTGACTCATAAACATGAATTATAATAACAAAACATTATGAGTATTGTCAATAATGAATATTTTTATTTAAAAATATATTTAAAAAATAATATCTTCATGATTTTCAACACCGAATGAATCAAAAAATTCGAAGAAAAAAATTGAAATTAAACTATATTTTAATATCTTAAAAATAAAAATTTTTTCATAGCAAGGCAGAGGTTTATCTCTGCTCTGATATCAAATGTAAGAAAATAAAGAAGAGATGAAATCAAAAGGTATGTTTCTAAACTATTTTGATAGAAACACAAATGAATGCGAAAACTTAAATTGCGTAATTCATTGTTGTTTAAGATTTAAGTAACGATTTATCAGTATTTTGACACTTCTCAGCTTTGAATTCTCACTTTAGATGGTGTAGGAAATCCTTCAAGTTAAGATTACGCCAAGGGACTAAAACACACACACACATATATATATATATATATATATATATATATATATATATATATATAGTAGTTCTCCCATCAAGAACATTTATTACCATAATGTTTATGATTTAATTCGAAAACGTTTGGACCATAATTGAGAATTTTAATTATCATGAATGGAGAAATTTAATAGTAATCATTATGAATTTAATTGTCATGAACGAAGAAATTTAATAATAATCATTATATTCATAATAAATGAAAACTGAAATATTTAAATCATAATTAATAAAAATATTAATGATAATAAATAAAATTCAATAAAAAAAGGTTACATTAAGTCGTATCCAAAATGTTAGCAACATCGTAACGAGGTATTAACCACATCGTTCATGTATTCTCCGTATCGGTTAGTCAACCTATATAACATGACACGAGGCCAAAACCAAGAGCATGGTGCTTCCTTGTCGTACAGCAAAAGAATCCGAGTTCCATCATCCGACCTTTGTCGTTTCTTATCGCTCGAGTTCTTTTGCTTGCTCCTTTCAACCATTTGCAAGGCTCACAACATGTATACTCGATAGAAAAAGCAAAGGTTCAAATGCCATGCATTAGAGGAGGTGTACTTGTGCTGCATGCATGGACTATAAACAGGGGTAGGTTTGATTTCTCTTTCGTCTCACAGAAAAAAGCTGGTATCGATGTTCATCAACTGACCGAATGGATCGTCAAATATTATCTTCCTGTGAGAATCATCAGTTCAGATTTGAGAAAACCAGATATATTTATATACATATTAGAGTCCTGAGCTCTTAATGGCAAACCCTAGCAAAGATGCTTGGAGAGAAAAGACTGAGGCGATGGCAAGGTGTATAGGGGGTAAGGTGTTTCCAAGAGACATACTTGATGATAGGAGTAATGTGATTTATATACTTTGTGTTATAAGCATCATTGGTAGATGTTGGGACATGGTGATTGAACCTTGGTTTCTTTGAGTTTGTTCTACTTGTGACCTCAAAGGCATCTCTCAACCCATTCATTACTTCATTCATTAGGCAAAGAAATATGTAAAAACAGATGATATATCTTTTCCTCTATGCCGAGCAGCCATATATGGGCCTTTACTATTGAATGCTTTTGAGTTTTTATGGCACACCAATAACTATAGCAACAAAAACAAACTGTAGGTATTAAGAGAGGAAGCAAATCAATCAAGATTTATCCTTCGGTGCATGTTTTGGGAGCATTAATAAGGTGCGCAGTGCAAGCAAAATAATGTACTCATGACAAGAAGAAATATTGGATAGAACATACAAACGAAGGAAGGAAGCAAAGTGGCTGTCACTGCTCAGCATAACATTTTCTCGTGGAGGACTCTGGTCATAAAGCACCTCCTCATACTTTGCATGAAAAGTATCATTGATGCCGTCACACTTGCAATGTTTCCCTGCAGTCGACTTAAATGAAAGAAACACTTTGTTTTGGATTACGGTAACACTCTGCTTGGAGAGAAACAACACACCTTAGAGGCTCCAGTTCATAAAATAGTACAAACAATATACTTTGACTAAATCACATGCTTGTATGGTGCATTCTGTATCTTTCTGTACAATTGTGGGAAGAGGATGTACGCAGAAGTGTTAAGCCCTCAGAGGGAGAAAGGAGCTCAAATCAAATTTGCAGACAGTTCTCTGCATGATGTCCTAAAAGATAGGTCCACTTAGAAACAACAAGCAGCAAACATGTACCTTCTGTTAGGTCCACCTAAATGAGTGGCTGATGAAGGAGAGTTATTGCTAACATAAGATGTTTTTTTTTTTTTTTTGGATCCATTCTATCCCAGGATATTTCCTGCCGCACAGTTGTTTAGATGGTAAGCTCTTTAAGAACAATGATCAAACCTGCAAGAGAGATGCATGAATGCAGAGATGTTTGGCTTTAGCAAAGCATCCTTGCACGTACTTTACATGTTATTCTGGATTAATGTGAATGAGTTGCCCTTTTTGTTTTCTCCAGGTTTCAGAAAACAAATCTTACCGTGTAGCCAAGGATCTACTTGATCCTTCTTCTGAATCCAATTGTTGTATCACAACTTAAAAAGAGTTACTCAAAAGACACTAAGAAAGCAAGACTTATGGCAACCAAATCGAGCAGCTTAACATCATTCATCTAATTTGTTGATGACCACCAAATATTGAAGAAATGCACATATTTAATGTCAAACTTCAAAGCATTTTTCACCGAGAACGGAACGGAAAATGCATTTATCCATCCGAGAGTGCTTCCAAGATGCATTAGAATCCATAAATCTACAAAGCCGGACAGAAATTAAAAGTTGTTCTAGTTCATTTTTTTATAGTCTTCAAGTGTGAAAACTAAAGCTAAGCTGAGGTGAGGATAAAGAGCAAATCAAGAAGGAATTGCCCCTTACAAGATCTGAACAGCCATGTTTTGGTGTGTTTGAGAAGGAGAAATACCATCGTCCTCTTTAAAAAGGCTCGTGATGAAGCCAGTTGATTGAAGTGGTCCATGATGTTACTCTCCATTTTGATTTCTTACTTCTGTCCTGCGACTTTTAATGCTTTATTTCATCCATCAGCCATATAAATTAATAGAGTTTTATATATATCAAAGGCAAAACTGCTTAATGGAAGGGTAGATCTGATCCTGCACACTTGCAAACCGCACATATGAACCCTAATCCTCAAGAATCTAAATCTTGGCTACAGATAAGAGCAAAGGATCAGCGAATACAGGTCTATAGCTAAGAGTTGGGAGTATCTGATCTCCATGAATCATTTCCATGGGGAAAGCAACCATTACCTTCTACGATCATGAACATTAAGGCAGCAAAGCATCTACCTCAGCGATGGTGGCATATATATTTAGCCGCTTGTTTGCTGATGCAGCATCATCAAGATTCTCATCGACGACGACGGGGCTCCCCGTACGTTCGTGTGAATCTTGATGATGCCGCAGCTGCAAGCACCGGCCGGCTGCTGCTCCGACAAAATGGAACGTAATTAAACCGAGAGAAGAGCGCACCGGAAGCTGTAGAACTTCAAGCAAGGCTGCAATCCCACCCCAAGATTTTGAGTCGAGGAGATGAAATAGCGAGAGAAGAGGAAGACATGAGCACTGCGACAAGGACTGCAGCATCCCACGCGGGGTGACATCTGCGGCTGGAGCCTGGATTTATGGACCCACAGGAGGAATCTTGCAGCCTGTTGCAGTGCTCTTTGAGTTGTATCGAGGCAACACCAGCGGCAGATCCATTCTCAGGAACCAGCGGGTTTAAAAGCCAGGGCAAAAAAAGAGAGAAACAAGTCCTAGATCGAAACCCTCATGCACCTACCTGATCGCTTCCGACAACAAAACCAAGGGGGCAACTAAAGATCATCCCCTGTTCGGGTGAGAAGAAGGAGTTCTGGTCACCTCCGAAACCTAATCGACTTCCCACCCAAGACCTGACACGTTTCCACCTTAAGAACCACGGTTTGGGGTATCAGAGGATAGAAAGATGATGGCAACTTCAAAAGTGAGGAAAGAGAGAATGAGACTGAGGCTGGTGAGAACGATCGACAGAGATCGTCCACGAGAGGCGTGCATATATAGCCTAATCCCCCCCGTCCAGGGATGTGTATCTGCCTTCCAACCCTAATGTACAAATGCTTCTGTACATATGCATAAAATTCTGCTGCACTGCTCTCTGTCTCTTCTCACCTCGAAGAATTCAACCTCAACTTTCATCACGTTACGGACACTATACATCTGCACATACAAAGCCCACGAGAAAGAAAGAGAGAGAGAGATACGCAGGGCTGTACGTGTTATAGTATCGGAGACAATAGAATGCATCTTTTGTGAACAAAGGCCCGGTATTTGCTCCCTCCTTTTAAGGCTTTTTTTCGATGGCAGGCTCCTTTTAGACTCGAGCATTGCTGGTGCTCCTACCGATCGCAGGACTCCACCACGGTTTAAGAGCCAAATCATCATTGGCAGGCATTTAGATTCTCCGGTGGTGGCTTAACACTCCCACCAACTTTAGATTGTTTATGTTCTTCCTTGTGCTCCTCGCAATGGAAACATCAATGACAATAACTAATAATAACGATCCCTTTATACGTATCACACATAGTTGGACCTCTTCATCGGAATAGAGTCGCACAATCCAAGCCAAAACGTTAGGTTGTCTCTCTCGGTGGCCCTCGTCGCAGAATGCATGTCTCTACCAACATCATTTAGCCGCAGAAAACAAGTAGCAATAGGTGGATGGATGGATGGCTGGCTGTGCCTTAGCAGTCACACCTCTCTTTTCGTTGTGGGCAATAACCTAGTACCATAACACATAATACTTATGTTCTTGGGGACCAGCCTCCATCATCATCATCACGGTTATCAGATGATCTGGGCATCCTATGTTCTTGCTGCCAATAATTAACCTGACTCATGTCCTTTCTTCCCTTCCTTTTTCTCTTTGCTTGTAACCCTGGTTTAATATCCTAGTAATGGCTGGAAATGGAACTGGCATTTGAGCCTAATCCGCACAGATTGCTATATAATAAAGTCACGAAAGACTAAGCTGAAATATTATGGGCATGCACGTACAAGTCCTCCCCTAGTTTTGTGAGATTCCACCTGGGGACTATTGCCATGATCTCACAGCCATCCTTGCGATAGATAGAAAACAGACTGTATCCAGTTTCTGTCATCTTTCGAGGCATTTAAAGATAGATAGATAGATGCAGGATAAAAACTTAGTTTCTGTCATCTTTCGAGGCATCTACAAAGATAGATAGATAGATGCAGGAGAAAAACTAGGGGATTACGAGAACCACAGTGTCTTCTTCTTCTTCTTCTTCTTCTTCTTCTTCTTCTTCTTCTTCTTCTTCTTCTTCTTCTTCTTCTTCTTCTTCAGCATCATCATCAACTAAAACTTCTGCTCATGCATTGGAATAGCTTAGGAGTTTTTGACTCTGCCTTGCAATCGAAAGCCAAAGGCCAAAAGTGAAGGCAGGTCGTCGTGTGAAGAGATGTGTGAGCAGGAGACAAGAGGCACGTGGAGACAGTCCATATGCTCGATTATAATTCATGAGAGCACATGATTAGCTCTTATTTTAAAGGCTAACCATGTGATTGCGTGCACGTAATCATATGCTTATACGTTTGAAACACCACAAGAGTTGAGTTAATCGAGCTGTGCCTTTGTTTCCTCACACCTCCACGGTTCGATCGAGACGATTGTTTACCCGATTGAAACGGACCGTAGAAAACGTTTAAGATTGTTAATTGTACGATAGATTTCATGTAAAATACTCTTAAATCTAACAATGAAAGCAGAAATTTTGACCATGTATGAGATGTTGACCGAGGAATCTTACGAGACAATTCTAATCAAACATCAACGTAATGGCCATTCGTTATGGAGAAAACTCGAAGTCAACACGATGTTCTTTCGGTGGCCTTCTTTTTTCTTTCACTGTTCGTGAGAAGGTGACAAATCCAAGAGACAGTACAAAGCTTCGACGTTTCATCTGTCATCCTTGTCAAGATCGGCACCAGCAAGCCATCCACACAGCACAAAAATGTTACACCCATCACAGATATAATTTTTGGTCGAAATAATCCGAGGAAATCTTTAAAGGTAGTTTTGTTTAACTTAAAAAAAAAAAGAAAACAATGATATATGATCGGTTTTATTTGTTTAAAACAATACTCATTTAATGACATATACGGTAATAAGCATAAATGAGTCTACTTGATCATCATGGGCTACATCACTCTTACAGCTCAGAACATATGACACGGTCTTGATTGACTTAGCACAATGTCGACCTAACTAACACAATGTCATCTGACCTAGCATTGAGCCTATCGACCTATTACAGCAGCAAGCTTAAGACCCGAAAGGTGGCACCGTCTGACACCAACCCACCAACTGAGGCCTCAAGACTCAATAATGTCGGACTCCTTATTTAGAATAAGACATCGTCGTCATTAATGGTCAAGGTACAATCATCTCTTGTCAAACGAGTATAAAAGTCACTATTGAGAGTGACATGAGGAGGGGGGATGGGGAGGGGGTGCTCTCTCTCTCTCTCTAAGATTCTCTAACTCAATATATTATACTTTTCAAATCATCTTGATTGGGATACTGACATGATTATTGGAGGGGCCACATCGAGTACCCCCATCTCGACGAGGTATTTATGTAAGATCTCTCAGTAGCCTTTAAGAAAGAGGAACCTGAGACGCACTCTCGAGTAAATCTAATCAATCTCTTCCGAGCAGACCCAATTACTCTCTCTCGAGTACCATATATACTCTTGACGAGTTTACGCACGCAGAATGTACCAAATCATGGTGACTCCTTGGCAACAATAAAGTCCACCTACATTTATAAACCTTTTTGATGTGGAAAAATAAATTGTCCTAATATCTACCTCACATCCTATTCACAGATCTGCAGTGTTCTTTGTTACAAGCCAAACTCAAAACCCAACACCTCAGTCAAATCAGATAATTCGCTGATTGCTTGCAAACGAGGTTGTGTTTGTACAAAGGCCAATCATACTTCTTTCTTTTGTAAGATAAAAGTCAACTATTTTGGTCCTCATACTTATTTTTTCAGCATCTTTGTTGTAATGCATATTTGTACTTTGATCCATACAATTATTACGATCTTTAAACACAATACTTTGTTGATTAGTCTATCGTTACATAAATGAGTAAAAATACTATATTTTTATTATATTAAAAAATCGATTATATATAATTAATACAATAATTTGTTGATCAGTCTATTGTTACATAAGTGAGTAAAAATACTAATTTTATTATATTAAAAATTGATTATATATATATATATATATATAAATATAATAGAAAAGGAAAACGTAGAAGAATACTCGACGACCACGACTGCGACGACAGGATGCTACTATTTCCGGTTATATGAATCTCCCAAGTCGGACTCGCGATTGCTTGGGAGATGTCCGACGCTCACCTCGCCGCCGTCCCTCGTCGTCTCCACTACCCGGCTTTCCCGCGGTACCACCCCGCCCTTCGAACCTGCCTGAACCGCAAAAACTCTCTTTCCCCGCCTTCGATCGGTACAATCTCACTCAGCAGGGTTGTTTCTTTCGCCGCCGCCGCCGCCCGTGAAACGACCGCCTGGAGTGCGAAGGAGGTGGCCCCGTCACCAGAAGAGGAGGAACCGCCTACCTCGGTCGCGCTCGAGCCTATAGTCAGCGAGGAGCATTTCGATCGGATCATCGCCGAGGCGCATCAGCTCGAGGAGCCGATCGTTGTTCTATGGTTCGGTTTTGAGCCTTTGGATTCTTCCTTCTTTTGTGCTTTTTTCCTTTTATTTGCTAGGTTTGATTATTAGATTAATTTTGGACTATACATTTCAAAACCCTAGTTTTAATTGTGTTTTATGAGCTTTTCTTTTGGTGAACTTGCCCGCTCTACATGCTCATATTGTGCCAATAGCTTCCTCATTGCCTGTGTCTATAAACAATAGACAATACTTGCAGTATATATCTTTTGAAGTTTCCGTTTTATAATTTTTGGAATATAAAAATAAACTGGAAGAGTAAATTATGTGTAATTGTTAGATTTCTGGGTCTTGATTTCCATTTTTTCTTTGTGCTTCTTGATTTCTAATCTGTGCTAATTTTGTTTGTTATTCTTTTTATTTATATTCTGATAATGCCTTAGTGTTGATTGAATTAAGTGATTATGTTTGAATGGCGTAGGTTAAATTTATTTCCATGTGATGGTAACAACCCATACTTGTTGCATTTGGTTTGATGCAAAAAATGAAAAGGTTTCTGTTCATTAACAGATAATTGTAAATATTTCTAAGAAACCTTGGTCTACAAGCTGCCTATGTTTATTGAGATGTAATTGTAAATATTTCTAAGAAACCGTTGGCCTATGAGCTGCCTACTCTGTTTATTGGCATACAACAATGTGAAAAGCTTCTCAGATGTAGTAACATCTCAGGTCGTGGTTTGTGAGAACAACTTCTACACGGCACAGATGTCATGATCTTCCTAATTTGTTCCCGCTGTTCTAAATCTTTCATTACATCTTGATGTGTAGGATGGCTAGATGGTGCAGAAAATGTATATACCTGAAACCCAAATTGGAAAAATTGGCAGCAGAGTACTACCCAAGGTTGGATATCGACTTTCTTTAAACAGATTCATTTTTCTATACTGGAATTTCATTCGCTAGTACAATATTTATTATTTCCTTTTTTCAGAGATGTTTACTTAGCTTGGTTAGAACACCCAAACCCATTTACTATCTTCATCATCCTTGCTCTATACGATACATGGAAATTTGCTGGGTTCTTACAGTCTTGGATTTGTTTTATGTTTCAGCATTAGGTTCTACTGTATCGATGTGAACACAGTTCCACATAGGCTTGTGAATCGTGCTGGAATCACTGTAAGGCTTAGTTTCATTCAGTTTCTTTTCTGTTTATAATCATATTCCGAATGGGTTCATGCGATTACTTCTCTATCTATTATCCATTGTTAAATGTAAAATTTGTTATACCTTGTCAATAACACTTTCCTTTAGTTGGAAAAGTTGAAAACAATTACTTTCAAGTGTGGTTGTTGGAGAGTCAGTAGTCTGCTATAATCATTTTGAGGCATAAAAAACGAGTAGTTGACATGATAACTAGCTAATTTTATTTCAAACTTGACTTAGCATAAAGAAAGATGCTTGATGACCTAACTTATAATTGCATGAAAATAGTCAGGGAATAAAAAAGTTGGGTACTCGGAGGGGAAAGCCAGTTCTGGATTATTTTATGGAGCTAATGTTTTCTGCAGAAGAAAATTATGGCCTTCTGAATCATATTAGAGCTTAGCACCATGAAAATTCGATCCCGGGACCTTGCAATATACTGTCAAAATCCTTACATTTTACCAGCTAAGTTAGTTGACAAGTATGATATTGCTTTAAGACAAGGATATGGTAACTGTCACACCTACATTTTACAAAGAAACCACTGGATTGGTTATTCTGTAATTAGTAAAAAAAATTACAGCAGAGATTATATACTATCCTCCAAACTATCGTATTTTTCAGACAATCAGAATCCATGTGCTAATCTGCTTTAGATAGTGTCCACGTCTGTGTGTCTGTGCTGATGGGATAAAAAGGAATTTATATACGAACAAATATTTGCAGACCGTAACACAAAGCGGAATCAAACAAAAATCACAATCAAATGAAACACCAAGATTTACGTGGAAAACCCCTCCAACTCGAAGGGTAAAAACCATGAGAAAAGCAAGAGAAAATTTACTATAAAAATAATGAACGTATAAATCTTAGAGACTCTTGCCCAAAACCCAAGTAACTATCACAAAAGAATGACAGAGATACAAGGATTATGTCACGATACACAATATCCAAAATCTTCCCAAATGATCACAGTAAAAATCCACTGCAAAACTGATCTAACCTGAGGTGAGAACACTGCTTAGATGATTAAGAGTAGCCTTTGCGTTGTACTTGTCTTCTTCCCTTTTCTCCTCTTGTTTTCCTATCCTCAACTGTCACTTCTGCTTCTCCCTTTTTCAACCATGTTCACAGCCATCGTTGCCCTCTTTTTTCAGCCATAGCCACCAAATCTAGGTTAAAAGTGTTAGGATTTAGGTTAAGAGAAAAGGGTCAGAGCTGTGGGTTTTATTAAAGCCTATTATGGGGTGAACAATGTGTTGTCCAACAACCTCCCCCTTTAGCCCATAAGGGAAGTTGTGCTATAACTCCTCAATGTGAAGTCATGCCGACCAGTCGCCGACACACCTCCTGCCTTTCTTTCGGTAAAGTCTTTGTCAACATGTTTGCCTCATTATCATATGTGTAAATTTTCTAAAGTTTTAACTGCTTTTCTTCAAGCACATTTCTAATATAGTGGTATCTGGCATTTATATGCTTTGATTTGGAATGAAATGCTGGGTTCTTAACAATTGTATGACGCTCTGGCTAGCACAATGCACCACATAGTTTTTCTGTTTTAGTCCTAATTCTTATAAGAATTCTTTCGTCCATAATATTTTTTTGCAAACCTCTATAGCAACAATATATTTTGCCTCTATGGTAGAGAGAGTAATGCACCTTTGCAATCTGGATTGCCATGACACAGCTCCCCCTGCAAAGTGAGTACAAGCCTGATGTGGACTTCCTTGTATCAATATCTCTTGTCATATCTGCATCTGTGTAACCTGTCAACACAGGTGGTCCACCTCCAAAGTTTAAATAAACTTTAGAGCTCCCTCTGAGATATCTAAAGATCCACTTTACTGCTGTCTAGTGCCCTTTGCCTTGATTTGCAAGGAATCTGCTTGCAACACCCACTGCATATGCGATGTCTGGCCTTGTACATACCATCGCGTACATTAAACTTTCGATTGTTGAAGCATAAGGAACCTTTTGCATTTTCTTCTTCTCCTCATCACTTGACAGACTCTGCTGTAAGCATAACTTGAAGTGACTCGAAAGAGGAGATCCAACTAGTTTTGCATTGCTCATACTGAACCTATCAAATACCTTCTCAATGTATTTCTCCTGTGACAATTAAATCTTCTTATTTTTTCTGTCACTAGAAATTTGCATGCCTATTATTTGTTTTGTTGGCCCCATGTCTTTCATTGCAAAGGACTCACTCAGTTCCTTCTTCAACTTGTCAGTTGCAGATCTATTTTTTCCAAGGATAAGCATGTCATCAACATAAAGTAAGAGAACAATAAAATCATCACCAAACCGTTTGATGTACATATAATGATTTGAAGTTCTTTTGTATTCATTTTCAATCGTAAATGAATTAAATTTTTTATACCACTGTCTTGGAGCTTGCTTCAGCCCATACAAGCTCTTCCTCAACTCGCAGACAAAATTTCTTTACTTTTGACTTTGAAACCTTCTGGTTGGTCCATATAAATTTTCTTCTCCAAATCACCATGAAGGAAAGCTGTCTTTACATCCAACTGTTTAACCTCCAAGTCCAGGTTAACAGCAATACCAAGAGCAACATGGATAGAAGACATTTTAACAACAGAAGAAAAAATCTTTTCAAAGTCAATACTTTTCTTTTGACCAAAGTCTTTCACAACTATTCTAGCTTTGTATTTTGGTTAAAAACAATATTCTTAAGTCTTCAACCTGAAAATCCACTTGTTTCTCAAGGCCTTACTTCCCTTTGATAGTTGCACCAAATTATACGTGTGATTCTTCTGCAGAGCATCCATCTCTTCCTGCATAGAAACTAACAACTTCTTTTTCTGCTCACTTTCAACTGTGTCCTGGTAACTCTCTAATTCACCTGCATCAGTAAGCATCACATACTCATGTGTATAGTATCTTCTGGAAGGTTAACATGGTCTAGAAGATCTTCTCAACTGAGGTTCTATAGGAAATTGCTCCTTATCTTCTCCCCGCTCAACATGTCTTGCAGGTATATCAACATAGGCTCTACACCGTCTTCTTGCATATTTCCCCCATCACCCTGATGTACTGGAGGAGTAACTAGATCACGGTCTGCTAATCTTTCTGCATAAGTCTTGGCTGGTGCTTCATTCTTCAAATCCTCAAGGGCTTGAATTCTCAAAGAAGACCACATCTCTGTTTCTAAACACCATATGCTTTTCTGGATCCTAAAGCCTATAACCAAACTGATCATATGAGTAGCCAAGAAAAATAAGCTCTTTTGTCTTACCATCCAGCTTGGACCTCTTATTGCTTGGAACATGTGCAAATGCACGACAACCAAATACTCTTAAGTGCCTATAAGAGACATCTTTCCCTGACCATACATGCTCTGCAACATCACCATCTAGAGCTATACAGGGTGACAAGTTGATCACATCAACTGCAGTCCTCAAAGTCTCATCTCGAAACTTTTTGGGTAACTTGGCATGTGAAAGCATACATATGATCTTTTCCATGATGGTGCTATTCATCCTCTCTGCAATTGCATTATCTTTGAGATGTACCAGAACTGTCATCTCATGTTGGATGTCATGTGACTGCAATAATCATTAAACAATCCTGTGTACTCACCACCATTATATGATCTTATTCATTTCAATTGTCTTTGTCTCCCTTTTAACTCTGGCATGAAACTCCTTGAAGACATTAATAACCTGATCTTTGGTCTTCATAGCATAGGCGTAAACTTTCTTGGAAGTCATTTATAAAAGTAGCAAAATAAAGTGCACAACTGTTACCAAGAACATTAATAGATCCACCAGGAGTTTTTGTTCTCCAAGTACTACGTACATCTGTATAGACACGGTCTAAGACATGTATTTTTCTAGACAAAGCAGCATTAATAAAGGAAACTCTATGTTGTTTATCATCCAAACAATCAATACAAGGGTTCAGACATGTACCTCTGAGGTCTGGCAATACCTCTCTCTTGGAAAGAACTTGCAACCCCTTCTCGCTTATGTATTCTAGTGGCTTATGCCACAACTCCATACTGAAGTCATTCTCTGTAGCATTCAATTGCTCACCACAAGCTTTAGCTTGTAATCCGTACAAAGTGTGATATTACTTCTCATTAGCTACAACAAGAGAACCCTTACTGAGCTTCCACTGCCCTCTGTGAAATATGATATCAAAGTCTTCATCATCTAGCCTTCCAACTTAAAGTAAATTCAACCTCAAGTCAATTACATGCCTCACATTCTTAAGCATCAATTTGCAGCCAAGGTTAGTTTTTATGTGGATAACACCCATGCCGATGATCTTTGTCATGCTATAGTTCCCATCTTGACAACACCAAAATTTTCAGACCTATAGGTAGCAAAGAACTCTCTCCGTGGTGTAGCATGATAAGAAGCACCTGTGTCAATTATCCACTTGAGATCCTGACATATACAAAAAAAAATATTATCAGAAGTAGACAAAATCAAATAGTCACCATCTTGCATTATAGTTGTGGTATTCTCTTTTGATTTTGTAGGCTCCACTTCTTTCCCCTTTTTCTTGCTCTTCTTTGGTTGCTTGCATTGTATCTTATAATGTACTTTCTCACCACAATTATAGCAAACAATATATTTTCTTGATCTTGATTTGCTTCTACCCATGAGTGAACCATTTCTATTATTGGATTTTGACCTTCCTATGTTCTCTGAGGCAAGTGTGTGTAAATCCATTGCAAAACTGATCTAACCTAAGGTGAGAACACTGCTTAGATGATTGAGAATAGTCTTTGCATTGTCTTTGTCTTCTTCCTTTTTCTCCTTCTCTTGTTTTCCTGCCGTCAACTGTCATTGCTGCTTCTTCATTTTTCTCAATCACATTCACACTCGTCGCTGCCCTCTTTGTTTAGCCATAGCCATCAAATCTAGGTTAAAAGAGTTAGGATTTAGGCTAAGAGAAAAGGGTCAGCGCTGTGGATTTTATTAACGCCCACTATAGGCTATCTTCCCAACGTGTGCTTCTTCATGGAAAGTCGTGAGACTCTCTTCGGTGGTGACAAAGGTAAAGGAATAAATTTTATAGTTATGGAACAATCTTTTTGATACATATGATGTTTGTGTTCAACTTGGTTACATCTATGTTCATGCACACGCCAATGTTCTAATGTGTGTGCACAATTTTGTATGGTCTCGCAACAAAATTTTTGATGTTTGGGTTTTTTAAGCAATGCTGTTTGGATCAGCATATAACAACATGTTATTCCAAGAAATTAAATGTCTTCTTCACTAAAGCAGACAATGCATAAATGTTCCAAAGGATGGTAGACGCCTGCTATATGGTTGTCTCAAAAAATGTTCACCATGCTTAAGATCATCATCATAATTCGTATCTGTTTCTATGTTGTCTTTCAATTCTTCTTAGCTAAAGCACATAAAAAATGGTCTTTTATGCCTCTACCAGTGTCACAATATACTCCCCTCCCTCTTTTGTATTTAGGCACACTAGTAAAAGGTTTTTATCTTTGTTATTAATGCTTGGTTTTATTCATTCTTGCAAAACTTGGAACCCGAGCAGAAGATGCCAACGATACAGGTAAAACTAACATCCAATATTTAATTACCGTCTACATAATTTTCTATTAATTTCTCATGCTTTCCTCAGTTGTGGAGGGACTCTCAGAACCAAGCAGAGGTAATTGCTGGATACAAGGCATGGATGGTTGTCGATGATGTTCGTCTGATGATTGATAATGAGGATTGATCTGGTGCTCTCTCTCTCTCTCTCTCTCTCCCCCCACCCCTCCCCCTCATACAGTCTTTTGTACTGCTTTGTCCTGTTTGATGGAGATAGGGAGGAATAGCCACTTGGTTTCATTGAGATCAATTAAAGTTGCACGGTTGGTAATGTTGTAGGATGAACTCGAGTTACAAGTTATTACGTGATGTCATTCTTTGCCACCAACTCAATCCATTGTTTTGTCTTTCAAATTCTTTTTTTTTTTTCTTCTTCTTCTTTTTACTCCTACATAGCATGTTGAAACCTAATAAAAGGTTCTTCTGTATTATGTATGATCAATGAATGATACTGGGTAACGTTTACAGGGATTTGCAAAGCCTTGGGGAAACCACAGTAATAACCTTCCTGCGCACCAACAGGGTTACCAGCCGCACGGCAGGCAGTTCGCGGGGCCCGCTGCTTTTTTTTTTTAATTTTTGGGTTTCGTGCTACATTTGTCCTGTCGCGTGAGTCCGGTGAAGGGACGGGTGGGACATACGAGTGTGCTCGCATCAAAAGGCCGGGAAATCGACGCTTGAGATCAACTGATGATTCACCAAACGACCGGCTGATATGTCCCATCCATCCATCCACTTGGACGTGTACGTCTCATCCTTCCCTTTTACCACCTGTTATTTAACTTTGAATCGTATCGAAAAAAGAACCAACTTCTTGCAGCTCATATGTGTTTATATATATATATAAAAAAAGAAAAATGTGTGGTACCAAAAAAATAAATAAATAAATAAATGTCAACTAAAGGATGCAAACCCAACTGTTTCAGATAAAAGTGACTTTGGGCGTTCAACTATGTACCAGTTGGGACACACTTTCTAGGAAAGTGCCGAGTTGCCATGTTTTTTGGACTAGAAACATTATTCCTACATGTTACCATCTAATCACTGCATCTTTTATTTTAATCTTCGATACCCAAAAAGCCTTGAATTTTAGGTTAAAGTAGACACCAGATCATTTGGTCATATTAATTGTAGCAAATATAAGTTCATATAGCTATTTGGAAAAATCCATCATCTAGGAAAATGAGGTCGATGATCGACTTGATTCAATTATATATTTTTGATCAATGATAAATTTCACTTCTTGTTATTAAAAAAAAAAGAAAAGAAAAGCCGAGAATGAAAATGAAATCAAATTTGTTTATAACTTTTTTTCTTTCCACATTCTGGATTATAAGATTGTAAGCAGCTACTGAAAGGGGGTTGGTTATATTGGCTTTATTCTTCTAAGTTTTACATATCTTTCCAGATAGATATAGGTAGCAGGACTTTCCAATGAGTAGAATTCAACTACTGAAGCTCCTATTTTGCTTGCAAGTCATATGATTCTTACTCTGTTGGCCATCAGCCATGGCAGAATAACTACACATTGCAGCCATATCCATCTTGTACTTTCTCCTGCACTAATCTCAGCTATTCTTCACTCCTCTCTAAGCTGACATTCTCAAAAAACAAATAACAATAATTTAGATCGCTTATGACACCCTAACAAAATCCATCTTGCACTTTCTCCTGCACTAATCTCAGATATTAATAGATTGCTTATGACACCCTAACAAAATCATAAAAAAGACCACCCAACCAGGCTGTCATGGTCTCTATCATTTGGCTGCCACAGTCTCCATTTTCTAATGCATCATTTATGCCTGTCATCCTTGTGATGAAGCACACAATGCTGTGATGAGGTATCATTGGCTTTTACTAAGAGTGTTGATCGAGTGCTTTCCAGCTGCAAGTGCAATTTGCTGCCTAATTAATATCAACTGGGCTCATATTACCATCCAAACCTTCTCCTTTCCGATGGCACCAAAGTTCATGATGCTGTCTTCTCTCTTCCACATTCCAAGAGGCACAGTGATCAGAATAGTTCCACTCCTATTGTGGATAGCTTTCAGATACATTGTTCCGCAAAATCGAAGCTGAAGCATCACTATAAAGATTACAACTGCATCCACACACTACACTGTTCAAGATCTGGTCCACAGTGCTCTCTGATTTCAGACAGGACCTTGACTTGTGTCTCAATTTCAATGTTTATAGTTGGCATGATAAGTGCCTCCTGAGCTCTGTCCTCTTTTTCCACAACTAAGTGCAGGGTGGGATGTCCCCACAGTGGCATCTCCATTTCAGCAGGAGATATGGAGCACTCTTTTCATGAGACCAGCAAGGAGGACCCTGATAAGGTGGAACCTGTTATCTCATGTCATTTCTTGCTTGGTTAGGCTTGTCCTGCAATCCTCAGGTCCTCTAGCATGCGGATGAACCATAGTCAGAAGATGCAACAAGGACTCACCATGGTAGTTGGTGTATCAAACTCATCAACAATGGGCATCCAAAATCTTATCTGATAATTCTACACATTAAATATTATAAATTTGATTCATTTACTTGAGAAAGAGTTTGAAACCATGTCTAATATCTTTTTTAAACTTAAAAATATTGATCATATAATAGTATATTCTTAGTAAAAATTAAAAATTTAAAAACTTCATCTAATAAATTTTAATATCAACTAGCTTAATCAGTGGGTTTAGAACCCACCATCACTACTTACCTTTAAAAAAAAAAGGGTGTATCTAGTACATGAGGCTCTCGTCAATATGGGATTTAGGAAAGGTGTAATCTTATCGTCGTCGTCACTATTTACGTTCAAGAGAGAACAAAAACTAGAAAAAAAAATATTAAGACATTTATAGAGAAGAACATACTCATCATTTGCTCAATGCATTAGTGGGTGCGAGCCTGATATTGTGACGATGGCTCATCTCTCACAGGGAATATAATGCATCCTACGTGAGGAAGAAAGGATCGAACAATGCACTCAATTTTGCTCAGTTTTTCCATGCCCACCATCGTCTCACCAGGAACCAAAGCATGTCTTGGAGATTTCTTTTGCAAGGGTGAACAATATGTTCTCTGGACCTGCAGTCCAAGAGCTTTATCCTCTCTCTCTCTCTCTCTCTCTCTTCTGCCACCCCATCGTTACTTCTTCCTCCCTCCTTCAGTATCCTTTCTTTGTTGGGGCATGAAGCGTGATAGGAGATGATGAATATGAGGGGAGATGCAGTTGGTAGATGCCTTCTATATAGGCTTATATAGAAAAAACTTATTCTCCACCGTGAATTCCTTTCCTTACCCTTAAAGAAGTTTCAGATCATGATATGTAGCAGAGAGTACAAAATTCCATTCCATGGCTGTAATTGGAAATATTTATGTGTGTATATAAAGGAATGTTTGTGGTTGGAAATCTGTCATTGACTTTCTTGTCTATGGAACTCTGGTCAGAAGTTAGATTGTCAAACATCAGAAGATGAACACCATTTTAATGCATGTAGAAGTAGGATAACATGACGGGAAACATGGAGTTGTGAGAAGAGGGAACGAAGGGAAAAGGACACAGCCACACCACCAACAACACCACTCGCATGTCTTATTCAACCACTACACCACCAAGCACACAAAAGGAAAGTGCAGGCGCAGCAGCGTCTCTTCTCAGCATTTCTGCGGAGGAGCGATGTTGCACTTGGCGGGGAGCTGCATGGCCTGCTTGGGGTCGATGCCGAGGTAGGGCAGTAGGTCGGAGTTCTTGTAGGAGCAGAGGCACGGCAGGTCGGCCTGCTTCAACGCCGTGCAGCAGGCCTCGGTCGGCTTCTCCTCCGGCTTCACCGTCGCGATGCACGGCTTGCACGCCGCCAGCCCCACCTGGGTCATATTGCACAGGCTCTGGCCCGCCGCCGCCGTGGTGGATGCCGCCACCAGCAGGAGAACCATCGCCATTGCGACCACCACAGCCCTAAGCTTCAACTCCATCGCTCTCTCTCCCTCTTTGCTCCTCGGGTCGGATTGCCACCACAAGAGGCAGTACGGGAGATATGTAGTGCTGGTGCAATATGGATCCCGTGACTGTGGTTTGTTCGGATCTGGGGGTCACGAGACGGCTTCGGAAGCCGCACGATTGATACCGTGCGCTGCTGCGTGTTCTTTGTACTGGTGGATGGGGCGTGCTGCCAAGCAGCGGGGATCTGTCTGTAGTATGAGACGCCCGCCTGTACTGCATATGCGAAGGCTGCTACTGCTGCTGCTGAAGGTGGAAGAAAGTTGACACACTTCCCCATGGCGGATAAACTTACATCACTTTGTCTGCTCGTGAGTTCGGGGAGAGGCTTCATCAGAACAAAATCCAGCAGCTGGTTGTGTTCTCATCAGATTGTACACAGCAACAAAAATCCAATACATTGCATGCATGTGCTGATTCTTTTAGGATATGAGGAAGAAGATAGAGTCGCTAACCTGCGCTCTCGATCTGGTGGATTCATTCAATACATTGAGCGTCAATCCATGGAAGCTTAGTTGTGCTCGGCCTGCAACTCATTGCTCTGCGCATGCTGGACCCACTTGCACTGGGCCTGTCGTGGGCCACAAACAATGAGCCGAAGAGATGGCCGCACCTATAACACCAGTTTGTGGGCCGCGTTCCCTACTACCAGGGTTCGGGCGGCGGCTCCTCCTCTTCCCTTCTCATGGTTAGCAAGCTAGGGTTTTACTAGGGTTTCCGTGGCTCCTCCTCAGCTTTGCCGGATAACTCATAGTTTGTCTACACGACTCGTTCGCTCTCGGCCGCTTCAAGATGAGTGTGAGCTTTCCCAACATTAGAGACCTCCTCGCATCCTTCAGCCCCTCTTTGGACTTCTTCGCCATATCTTCCGGCGACGGTCGAATTAAGGTTGTCCGATCCCCCAACTTCCTGCTTAATGTTGTGATTTCTTCTCATGTTGTTGAGCTTTGCCCGATTTAGGTGGTAAAAAATTGAAATTTGGTTCGTGTTTACTGTTCTTGGACTTGAATTTTGGCCGCAGATATGGGACACCATAAAGGGTCAGTTGCAGACCGAGTTTTCCGATATTGCACCTTCTGATCCCTCGAGCTTGCTGTCTCAGCCGAAAAGTGGGCACCTTTCTCTCGACTATACTTGCATGAAATGGGTTCAACTAGAAAAAAAGGTTTTTTTTTTCCTTCTCGTCGTTACCAAAAAGAAAAAACCTTAAGTTATGAATTTATTGATATATTTGGTGTCTGCTGGTGATTCTGCCCGTATTGATGTCTCTTTGATTTCTGCCTTGCAAGAGGAAAAAAAAACCAGGAAATTCTATTTTGGTCTTGGGAACGGGCAATGGTGATATTCTGGCACTGGATGTTTCTGCTGGTCAGTTGAGGTGGAAAGTCAGCGACTGTCATCCTGGGTGAGGTTTACATCCAAAGGACTATGCTAGGTTTTTTTTTTGTGTAAATTAGTTTGGTTTGTGGAGGGGATAATATATGTTACTGAAACAAGATTGATGGCATTACATAAATTTATGTATTCATAGTAAATTCCACATTTTTCATAGTTCTAAGTTTTATTACATGATCAGTGTAATATCATTAGATGATCAGATTCTGTGTTACCTCACTTATCTTCTTCTATGATAAATTAGTTTGCACCTTAAAATCTATATTACCTGCTCATTGAGTATTCGTTATGCTATTTTCCCACCCTGTTGTATGACTCTTTATTAACAATGATATTGAGAACAAGCATTCCATCTGTTGCATCAATTAATAATCAGCTTTTTCAGGACCTCCACACTGCTGTGTTGTATGGTTATGCCCATGCGTTCTGCATAACACACGCTTAGTGGATCAATTTCCTCCTAACTTCTATAACCCAGGATAATTCTTCTTCTGTTTTTCTAGTTTATCTTTTTTCTCTCTCTCTTTGGCTATTGCAACTTTTCTTCTCAATACTCAATTGAATTAAATTTGCTTTTCACCATGCTTTTGATTTTGATCTTGACTAGGTAGAATGTATCCTGTATTATACTCTTTGCTTTATCTTGAGAACTCTCCTTAAGGATTCCGTGGATTTCTAGATTCCTTTTTTGTGGCTCACCTGAAAACAGTCAATTAATTGAGTTAATCCTTTTTTTTGGAAAACAGTTGCTCTGCCAAAATTGATGACATTCATTATAATTCAGAATTTAAATCTGCTGGCAGAAATGGAGGTCCTTGTTTGATGTTCATGGTTTAATATAGTTGAATCTTCTAATGAGATTGGTACCTTGATTTCATTTCACATATCTTTGATGAAACATATCTTTTGCATGATACACTGATAAGTGAACTCTAGTTGGATCCTTTCTGATCACAGTTTGTATAAGACAAAATATAGCTTTCAACTAAATCATTTCTAAATTGCAAAGTGAGTTATATGTTGAACTAGGGATATTATTATAAGTGTTATTTTCCCAACTATGATTCTTTATTCTCTGTGACTTTTTCAGATACAGTTCTTTGTATAAAAGGATCTAATTTTCTTTGTTCCTTTCATATGATTTTTTCTTCTTGCATAAATTCTATGATTGTATGCTTAATGGCAGAGTTGATAAATGGCAGGGGTGTTACCGCTGTTTCTTATTCCATGCTTCGTCGATATGTATACACAACAGGTGTTGATGGTATGGTTTGCCAGATTGATACATCAACAGGGAGCATACTAGGCAGATTTAGAGCATTTACAAAACCAATATCTTCTATGTCAGTTTCTGCTGGTAAGGCTTCGTATATTGAAGCTGAATGCTTTTGGTTTGTTTATCGTGGTTTTAGTTATGGCTTTATATCATTATGTATGTTCATCATAGATTGGGGAAGGTTGTGTATTGCATCCAAGAATACGATTTTATGTTATGGCACAGATGTTATTTTATCTTTACTATACCATTACCATGTTATCACATTCATTTTTTCTTGGTTGTAAAAACTCTCAATCCATTTTGGGAAGAATTTGTAGGATATTGACACTTTAGAAAGTGTTCCAAGTTATTGAGACTTCAGAAAGTACTCCTAGTATTTACCTAGGAACTGCTTGTAGATGCTTCTCCTCTTGAAAGTTGGCCATTTGGACTCTGCATCAGTTGCTCCAGCAGTAACTAGTGCCTGAAATGTGGGAGACTATATAATTTCATGTATAAGCTGCATATTTTATGAGGAACAGAGTACTTTACAATGCACAGCAACCCCACTGTTCATAAATTTCGTGAAAAGGTTCAGTTATAGGCCATCAACCAGCCAGCACCTGTCGTAGCTACTGTTGTTTCTTCCCTTGTGTAATTAATTAATCTTTGTCAAGCTAAATTTGTTGATTCATTATAATTAATTTATTGGAAGCCATATGGACTTGTTTCAAGGCATACTTGGTATCATCATTAATTTAACTGGCCATTTGATTAGATACTAGTTCATAATTCTCCAGTATTTAGGTAGGAGCTGCATATGACATTTCTTTCAATTAAAATATGCACTTTGAAGAGTTAAAGTACATTTATGAATTATGGTTGGCATGTTGTTTAAAACTTTTGCACTGGCCTGCCAATAACTGTTATTAAGCTGCAATTGTTTCAAACCGACAAATGTTAATTAAGTTTGTATATTGGCAACTTATAGTTCAAAAGTTGATCATGATGCTCAGGGTGTACTTGAAGTGGCTCTTGGAAACTAAGATGTTCTCTTCACATAATTAAATTAGTTTTATATTATTTTGATATTGAAATTAATGCACATTTGCCATATTTGCATATTCTTATTTCCTTTTAAAGCAAGGTTTTCCTTACCGAGTGGTAAGGCCTGCATCACCAGATATACAGGTCCGGCTTGACCGGTACGTGGACTGTCCGCTATCGGACGGTATCGCTAAAATCGGCCGTCGGCGATTGATTTCGGCCGTTGGCGGTCGATTAAAGAAGAAAAAGGAAAAAGAAGAAGAGGAAAAGAAGAAAGAAGTACTTGGCCACCGTCCTCGCCTGCGTGCCCTCGCCTACGCGCCCTCACCGCCCGCGGGTTGCCCATGAGACGTCGCCCCTTCGCAGTCCGCGGGCTACTATCGTCCCCACGTGGGGAGACGAAACGTCTTCCTGCGCTGGGAGAGAGATCGAGGCGACGTCGTCCATTTATTTCTTTTTTAAATATTTTTAATATTTTAATATAATATTATATTATATAATATTATAAATAATTTAATAATACCGGGCAGTATGCACTGTGCATACTGCCATGGTACCGGTACTGTTCCAGTACCGATACAATGTTGGTATGTTGGTTCGGACTGGTAAGTAAAACGTTATTTTAAAGTATTATTTTGAGGTAGTATGAAGTGCTTAAATATAGTCTGATGTGTCTATTTTTGGATTACATTCCTCCATTTATCAAATGCAATTTGAAATGCTAAAAATGGAGACACAAAGATTATTTTTGCCAAAAGTTTTCTTTATTATTAGTGTTATCAAGTTGCATCTACTTTCCAACCAACAAATGGTATCAAGTTGGTGTATTGGCAACATATAATTTAGAAACTGATCATGATGCCCATGGTTCTTTTGAGATGGCCGTTAAAACTTGTTTTCGCATCAGTTGGGTTTCTGATTTATTGGAATGAAACCTAAGGTAAATTTGCCATTATATCTGCATAGTTTCATTTCTCTTTTTAAAGTAACATTTAATTCTGAGGTGGAGCAACAGTCTTGTGCATAATTTTATTTAGTGAAAGTATATTACATGCTAATTTGGCGAGATTACTATGTATGGATTGATATACTGTAATCTATGACCAGTTAGTGGATTGTTGTTTATGAACACAATTCAAGTATCAACATCAATGTACTTTCTGCATTATGTCAAAGGACATTTTGTTCCTGATTCTATGTTTTTGTGGTGTTCAATATTCATGGGTATATAAGGCTTTACAAGAATAAAGGTCCTTCATTTATTCTGAAGGCATATCTGAAACAAATGCACCATCATTAAGCTTTATGAACATGACAGATAACCTAGTCTCTATTTCCTTTAATGAAAAAAAATGATATTTATATAACTGAACTTATGATCTAATTTTTAGATGGTAAAATATTGGCCGCCGCTGCTGGTCAGTTGAAAACTTTCAATTGCTCAGATAACAAAAAGATACAGAAGTTTCCTGGACATCCGGTATGTTATATTCTTGCAACATGTATCATCCTTTCTTTTATTCCGTGTCCTTTGTATTCTTTTCTTCTTTCATTTCATCCTCATTATATGCCTTGTTTGTCATTTTAATCAACTTGACTAATCACCACAAAGTTGTCTAGGTGGCTGTTCGATGCATGATTTTCAGTGAAGATGGCCAATACATTGTGACATCTGGAGTTGGTGAGAGACATGTTGCCATATGGAAAGTGGGCAGTGGTAAAAAACAATCTTCCATATGTATCCTCTCAATGGATCATCCAGCCATTTTTCTTGATTGCAAAAAGTTCGATAATGATGGTAAGGATGGAGAGGGACTATCTGTGTTGGCCATCTCGGAAATGGGTGTCTGTTATTTTTGGTGCGGAGGTAGCATTGAGGAATTGAGTAATAGTCAACCTACAAGAATCTCAGTTTTTCTGGAGTCAAAAAAGAAATTTGATATGGCAATATATTCTGCAAAACTTCTAGATGTACCCAAACCTGCTTCTGGGCAAGTATTTGTTGCTTATGGTTCACTGGTAAAGCCATCATTTCAGAAACTCTTGGTGCAGTATGGTGTTGACATAAAATTAGGTGACTTCAAAGGCGGTGTTCTTATACCAATTGACAGCTTTTCGATCTCTCAGAAAGGACAAACTATGGACTTGAAAGGTATGCTATACATATTACCTAAAAGGGACTATGTTATTATGCGATGAATACTTTTAGCTTAAAAACATGAACAACGCTTATTGCAAATTAGTAGAGTATCATAGTTCCATATTATAATGCCTAATGACATTTTATTACTTGGTCTTTTTTCACTATGGAATTCTTTTTTGTACTATTTTTATATCTTCTAGAGGTGCTAAATTTGTATGTTGCAGAAACAGTGACTGCACTTGATCGAGCAAATGCAGAAGATGCTATTCTTCCAGTTCCCAAACTATATGCACAGGATAAGAAAAGAAAGCACAATGTGACACAATTGATTACAGATATCAAGAACGTGGAGGTCGATCCAATTATCAATAAGAACAAGGCTCGGTCTGCACATAGAAAAGGTAATACTTTTTCATAATGTTGAGAATGGTAGTGAAATTGCAGGTATTTATTTATTGAAATGTATAGTGAAGACCTGGAAGAATAATCATAATTAAGTCAGTATGATTGTTGTTGTTATTGCTAATACTCAAAACAGATTTTTGCCAAATCATCCACTTGTTTTCTGATCCTACTTATAGCTCCACCAGTGTTCGTTGGTTTAACGAACTTAGATCGCATCAACTCTTGTGGTTGCAAACTGCTTATGTGGTCTATTTTCTCCATTGTAAAATTTGCCTTGGGATATGTCTGTCATTAGGTCAAAGGATGATTATATAGTTTGGATTCTTTTTTCTAAGCTTCCTCAACATAGTATCCTGATTCCTACTTGTAATTCTTTGATGATCATGGTGATGAACCGATGATAGTTTAGTTTCAGTAAGTTATTGTCTTGTTTTGGAGGAATGGTTACACAACATTATGGCTTATCTTTAGCAAATTAATTCATGGGAAGGATCAAACATGCAGATGTTGAAAGATTATTTTATTAAGTGTAGTATATGGCAAAGGTGTATAAAACATTGCATATGGAGTTTGATGTAGTTGAATTTCGTCCTGCCATCAGTTTGAGAATATATTGAACAAGGTGCAACATCATATCTGATATCTGTGGCTTGCGTGATATTGTGATCGGATATGCAGTTGCTTCATAAATGCTATACAAAGGTATCATGCTGGCTATCATCCTTATATTTCTACATAAGGCTAATTAGTTCTTAACGAGGTTATTAGAAATGACATTAGATGCTACTTCATTTCAAGGGATAATAGAAGCCACTACAGAATTATTTTTTAACTGTAGAGTTACGGAAAAATAAAAGATTGTCTAACATGTTTAAGGCTGATAGTGGCCTGTTATGTATAGTATTCTAGTAACTATTCCCAAATTACTAGCTAAAACATTATAGAAAAGAAAACATTCCTTTTGACGGACCAGTCTTGGCATATATTGTGTCTTGCTGTCGGTGTTCTATTTTTTCATTGCAGTCCCTCATCAGTTAGTTATTAGGAACTGCTAAACTCCCTATCTGACTTGAGTAAATCCTGCATATGTCATGAGAGACATGGCTTCTGAGCGAGTCATGGTCAATGCATGAGACAGCACTAGTGGGGCTTGATATGCATGAGATGGAATACAAGAGTTGTGGCTAGCAAGTGTGTGGTGGAAAGGGTGTGGGCCATGTTCAATGAACACTCCTTAATGATAGACATTTATGACTATTTGAAAGCCATTGTTGGAAAGCTTGATTTTGGCCCAAAAAAGGCTGGCTGGGCTTGCAATATCATATTAGTCCCGAGTTGAAGGAAGGTGGGCCACATCATTACATAATTGTCTTATAAATAAACATGCTTGTATGCCCATAAGTTTTATGGTTGGATGTTCTCTTTATTTGTCTATGCAATCATAACACTTCAACTAGAATCTTATTTACCAGTTTATTGTTTTGGAGGTTGTTTCTCTTCTTCCAATTGTAGGAACACGATATAGAGGCATCACTTCTAACATAGTGAACCTTCTTTCTTTATATTTTGGATAAAAGTTTCTGTTCTTCCTAGCAATTTTTTTATTAATAATGAAAGAAAGTAAGTTGAGCTAGAGGTTAAAAGCAAAGAAAGGATTGAATAACATAAAATTATTTTATTTTGTTTGTAGTACTGGAATAGATTTTCAGCATATTGAATACAATTCATCAGATGCCCTCTTGTTCAAAGTCTCTTATTGGAAGGAAAAAACCAAGATGAAGCTTCTCTTTGTTTTCTCTTCATTTTTCCATGGAACTTCATAGTCATTTTCCAGGCAATGATTGAAGTTTGACCTTTTGTCTCTTTTTATCAATACATTACTTTTTCTTTAAATGCATAAATTCAGGACTCATTAATATTTTTAATACTGGTTCAAGTACTAATTTTCAATATGAATTATGATCCCAGTAAGATCTTCTGAAATGAGATTAAATGCTTTGTTCGTGTATAGTCAAGCTCTCAAGTTGGTTGGCTTTTGCATGTAACTTCCAAAATCAATTTTTCATATCTAAGTCCAAATCTAAATTTGTTCACTGGTGCAGTTGTTCTGCAAAGAATGGAAGAGGATGATACTGTATGCATAGAGGATAGACTAAAGGCATTGGGGATTGTCACCGAAAAAGTTGATCTCAGGACAAAAGATCATGCCAGTGATCCTACTAATACTGTTCTGGATATATGTAGTGGGGGGATAATATCAGTTGATGTAAAAATGCCTCCTAAGAAGGTTTGTGTCTCTAATATGGTTAGTCATAAGATTTAACAAGTAAATTATTGATAAAAATAGTAGCTGTATATGCTGTATTGAGATTATCTAGCTGTAAAAGCTGACTGTGTCTTTCTCATATGAGTAGATAAGGGCTCATATCTCATCCATGAGCTCCATTGATGCTTGCAAATCTCTCGAAATCCTCATATCTTCTTTGAAAACAAGGTATGAAAGCTTTTACTTCTATATATTCTTGTATTTTTTATGCTTGAATTTTGGGGCTCTATTCCAAGAATCTGATTCGGTCATTTTCCATCCATAAAATGATTTGTAATTACTAGGCAGTTGCCCCTGAGTTATGTTTGTTTTAATTTCTTATGAACATTTCTAAAGATGGATTGAGAAATGGGGTGGGTGGTTTTGTAACTCTCTTAGGATTATTGTTCTGATATCAATATCTATGCATATGCAATCTTAACCATACAAGGCAAAAATATTTTCAGTATTGATTGATTTAAATATCACACCTTCTCTAAGCGATATGGAGAATGTGCCTTGTCATGCATCCTATTTGCCCTTTTACCTTCTACATACTAGAGCGAGCCATTATGAGAGCTTCGGTCACTATCTTTATCCCTTTTAGTTAAGTTGGATGTACAAGAAGATCAATAGGGAAATGTTCTATATAATTTATATTAATTATTCAACATGATGAAGAGATTGATGAAGATATTATTTTAAAATAAGAACCGGATGGATAAAGTAGAGAAGGACATTAGAAATTTTATGTGATCATTGGTCACCTTTTATGTAAGACAAGTGTTAGACCCATGGATCATCGTTTTGCCTGGACCAGTATGAAACGGGCGGTAAGTTGAGCTCCTGAACAGCATGCAACCAAGGTGGGTTGGATTAGATTAAGGGTTAACCATTACCAACTTTCTTTATTAATGACTCAACATAATTTGACAAACCAAACCCCAAAAACCAACTGAAATCTTGGTCAAATTTATTTTACCCTGAAAAGATGGGCTCGGACTGTTAGGGCTGGGTAGCTTCATAGTATGTGTTTGGTTATATTGCAATATAGAGGTTAAACTATGGAGTAAAATTGCTTTATTGCTTTTTTACTATATTTTATATGTCAAGAAACCGTTACATAGTCAAATGCACAATAGTTGTGCTTCAATCCCAAGTCCTGTTTTACATTGATTAACAATATACATTATTTTATCATATAGAAAATTTCCTGATAACCTACTTTTGTCTTTGTTGTCACCGTCTTATTGTTGGCCTTGTTTTTGCATCATGACAAATAAGAATTCAGAATAACAGATATTTCTAGGTAGGATTTAATTTTTGATGTCAACTTCCCCTGCCAACAAGTCTCTGGTGCACAATGTGCTAGTGTCCATGCTGTGCAATGTGGCAAAATGACTGGTGTGCTGCTTTATTGAGGTAAAAAATACTGCATATAGATAGAGCTTCCATGACCTCTTAGAATTCTCTTTTCTAGATTGGGGCTCGAGCTGGTTGTCTCTCTTGGCTTTGGCATGATCTTCTGCCCTTCCCTAACGTCCCATTCAGTGGAGACAGCAAAAGAAACAGTAGAACATCAGGTTGTGTGAGTCCTATCCTTTTCCTAAAACCCTAAAACAAATGATATTGATGATTGTTATTTTACCCTTTAGTTGGACTCATCTCCAAGGGCAAGTCTGCACATAACATGTGATATAAACTGGAGGTTCATTCTTGGTTCTAAATAGGTTGCTGCCCCTTTCTGGTTCTGTTGATAGCCTAAAAGTATTTAGATGAGTATTTGAGAAGTTACTTGTGGTAATATCACTAAATCATGATCCTGGTTCCAGGTACTTGAAAAGGAAATTTAAAGAGAATTTTGGTTGGGTCTGGCTGTAACAATATGCTAGAATTGCCCCACATTCCAGGGTCTCCACAGCATCAGTCACACAATCCACTAGCTTCATAATTTTAACTAGCGATAAAGTCTAATTTATATACTTTGGATGGATATTATGACTTCTATTAATCTAATTGTACAACCAGTTGTTCTGAATTTGGGAGACTTTAAACACAACAGTCATCATAAATCAATCCTAGAAAACAGAATTAGTACCTCAAGAAATATTCCTGTATGGCACACACTTCTGAAGGTGCTATTATTTTTTCCATGCCGACTACTTAGGCTGCAATCACTGTCAAGTGCCAAAGATTTGTTCCTTAGTTCGGGAAAGTGTCATCTACATCATCTATATAACTCACGTCTGTTAGCCTGTCAGCATCCACCCCAGCTTATAGTATAACCTTTTTCAATATTTCTGTCACACTGCTGCTTGTAGAATTGTATCACTGGATTAAATTGAACTGCATGCTGATGCCTAGTAAACAACTTAATTTTTCTTCGACAGTTCAGTCAGTTCCAAGCATATTCTTCCATGGATATATTACATTCTAGTCAACCATGGTCAATTTATCATATCTCAAGATTCATCAGTCCAAATGCTTGATGATCTACACAAGGTATACCCAGATGCATTCTTGCATATTATTTTCCTGTTGATTTGTTCCTTGTATACAAGCCTATGTGGTATACCTCTTAGGTTCTAAATTGTTTATGTGCAGTCATAATTCTATCATTTTTCCTTTTATTTTTTATTTTAAATCAGGTTCATTTAAATTTGAACTTGAAAATCTTATAGCATCTTCATTTATTCAATCACCTTACTGTAAACTGCAAAGCTATACTCAAATAACATAGTCGTATGTTGGTTGCCCATTCTTGTTTTACATGGTATTGAATTTTCTCTGCGGCAGATGACAAAATTGAAATGTGCGGCTATTGAACCTTTATTAAAGCTATCTGGTAGATTTCGACTGATCATGACACAGGTAGGTAGTACTGTACTCTCATTGTATAAACTATGTGAACTGTTAGGTTCTTCTAACATGGTTGATTCTGTTTCAGATCGATAAAGCTGCTGGAAAGAAAGCATCCATGGATGAGCATCATGGTGAAGGTGACAAAATGTTAGATGAAGATGAAGATTATGTTGATGCCGAAGAAGACGATGACGAAGATGAAGAAATCGATGAAATGGTGTATGGAGAAGACGAAAGCGGTAGTGATGAGGATGACCAGCATCAGACATGAACAGTAGCCTGCTAAGTTTTTGTGCCTGCATCTTTAGGATCTGGCCACAATTTTGTATTCTTGTATCTGGATAGTGAGAAATGATTCTAAACTTTTGTATCCTTGACAAGTTACAAAGAATTTGTTATAATTTAATTCTGATATTTTTCTCATGGCATATTTGCTGAGATGAATAGTCGTTGAGTCTGGGGGTACAGCTTCTGTGATTTCATGGTAATCCATTGACTGGTTAGCTGCATGATATCTATCTAAATTGTTAACTGAATCACCCGACTTGGTCAACTAGAAAAAGTCGACTTCTCTTTAGTTTACCAGAAGGAATTGGCCAAGTTTGACCTCAAGGCTTATTGATGGGAAGGCACAGCGTGTAAGTAATTTTGTTGTATACTTTATAGTTTCTAGAAAAAAGATGTTTCTAGAAACACGTTGACTCTGAATGGCATGCTCATGTTGACCCCATCTGCCAACTTCAAAGTTGTTGCCACTGCACTTGTTGCTGAAGATTAGGAAAAACAAAAACATAAATCATGGAACTTACAACTTCAAAGTTGTTTAGGATGATTTCAATTCTTGGTTTTGTTTTTGAACTGTGATGAGCATCAAGACTCAAGACATCCTTGATAACATCATCAAGGAGGTCAAGCTGGCCATGTTGGACCAGCTCAGACTTGGGGGGTTTGAACCTTTAAATTCAACCTAGTTGAATGATTCTAGTCAACTTTGTATTTGTTCCAATTAATATAAACAATATCTGATTAGTATTTGTCTCCCTGAACCATTGTAGCAATGAAATTACCACTTGATGCAATTACTGAACCTGAAAAGGGAGAAAATAATAATAATAATTAGGGGATTGTGTCTTATAACTTTGGCATACAGAATAGTTTTCTATTTTTTTTTTTTTTTTTTGAGGGAGAGCTTAGTGATATACTCAAAATGATTTCTTGTTCATTGATAATTTAGCATGTAAAACACTGATTTCCATATAATTAAGGTTATAATACATTATTTTCATGCAGATCTTAATCTTCTCATTTTCTTATCACAACAAAAGATACAAAATTTGCTATTTTTTTAATATTTATGAAATTTAAAAATTTGACCTTTTTCTTTTCCAAAAAATATTTTATTAAATCAATTTTCTATTATTTTGACCAAAAAATAGACTTTTTCATCTGATTTTTCTCTTTAAAATAATACTTAAAAGAAATGTTAAAGTGCCGCACTGCTTTCCATTTCTCCTTCCTTCCTTTCTTCGCCCTTTCCGCTCGTCTTCCTCCTCCAGTAATATTCACAGCCATTGCCGGCTCTCCCTCTTTCTCTCTCGCTCTCTCTCTCTCTCTCTCTCTCTCTCTCTCTCTCTCTCTCCATCGATCCCTAATCGATCGACCAATGCGAACATCAGCATCGGAAGAGATCGGTGGGTAGATATCAGCGATGCCGAGCGTGGCCGTGAAACTATACAGCATCATCTTCAAGATCCTCCTCAAGCACAAGCTTCAATTGCTCCACCAGGCGGCGGCTGAGGGTGCGACCACCCCCTTCGGCATCACCTCCCGCCCCGACGAGTCAGCCGTCCCTGCCAACCCCTCCTTCGGCCCCGACGGCGTCGCCACCAAGGACATCCACGTCGACCCCCTCACCTCCCTCTCGCTCCGCCTCTTCCTCCCAGACTCCTCCCTCGACCGCGCCCCCCGCGACAACGGCGGTGCCTACGGGGGGTACCTCCCCTCCGTGGCCGACCCGCATCGCCGGTCGGCCGGGCCTCGGAAGCTGCCTGTGGTCCTGCAGTTCCACGGGGGGGGGTTCGTCTCCGGGAGCAATTCGTCGGCCGCCAACGATTTCTTCTGCAGGAGAGTAGCCAAGCTGTTGGATGTGATCGTGATCGCAGTCGGATATAGGCTGGCGCCGGAGAGCCGGTACCCTGCGGCTTTCGAGGATGGGCTGAAGGTGCTGAATTGGTTGGGGAAGCAAGCGAATCTGGCTGACTGCATTAAGTCGATGGGGAGAGCAAAGGGAGGTGGCGGTGGGTACATCAGCAAGTCGCATATTGCCGATGCCTTAGGGGCGTCATCAGTCGAGCCGTGGTTGGCAGCTCATGGTGATCCTTCCAGGTGATCATTTCATCGCTCTCCTGCCTATCTCTGTATATACTTCCAATTATTTTGTGTTGTACGCTCAGGCTTGGATGGTTTACTGCTAAAGTCTTGCAGATCTCTAGGAAATAGTGCAAAATAAGTCAATTTGCATGCTGTCAAATGCAGTCACTCAACAGAGTCAGCTATATGGATCCCTTCCATTGCATATTTGGAAGCGATCTTATTCAATATTCCATATTAATTGAGTTTTCAGTTGTGGTAGAGTTGCTTAATTAGCTCTTTAAGTTATCTGTGTTGTAGTGCATATTACAGAGTAGACATAACATTGATCATTGCAAAAGTATTATGCATCAGTTTTTCAACATAGCTCATCTAGACAAATTATAAGAATATCTGTTGTGGGTTTATATTAATACATTGTCTAAATTGTTAAAGTCGGTTGCTTAATGATGATGTGCTGATCAATGCCTCCACTGAACCTTTTGCATCTGCATAGTTCTGATATGAGCTTAATCAGAACCGGGATCTCAATTAAGATTCGATCTGAGAATCAAAACAAAAGGTGGCTAAGAAGATGCAATTATTTGGAAGATATTGCCGAAGCTTTTAGTTTAAAGTGTGTGACAGGAAACTTTGGACAAAAAGTATTAGTGAGTGGTCAAACGAATTGTGCTTGAGATTGATTGGATTTTAAAGATGTGTAACTTATCAGAGAAGACTTTCATGAATATGCTGCAAAGGATATAGAGGTCGCTCTATTGTTGTGAAAGTTGGTTGAAGATCCATGATTCACAGAGACACACAAGCCGTTAGGTGCAACATTTAATTACCTTTCTAGGTTTTCTAATTAGCACATGTATGAGAGAATTTTGGGTAAAGTCATAAGTTTCTTAGAATTGCTATCCTCTTCTTTGAGTTTAAGGACTAATTTCAGTTATTTTTCAAGTAAGACATTGGATTGCTCTTCAACAACAACAACAAAACCGTAAGTCCCAACTATTTGGGGTCAGTTATATGGATATTTTGTCGTCATTGAGATCTGTAAAAAGCCATATGTTTAGTTAGGTTCAGAGTACTTAAATCTTTATTTTTAGTTGCTATTAAGGTCTTTTTATGTCTTCTTCTATCTCTTCCAGTAACACTAACATTAATTATTTGATCTTTTCTGACTACAACATCCAGATAAGCATAGGCCCATACCATCTTAAACGATTTTCTCTCAATATTCTCTATCAAAGCGATACCTAATAGTTCACGAATAAAAATATTTCTTTTCCCATTTTTCTAGTAACTTTACACATCTATCTCAACATTCTCATTTCGGCAACACAAACTTTTTGTATATGCTCTTCCTTAATTTCTCAACACTCAAGATCCATAAAGTATTGTTGGTTTCACAACTGCCCAACACTTGATCACATTGGATTAGTCTGTTAGGCTGAAAGGAATCCCAGAAGTTCTAACTGACATATTATTATCAAATATGACAACCTTTGGCCGGCTGGTTTACTTTCTTTTGAAGCCATCATTGGGTTTTTAGATTGAGTCAGAAAAAGAGCTGGGTAAGGCTCTACACTATACATAACTTTTAGTTGAAGAGAAGAAGATTTGGTTAGGCTTATTGCCCTTTTTATCTCCTCTACATGTTTACTCTCATCTGTCTCCCATTACTCCTATAATCTCTAATTTTTGGGTTTTTTTTCTCTATTGGGACATTGGGTCCGGCAGATTTCTGTCTTTAATCTTTTTTACTCTGTATGCAGTTGTGATATATTTGTAACTTTCAACACACATGTGAATAAATAGTATTTGAGCACTTTTATTACTCTCTGATTTTTTGGGGCAAGGATTATTGTACATCCATTAGAGTAAATCCGATCATCAATTTCTGGGCATTGAGTAATATTCTGGGTCATTTTTGGGTTATTGATGACTGAGAATTGTGAATGCTATTGAGGAGCTCATTTTTCAAGTTACCTAAACAGCTAGGTGTACCGGTGCATGACGCTTTTGCCAATGCGGAGTTTAAGGAAAGTCAATATACACGGCCTTATCTCTAAATGTTGATTTAGAAACTATTTTCATGGTACGAACACTGGTCTCCCAGGTCACAAAAGAGCAATCATACCATTGTACTAAGGCTCACCCTCCAATTACCTAAAATCAAAACTTGTTCAGCGGTTATTTACTTATCGACATTTGGAATTACAATATTCGTTGGGCATCAGGTTGAGGTCATGGTAGGAATGCTAGGCAGTAGGATCAAGAAAGTGGGTAGGATGACTCAGGTGGATTGCCAAGCTGGTGGCATTTCCAAAACTGACAATTTTAAAAGGCATGTATCAAAATGTTGTTTATTCAGTTCTACATGATATTACCATGCTTTTTTAAAAATATTGTGCTTTTTTCATGTTGGGAAGAACCATATTATAAAAAGTTTAGCATGTTCAGATTTGTACTTGTGTAACGAATCTGTGTTCATCTCATAGTTATGTGGTTTCCTGGTTTCTGGAGTATTTTTAGCTGATGCAGCACTATGCTGCTTTGGATTTAGATTTTCGTCTAGAAGTTTCTGATTTTTTCACCTGCAGCTGATACATATCAGATATCTTAAATTATTATCCACTAAAATTGTTTGCCCACCTCAATTGATATGATGACTGTTATTCTTTAGTGATGCTTCAACTTCATAGTTAAAAGATGGCTATTGACGCATCAACTTTGGTTCCTCAGTCTCCTGGGCTTATTTTTGTATGATAATCTGTATCATCGACCTAGTTGACACAATCTATTTTCATTTTTGCTGAAACAGATGTGTTCTTCTCGGTGTGAGCTGCGGTGCTAATATTGCAGATTTTGTGGCTCGGAAGGCAGTCGAAGCCGGAAAACTGGCAGAGCCAGTTAAGGTTGTTGCCCAGGTCCTGATGTATCCCTTCTTCACCGGAAGTGCACCCACCCAATCGGAAATAAAGCTAGCAAACTCTTACTTCTATGACAAAGCCTTGTGCTTGCTTGCTTGGAAGTTGTTCTTACCTGAGGAGGAGTTCAGTTTAGACCATCCCGCTGCAAATCCCATTGTTTCTGGGCAGAGACCACCATTGAAATGCATGCCTCCAACCCTCACTGTGGTCGCAGAACATGACTGGATGAGGGATCGAGCGATTGCATACTCCGAGGAGCTCCGCAAGGTGAATGTCGATGCACCAGTCCTAGAATACAAGGATGCAGTTCATGAGTTTGCCACACTGGACATGCTCCTCAGGACACCTCAGGCGCTAGCCTGCGCTGATGATATCGCCATATGGGTGAAGAAGTATATATCAATACGAGGACATGAATTCTCATATTAGGTCTGGCGGTTTTATTGGGGTGCGCATCTTGCCTTTTCTTTGACCAGGCTGCACTTTTAGATGAATCTGAGTATCTATCTGATTTGGTGAGTAGATTCTTTCATGATATTTCTTATGTGGCAACATGCAAGGCTATGTCTCTGTTGGTTATCATGCTGTTCCTTGTAGCTCTCATTCTTTTATTTCTTTCCATATTTCCTGTAATATATAGTCATGTAAACTGTAGACCACCAATATAGTAGCAAAGTCCCTCCAATGTTATGTTCTCTGGTGGAAGGCTTCATAAACCTAACAGCCCCCATTCATTCAAGTTTATGAGAGTATATGCTTTTTTTTCTTTCTTTTCTTGCGATGGAAACTGGCTGTCGCTGGGAACCTGGAAGTAGTAGTGTTTTCTGGTCAGCGAGTTGAGGTGATGGTAAAAGCACAGTTGCTCGATCAAAATCTGGTACTAAATTACTAATGCAGATGATTGTTGTGTACTAAATTACTAATGCACAAGGAGGTAACCTATATCTAATTCCACCTGTCATGGCAAATTAGACGTTTACTTCGGTTTATTTCTTCACTTATTTAGTTGTTTTTTTTTTTTCTTTGTGCAAGTTATGATGGATTAGTAGAATCTGTAAGGCTCTGCTCTGTGTTATTGCATTGAGTTGATCTCCTCCATCTTTTTTACTTGCATCGTTTTGTTCTTATCTCGCTTACAAACACAAATTATATATATATATATATATATATATATATATTGTCATTCTCAACAAATCAATCAAAACTTCCTTGGAGTGTTGCTATCATTCTCAAGCAATATTTAAATCTTTAGTTAGATCCTTTTTATGTTTTTATAATATTACTATAGACTTAATTGATTTTGTCGTATGACACTTTTTACGTCCATAAAGAGTGAGTCTCTCTAAAATTTCTTATGGTTTCTTAATAAATTATAAAAGAGAAGGTGAGTTA
Organism: Ensete glaucum; assembly: GCA_021527575.1. Taxonomy (NCBI): domain Eukaryota; kingdom Viridiplantae; phylum Streptophyta; class Magnoliopsida; order Zingiberales; family Musaceae; genus Ensete; species Ensete glaucum. The sequence goes on from CM038553.1 coordinate 53,234,196, forward strand.
TAGGAATTGTTTAACTCTAGATTTAACAAGTAGTCATTTTAGTAAATACTTGATAGACAATATAAATTATATTTACTTCACAAGCTTTGAACGATCGAATGATAAAATGTTCAAAGTTATCCGTTGTGGTCAAAAGTTTCCATAAATACTCATCCAGCCATGTGCCACTTGGGCAACTCCTATGTTGGTTAACACTCCATACTACTTTGCGGAGTTAAAAATTTTATAAAATGATTGCCTTATAGCTTATTTCTAGATAAGTTTATCTCTACATAATGATTGTACATAATTTACCTTTACAAAACTTAATGAGCACAAAAGTCAACCAAAAGGGGGCTATTAAGTCTACTATATGCCCTTTACATGTTTTACAAAACATAAACAAAAAATGAAAGATAGACATACATAAGCATCATATCGAATATCATGTTTATAACTCTATTCATGACATTCTTATCTATTTATTCATTCAATGTCTTTGTGGAAGCCCTTGTGGGCACTGTATCTTCTCACTTTTGTTGAATTTTTAATCTTCTACTATAGTTGCAATATAACTCTTGGCTCTTAGCTACTCTTTGTCGCTACTGTTGAGTAGTCAAACTTTAATATAATAATGTTATTTAAACTCGCTAATAACTCTGACTTTGGTGTGGGATCGACCGATTATGTTGATCTTTGTTGGTTCCTACGTATCCCTCAAATATAGGAATAAGACTTTCTAGTTGTGTATCAGCCTCTTAAACATGTTGTGCCGCTTGAACTGGATGGATACGTGTTGGAACTTTAACTAGCTTTATCTTGCAGACTTCTAAGTTTTTAAGATCTTTAGTTCGTAATATTTAATTATCGATTCTTTTTCTACTTAGTTATCACCTCCAAGTATATCTGTATCACTTCTGTTTTCGATTGATTTTTTACGAAATGAAACAAATAATCTAATCTCATTAGAAATGATCACCATTAGTGATGATTTGATAATTATTATCTTTCACTAAGTTTTTTGAAGAGTCTTTAAACATTTACAGAGCTCCTCTGCTGGATAAATAAAAGAACTAGGATACTCGATTTAGTTCATTCTCTTAAGAGTTAAGAAGATAAAGCTTCTTTGACTTCGCTCGCATCCACGATGGTTATACTTTATGCATCAAGCTATTTACTAGCCTCCACGTACTCTTCGTTTCTACTTGTGAAGCACCCAAAGTATTTGTACTCATTGTATTAAGTTAGTTACTACAATTTATCTCCTAATTGTCATTAAACTTTTAGAATATAATATGTTTTACCTAAAAAGAATAAAATTTTTGTCATAACTTGGTGTAAGTCTTTGATAATTTTAGTCACTATATTCTCTATCATTTTTGCACCTATCCTCTATGTAGAAAACGTATAGCATCGTGCATTGCCTATTTTATTTTTTAATTGAGAACTCCTATATCAACCTGAAGTCTCTCACATTTTAGTTATTTTGATGAGAAGCTCATCGATATCAATTTACAATGTTCTTTTCCCTCTACCCTTTAGCTTTGTCTTAATACTTTAAAGTTTGTTTTTGTATTTTTTACCTCCTCAACCCCTTTTATGACCAAGCGCTCTTCCTCTAAGTGAGCAAGGGATCAATGACTTCATAGAAGTCTTGCCTTTGCGGTATCATAGTATTACCATGCCCATGGCCCTACCATCCATCGCCTCGTATTTGAATCCCTTTCTTTGAGATTGGTAAATATGTCTATGTGGCACTATGGCAATCCTCTAAGTCCACATCTACTCTAAGTCCCTTTAGATTCATTTGTTGCTTTAAACTACCTACTTCAACACATTTGTATTCTACGAGTAATTTCCCTTAGTCGATAGAGAGCCAGATTGTAACTCTTATGCATTGCCTTTACTATCATATTATATGGCTCACGCCAATTCTATTTTCCTTTACATTCTTGGTAGCAACAGTTGCTCACTCGACCTTATCCTCTGATTTGTAAAGCTCTCTTAAGCGTATATGAGCTCTAGAACAATCTAACTCTTTAGTTGTTTTGATCATACATCTGTATAATCAAGCCCCCCTATGGGACTTATTGATACTTGCACTATAATTTTTTTCCTGGTGGTATACAGCCCCCATATGCTGATGACAAGGCTTTCAGTTGATACAAAATTTAATACATCAACGGAAGACCTACCTCTATGGTACCATAGTATTTACTCCTTGAATCCATAATCATTCTTGTCATCATATTGTTAACCGAAGTAGAGATCCTAGTAGCTCTCAATCATATCTTTGTATAATAAAGCCCCTCAACGGGACTTCTCCCGTGTATGTTGTATTACCTTGAATTGTTTCACCATGATTCTTCACATCATGTCGGCTCTTAATAACATCTTATTGTATTTTGATTTTTGTGAGATGAACTTGAACTGTGATCTCTTTATATATGGCATTTGTCAGCACATCGTAAGGCCTCTACTACCTCTGATTATGTTCGCTCCTTTAACAATCGACTTTTGTCCACTCGCTCTCGAGTCACCCATGGATGAAATATGGCTCTAGGACACTATCTCTCAGTAGCTCTCGAAGTTTACTAATTTTATTGAAATTAGTGCATCATTGCCTGGATCCTAGACCTTTGCTCTCAACACAATCACTACTGCATAGTTTTCACTGTGGTATATTATTCAAGAGTTCTCACCTCTGTGTCCTCTTACCCGATATCAATGCCTTCTAACCCTAACTTCGCCTCTACAAGTTGAGTTGCTTTTATTCTCCCTATCAATTTTTTATAGAAATAAGGTGCATATGTCTTAAAGCTCCCTTCGACTTTGGCACCATACAAGATGAGTGTGCTTCATCACAACAAGGGATTTATGGAACAATATAATCTTACTCTTGCTTCTACAAGAGTTCATGTCTTTAACCTTTATCCAAGAAAAACTTCGTGCCTCTACTCTATGTTCTACCTTTCATATCAACTCCCTTCATGTGACTTGAGCACTTTACCAAGTTTCAGTCAAATTACTCTGCTCCTCAATTTGTATTGAGTTAATGGTTATCCTCGCACCCACCATTCTATGAGTTAGCCCTTCATTGAGTTTGATATTTATGTCAACTATATGTGCCTTCATTTATTATTGCCTTAGGTCTCTCCTCCTCTTGATCTCGTAATGCATCCACCAATACATTACCTCATGCGAGATCATGTAATGACTTCTCGCCACTCGCTTGTCCATTAAGTGTTTTGGAGATATTGTCTTGAGGTATCCCTCCTCAACATATGTAGTCCACTATATATAATTCTTCCTCTAGAGAACTAAGACTTATTCAGACTAGATACTTGTCTCATTGGAGTAATTTTTCTCTTCGCATCATACCTTATGGAAGTTTTGGAGACCAAAATCCCCTTAAACTACTATGTCTTGCTGAATAAACTATATAATGTTCTATCCTCACGAATGCACTTGTTAGATTGTGACTTTTCACTAATATAGCTCCCGTTGGGCCCCTCAAGGCCTAGCAACATGCTGCACTTACTGCACACTTCAATCTTTTATGTACATATCCTTTCTATACCGAAAGAAAAGTTTTAATGTTCTATGGCACAGAGTTTCAATCACCTTGGGATGACCACAAACAATATATTGTCTATATATAAGACTTTGCATAAATATCGAATTCTTCAAGTTAATAATTTTCCTCACCTCTGTGAGCTTTGCTTTATCACCGAGCAACCCACCCCTCCTTGCAAGGTATCATCCTTTGTCAAGTGCCCTACTTGCCTTGAGCACTGTCAAATTTAGTTGCCAACATCGAGCCATAGCTCGAATTCAATCATCTCGATCTTTATGCGTAATGTATTCTTCCAAATTTGCTTGTTCATGATGTCTCTCATGCAAAGGGTTGATCATTCCTCTTAATGTCAATCGCAGATATCCACTCCTCTGAGCAACTCCTTTGCTTACATCTCTATGCTCGTTTTTCTCAAATGGTCATGTGTGTTGGCTACCCTTAACACACCCCACTAGGTCCTCCATATTTGCATGTCAAGTGTTTCGAAGTGTGCTTATCCTACTATAATACTATTTGTCACAAACTTACATAGTTTTACCTAAGCCGTGTGGTACTCTTGTGTATTCATCTATAAAGGATCAACCTCCCTTAAAACTCTTATAATCAATTAAAGACCTATTAAATGGAAGACAAGTTAAAGAAAACATTTAACTCGATATCCCACAAGCAGCAATTTCGATAAATATTTGATAGACAATGCAAATTATAAACATATACTTCACAAAAGATCGTGTGACAAAGGGTCAAAGATGATCCATTACAACCAAAAGTCCTCAAAAGTGTCCATATGATATTATTACGAAACAAGATAATGTACTAGTCCTAGACACTATCCTACAAGCTCATCCAGCCATGTGCTACTTAGATAACTTCTGAGTGATATGCTGGTCGACATTCTGCACCACTCTGTGGAGCTAAAAAAATCTAAAAATTGATTGTTTGGATGACTAGTTTCTAGACATTCTTGCTTCTACACCTTGCATATCACTTACATTTATAAAACTTAAACAACCATAAAAACTAGTTAAAATGAGGCTACCAAGTGTATGGTAAACTTATATGTAAAATATAAATAAAATAACAAATATGAATATACGTAATCATTACATCCAATATTTTGTTTATAGTACATAATAATTATTTTTCCTCTTTTAACTATAATATAGAAAAAATTTTCTTATGTTTTTTAATAACTTTGTATATCCATTGACAATAATTGTTTTGCCTCTTTTAACTATAACAAAAAAAATATTTTTTTATTTTTTAATAACTTCATATATCTACTGCAATATTTTTCACCTTAACGACATAAATTTTCTATATATAAAATTATTTAATTTATCCTAAACATTTAAGAACACAAAAAAAATAGCCGCCATTTGTTGGATTAAATGAGATATGCCGCATCTCAATTAGTAAACTTTGACAATATTTTTCTCTCTTCTCGAATAACTTTTTAGCATCAGCAATCTGGCATTTTGAGGCTGCTTCTATCTTTTCTCCCTCTTCCAGACTCCTGCAGCTTCTATTTCTTTGAAGCCGAACAACATCTGGATGAACATGAACTTAAACTTTTGGAAGAAACTGGCAACAACAAAACTAATTGACTTGTGTATTAGATCAGTTGGCAATATTCTAAGATTAAACATATTCAACAAAAGTTGTATTCAGAAATCAGTAATTGTAGCATATTTGTCCATACAGAGAACAAATATGTACTACTTCTATAATAGTTTACTACCACTCTACATCCCAAGTAACAAATGAAGATGACATAATACATCTAATTAAAAGGAAATACATGCAAAAGAAGTATAAAAAGAAAAAAAACAACTGAAAAATTATTCATCATCCACCACACAGATATAATTACATTATTTTCTGTGACTGTTTATGATAAAATATATCTCCCAAGAAGTCAAATTGTTGCCATCCTTGAGAACTCGCTCTATCTGTTCCATGCAAATCAAAATATCTGCTTTGCATGGATAGACAAAACAATTAGCCATCTCCTATTGCAAACTGTGCAAGCTACAGAGAATTTAAATCTCAAGATAGTGATCAAAATTGTACATGTAAAATCCTTTTTGAATGGCTCTTCAGATCAAATGCTTTTTGTCTGTGACATGTACTTTTATCAAAGCCATATGTCATTCTCATCAGTTTGTACACTGCAGAATCATGTAACGGTGCATGATCTCAGATCCTTGAGGATCTCATTCAATGTCCTATAGTTTTCATCATAAATTTGTGAGAATTGCCAGTAATGTCCAAATTTCAGCTAAACGTTCTTGCTTCTGCTACCTTTAGCCTTAAGATTTGCTCCCTTGCGGTTAGAGAGGACCATTGAAATCACACCTAGAAACCCTAACATAGACAAGGCCCAAAGTGCAACCATCCTTATACTTGGAAACATACCCCTCCTGCTTGAGGCATGTCTAGATATCACATTAGCTGCAGAATTCATTACATGTTTCAATTCATGGGATGAGCCATTGTCTTTTACTACACTAAAATTACTATTGCCTTCTGAAGGGATAGGGCATTTCCTTCTCTGATGATGCAGATAAAGAGCAGTATTCAATGCTTTCCCACACTCGATGCTAAGGATATCTCTCTGTAAAATATTTTCATCTGATGTGGATAGACTAGAAGGATCAGGTGGTTCGGGAAACTTAGCCCAACATGTATTTGCCATGTCAACATTTCTCCAGTTAGCCTTGTCAAAACTCCAATTCCCAACATCAAATCTCAGTCCATAGTGGAAGACCTTGTATTTGACTCCTGGTTGAGGAACATAACCTGGGTATATCAGTATGTCACGCCTGATAATATGCCTCAGATTTAACTGCAAGAAATTGATGTGAGCAAGTCATACAAAAGAAACAGTTAGCTTTTACATGATTTATCGATCATGAAAAACATTGTGGAAATAGTTCACATTAGTGTAGCAGTACACTGAGCAGCAATCAAAACCATTAAAAACTTGTACTCAACTGATTTAGAGGCTATACAGCACATATGTGGTTCTGGGAGTTAGTGATCAATTATGTGAATACCAAACACTTGTCTTCCAACATTAACAGACAGATAATACATATGAACAGTGCTGTTTGAATGTGCATCCTCCCAAAGTTTGAAATGGTGAGCCTTTGATGCCATAATAAAGTTGATATTTTAGGACCTGGATGTCAAGTATTAGAATCAGGGGACAACTACTTTTCTTAGAAGAGTAGAACTCCATACATTCACCCTTTCCAAATTTTGCATAGCGTTGTGCCCTAGGTTGCCTTTTCCTTTAAATAACTTTCAACAAATGGAGGTTTGACCCAACCAATTATTTTAAATTGATGTAAAAGTATTGAAAAAAAATTTCAATCTGAAAAAATAAACAGCAAGAACTTGTATATTTGCTAATTGAAGATAACCCATATACCATTAGAAAATGAACCTCAAGATCTGTAAGTTCTAAACAAGGTACAGACTGATAATTAGATAATTGGCACTCAAACCTTAACCTATTTTTCCTTTTTATACAAATGTGCCTATAAAATTAGTTCTTGCATACATAGTTCTTGGATAACCACACAACAATTTTAGATAATATGCTATCGTAAATAAAAAGTGAACACATTTAAGGAAACATGATATGTCGGATAAAAAATTACTAATTAATCTAACAGTAGTTAAAGGCATTCGGAGCAGACATAATACTAGAAGCATAGGCACAACCAAAGGAAATTGGTAGGGTGTGCAAGAACATAGGCACCTTGGAGGACCAATTATACAATAAGATGACTTTTGTGGGTATGTGCAGGAAATGAAAAGGAAACAATCTAACATTAGCAGGGCATGTGTGGTAAATGTAAAAGAACTATAAAATCAGCAACACATGGAGAAAAAATTCCCATTTGAGCTTAGAGAAATGCACAACAGTACAAAACAGAAGGAAACTAAGAAATGTGACATTTGAAGTTCTCATACCAACACTTCTATGTTGATAGTATTCTCATACCAACATTTGTGCAGGAAAAATGACAATAACAAGCAAATGTAACATATTTATAAAATAAAAGAAAAAGGTGATCCTAAAATCAGAACGTTTCTGAAAGTCATTTGATTTGTGACTAACCAGGGAAAGTGAACCTACACATTTTGATCTGAGTGACTTGGATCTCTATTATAAGGGATATTACGATTAATTGCTTATATTGTGAATGTCTTGGTGCAACAAGGCAAGTGGAGGTAACTATAGCAGTTTAGAGAGTTTTTGCAAAATGGAAATAACAATCATATTTTGCTTGAGCAATGTTGCCTGGAGTGGCTTTGATTGTTAGACTTACAGATGAAAGGATATTGAATTGAGATATGATGGACAGAACTCTTGTTCCTGATGGAATGTTTAATAATAAGCGGAATTCACCCTACTGTATATCTGAATAATGATCATGTTTCCTGGAGGAAATTGGATTGAGATGTGATAGCACTCTTGCAGCTGGTGTAATTTTAACAATAAGTGGAATTCACCCCCTGCTGTAAATCTGAAAAATGATCATGTTTGGGAGTAAATCAGAAATGGTGTCTCAAGTGATGAGCACAGGTTTGTTTGGAAACCTACAAAGAGAAGCAATTTTACCATTAAAGGAACTTGGGAGTTGGGAGCATATGAGAGAAGGAAAGAATATGATAGAATAAAACAATTTGTTTTCAGACCACTTCCAAGTTGCCTTTATAAAGTGCATTGTAATCCAAGGCATATCTTCAATACAGAATAGTTTGGAAGGAAAGGGTATTACCAATTTCTACTTTGTTTTCCGGCAAGAAAGTGCATTGTAACTCAAAACATCTCTTTTTAGCAGGAAAATTGCTGGGTCGATATGGTAAAAATTATTACATGAAGTGCAAATAAGAAGAGGAGCAATGCCCTTATCTCCACAAACAATTCATTCGTTAATCATTGTGAGGAGAAGAGCTCATCATTACTGTTAAGAAGAGCAATATTTGCTGCTGCTTTGCATTTTGTGGACAGTGAGAAATTTTTACATCTTCAGTTAGCAGGCTAAAACAGGGGAGCAGATCATGTGATGCATCAAACAGCTGAAAAATATCAATTTTCAGTTGAGTATTCAATATAAGAGCAATTTGGACTGTGGATTTGGACTCGCTTGGGGCATATTGATAGAATTATTGTCAAGATGGCTGGAGATGAAGATCTTGAAATAAATCTTCTAGTTTCGGAGATAAATGCATGTTTATAAAGGTCATCATGTGTAAGCACATGATTACTTATCTGCATGTTATATGTTCTCCTAAATATGCATATGCCTAACCATATGCATGTTTCATTTGTTTGTTGAATGTGTAACATCAATACATCCAAGACTACTTTTAAGCCATTATCTTTTTATGAGCGTTCAGAACAGGATTTAAAGTCCCACTCTGAGACTTGTACTGGTACCTGGCCAGACTGGTATGGGTCTACTACACATTGGTGTACTGAAACATGGTACGTTGATATACCAGACAGCATGGACCAAAGAGAAAGAGAGAGAGAAGAGTAGCAGAGGAGGAGAAGGAGAAGTAGGAGAGAAGGACAAGGAGGAGGAATATTTTTTAATAGAACAAAAAATTCCAGTTTCTCACAATGGAACATGGGATAATTTATTAGGCTAGTTAAATGGTTAAATGATTTCTAGTATGTAACATATGCATGAACTTTTGCAATTTTCCCAGACTGTGATATAGGTCAAATTATGCATACAGATTATTAGGTACACGATGTAGTGAATAAACAAGCATCAATAGAGAATATCAGCATTGGAAAGTACAAAAGCATTCTGTACCTCAGCTGCACCGAAGGAGTAACCATACATTTCACTTATCCAACCAGATCCATAAATGTCCCCAGTAAAATATGTAGCATAATGAGCTTTGTCAGATCGAACCTCCTCTGTTTTGTGGAGCCACAATAATGCAAACTTCCGTAGATCATCTATGTGCATTATTATAACACCACCAACCTTTTCACAAGCAGAAGGATTTCTAGTGTGTATCTTTGCAAGCTCATTGTCACAACCAATAAGGTATCTAAAATTAAGAATGGACAACAATTAAGGATATATGAAAAAACTCAAAGTAGCCTCCGACTTAAAAAGTAAATATCTTTTCCTCTTACTCATAAGGAGTTGAAACAGGATGACCACGTTGCGCGCCATACTCCCATGGTGTAATGGGACCTCTCAGTATCATGTCAGCATCCAAAATAACAATGAACTCAGCATCAGTTTCGACATGATTAAGCCAATGAAGAACGGATGCTGGCTTATTGATAGCTGGATACCTATATGGTAGAAGGCATGTTAATTAGCAACTGTGAAGACAATCACATTACAAAAAACTTGATGAATGGAAAATACAAGGATTAATGAAACTCACCTAAAATTTTGATGGAAAGACATTGGAACTGGCTAAAATGTTATAATACATAAATTATCAACGATGATATCTTCATTCATATTCACTTTGGGACACTTATTGTAACAGAACTAGTTAAGCACCATTGAAATTAAACAAATTTGTAACTTTACACGGCCATGGATAGCAGTAACGGATTAACTGTAAGCTTTGACATTAAAAGAGGATCGAAAGTCATGGATAAATAAAAACAGTTGTTTGCACAAGATGGCCCTCGGCAGCACTGACATCTAAACAATGAACAGAGAGAGGAAGGGGAAGTTAACCAAGAGAAACCTGAGAGTATTGAGAGCTCAGCAAGGAGGATGAAATAGGACTAGGGCAAGAGAGGTTCACAGACAGAAATATGTCAGCATAGTTTGGAAATTATTATATAAGGTTAGCTTAGGCTGGATAATAAATATTGAGCAGTTTAATAATTGAGCAGGAAGAATCCACCCCCTTTTGAAGGGGTCAGATATCCAGGTGGCACATATCCGGCATAAAGTAAAGATCTTCAAAATTCATATGTGCCTGAATGTTTAGCCTACAGTGAATAGGTAAATAATGACATAAGCCAACAGTGTAGATGATAGAGTTGGACAAAATATGAATCAAGGTTCTAAATACCAATTAAACCAGTAAACATTGACTGTTATGTATCAACCAGTATTTAACACCAAAAAAGTGCTAGTATTGGAACATATAGTTGGATGTCAACAAGGTTTAAAATTTTTCATTTACCAGTGAGTATAGACTGATATTCACCAATCTCACCATGAACCAATATGTAGACCATCAATTGTAGTCCAACATCTAGATGTAACAATCAGTATGGGCTGATATTTTGACAGCTCACTGCTTGATATGATTATCATACATGCACACTGTCCAGTTTTAAGTATTTGAACCAGGTGTAAGGAGGTGGTACTGATATCCTATTAATTCTTTTTTCATTTTTTATATCTTTTGACAGGCCCCTTTTCCTTTTTTTTCTTTTCCCTCTCTCTTTTTCTTTTATGAATCCTCTAGCATTTCCTCTCTCTCCCTCTCCTGTCTCCCTTCGTCCCATTGCCATTACCACCTACCACCAGTAAGCCTCTTCCTTTGTCTCCTCATCTTCCTCCTACGACTCTGCCTCCCCTTCCCTCTCCTCCACCCTTTCCATATCTGTTTCTCTTAATTCCAAATGGTACCAGCCAGTACCAGGTACTCTTACTACGATTCATATAGGTAGCACATTAGTTCGACTTCTAATCGGTATTGGGATCAAACCGAGATTCCATAGGTTACCAAAACCAGTATTGGGTCAATATTTATCACTTTGATATGAACTTATATGTCTTAGGAGCTAAACCAATTAATTAAAATCCTAATGAATTTCAAATTTCAGAAGATTTTTTCAGACTGAAAAATTTGAGAAGAATACAAGTACAAGCAGAGAAACACACACATCATCCCTCTAACTTCTGCAAAATGATGATGCAGTTGTTCTAGATTAAGAAGATAAATGCATCATAAACTCATGCTTTAGTAATAGAGAGTACTTTGTGGTACATGGCCAGCAATAACATATTTGACAGAATTACAAATCAGAATTTCAGATTGTATATATGCATACTTGACCATCAATCAGTTAAGATCACATACCAGTCTCCTGTTAATGGATGTTGGCTCATAGATGGAACATAATGTGTCGGAGCTAAATCATGGCCCTTGTATTGCTTCAAGTCCTCATCAGTACAACTAAGAAGTCGAGTGATATTTCCAGGCTGGCCACTCAAATGAAAACTATGAACAAGCCCCACAGTTTGCCAATCAAAATATGATGAACATTCCGTCGAGAAAAGAGTATGTATTTTTGGGTACACATTTCGAGATTCAATCGAGATAATTCTGTGCTCAGATATCTGACTGCTAGGTTTTTTAAAATTTAAATATTTTGGCTTGGTGAGCTCAGAAAATCTTTTACTCTTCAAGAAACTTAGATATTTTGACCACTGTGGCTTAGGACACCCCACAGATGCATGGTGTAATAGAAGACCTTCATTTAAAGTGTTAATGCATTCTATGCTCAAGAATAAGCCTCGCCTTTTATTTAAATCAGCTTCCATCATCTCGACCTGCATACTAATGATTGTCAGAGTCGCAATTGATAAGACATGATGCTTCTGATCGCATTTGTCCTTCAGTGGACTCCAGAGAACAATTGGACAATGGAACTAAATTTGAGTTTGAAGTTGCACAATGGTCATACCTCTCTAGGAAAAGGAGGTGGAGGGAAGATTCTGTTGCAGTCATACACAATGCCATCCTCATGATGGTTTATCTTTCTAAAGGACCAATTACCAACTTTAAATGGTAAACCATAGTGAAAGACGATAGGCTCCACACCAACTCTAGGGATATAACCAGGATAAAGCATTAAATCATCATTTATCTTGTGACGGAGGCCGGCCTGAACATAATGAAACAGAGAGATAAGGACAATATAAGACCATCACTAATTATCTTGTGATAAAGGCTGACCACTATCAAAATAAATTGAAGGAACCAAAAAGAATTGTTTACCTCTGCTGCACCAAATGAATATCCATACATCTCACTGATCCAACCCTTGCCATAAATGTCACCAGTTATGTTGGTTCCCCAGTGTGCTCTATCCTCTCGCACTTCCTCAGTCTTTGAAAGCCACAAAGGAGCTAAAGCCCTTAAGTCATCAATATGCATGGCTAGAAGTCCACCAACCTTGTCACATAATTCAGGATGCTTTGTGTGCAAACGTGCGAGAATATTATCACATCCCCTCAAGTACCTGAAAGAAAAAGGGACAAAAAGCATGATAAATCTATTTTAAGTTTTTAACAATTAAAAAAGAAAACAGAACTTTGCAGTTATTTCTAGGAAAAAATTGAATGGAGTAAGGATTCATACCCATAATATGCAGCAACTGGTCTACCTTTCTCGGCACCCAGTTCCCAAGGTACTATTGGACCTCGAATGATCATATCTGCATCCAAGATTACAACCCAATCAACATTATCTGCATCTTCACTATGTTCAACCCAATGCAAAACACCTGCTGGTTTATTGAGAGCAGGATACCTGATAAAATAGACAAAAAGCCCATAGCTAATTTGAATATCAAGACAAGCATTATGTCTCTAACCAATGGGAAATGCAGTAACAGAGATGGACAAATAGATCAACATCAACTGGGTAATGCAATGATTCAAGGTTGGAAAGAAAATGTACAGAAAGGCAAAGGATAAAGCTATGTGATAGGTAAAACTATTAGATTGATGTTTTGTTCATAACTATTAAAACAGACACAAGAGAAAAAATACCACTAACCAAGAAAAATTGAATACCAATGTGAAAAAGAGTCAAAGTGTACCTTAGACACGTCAGCAATAGAAATTTGGCCTGTAAGTACAACTTGCGAGAAATACACGGCAGATAATATTAATTTTGAGTTTTTTCATGATAGTAACATCTAGACATCAAGCCATTAGTATGTACGGACAGTAGAATGGATTCTTCAAAAGGTACATTCCAGTGCATGACACCTTCCTCATAATATCCTAACAGTCTTTTATGCAATAAAAATCAGCATCCTTGGGATAACATAAAAATATTATTTGCATGAACTGAAAATTTAAACTATCAAGTATCACATACTGTTGAGAAATTTTGGTTTGTTTGCCAATCTATCTAGTTCACCAAACAGCAAATGTTTAACACCATAATGCATGTCGATATAGTGTTGTATGTTCAATGTTGTATCTTGAATGAGATGCAATGAAAATTGTCCCAGCATGGTTTCAACATAAGAGGCACTTGCTCAAGTTCATTGTTCTATCTAATTGATATCACCTTACATTTATAAGCAAACAATTCAACACAAAGTGCACTTGTTCAAGTTTATTGTTCTATCTAATTTTAATGTTTAAGATTTGGTATTATCAAGCAACCCACCATGCTAAGCTCTTAACAATCTGAGTTTCTCAAAGGATCAACTTATGCAGCTTTGCACCCATAAGCAAAGAAGTTTATCTAATCATATAGATCACAGTGGAACAACCTTATAGTGGTGCCAAGTCCCACCCTTAGATTTTACATTGCTGCATACCAAAATATTTCAACTTGGTGCTTGGATTCCACAAACACATGCCATATTTACATAATATTGGAAACATTGGTCAACATAGGACCAAATAAAGATGTTTAGCCAGAAACTCAACCGATCAAATTCTTGCTAAGTACTAGAGAAATCTTGTTTGCCCGTAGGACAAGCAGTTATGGTATTTCTAAACAATTTTGTGTTAATTTATAAGGTAAGCCAGCTTGAGGATCCAGAATTGCAGTAACAATAATTTATATATAATGCACATCAAAATCTGTTTGTCTTGTGTTAATCTATAAAAGGTAAGCCAGCTTGAAGATCCAGAACTGCAGTAATATGTAACAGTCTCTGTATTCTAAGAATTTAAAAATATCATCAAGCTGGGAATTAGTTAAAAAGTTACTGACATAAAATCAATTATTTTATTTGAAACAAAACTAGTATAATAATATCAAACATAGAAGTCTAAGTTGATCATAAGATCACCCAAGAGTTGCTATGGGGGCTGGATGTATGATCAAGGCGATGAACCTATAATCATGCATCAGTCTAATTAACACGGAGTGGCCTACATAGCTGAGCTCGTTTGAGATAATACAAGGCCAGAAGAACATGGCAGACATGTCCAGGAAATTAAAGAGGTTAAGATATGTCTATCCATACTCAAATAACCCACACTTTAAGCATAATGCAACATAGGAAACATTGAGAACAACAACCTTGGCAGGTTTCTAAAGATTTCAGTCATCAGAATAACTTGAAATGGAAAAGGAAAAAAAGAAAAAAAGACATGCTAGTACTCATTGACCCAACTTGGCAAGAAATTATTTTGTTATAGCAATTTAAAATCACCAGATTCTCCATTCTCATGCCAATATTGGTGGATGTGAAGAGAACAAAGGTTCATCCATTAATCCAAAAGGTTATTCAAGGATAAATTGGTTCCAGATAAACAATTGAATCACAACATTTAATAAAAAGATAGAAACAAGCATTTTAGTTATTCTGAACCATAATAGATTTGAAACTCTAATGCCCCAAAGCATTACCAAATCTACACATGTTATCATCTCTGTTTCAATGAACCCAACGTTCCATCATAACAAGGCAGCTCTGCTGAAAATTCAACTCTAGAGGAGCACCGCGATTTCCCAAATTCATATATCAAATGCAAATACCAGTTCACGAATCCCAACTTCAGATGCAATTAAAACAGAAGTACGGCAAAGTAAAAGCACAACTTCTTTTGCTCACCAATCCCCGGTCCTTGGGTGGCGGCTCATGGAAGGGACCTCGAAGGTTGGCGCGAGGCCCATGCCCCGGTACCGGCGGCGCTGCTCGTCGGTGCAGCTAAGGAGACGGGTGATGGGCCCCGGCTGCCGCGCCTTGCGGTAGCTGTGCATCAAACCCACCGTCTGCCAGTCGAAGTAATCCTGGCACTCAACGGAGAACAGGGTGTGCATCCTCCACGGCGCCTTCTGGGCCTCCGCCAGCGCCGAGGAGGGGCACACCGCCACCACCACCACCACCACCACGATCGCCGCCGGAACGAATGACGCCATCAGGGACAAGATCGCGGCGGCCGATCCAGGGATCTAAAGTTCATCGCATGGTGGTGTTTTTACTTCCTCCTATTGCTGTCCTAAAAGGCTTAAAAGAAAATGCAGAGGCGTTGATCGAGTTTTGCCAAATCTTTTAAGGGCTTGCTTTGATTTAGAAGATTCCAATTCATAACCCCTTTGATATCTATAAGTTTATTTTCCATTTTTTAAATATTTCTCAACTATCTTTTTTATAAATAGACATTGACTTCTTTTCCTCTTTTTCATACAAACGATAATACCGAAACGGATGAAATAAGAAGCTGCTATCATATATATATATATATATATATATATATATATATACACACACACACTAAATAAGAAGCTATCATAGTAATTCATAACCCCTTTAGCATATAATTTTTGTAAAGATGTCAATCATCCGTTCCTCTTGTTCAGGGAATGAATCCTATGTTTACTAAAATATAAAAAAAATATTATAATTTTTAAAAGAATAAAAGGAGTATGGTTTGATTTAAACTTTTGGGTTTGTTTGTTCCACGTCTTTTTTGTGGGGAGTGGGGGGGTGTAAACAAATTCAAAGGGATCTATATGAATTAAAATAGTTCCTTGTACATACACATGAAATCATAATTAATAAAAGAAGATATTATTTTTATTAAACAAAATATGTCTCATAATTGAATATAAACTAGAGTGTGATTATTGAGGTCGTAATTTTCTCACTCGTATCTCTATCTAATTTTTTTTTTCAAGAGTTTGCTTTAGGCATCAAAGGAAACACATTTAGAATCCCATCTGAAATTAATCTTACAAACACAACATCCAGCGCTTTTAGTTCAAGCGAACATCATCCCCAAATAATATTAATATATTATATACTATTAAAAAAATAAAAAAATAATTAATGCTACGATCGATATGATGGGATAATTGACTTATTAACTTCATTAAGTCAAAATCACTCGTCGATATATTTAAGTTTAAATTTTATAATAATACACTTATTAGATCATCTTAATATTATTTTATATTTATAATTATAATATATATAATTATACATTTTTATGAAATAATTTGTATGTTAAATCTTACTTACACTCATGCATACTCCAAGAAAGAGAATTTGATATACTTAAAAAATATTAATAAAGTAAATTTGGATGATTAATGGTGGCGGATATGAATGCCATTTTAATGAAGATTAAAATATTAAATCGGACAATAGATATGATTTATATCAAAATGTACATATTAAAAAATATAGGTGTATTGTTTTAAATATTACTCGATATTATATGATAATGTTGAAAAGACAATTACGATTTAAACTATGTAATAAAAAAGTTAATAAAGATCTCATGATTAGGAATAACATGCTCGTAAAAGAGATGATAGATAATCTATATAAGTATTTACTATGGAGATAATAAAAAAATTATATGCTAAGATGATTGACATCTTTAAAAAAATTATTGGATGAAATCTCACACCACTAACATTTGATAGCTCATTTTTCACTTAGTACTATATTTATATTTTAAATATAATTTTTTTTCGGATGAGATTTTGTGAAAACTCTCGTTATATAAAACATAAGATTCTCATGGAATCTATATATATGCGGGTATGTGTCGGATCATTTTTGTTGCACATATCTCAATGCATAATTTTTTTTAATTTTTTTATTCTAATCCCGTTTTCGTCACACACCTTTTATAATATATAAAATTATCATTTAATAATAAGAATGATAGCCAGTTTGTTTCTTTCTAATTCCAAAATCGACTATCCACTTAGTTATTCAAATTTAAATTCAAGCATATCCAAGAGAGAAACCAAACATAAAAAAAGGGGGGACAAATATACCACAGAATTCTTAATATATTTTTGAAAATAATAATATCATGATTATAATCAATCAAGTGATGATCTCTAAACTTGGAAGACCAACGCCGAAGAAGACAACGAGCCGGCCTCACCGACACATCACTTCCAATGGACGGACTCTCCCTCTCCCTGCATTGCAATGTCAGCCACACTGCATAAAGCACCAACCCAACTCTCCTACAGCGAACCCCTCACCATCGGTTTCACCTCCACAACGCCTCACCATCGGTTTCACCTCCACCAAAGGGTACGTTGAATTCCCACTCCCTGCATCGCGTGCATGCCGCTAAACGACTCAGGTGATGCTGTGCTTCCTTTCCCACGGTGCAGGAAGAAGACTCAGCGATGAAGTCGCAGAAGCGAGGGGCGGCAAGCCGCGGCGAACCCGCTCCGGACCTCACGGACTTCATGAACGACTGGTTCTTCGGCAGCGTAAACGTGGAGCGACGAGCGTATGATCTCGGTGGGGGAAGGGCGAAGAAGGAAGAAGACGCCAGAGGCGGTGCCGAGAAGCACACGAGCAGCCTCACCCAGGAGTGGCTCGAGGAAGCGAGGAAGGTGGTTGCCGGATCGCCATCGAGGCCTGGTTCCCCGGCCAGGTTCCTTGGATCGCCCAGATTTGCTGCTGCGGCGGAGGCGACGGAATCCTCGCCGTTGCTTGATCGCCGGGATCCATTGTCAAGATCAGCAAGGAGGTATATTACATTCATGACTGCATGAGAGGACCATGATCTTGCGCGCACGGCTATTAAAGCAACCTAATATTACGAATTATACATATCATGAATGATAAATTAGCATGCCATGAAAAATCTATCAGATGAATTTTTATAACTTATCGATGCATATTTAAACAATAATCATCGAATCACTCAAATCATTCACGAACCATTTATTTGGTGTCATAGGGAGTGACTATTAAAATTATAGATATTTTAATTCATCCTTTTGTTATCTTTGTTTGATTTTTCTCTCAATAATTAGTTGTGCTTAAAATATTAAGATACAATTAAATCTTTATATGTATAAAACGTCTAATGAAACTTTTTCTTGTCGTCGAATTATTATTTGAATGCCCAATTTCTGAATTGTGACGACATCAGATGATCGGTAACATGGAATCAATTTAGACCGATAGCGTTCGTTTTGTTTTTGTTTGAAAAAACATTTTTACGAAACAATGTAACATAATACATCTTCAAACAACACGAAAACAAGAGGATGCCGAAACGTTGCAAGTGATGTTTCAGGCACAGGTCGTTCGAAGGCATCAGCGACGAGATCCTACGGCGATCCTCTTCCGGCGTCAGCCGAACCACTTCGTCCGAGTCCCTCCTCCCGCCCAGCGAGACCCAGTCCGTCGCAACTGGCGTCCCCTGTCACCCCGCCTCCGATGGGGGTGAACGCCCGCCGCCGCCGCCGCAATCGCTCCCGCCGAAGCAGCCGTACCACCGGACGTCCCGCTTCCGCGAGGAAACCCCTTCCGAACGTCTTTCCACCGCCGCAACTTCTCGGCGGACTTTCCGCAGCCGCTCCCCTGCTCCGCCTCCGGCGGAGGCGGCGGAGGACGCTGCTCAGCGGCAGTCTCTGCTGTCGCCGCCGCGGAATCTGGTGGAGCGGGCTTATCAGAGGTCGGCGTCCTCGATCACTTGCTCGCTGGAGACGCTTACTGGGCAGGAGAAAGAAAAGGGGTCCGACCGCAGGAGAGCCATCTCCTCCTCGTTGAAGGCTTGCAACCGATTGCCGGAGTTGTCGCCGCCTGAAAACATGAGGCAGATCAATGCATTCCTTAGGAGGCAGAGGAAGATGATCGGGAGGATCTCCCGCGGCGAAACGTCGGCCAAGGCGAAGATCATACTCTCTGGATCGCCTAACAGTTCCGAGTTCTTGATCGGATTTTAGCTTCTCTCCATTCCATCAAAATGTCTGCCTAATTTATCTGACCATCGTCTGTTATCTTTGATAGGCACGACGAGTTCGATGGTAGCAGCCGTATGTTATGCGTGGTTATTATGGAATAGTGGGGAGAAGGAGGTGGTGGTGGTACCGGTGGAGAACATGGAGAGGAGGAGGATGACCAAGCACAAGCAAGCTGCTTGGCTCTTTTACCATGTTGGAATTGATGCTTCGGCACTGCTCTTTGCCGATGAGGTATGAACTCCTGTGCACTGAGTGGTTTGCTTAGCATTCCATCAATATCTTGTTTTACTTGTTACAAGCTGGTTATTCTGTACTTAATCTTCATGCTAGATCAACAAGAAATTAAACCTGCTCCCCTTTTTCATCGACTTCAAAGATTTTTTTGATCTATGCACATAATGCTTTAAGAAGAAAAAGGAAGATAACCTTGTTAAACTGATGACCGTGATTAATATTCACATTTTATGTTGGATTAGAACAACAAACGATGACAAGTCGTAGTGTTTCAACTTTTTGGGCCTGGCACATTTAATGTTGGATTGAAATTTAAAACATCATATGGCAGACTACATTATTAGATGGTGAGTTTTCTCTTTCAGTGTTCATGATGTTTTGAATATTTGGAATGCTTTGAACCTGTATTATGAAGAACATAAAGGAGTAATATTAGACAAATTCTGCTTGGTGCTTTTATGATGCTCACAGTTCTCATGCACATGGATTATGTTACCCCTAAATTAAATCAATTATTGGCTGTTTGATACCCAGTTGTCCTGTCGAAATAAATGGGGTATTACACATTCTTTCACAACCTTCATATGATCCGTTAGCAACAATCACTGTGCTTATCCATATAGAGACAGGCCTCAAGTCAGTTTTATCACCTCAAAATAAATCATGAAGACTTCAATTGAAGATAATTTCCTCCAAAAGCTACAATACTTATAACATGTAGAAACCAAGAGTCACATAATTTTTTGGATATGTTTTGTGCATTATTCTCGTTAGCACAAAACGAATGGTGTAAAGAACATTCATTCACATAACTATAGTTTCAGTTTTTAGCCACTTTAAATGAACAGATCATAGTCTAATATTGTTAGATAAATCCATGAAAAACTCACCTTGTGTTGACACTTGTGGCTTGTGTATTAAACTATACCATCAAAGCTACTTATGTGGTCTTCTACAAAATTCGTATGTTCCAGCTTTTGAAAAAGATGAATTTTTACTTCTAGTCCTTTCAAACTTCAAGATAATGTTTAACAGAATCGATTTTCAGTTTGGACTCTCCGTAATTGATATTGAGGTGATAGGATAGAGGCGTCCTTCATTCTAGCTCAACACACACTCTCTCTCTCTTTCTGTGTTTATTTATATAATGGAGCTGTAAAGGTTTTTTTCACTCAATATCTCATTTTGTATAGTTCTTCCTATCAAATAGAAATATGAAATGTTGAGATGAAAGATGTATCTTAATCCTGCAGCTTGTTATAAGTCATTTATACTTTTTGCTTCTTCCATGTCTTACGTCAGATAGATCTGGAGAATCTTTTGATGGCCAAACAACTAGCCATGCTTGTCATTGGGCAGGATGTGCTGAAAACTAACAATGAGGTGATTATTCACTGTTCAATATTTCAAGCACAAACAGTTCTATGTGCAGGTCTTATACATGCTCCAGTTCTGTTGTATAGGTGGGTTCTCTGTGCACAATTCTCACAGATAACTATTGTGAAGAAGCCTATGATCTACTTCAGAATCCTAACTTGAAGAAGCTTTTGGTATGAAACTTGAAACCTGTGATCTTACTAATTGGTGCTTCGTTAACTCTGTACTCTCTATGAAGAAATATGTTTTTCCAGCTTGCAGGTATTCTCTTAGATACACAAAATCTTGATGATGCTGCTCAGTTTGTTACAAAGAGAGATGCAGAGGCAGTACGGTTGCTATCAGTTGGTTTTGCTCCCAACTACAGACAAGAACTTTTTTCTCAATGTAATTTTCTGTTCTTCGTAATAACTTCAGTCTAACTAGGCAATCCTCTTTGTATGTGTTGTTTGCTAGTATCTTATATTCTTTTGCAACTAGTGATGCAAGAAAACAAGGAGAAATTATTTCTTGAAGCTCTGAAGAACAATTATGGGATGCTTTCTTGTGAGAGTAAGTCATATAACAAAGTGACATTTTAGGGTTACGAGAGAGAAAATTTTAAATGGAGAATATATCATTGTCACTAAGCTTTACTGAATGTGGAATATGTTGGTTGCAGCAAAGGAGAAGTCGCCAGTAGCACCAATTCCAGTGCCGCCTCCCGTGAAGGCACCAGAAACAAATTCTCGCGGGAAGAACAAGTTCTTTTTGGCAAAGTGGTTTGGTTTTGGTTCAAAATGATTTAAAATTTTCCAATTTATGCCTATATAAGTTGGGTGAGAAAGTTGATCTCTTGATATTTAGACTGATTACATTCATTTTATAATAGATACATGGGACTGACTGTTGTAGTTTGAAAACATGCTTCTGTAAGATGGTTTCACTAGTGCATCATATGATCTGGAGGAGTCAGAGCTTAACATAGCCACTTGTTCAGTCATATTTTCTGTTATACAATTATCTTGATTTCCTTATTTTTTTGGTTGAGTGAAAAAAGAGAGCAGACTCCATTGTCACAAGTCCACTAAACTTATCTCCTCGATATTATATGAAGGGAAATACTCTTGTGATCCTCAGGTAGAGACTATGATGTTCTCTTCTTGTATGTTAATATTTAATGCATTAAATATGATCGATCGATCGACTATTCTTGAAATAAGTAGGACATAATTTCATGTTATTTGGTTTTATCTTAAAGACATTGGCTGAACTTTACTTTGAGTTTATGTAAAAATAAGAAATAGAAGTTTTAAGAAACTGATTTTTTTTTTTTTAATTTCAAGCAACATTTTTGGTAATGCATTTCATTTTTGGTGGGCTAGTGTAATTTCGAGTAACTTGGTTGAATTGCAAGACACAGGAGTTACTACTTTCTTCATGCCATTTCCTTCATAAATGTGCTTATCTTGTGTGCATCTGCAACATGGAAAATTTGGCCTGGTTCTTTCATTCACTGGTCATTCCAGTTTTGTTAATTCCATATTTGAGTTTGAGAAAGAACCGTTTGACTAAGGATTCATGTCGTTAAACCAAAAAGTGTTTTTGCTGTGTTTGTTGGTCGCTCTCTTCCTCTTAGATGTGTTCCAGTTTTGAATCCTTGTCCAGGTCGTCGTAGGTTTACCCTCAACAGCATGAGATATTTAACTAATAGCCATATTGATCTTTTTATTTAAAAGCATAGGAACATAGATCAGTTCATGGTGGCTGGCTTACGAGCACCAGTAGAATAGAACAGCATATATGCTGAAGGTGCCAAACCATGGTTTGACAGCGGCGTTCTCAGGCAGCTTTGATGGTGGTGAGGTGCTTGCGCTTGATGAATTCTCCGGCCGCAGAGTCTACGTCCTCCTCCTCCTCCTCCTCCTCCTCGTAGGTCGTCTTCTCGCACACTCGATGTGCAGCACCCTTGTCGTCCTCGAACCTCTCCAGGTGCATTGCCTTACCAAAGCGCCCTCCCGAGCACCTCTCCTCTTCCTCGTACCTTTCCTTGTGCTTGTAAATGGCGTGGAGGTTGGGGAAGTGAGGCCCTTGGATCACGCTCGTCGTCTTCTCGATCCTGGTGACGTAGGCGACGTAGTCGTCGCCATGGAGCTTCGCCTGGTCTCGCTGTGGGCACCGCTGACGAGTAGCCATGAACGTTGTTTTCCTTCACAGGCACCGAGAGCTTCTTTGCCTGGAGATGGCTTAATGGCGAGCTCCTCTCATGGCTCTTCCCTTTATAAATAGACGCAGATGTGAAGGAAGGATTCTTGCTTGAGTCTACTTACTGGGTGGGGAGTGGGGCTTTATTCTCCTCCATCAGCTACTTTCGGTGCCCCCTTGCATTTGGTTCGATAGCTCCATTAACGTTCAGTATGGACGCATCTTGCAGACATCACTGTTGGTGATTAAAATGAACTGTGCAAGAGATGATGATGGACAAAGTTTTGCTGCAGAAACATGCACTGTAACATTTTTTTTTTTTTAAAAAGAGAGAGTTTCTTAATTGGCTATACATAGGACATATATTTGTCAGGTTAGTAGCGTCTATTAATTTAAGGCTCAAAGTCTCAAATAACCTGAGTGATATTTGAGTACCGAGCAAACCATTAGACTTGCTTGTCTCATCAGATTGGTTGATGAGATTGATATCGCTCAAGGAACAGAAAGAATATATATTTTTAATAAAATATTATAATTTTCAGTTGATGTATTAATTAATATATTCGGACTGATTTGAAATCTCGATCCATAAAAAAATAATGATCATAACATACGTATTACTAGATTTTTTTTTTATTATGCATAAATGAAATCAATCTTGACTAGTTCCATCAAAATCAAATCCATAAGATTCTTCTTGATTTGAACCTCTCTAAAGTGGTGAGAGCTTTTTTGGTGCATTGCCTTTTGATACGGAGAGGGAAAAAAAAAAAAAAAAAAAGATGATTCCCATGTGATCAAGACAAACTTACGACAACCAAAACTTAGTGCACTCTCTGTTTTTTAAAGACAACAAGAGGTCAACTTTAATCTAATCACATATATTATTATATTAACTTCTTTAGCATGTCATGTCACTATGTATCCTCTAAAGAAATATATTATTTACGCTCATCCGAATGACTTGTAAAGAATTTATAGATGATTTAATGCATCACCGATCTGATTTGTTTAAACACGACGTATAGTCCCTATCATTAGGTTTACAATGGTTGACATGAAAGAATCAATGATCAATAATAAAAACTCAAATAAGAAAACAGACATAAGATTTATATGGTTTGACATGATTTTACCTTTAGCGAAGAAGGTTAGATTCTTTAGTATAAAAATAATGATATTTAAAAAATAAATGATATATATGATGTTCATAGAACCACAAGATCTTAAGAGTGAATTTTTAAAAAATAAATTTCTTATATTGATGATTTCTCGAGAGCATCTTAATTAAAAAAAATTCATAGAGTATCTCTTATTTATGTAAAAAATTAATTTATCATTATATTTATTAGATCCATTTCACTTGAAGCCCTCACATTTAGGAAAGATCTAATTGGGTATATGGAAATGACGATGATACTCTCGTGAGGAAGAATAGGTGTAATGACAATCCTCACATTCGGGGGAGGAACTAACAGGGTTGTCTCGTCACTTGTTATATAAGGGTGAACATGAGGAGTTTAATAAGAGTTAAGAGTAACAGGTTCGATGATATAAAGGAGAGGGAGATAAGCGATGATGCAAGTTCGATGGTGGACAAGTACACAATTATCATTTATAATTAAAGGAGTGCTTTGTATGAATCTTTGAAATCCTAAACACTCTATAAGAATTTCTTAAAGAAAGATATTTTTTAAAATAATTTATCTAAATCTTAATTTGAAAGGACATTTTGATGTGATACTTGAATTAAGAACTGTTTGTTAGGAAGCAATTTGAATTCTATTAAGCTCCAAAAAAAAATATAGTTGCCAATTAGTGATTTTCATATTTATTCAAAACTCAAAAAACTTACAAATATATCATCATAGTTAATTTTTGCCAGTTATTCAATAGTATTTTGATATTGAATCTCAAGTTAGCCTCCACTCTTCCTTAAAATATTTAAAAAAGAGAATAAATAATTGATAGAAATAATAAAAAATAATTTAGGTACTTAACATCTATAATTTTTGAGATTAATCGACAATCATGATGGTTAGTAGTAGTTAATTTGATTTTCATTATATATATATATATATATATATATATATATATAGAGGGAGATATGTGTGTAATATTAGCGTTTAGAGGGGCAAACATGTCATTTCATATATATATATATATATTGAGGGAGATATGTGTGTAATATTAACGTTTAGAGGGCAAACATGTTCTTTCAAATTTGGAAAGAGTGACCTTTCTGTAGTGCGTGAAACCGCACACATGAGCCCCATCGAAAATGTTGTAGAGAAAGCATCTGATCTCTAGGCAGCAGCAGGCTTTCCTTCCTCGACTTTAAGCTGTTTGTTATATTGTCTAAACCGGAGCACTTCCTTTCTCGTCCGCAGCCCGATCTTTCATATACCGAAAGAGCAACACATCAACGGTACCTCACCCAACGCTTTTAGGCGAGCTCTCAGGCTCAGGAGCGCTAGCCCTCTTCTCCATCGGTGCGCGCCCCACCGGTTCGTGTTCCGCGCCGTATAGCCGACCTCTCTCTCTCTCTCTCGCTTTCTCCCTCTCCGTCCCTCCTCTATTTAACAACTGCCGGTTCAATCCTTCTTACTCCCCATGTCATTTACTCTCTAGGGTTTTTGTTCTTACCATCGTCGATCTCGCTGTGGCTGCCTGGGTGGGTGAGAGAGAGTGGGGGACGGTTGAGATGGCGCACCGTGTGGCGGCGGCGGCTATGTCAGTGGCCGTGGTGCTGACGGCGTTGTCTCCGTGGCCGGTGACGCCGACCTCGCCAGGGCCGCACATCACGGACTTGAACGTGCTGCTACCCCCTCGCATGACGCACTCCGTCGAGTACCGCCTCCAGGGCAGCGGTGGATGCTTCGCTTGGTATTCTCTCTCTCTTCGATCTTATTCTTCCCTCGATCCTCAACCTTCTTACTCACTTTTTTTCTCTCTTTAATTTGTTCCAATTTACGACGGCCAGTGTGCTGCGTTTTCTGGAAGCTCGTTGAATTTAGTGTTGTTTCTTGGGAGCCTGTCTGCTATGTCGCTGACTATGAAATATGTTAATGGAATCTTGTTCATTTACTTACAAGTTTAAGTCGAGAGCCTCACTAAGTTGTTGTCAACTGTTATTATGTGTTGTGGTTCTTGCTTGCCTTAATTAACTGTCAGCTGTCAACTATCCCGCCTAGTTTTGCAGACGTTGAGAATTCCACAGGTGGTTGTCATGATTGAAGCTTGGGCAACTCAAGACTGCCTGTATGACAGCTCCCCTTCGGTCGAGTTGACGACAATGTCATATATAATATGAGGTCCATAATATCCTTTCTTATTGTTCCTAACCAGTTTTCTTGGTATGAGATGCAAGTTATATTGAGAAGAGATGCAAATTTATCATGAGTTGGAGCACCAATCTAGGATTGTGATTCTAAAAGAGTAGATTATGGTTATAATCATGATTGTACCCTCTTCTTCTAGATAATGGAGACTGGTTTGACAGGAAATTATTTGGAGGTAGCGAACTTATTAGTTGATACTGGTTTGACAGGATCAATCCAAACTGCTATAGACCAATTTTGTAATTTCATAGGCAATATGTCGCCCCTTACAAGCTGATTGGGCCTTTCAAGCCAATCTTTTATGGTCATTTAGATTATGGATTGAATTTTTGGCCAGTATAGCCGGTATCATGCTGATCTATCCCATGCAATGTCGAGTCAGTGTTAGCTATTTTATACTGCAACGAGGGCATCAGGACAATTTGTGTTTTTTTAGCTAGCTTGACAGTAGTGCCTGCTGTATTGTGTTAGCAACATACTTAAACCACTTATGCTGCCACTATAAAATTTTGCTTTCTTTCATAAATCCTTCCCTTGTAGGGAATCCCTGGACTTCATTTTTTTTGCTTTTGATGTTTTTGCTTTTGGTGGTGAAGCTCCTTTCTAGGTATAAGTTGCGTATCTAATCGAGACTTTTTTGCTATATTATTTGTACGCATTGATAAATATGTAAATATATTAATAACTACAATGTCTTGATTGCTTCCTACAGATATTAGATTCAGTTTCATTCTATTAGTATCTTTTAATATTCTATTTTTGCACCTTTTTAATCTTTAAGTTGTTTTACTTTCTTAAAAATTGGTTTGTAATATCTTGTGATCCAATATAGTTTGATTCTACTGATCCAATCAGGTATTGATCTCATATCTTACACTGGGCCCCTTAACCATAGCACAACCTTGCAAGCCTTGAGTTACATATTCATTTATTTCCAATAAATTCTTTTGGAGAAAAGTTTATACTGTATTATGGGTTTGTAAAATCTGTTCCTCATTTGGATTCGATTATTTACTTTTAGTATTACTCTCTGCCTTTTCTTTTGGCTGTCCATTTCTTGTGCTAACTTTTGACAATTAATTGTGCTGGAAAGTCATTTTATCAAAGCTTTCAGTTCAAAATATGTTGTTGGTGCTATAGGAAATTGGTTAAATGTGCTTTCAATTGTTAATACATGTCATGACAGCAGCATCGTAGTGCCTTTTTGGCACTTAAAAGTGCATTAGATCGAAGGTTGCATATTAAATTAAGTATAAAGCTTGTAAGAGCATGGATACAATAGTTTAATCTTTTTCTTCCCAAAGGAACTATAAGTGATTCCTTTTCTCCTTTGCAGGTCCTGGGATCATCATGATGTTTTGAGAGTTCAACCAGAGTACAATGTAAGTAGTAGATGCTCGACAAGTGCTCGATTGATATCCATTTCACGTTACAGTGGACGGAAGGAGACTGTAGTTTATGCCACTGATCTACATAGTGATATCACAATTCGTTGTAAAGTCATTGTTGATGCAATATCAAGAATCCAAATATTCCATCATGCAGTGAAAATTGACCTAGATGAGCTTTCCACATTGCGCATCCGTGCTTTTGATAGTGAAGGTATCATATCATTCATTTAGTCTTTTCTTGTTATAATGAGCATATGGTTATCCTCTAATGACATGTTTGTCTCGTCACAATATGTTAAATTTTGTAAGCAATCATGGAAGGAAAATTTCTGACAAATTTATTTTATAAGGCTTAAATTTAAGCAATCCAAATTTGAAAGTTACATGAAGATGCAATTAATATTGCCCTGAGTGAGTTCGATGGTGGAAAGGAAACTATTTAGCCCATCTGGCGTTTTTCTTTTGTTATCACATCACTGTTCATGGCTGGTCAATGACATTTGTGGATGTTAATAGATCGTTGGTCCTGTGGAACTTTTTCTGTCATTGAACTCTGAAAGGAGCATAATTCATGAGTTTTCTATACAACAAATTTATTGCTAACATGCAAGATGAAATTTCGCCATGGCCCTCTCTTTCCTCTTTCTGCGGTAAATCAAATAGTGCCATGGTTCTCTATTTCCTCTCTCTGTGCCTCACCACTATGCGTTAGGAGTTGAAACTGGGTGATGCCTTGATCGACAAAAAACTTGGGATTTCTTAATACATTATTGTTTTTGTTTTTTCTATCACTTCTTTTGATGCCTCCTAAGTTTATCCTGGTAAATTGTTGGTGATGCAGTTAACATTAAAAGAATGCTATTCTCCATGATTGTGGTTGATTAGAAGACGAGACAACAAAAATGCATTTATTCATAGTGGACGCTTATTCCACTCAAAATTTGCAAATTTATTCTCTGCCTGTACCTTATGATTTCTGCACATTCATTTAACATTCCTATCTCTTTTTTTACAGTTGAATGAGCCTAGCAGCCATTGTCTTCCCAAGTTTTGGCTATTTCTGAGTGACCTCTTGTTCTTGCAGAAAATGTGTTTTCATCTTTGGTGGGCTTGCAGTTCTTGTGGAAGCTTGTGCCTAAATCTTTGGATAGGAGCAGTTGACAATTGAATCCAATTTTTTCCATTATTTTACTATCCATAATAGTGCGAAAAGAAGGCCCGGCTCCAAGTTGTTCAGGAATAGTGGCGTTGAGTTTCTCGACCCTTTGCCTTGGGATTAGTTAGTTCTATTTCTCGATGGGACCGGGAAGGGATATAACTCAGCGGTAGAGTGTCACCTTGACGTGGTGGAAGTGTCTACCAATTTCACCATAGCGGCTTACTCGAAATAATAATAGTCAATTCATGTTGAATCGTCGAGAATCAAAAATTCAATATAGTTTAGTAAACATTAGAATCGATAACTAAAGATTCGTTTAAATTCCTATTTGAATCTCTATTCAAAAAAAGAATCTTTAGTTGGGATCATTGCAGTTAACATTAAAAGAATGCTATTCTCCATGAATGTGGTTGATTAGAAGACGAGACAACAAAAATGCATTTATTCATAGTGGACGCTTATTCCACTCAAAATTTGCAAATTTATTCTCTGCCTGTACCTTATGATTTCTGCACATTCATTTAACATTCCTATCTCTTTTTTTACAGTTGAATGAGCCTAGCAGCCATTGTCTTCCCAAGTTTTGGCTATTTCTGAGTGACCTCTTGTTCTTGCAGAAAATGTGTTTTCATCTTTGGTGGGCTTGCAGTTCTTGTGGAAGCTTGTGCCTAAATCTTTGGAGCCCGATAGCATCAATCATCTTGTTCATATTCCTCTGAAGGAAACACCATTAAGTGACTGTGGTGGTTTCTGTGGTGATTTGGATCTGCAAATTGAGCTGGAAGATAGAGTACATATATGCTAATGTTACCTTTAGTATATTATTTCTTTTAATTAATAATTAAGGTCTTTTATTGTTTTAAATAATCTTTTTCTTCTTCAATTTGTTCCAGGGTGTTGGTTCGGACTTGTATGTGGTCAAGGGAGTTGCAATCGGCCATGAGGTTGTAAGTGCTCAGTTGCTGGAGCCACAACTTGAGCATGTGATGGACCAAATCGTTTTGACTGTTGCTGAAGCTATGTCACTAGATCCTCCATCGCCAGTCTTTGTCACAGTAGGTGCTCAGTTGTGCTATAGGCTGAGGGTTATTCATCTGAAGACTGCTAAAGGTTTCTACTTTATACACTAATATATCAGTGAGAATTAAATGTTAGATGTATCTTCTATTTTATCTGTGAATAATGAACTTCTATGTAATTTCATGTGCAAACTGAGGTGTTGAGCTTTGATCTGTGTCAATGCACTGTATAAGCACAGTTCAAGCATTGCTGTGGCTGTGCTATTAACATTTTAGATCGTTATTGTCTTGTGCCTATGTGTGTGTGTGCAAGAAAAAACTGTCTAAATTGAATAATTTCTTTCTTATTATGCAGGTAATTGATGGCCTTGTTAAAAAGTGTGTGTGGACCATAGAGTATACATATTAGGAACCCTACCTTCAGTTAAAAGGCATGAAGAATCCAAACTCTACATCATGTCATTCTCTTCATACTGGTTGTCAATCACAGTAACTGTACCTAGAAATATGTTTAATACAGCTACCAGGTAGGGGATTATGTTCCAGATTCCTCATACAACAACAAAGCTGTAATGTTCCACACTTTGAGATCAATTACTATTAGTGATGATATATCATAGTTAATTACATTCTCCAGGGGTAGGAATTTGGATATGTTTCATCTTTGGTAAAATTAATTTCAAGAGCCGTGATGATTAACACTGTCAAACTAGTGTAGGCTTAATCTGTGTGATTTTTAACTCTGAGATTAAATGCCATGAGTCTAATCCTTCCACCTAATTTCTTTCCTTTTACATTTCCTATATTTTATCTGTCCTGACATGGATATGCATGCATATTTGTATTTGCAATGGATGAAATCCTGTTTACTACTGAAGCAAGTCTTGGTCATATGGTAGACTGCAAATATTTCTTTAAGATAAACCATCAAGTTTCCCTAGTGATGTGCTGCTGTTATCTTGCAGTGGTTGATCTACCATCCCCACACCATAGATGGTATGTGACAAATTCTTCGGTGGCTCATGTGGACATTATGATGGGGGTTGTTCATGCCTTGAATCTTGGAATAACAGATATTGTTGTTGAGGACACTAGAGTTTCCGGTCATGTACAGACATCAACCATGCATATTGTCGTACCAGATAAATTGTGTCTGTACATAGTACCTGTGACTAATGACTCTACTCCTCTTGAGGGCATGGCACCTATTTCTTCTTCAGATGTTTGGTATGTCTTTCCAGGCCAAGAGTACACGGTCCATATTAAAGTCTTCTCCAAAGGGCCTGATGCAAATGAAATACTTGTAACAGAGGTATGAAACTACCTTTTGTGACCAATTAATTTCTTTTGTTATATTTGCTATATTATTTCAATCTTTATTTAGATATCTGTTTAAAATTTTTATTCATTTTTGAAGAATTTTAAAATAGAGCATGTGTGTGCATCTGCTTATGCGCCCATATACTGCATAGCAGTATGCGGCAACTGTACTGACTGTATACTGCTTCCATGTTTTAAAATCTCGGTCTTTCCCTTTTTATGCTTTGAGCTACAGTTTGATGTATGATAGATCCTGTGCTCAGGAAAAAGTTAATTTACTTGTTATTTTCTTGAGGCAATAATTGACTTGTTCTTTTGTGATGCTTATTCTTTCTTAAATGGCAGAACAATGGTCTTAGATTGGAAAGTGACACGTCTAAATACTGGGATTTATATTCTGTGTCAAAAGATGTTACTTCAATCTACGATCGGGAAAACTCTAGATTGCTTATACCAATTTCTCAAGGAAAAGGTACTTTGACTGCTGCTCTAACTTACCAGAGTGAGAATTTGGAAATGGTTGAGGTAATTTTTTTTTTTGCTTCTGATTTGTGCCATCATGCCTTTTTCTCTTGTTTGTCTCAGAAGCATTGCTACTCCTTGTGATTATATGATTAGAGAATGATGATCTTGTTTGTTACAAAGGTTAATAAAATCTGGCTGCTTCCTTATCTATATTACTTTTTTAGGTTCTCAGTGTAGTGCAAGAAGTTAACGTCTGCAGCAAAGTGAAGCTAATTTTGGAGGAAGAGCATGATTACAATTTTGGAACCATTCACTTGCCTTGGGCTCCTGGAATTGATCAGGATTTTAAAATAAAGGCAACTGGAGGTTAATGTGACTTTTTTCTAATATCTTATCTAAATTGATATGCAGTTTCTGCAATTTATCCTCATATTACTTTCTCTAGGATGTGGAAAATACCTCCAAGATTACAAATGGTTTTCATCTAATGAGGCTGTTGTTTCTGCATCTGGTTTTGGTTCTCTGCAAGCAAAAAGACCTGGTCACGTAATTATTAAAGTGATTTCAGTGTTTGATTCTGCAAACTTTGACGAGGTATCTACATATTGGAATCAAAAGATTCATCCCCTATGATTTGTGTAGATTGATTAATATACTTAAAGTAAATACTTTGGTTTAAACATGACTTTTTTCTTTCTTTGTTTCATTTGGGTTTATGGTGTAATTAGACAATAACTTTTAGTTTTTCTGAATATATGTGATGAACTGATGATTCCATTGATTTCAAATCAATTCTTTTAAAAAATCTTGAGAATTATTTTATCCTAGCAATTTTGTTCCTTTATAGTATCTAGTTGAGCATTTCGGATAGTAATTTCACTTATTAGCTCTGTTGGACTTACTACCAAGGTTTGCAGTACCGGGCGGTATGTACCGGTCCGCCAGGTTACCGGTACGTGGACCGCCTGCTATCGAGCGGTTCCGTCAAAAATCGATCGTTGGCGGTCGATTGAGGAAGAAAAAGGGAAGAAGAAGAGGAAAAAAAAAAAAAACAAAGAAGAAGGGAAGAAAGAATACCTTGCCCACGCGCCGTCCTCGCCCGTCGCCGCCGCTGCGGGTCGCTGTTTTCTCTGCGAGGAGACGGAGCGTCTCCCCGCGCGAGGAGACAGATCGAGGCGACGTCGCCCCCATTTTCCTTTTTTTAATAAATATTTTAATATTTTTAATATAATATAATATTGTAATATAAAATATTATACTATATTTTAATATCGGGTGGTACGGACTGTGCATACCGCCCGGTACGGGTCTCGTACCGGTACCGGTAATATATCGGTACACCGGTATGGGCCGGTAAGTAAAACCTTGCTTACAACTGACTACTTT
Source organism: Ensete glaucum (assembly GCA_021527575.1). NCBI lineage: Eukaryota > Viridiplantae > Streptophyta > Magnoliopsida > Zingiberales > Musaceae > Ensete > Ensete glaucum. The sequence continues at coordinate 53,267,582 of CM038553.1, forward strand.
TTTTGACTATGGTGGCTGTCACTTATCACTCATCAGAATAATCTATTGTAGGTATTTTCAGCAACATTACAAGGAATAGTATCTAAGAAGCTTTTGAATGAGTTTTACAAAATAAGAGCTTTTATTCTCTTCCACCAGTTGAGCTGGTGGCACTTTATGTCACATGTTACCATATTTAACATGTGAATGTGGCTGTTTGACTCTGTTGAGCTCCTGGCATAATGTTAGTATGCCATTTTGCCATGTAATGGGCATACTTGCTTGCAAAATCATTAGATTGCATACTGCCTTTACTGCACTTAAGTACTTGATTTTCTATTCATGAGAATTTCTCAAGTCATAGTGGTTTTATCTTGTTATTTGTGATCTTGTCTCATAATATCTGTAATTTGTTGAGTCCTGTTGGACTGTAAGGGATCTGCTTTTAAAAATGCAACTCTTGGTCGAAATATTAATGACTAATCAGGGTAAAAGGGTCAACATTCAGTTGCAGTCATCCTTTCATACTTGAATCACTGGATTACCCATGTTTCCAGTGTCATGGGAAACAATGCCAAATTTGTTTTATCAGATTATTCAAGTTCCATTAGTGGTTTAAGTTTGGTTATAATCCACAACAAAGAGCTCTGTGATATGATTGTTTGTTTGCTGCTCAATGATACCATTCTCAAAACAACACGTTGCAAGCTTTCATTTAATACTTATTGGACATTCTGGCTCTTTATATATTTATAAACCATCATAAATAGTACAATATTGGTGCTGTGTTACATCAGTTGGTCTCATTAATCCTTGATGCATTCAGATCATTACATGGGAACCAATGATTTTAATAGGCACCTGGGCGCTCACCTAGGCACTCAGGCAAGGCGAGGCGAGGCCCGAGCGCCTCACACAATTTGCGAGTGATGCACACCACTGAAGCGCCGCGTGGGTGCTCGCCTGAGCCCACACGTCAGATGCCTCGAGTGAGCACCTGAGTGAATGCCAACAAATCAACCAAAAAGTGAACTCTGGTTCGATTGAACAGTAACTTGGTTCAATTGAAGTAACTAAACCTAACACTACAATCCAATGGCCCCCCCACCACCACCCCGACCCAATGAAATCCTAGACTCTACAACATCGCTCAGTCCATCTTTGGTTTGCCATCAATGGATAGGTTTGAAGCTTCCTCCGATGTTGACAGACATATCTGCAGGTTCCTTTGGCACCATTGCTTTCATGCGTGACTCCCTCCACCATCGAGGGATAGGTTCGCAGCTTCCTCCACCACCTTCGGACACATCCGACGCTTCCTCTGCCCCTAATGCCATAATCCGAAGCTTCCTCCGTCGCTGTCGCTGCCGCCCTCTCCTTTCATGCCTTCCACTGTAGGCCGATGACTCCTCTTCTCAATGCATCTTTTGAAGTTGTTTACCACTGTTAATACCTCTTTAGAACCATTCTTAGTCCCTCTTTAAGTAAGCACTGGTCAATCCTCATTTGGAACAGTTTAGCACCGATTAATCCCTTCTTTGGAACTATCCCTATTTGAAACTGTTTAGCACTGATTAATATATTTTTTGTATATTAATATTATAGAGCATATGGCTTTGCTCAGGTGAGCGCTTAGCAGCTCAGGCGTTTCGGGACCTTGGCGTCTTTTGGTGCTTAATTCTTTTAAAAACTGATAAGAACTTGTAAAAGGAGTGGCCCAATGCAGAAGCTCCCACCAACGTGGAGAATGCTTTAGTTTCACGTGTAAAGAGTTTAACTTCAACAGTAGCATCCAGCTTTTGATGTTCTGTTGGTTCGTTATAGGTGCCTGTGTTTCACATGCTACTTTCCAGTGTGCATACTGACCATATCTTGTATCTTAAACATGTTGTACGGGCCCATTCTTAGTTTGGGAAAATTTGGAATCTTTGTTTTACTCGTACTTTTTCCTTGATTTTGTAGGTGGCTGTTGAGGTTTCAGTTCCTGCTGCTATGGTTATCTTACCAATTTTTCCTGTAGAGGTGGTCATAGGAACACAACTTCATGCAGCTGTGACATTGAGGACATCAAATGGTGCTTACTGTCTAGCATTGTTCCTTATTGCTTCTTAGTTGAGTTCTTTGTTTTTCTTTTTTAATTTTAACCTGATATATTGTATTTCTTTGCTATTATAAGGTAACTACTACAGCAGCTGTGATGCCTTTAGTACTTCCGTTAGGTGGAAAGTATCTTCAGAAATCAGATCTTTTAAATTTATGAATACTACAGATTTATTGGCCACTGACATTTTTCGTCATGTGGATGACTCTAAGCCACAGTATGGTCATCCTTGTGCATGGACATCTCTGTTTGCTTTTGGCGTTGGCCGAGCTGTGCTGCATGCAAGTTTGTCCATTGAATCAGTACCTTACTTTCAGTCTTTGGATCAAATTAGTACGTTAAAGGCTGTTTCATCTATAGCTGCATACTACCCGCTTATTGCTTATCAGGCAGGAAATGGTGATCAGTTTGGTGGTTACTGGGTTGACTTGTCTAAAATTGATGTGACTTTCCAGGATTTAGATGGTAAAGGTCTTGATGAACTGTATCTAGTTCCTGGTTCAATGATGGATGTTCTGTTACTTGGAGGACCTGAGCGATGGGATCCAAAGGTTGAGTTTATTGAGACCATCGATGTTCTAGGCGAGCAGAATTTGTCAGTAGTTCAGCTGCATGAAACCTCAAGTGGTAGGAGGCTGTACAAAGTTGTTTGTCAAACATTTGGGAAGTTTGTAAGTAATATGAAATATTTAAAAACTATTAGTATGCTTTACATTTCAATTTGTTTGAATAATTTTAGTGGGTAAGAGTATTTTCTGATCATATGTTTTTTTTTTGCTCAGAAATTGCTCTTTTCACGTGGAAATCTAGTTGGAGATGACCATCCAAAGCCTGCAATAGCAAACCTGGAATTGGCTGTTATATGTGGCTTTCCTTCATCAATCGTGATGATTGTTAATGAACCTGGTAATCATTTTCGTATTCTGCCAGCATCAAACACATTTTAATGGAAGATGATTCTGAAATGTGAACTTATGCATGACTTATGTTATTGATATGACTTATTTTCCATACTGTTCTACTTTATAATGTCAAACAGCAAGCAAACTTGATGTCATTGAGGCTGCAACCAATGCTGATCGAAATCCTGCAAGACTTCGTGTTTCTCCTATCAGTGTGTCTAATGGATGCACAATTCGCATATCTGCTGTTAGTATTCATGCGACTGGAAGAGCTTTTGCGAACTCTTCATCTCTTTGCTTGAGGTGGGAACTTAGTGGCTGTGAAGAATTGGCCTTTTGGAATGACACCAATAGTGTTGCGCAGTTTGATGGGGCTAAATGGGAGAGGTTTTTGGTTCTTAAGAATGCTTCAGGATTGGTTGGTTTCTGATTACTTTTCATTGTGTTCAATAGTTTTCCTGGAGCTTTGATTTTTCTTGAGAACTTTTATATACTTAGTGTGTTTTATGTTGTAGACATGTTTTGTTGGTTGGAACCTTCTGATAGATAATAATGCACAATATTGCTTTATCCTGATGACTGGGTTACCATATCTGATATGATTTCTTGCAGGGGTTATACAGTGAATCTTATTGTTCATACTTTATACATACTTTTGTAACTTCATATTTTATATATGTATGGCTCATGAAAATGTGGATATGATATTTATATTCCATGACTTAAAAAATGTTCATATAGAATCCATAGATTGTGTTTGTTTAATATTTTATTTTCACAATTCCTGAATAATAGGAAACATCATTTAGTGTCATTTTCTTATAAACAATAAAGTCGTATTCTTGCCACACCCAAGTAAGTGTCTTGGAATTTCTTACTTCCTCGTAAACAATAGAGTTGTATATTCTTTTTAAAGAAGATAATGATGCTAATAGTTATAGATAAGAGTGTTGTGGGAGAATGATACAACTTTATAGGGAGTGTGTCCAATGAGTTTCCTATCAGCATAGGATTACATCAAAGATCCGTATTAAGTTTCTGTCTTTTCATATTGATAATAGATGAACTTACTTGTCATTTACATAATAGACTTCCCTGGTGTATGTTATTTGTTGCTAATATTGTCTTAGTTGATGAAAGTTTAAGTGAAATTAATTATAAACTTGAGTTATGGAGGCAATCTTTAGAAGCTAAAGGTTTTAGATTAAGTAAGATTAAGACTGAATATATGAGATACAATTTTAGTAATTCTAGGAATAGACAGGAGAATATAGTTAAGTTAGATGGATAAAAAGTCCCTTTAAGTAAAAGCTTTAGGCATCTTGGATCAATTATTCAACAAGATGAAGAGCTTGATGAAGATATTATTCATAGAGTGAAAACATGATGGTTAAATTGACGAGGGATGGCAGAAGTCTTGTATGATCATTGGATACCTTTGAGATTAAAAGAAAAATTTTATAAGACAATTATGAGACCAACAATGTGTTATGGATCTGAGTGTTAGGCAGTTAAGAAGCAACATATACAAAATGTTCATGTTCTTGAGTTGAGAATGTTGAGATGGATACCTGGAGATATTAGGAAAGATAGAAACAAAAATACTTTTATTCGAACTAGACATGGTTCGCCTTACCGGCGGTCCGTATCGGTGTACCGATCGACCATCGGTATGATATGTATTGACATACCGACGAATGTTCCAATGGGGTGTATTGATAAACCGGTACTGCCTATACCGATCCCCTTTCAGATCGGTATGTAATGCCCATACTGAGCGGTACATCAGGGTATTGCCTGATTCGATGAACCTTACAACTAGGTATCGCTTTTATAAAGGACAAGATGAAAGAAAATCGTTTAAAGTGGTATAGGCATGTGCTTAGGAGACCTCTAAATGCAATAGTCAGAAGAGGTAAAATGATTAATGTTAGTTGTACAAGAGAGATAGTGGAAGACCTAAAAAAACTTTAATAGAAACTATAAATGAAAATGTAATTACTCTAGGCTTAACTAAACATATGATTTTTGTAAATCTCAATGCTAGCAAAATATCCATATAGCCGACTCCAAATAGTTTGGACTTACGGCTTTTTTGTTGTTTTTGTTGTATTTTCTTTTTAAGAAAATCCATATTTTATCCTTTATTTCATACTTTTAACTTTGACACCTAAATGAGGTTTAATAAAGCTAATAATCCATTTGTGTTTCTTTTTTTTCCTCATATCTATACTTCTACAATGACAACCAATATTGCAATTTCGGTTACCAGACCTATGTTGGTCCATGGCTAAACCAATAGGAAAAGAGGAAGAAGGAAGAACAGGAAGAAGGTAGCAGAAGAAGAAAGAAGAAGAGGAGGGTGAAGAAGGAAAAAGAGGAGTATGAGGAGGAGGAGGAAGTTAAAAAAGGAGGGGGACGATGAGGGGAAGGCTGTGGAGAAGGAAGAAGGAAAAAAGAGGAGGAGGAGGCAGCAGAATACTGGAGCAGTTGGCAGGCGGCTAGCAGGGAGTGTCGAGTGGCAGATGTGTGAAATTGTCATGGTCATGAGGAGTTGCACATCATGTTACTGTAGTTTCTAAAAGTAGAAATAGAATATTATATGTAGTTGTATACAGACTGGACTGAACCACCCAGTTTGGTCTGCTTACCGGTCTGGTCGGACTGATAAATGCTGGCCAACCATGTCTAACTGATTGAAATTTCAATCCTTTGACACAACCATGGTTTTGAGATTAGTCTAGTCTAGTTAGATTTAATTTAGTGGATCAGAGTTGTGACTTTACTGTTTTATGTCATTCTGGACTTACTTTTTGTTAGTTTTGGTAGATGTGTAGTGACAATGAATTTGGACAGGTTTGACTTATCTTAGGTCTCTCAATTGGGCTTCTATATGAGTTAACTTTTGTTTAGGTTAAGTGTTGGTTTTAGTCACCTCTGAGTTCATAATAGGTTCGTATCGAGTCATTAAATCAAATTTAGGTTTGAGTTCTCTTTTGAGTCGAGTCTTGTCCTTGTCTAGGATTACTTGTATTGCCTCTGAAGCTGTTAGTTATTTACATTATTTTGGGATTGTTTTGGGCCCAGATTTTCTAGAGATCTCAATGAAAAACTTCTTGAAGATTGGCAAACCAATTTACTTCATCAAAACCAATGCAAATTTGACCATATAAAGATATCTTAACAAAAAATCAAACTATGTATACTTCTAAAAATCTACTGTGATATGTACATTAGAGTATAAGCAATGTTTTGATTGAATGTGTGTTTCCCTAGTTTATCCCTTTCTCCTTCATTCTTTCATCTGCTTCTAGCCTCTTTTTTCTACCATGTTTGTGAAAATCCCTCATTCTTCACTCTTATAATGCTTGATAACGTTAGTCATTCCTTTTTTACTTGAAAAATTTCCTACTTTCAGCCCCGTCTTCCTCCCATAATCTTGTTCCTTCTTTGATATATTATTCTCTTTATAATAAAGGTTCTATTGTGCTTGCATCAGTTTGATATCAGAGCTTTTGTGCATGTGTCATGCATGTTGTCTTTTGAATTTTATAGCACAATAGGGTAAATTCCTACAGGAAATACTTTTGCCAGAAAGACAAAAGGGGAGAAATTCTGTTTTATCTTATCCACCAAGCATCTGGATCCCAGAAAATTGAGGGAAAGACAAAATTGCCCAAAGCATAAACAGAAGGCAATCTATTCTACCAAAAACTGCATGCCAAACAAGGCATTGCTGGAATACAATTACTTTGTTGTGCACCAAAAATCACAGAGAAATATCCTCTTGACTGTTGTGCCTTTAAAACAGCTGACCAAGATTGGGAGAGCTGATCCCATCCCCAAAATGATTTAACAAGATGCACAGGCCATCCTTTCATGTGCCAATCATTGGCTACCACAAAAAAAGTCAACAGCACAGAGAAGATTAGAACCATGCTGGAACTGCTTGCCCAGTATGAGATGATTAAGCTGTTTATATTAATTGGAGGTCATCAAACACAAACTTCGATTACAATTCAGGAATATGACGGAAGTGTCAACCATCAGGCCATTTACATCGGAGACCTAATTGTTAGTGATAGTACACAGTCTGACATATCTAAATCTAGTACATATAAAAAGGAAAAAATCTTCTAAATATAGTGCGTATGAGATGATTCTTCTTGAACACTATACAATTATGTAATGAATTTACTGCTGTTCTTTGTTTTTGCTATATTCTGATTAGAAATTCCAAATTTCTTTTGCTTGTATTTTTGTGACCTGAGGGATGTTTTGGCCTGTGACTGGATGGCATACAATAACTAATATGGTTGGATGGGAGTGGCAAGCATTGTGGCCATTTAAAGACTGTTAGGCATTTGTCTTGGCCAGTGATTGCATTACATGGTTCTCAATATCTCATGCTATGGATCTTTCCCTTCGTTTTGATATCTTTAGTTTATGTTCCTAGGGCATATACATATTAACATGATTTCACGAATGTGTTTTGTGAAATATTCATCAAATGGAACTTATTTTCTGAATACTTTCCAGTGTATCGTCCGTGTTACAGTAATTGGATTTTCTGAAGAAGTCAATAGTCATCGTTATGAGGAAGCCTCTTCTCTGCTAGAAGTTGCTGCACTTACAGATGCGATGCCATTACAGGTTGTTGAATTACATGCATGTTTTTAATGGTTTTAAAAGTTGCTGTTTCTAATTTTGTTCTTTGCAATCCTTTACAATTTTTATTGACTCAAATTTTGAATGAATTCCAGTTGGTAGCTTCATTGAGGGTTCTACCAGAGTTTGCTTTAATAGCTTTTTATCCTGAAGCAGAGGTATGCATTTACTAAACAATAATATCATCTTCTGTAAGACCATGATGGTTTCAAACTTTCAAATACCCATTAGACCAGATCGGAACATATAGGTTGGTACCAGTACTGAGTCAATCCTATTAACTCAAAGTTTGTCAGTATGTTCGAGTTCATTGTAATGCATCTACTCAGGACTTAAAGCCCTTTGTTTATTTTGTTGCCTGTACAGTCTTCATTTCTGTTACAATCTATTTCTGCTACCATAAGCAAGTGCATCTAAGCCTGTGGTTTTGTATTGTTCTCATTTCAAACTATCTTTCATCAAATTATCTGTGGCAAGTGTTTAATATACTGGGAAATCTGCAATTTTGGTACTTTGGGATAAATTCTCTTGTTAACATGTTATCTAAATTCTGTTTTGTGGTCATAGTGTCATTCTAATGTTTTCTAGTTTTTTGTTCATTTACCCAGATATCTGAGCTTTAATTTGGTAAAATATGTCTAGGTGAATCTATCAATAACTGGAGGAACCTGTTTCCTAGATGCTTATATAAATGATACACAAGTGGCAGGAATAGTCCAACCTCCTGAAAGCACTGAATGTTCACACTTCACTGTTGGTGCTAGAGGCTTGGGAATGGCTCTTGTGATAGTTCGTGATAGTGGGCTTTCACCTCCAGCCAGTGCTTCATCATTGGTACCCTCTCTTGATTTAATACTTCAGCTTTATGTTAGTTAACTGTTTTTGTTTTATTTCTTCTGCTTTTATAATTTGAAAAAAATATTATTCTTGACTTTTTTGAATTTTCTAATTTGCCAAGCTTTCCTGGTTAATTTACTTGTCCATTTTCCCTTTCTTGTACTTTATTTTATTATTAGACGAGACAAATTCATCTGTTTGTCTTATATTTTCTTATATTGCGTAGTATTAGTTTGACATTTAAACTTTTTATTTGATGAAATAAATGGGGTGATACCCTTTTGGATAAAGTAGTTCCTTTTTCTGGTAAAGAAAAGCTCTCCAAAAATCATGACAAATAAAAATTAATCCAAATGAGGAAGAATAATAACCAATATCCTCTGGGTTAAAACCTTGTCGGAGGCCATCTGCACTTTTCTAGTGCTATCATATTGACCAATATGTTTACTTTTTGAATCTCCCTTATCTGTTGTTGTCACCTCTCAGTCTCATTCTTGAATATTGTTTATGACTTTATTCCCATTTTTGGTTTTTAATAATTCATATCGTACGACTTCAACTTCAACTTGAACTTGTCATATTTGGTAACAAAAATGTGTTATCAAGCACAAACTGATGCTTTACCAACAGGATTGTGTATGACAATAAACCATTTGCAATAACAGTTATTAACTGATTCTTAAATGTCTTTTGCCACGTTGCTTAATGTGTCCCCAATATGAATCATTGCGATTTCACTTGCTTTTGACAATTGACTATTGGATATCAACATACTTTTGTCTTGTACATAGTTTCTGATGATTTTTACTTGTGGTCAAATTGTATTTGCTCTTCTGGTTTCTTTTTATACCAAGGTTCCTAATTTTGCCTGATCGATATATACCAAGTGTTACTTACTGGTTCGAGCATAAACTGCCATATCATTTCTAGGCAGTTTGCATCCACATCAAGGGTTATCTCTCAGTAACCCATTGAATCAGGCTTACCATCCCACTTTTGCCTGTTATGGGTCTTGGACCCAGCTGTAAGCCAACCTCCTAGTCCTAAAATCCATTGGTGGTGTCTTTGAAATGCCCTAAACAACGCGTTTTCAGCCCTCTTCTCATCCTCTCTAACATCTCTTTCTCAAATTCCTCTCGAATCTCATACAAATCTGTCTCTGATCTCTACAAACTCTCTCAAATCTTCAAGGAGAGGCTTCATTTCGTAAGGAAAAGGTTCAACTTGAAGAACTGTTCCAGTTTTTTTTCTTAAAATGGGTAAATTAAAACGTAATTTACTTCATTTTGTTGAATTATCAAGAAAAGGCATCAGTGAATTATCAACCAAGATTTCTTGAACAACTTCATTTTGTTATACTTGGGTGGGCAACCCTATTCGGGCCTCAATTTAATTTGTACTAGTCCTAGAAATATCTTGGGTGGTCTAAATACCAAGGTCGGCAATTTCAAATCGTATCACCTGGTACAGGTGGTACATATCGGTCCGCTCGCTACCAAGCATTTTCGTCGATCAACATTTTACTTACCGATCCGTACCGACATATCGACATTTTGTTGGTACAGGTATGGTATGGTACCATGGCAGTACACACAGTGCATACCACCCACTATTATTAAATTATTATAATATTATATAATATAATATTTATATAAATATAATATTAAAAATATTAAAAAATATTATGGCGACGTTGCCTCGGTCTCTCTCCGAGCACGAGGAGATGTTTCGTCTCCTCACGCGGGGATGATAATCGCCCGCGGACTACAAGGGCGACGACGTCTCGCGGGCGACGAGGGTGGCGATGGCTCATGGTCGACTTGCGGGCGGCGAGGGCGCACGGGCAACGCGCAAGCGAGGGCGACGACCAGGTACTTCTTCTTTCTTCTTTTCCTCTTTTTCTTTTCCCTTTTTCTTCTTCAATCGATCGTCGATTTCTCCGCCAATCGATCGTCGATGGCCGATTATTGCCGTGGCGATCCGTCTGGTCGATTCTTGGGACCGGTATGTAAGGCGATGCAGACCTTACCGCTCGATAAGGAAAACCTTGCTGTCGATTGGGGTTGTTTCCACCTCGTTACCACTTGAAATCGATCAGTAATGGTCGATTTCGACCGTCGCTAGCCGCTGTCGGTGAGCGGTCAATTTTAATCGTCGACGACTGATTTCAGACGGTATCAACCAAGGGAGGGAGAAAGAAGAAGAGGGAGAAGAAGAAGAGGGAGAAGAAAAACCTGGTGTCCCACACGATCCATCGCTCACGGGCGATTTCTTCTCCCTATTGTCACGGACAAAAATATAAAGAGGGTGCTCGATGTAATGCTAATGTATGTTCGTGTCTTTTAGCTTTTGTACATGCTTTGTACAACAAGTAGCAGACTTGGCAGCTCAAGTTTGGTTGGCTTTCGTGGTCAGTTTCGGCTTGTAAATGAGAGTTGTGTAATGTGGACACTTGTGGGGACTTCGGTCTGTGATGGACCTTGATCCTTTGTGTGCGACCGTTCAGAGTTCGTGAAGTCTATGGTTGTAATTTGCATTGGCTATATAAAGTGTTTGCTGAAGTAGTTACTTGTGGATCCCGTGGGAAATGCTTTCTTAAACCCATTCTCTCTTTTGTAGGTCCTAAGAGACCATAGGAGGTTTCGGGGAGGCTGACCTTTGCAGATTAACATGCAATAGTGTCGCACGGCTTAGGTAAAACCAGCTAAGTTCGTGATATTTAGTATCAGAGCGGGACAAGCATACGCAGAAAACTTGCCATGCAAATGTGGGGGACCTAGCTAGGGTGCGTGGAGGGCAGCTAACACGTGCAATCGTTTAGGGGAAAACAGACATTGAGATGTAGGGAAGGGAGTCGCTCAGAGGAGCTGTTATCCATGATTGATAATCAGAGGAATGACCAACCCTTTGCGCGAGAGGCACCACGAGGACAAGCAAGCTAGGAAGAATGCGTAGCGCATAAAGTTTGGGATGGCTGAGTTCAAGTTACGGCTCGACGTTGACAACCAAACTTGATGGTGCTCAATGCAAACGAGACGTTTGGTAAAAGATGAGACTGTGTAAAGTGGGATGTGTTGCCTAGTGACTGAAAGAGTTGTGCAAAGCTCATAGAGGTGACGGGAATTGCTAACTCGAAGAATTCGGTACTTATGCAAGGGCGTATATACGGGGACGATAGAGTGTTCATGGCCATCCCAAGGCGATCAAAACTCGGCGCTTTGGAGCATCGAAACTTTTTCCTCAGCATAAAAAGGATATATGTCCGTAGGAGGCTGAAGTGTGCAACAAGTTCAGCACGTTGCTAGGCCTTGAAGGGTGCAACGAGGGCTGTATTAGCGAAGAGTCGCAATCTAGCAAGCGTATTTGCGGGGGCATAATAATGCACAGGTTGTTCAGCAAGACAGAGTAGTCCAAGGGGATGGTGTCTCTAAAACTTCCAGAGGGAAGAATGCGAAGAGGAAAATTACTCTAAAAGGATAGATATCCAGGAGGGATAGGCCGTAGTTCTCCAGAGGGAGAATCATGTGCAGTGGGCCGCATATGTTGAGGAAGAGTACCTTAAGACAATATTTCCACAAAACTCAACGGATCGAGCGAGCGACGAGGAGTCATCGCATGATCTCGAATGAGGTAATGCATTGGTGGATGCATTACGAGATCGAGTGGGAGATCAATCCATGACAACATCATACGAAGGCACACTTCGAGTCGATGTGGAAATCAGGCTCAACGGAGGGTTGACCCGTGGAATGGTGGGCGTGAGGGCCACCATCAACTCAATACAAATCGAGGAGCGGAGCAACTTGAGTGGAACTTGGTGAAGTATCTAAGCCACATGAAGGGAGTCGACGTAGAAGATGATACATAGAGTGGAGACATGAAGCTTTCCTTGGATAGAGGTCAAGGACATAAACTCTTGTAGAGGCAAGGGTGGGATCATGTTGTTCTATGGGTTCTTCATTCTGATGGGCGGACTCATCTTGCATGGTGCCAAAGACGACGGGAGCTTCGAGGCACATGTACCTTATCTCAGAGATGCATTTAAGGAGGAACTAAGGTAATTCAATTTGAGGAGGTGAAGTTGGGATCAGAAGGCCTTAGCATGGGGCAAGAGGACATAGAGGCGAGTACTCTTGAAGAATATGTCACAGTGCTGCCATTTGAGTTGTCATGAAGAAAGCGGTGCTCAGCGGAGATTGTGTTGGTGGGAGATAGAGGCCCAGGATTCAGACAATGGTGCACCAATTTTAGCGAAGTTTGGGGACTTCGAGAGCTACTAGGCGACAAACTGTCCTAGAGCGATGCTTCGTCCGGATGTGACCTGAGTATGGGTGAGCGAAGGTAAATTGCCAAAGGAGCAAACACAATTGGAGGTGGTGGAGGCCCTATGATGTGCTGGTAGAGGCCACTCATGGAGAGATCGTAGTCCGAGTTTATCACACAAGAATCTGAATGCAATGGAGATGTCACCGCGAGGCGACATGGTGCAGCGGATCGTGGTGGAATAGTTCGAGGCAATACAACACGCGAGAGAAGTCCCGTGAGGGACTTGATCATGCAGAGGTATGATCAAGAGCTACTGGGAGCTCCACTTCGGTAAACAACATAATAACAAGAAGGACTATGAATTCAAGGAGTGAATGCCATGGTACCGTAGAGATGGGTCTTCTGTGTGTGCGCATCAAATCTTGCATCGGATAAAAGCTTTGGTCATTAGTATATGGGGGCTGTGTACCACCGAGGGAGAATTCAGATTGCAAGTACCAGTGAGCCCTATGGGGGACTTGATCATACAGGGTATAATTGGAGCAATTAGAGAGTTAGACTGCTTTAGTGCTTATATTCGCCTAAGAGAGCCCGACAAGTCAGAGGACAAGATTGAGTAAGCGAACATTGCTACGAAGGAAGCTGAGGAGAACAGAATCGATGTGAGCCCTGCAACAAGATGGCAGAGGCCATGCATGAGAATTGCAATCTATCTTTCCATCGATCAAGGTAAACTGCTTAGAGAACACAAGGGTGTTGAAGCAGGCGGTCGAAAGGAGCGAGGAAGTGACGACGAGTCTAGAGGGGCTTAGCTACTTAAAAGCAAAGCGTTGGTCAGAAAGGAGGTGGACTCGGAGGAGTGCCACTGTGCCGCAGAGGTGGATCTATCGATTGCGAATAAAGGGACATAGATACAAGGCAACAGATAGTAGGGCCATAGGTTTGGCAGCGCCATGGTGCCGTAGAGGTGAGACTTTCGTGGAATCATCGATCCCTTGCTCTTTTGGAGGAAGACCGTTGGTCGTGAAAGGAGTCAAAGAGGTGGAGAATGCAAAGGCAAACTCCAAGTACCAGGACAATGGCTGAAGGGCAGAGGCCAAGGAACTTCATAAGACCAGTGTCAACGGGCTTCTCATCAAGATAGCTGAAAGTGAGAGACTTCGGGTTGATGCATGAGTGCTCGACCAAGGAACGTAGTAGGCAGTATGTGGTGTCAGAGGAGTAGGTGACAAAGATGATGGAGAAGACGATACAATCCCAAAGGCAACCAAAACTATCACAGGCTTGCTCCAAGTTGGGGTGAAATTTTTCTCTTTTCGGGGAAAGCTTTTTGCATTCCGGAAGTTCGATGGTAGTGAGAAGACAAATCACAATAGTTAACTCAACGCAATGAGTGCAAACACTTCGGGTGCTTCAGAAGTGTGAGCAAAGAGTGCACGAAGACTAGTACCCAGCTGGATGCATGAAGTACAAACTCAAGGAGGCGGGCGAAGTCAAGTAACTTTGCCTTCTCAAATCCTAAGAGAATGGGCGAAACCGAGTACCCCAGTTCTCTTATTTATCTTGCAGAGGAGCTCTGCAGAAGTTCAAAGACCCATCGCGGGCGGGGACGGCACCGAGTTTCTTTTTTTATTAATATTTTAATATATATAATATAATATAATATTATATCATAAAAAATATATTATATTTTAATATATCAGGCATCTGCATCTGCAGAGATAAACTCGACATCGAAACGGTAAGTCAAACCTTGATCGATCTCTTGAGCAAGGATTCACATCTTAGGTCCATACTAGTGTACCGACATTTTGTCGATATATACGATGCGATCATGCGTCTGATATTATAATATATTTATAATATAATATAATATAATATAATATAATATAATATTAATATATTATGAAAAGAAAAGAAAAAGGAACGACGTCGCCTCGATCTTTTCTCCCTGCTCAGGGAGAAAAATCGCCCGCGGGCTCGTGGGAGATCCGTGGTTGGCGACGGCGCATGGGCGACGACGGCGCGTGGCCGAGGATGGCTTGAGGTACCTTTTCTCTTTCGCTTCTTCTTCTTTTTCCCTTCTCGGTTTCTCCTTAATCGACCGTTGACGGCCGAAATCGATCGCCGACGATCGATTTTTCCCTCAATCGATTCGACGGCCTTTGGATCTTGCCCGGTGGTGGTCCACGTCTGGGACCGATACATGTCGGGGCCTTACCGCTTGGTAAGGAAAACCTTGCTACTGAGAGTAGATTGTTTGCTTCATTTCCCAATAGAATGTCAATCGAAAGCGGAAGTGATGCGAACCTACTTGGAAGCGACAACTTCGTTGAAGAAGAATTGATGAGTAAATTTTGTAAAGGACTCTAAAAACTTCAAAGTCTGCGAGGTGATGCTCGTTAAAGCTCCAATAAGCATCCACCTAGTTTAAGCGGCATGAGATGTTTTAGATAAGGAAGGTCTTCTCTTTTATCAGGAGGATCCACATGGATTAACAAGGATCAACACAACTCAGCCAACCAAGGGACGGAGGAGGCTAGGTTAGCTGAAGGATGGTTATCGGTTTAAGGACGCAAGGTGACGTTGCTTTTCAAGGGTAAGAAGGGGTAGAGGAAATGCCTCGAGCCAATGTCCGAGTACCAGGCGCTACGACGCGGAAGTAACACATGCCATTCTTCTAGGAAAAGCTCGAACGACCCCACACTAGAGTTAGTCATTGGTGAGTTGAAGCAACATGGTGGGTTAAAGTTCGATTGCTCAACAACAGCGGTAGAGAGCAACTGTGAGCCAAGAGGCGTGTTGCAACCAGAGCAGAAGATTGAAGATTCAGCAAAAGGTGAGGAGATGCAGCGTCTGCAACAGCTTCGATGAGAACATTGAAGGAATAAGTGGGGGAGAATGTCACGGACAAAAATATAAAGAGGGTGCTCGATGTAATGCTTATGTATATCCATGTCTTTCGACTTTTGTACATGCTTTGTACAGCAAGTAGCAGACTTGCAATTGACTTGGCAGCCCAAGTTTGGTTAGCTTTTGTGGCCAGTTTCGGTTTTTAAATGAGAGTTGTGTCATGTGGACACTTGTGGGGACTTCAGTCTGTAATGGACCTTGATCCTTTGTGTGCGATCATTCAGAGTTTGTAAAGTTCATGGTCGTAATTTGCATTGGCTATATAAAGTGTTTGCTGAAGTAGTTACTTGTGGATCTCGTGGGAAATGCTCTCTTTAACTCGTTTTCTCTTTTGTGGGTCCTAAGGGACCATAGGAGGTTTCGAGAAGGCTGACCTTTGCGGATGGACATGCTATAGTGCCGCACGACTTAGGCAAAACCAACTAAGTTGGTGACATCACGGGGAGAAGAAATGTCTCCTCGCGTAGGGATAAGGAACAAGGCAATATGGCCCTTTTTTTTAATATTATATATATATATATATATATATATATATATATACGTGTCGAGTGGTACGCGCTTACCGCTCGGTACCATATCGTACCATACTGAGCTATTTTTTAACTTTATTATATATATATATATATATATATATATATATATATATATATATACATATCGAGTGGTACGCTTGTGCATACCGCTCGGTACCAGCATACGGTACCATACCGAGCTGAGCTCGGTATGCCGGTACGGCGAACCTTGCCAAATACAATGAACTAGTTTTATGGTCTGTGTTTCCAGCACATTATGTATACAGCAGTACATGCATGCTTCTGGTTGGGCTTATATGTTGCTTTGGGGCAGGCTGTCCTTGAATTTCTGGTGTATCCATTTGGAAGGGATTTGGATTGCATTTGGATTGCAGTTCTTTTTCTGATTACTTATTTTTTCTTTATTTTTATTTTTTTCCTTTTGTAGGTGGGTCTCCTGAGTGGGTTGGAACAAAAAGGTAATAGAATGTCGGTTGGATTAGGGTGGGAGGGGTATGAGAGGGTGGACTAGGGGAGTGCATTTGGAAAGAATCAGAGAGAAGATTAGCATCTAGAAGGAACTTGTTCTCTTCTTTCAAAGGTATATTTTACTAGTTGGCAAGCTGGAGTATTTTACTAGTTAGTGAACTGAGAATAGTTCATATTTGAAAATCTGTTCCCAAATTAATGTATCTTATTCGGTTATTCAGAAAAGCTGTTCCATACTGTTTGTATTGATTTTTAAATTTGAGAGTTCATGACCACAGTGATCAAATTAAGGGAGAGGACTTCCACAAGGAGAGGATTATGATATAAATTTTCTCTCCAGTGTATATTCAGATTCTGCAAAAACTCGAAAAAAAATAGTCCATTGCACTACTGTTCTTGGAGTCTAATAATTCATTCCAATAAGAATTATACATTGGCAACTGCATATGCAGCTTGTTTGTGTACTTATTGGCTCTTTCCTGATAAATACAAATTTGCTTCTCAAGAGAAGAAAGTTGAAGTTCTTTTGGTTTGATGTTGAGAAAATAAATGTCACCATTTCTTTTCGTACTGTACTCGTGAACTGCATACAGTTTGTATTTTCTATTAAGTAAGATGGGAATCTAAGTCTGATTTCTAGCAATGAGAAGATTAGGAAGCACGCGCGGGGGCGGCGGGGTTGGGGGAGGGGTGGGGTGGGGTGTGTGGTTTGGGTGTAGAGGGTGTTGTAGTGTTACTGAAGTTTGGAAGAATTCTCAGGTTGGTGTTGCATATCTGAAGTTGCTTGTCTATTGCAAAACATATATTTGGCTTCAATTTTGGGAAGGCAAAAGTAGCTATCTTACAATTGTATAAAAGCCTTTTTTGTTAAGAGGTGTCTACTGAATTATGTTGTGTGCCTCTTTGATGTGGAACATTAGTATTTCTTTGTTGATTGTTTACTATGTTATTCATGTGAAGAGGAGCTTGTTTGGTATATGTATTTTCTTCTTGTCCCCCTTGTTTGGAGGACTAGAGAGGAGAAGATGAGGAAGCATGGAGGGTTTTATGGTGTGGTTTTAAGGTTTGGAGGAATCCTCATGTTGGTGTTGTGTATCTGAAGTTGCTAGTCTCTTGCAAAAACATATATTTAACTTCAATTTTTAAGAGGCAAAAGCAGCTAACTTGCAGTTGGATAAAAGTCTCCTTGTTTATAGGCGTGCCTCTTTAAGTTACTATGTTATTTGTGTCAGGAATGAAGTTGCTTGTCTCTTGCAAAAACATATATTTAGCTTCAATTTTTAAGAGGCAAAAGCAGCTAACTTACAGTTGGATAAAACCTCCTTGTTAAGAGGTGTGCCTCTTTAAGTTACTATGTTGTGTCAGGAATTCTTTTAGGAACTCAGTATGGTGTTGCTCTTCTCTAATGTACTGGTATAAATGTCATGCATAATTAAGTCGCTACTGCAATTACACAAAATTGTTTGATGATTGTGCATGCTTGAAATTTGACACATATATGCAGCATTTCCAATGTGAATAAAAAGGATCAGGTGTAAATGGACTACAGATTTTGGGTTTAATGTCAAAGGCCATAATGCTTATTTTTTGTGTCTCAGAATCTGAGTTTTTATTTTTTGTTAATTTATTTGTTATGTAACAGGTTAAAGTGGCTAGTGTGGACTGGATTAAGATAATATCACAGGAAGAGATAAGCCTAATGGTAATGGTTCTCTCTGTCACCATAAAATGCCTTCTATCCAGAAATCATGCTTGATATGCTTTGTCATAAAATTTGTAGGAAGGAACCACAAAAACTTTTGATATTTTGGCTGGGACAGAAGATGGTAGCATCTTTGATTCTTCTCAGGTGCCCATAATCTCTTACTAAACAGTCTCTTTGATTTCATGTTTTTACCCTTAAGTATGTCACCACTTTCTCATGCAATCATTTATTAAACAAACATTGAATTTTCCTAAGCAAAGGCATTTTTCTTGATGTTTATCAGAATTCATTTTTGTTCAACTTAGTTACTGGTGTTTGCATGACATTGCTAGTCTTGAAGAGATATATGTTTACTCATTGGACTAAAACATGAAATATGTCGTCTATTTAGTTAGTTGTTCATTTTTCATATTTCTTTGTGAAAAAAACTTAATATCTATCTTCCTTTTTAAAACTTATGTTGTTCTTGTTTTCAAGTATATGTATATGAAAATTAAAGTGCATCTTGAGGATGGCATACTTGAGCCTGTTGATGAGTACCATTCTTCGAGAACTGGCAATTGGCTAGTGCGTGAACCTAACTTTTCCGTGAGAGCAGCAAAGCTTGGTATTGCAACTCTTTTTGTAAGTTTATATTATCTTGGCATTTCTTATGTTAATCTGGATGTATCAAATATCTTTGTCATATACATATTAGGTTTTCCTGATGAGATATTTAATTTCAGGTCAGTGTCAGTCAACAATCAGGTTATGAAATCGTTAGTCAATTTGTTAAAGTGGAAGTATATGGACCATTACGCCTGCATCCTGAATATCTTTACCTTCTACCTGGTGTCTCTTATATGGTAATTTCTTTGTATTCATTCATTTACTATCTAGACCAAGGATGCAACTTCTTGCCTTTGTTATAACCATAAAAAATATTTTGCCCATTCCACGGTATGAATGCCTTTGCTGGTTACATGCTCCAATGTTATGCTGTGGTATGGAATAGAGCAAACATCTATGTCCTCTGCAGCTTACTGTTTTCTCTTGTGAAACTCATGGCACAGAAGCAGCACAATTAACATTTTCTAATTATGTAACATCATATTTATTTGCTCTAGTATGTTGATTGGCTGCATAACAATCTTTAAATGTTTTTAGCTGACTGTGAAAGATGGCCCGAGAATTGGAGCTTTTGTTGAGTTCACCAGCTTGCATGAGGAAATTGTTGTTGTTCAGAAACCTTCAGGAAAGCTTTTTGCTAAATCCGTAGGAAATGCTGTAAGTGATAAGTAATATGTTTTTTCATTATGGATCTTTGTTGCTTGTTTTAGTTGTTCAACTCATCCGTGTCACTTTGTTTATTAATAACTGACTTTATTACTTTGTGGTAGATTAGAATATTGTGTTTCTATAAATAAATTGATTATAATGAATTACACTCCCATTGTTAGACTGTCCGTGCAGCTGTTTATGGAAATGGGGATTCCTTGATATGTGAAGCATATGCAAAAATTGAAGTTGGAATTCCACCAGCAATGGGTTTAAATCTGCAAAGCAACCAACTTTGTGTTGGTTGCAACATGCCAGTCTTTCCATCTTTCTCTGAGGTATGTGAACCTGAACAAGCATGCTACTTTTTTTTAATGTGATCAGCTATTACTGATTCATCAGTGCTTAAGCAGGGAGACTTATTTTCCTTTTATGAGGTCTGTCAAGAGTACAAATGGACAATAGGGAATGAGAAGGTGATTTTTTCACTGAATTGCTTCGTGTTTATTTATGCTTTCTGGTGATATACTGTTGCCCTTATCCTGTATGCTAGGTGCTTAGCTTTCGAATAGACAGTTGTGAGCAAGATGGTTATCCATGCCATTCAGTTGTCAGTGACGGTGCATTTGTTAATGTTTTGACTGGAAGGTATTCTCTTTGACTTGGATGCCATTAGTTCAAGAAGTATATATTTTTTGAATACACTTCTTGTAGTTGGTTTATGTCCTTCAAATCAAGGTTTGTAATTTCGACGTACCGGGCGGTACATACCGGTCCGCCAGGTTACCGGTACGCGGACCGCTTGTTACCGGGCGGTTCCGTCAAAAATCGACCGTCGACGGTCGATTGAAGAAGAAATCGACCATCGGCGGTCAATTGAGAGAGAAATCGACCGTCGGTGGTCGATTGAGGAAGAAAAAGGGAAGAAGAAGAAGAGGAAAAGAAAAAAAAAAAGAAGAGGAGAAGAACGAATACCTCGCCCGCCTACTGTCGCCGCCCGCGGGTCGCCTACGTGACGTTGCCGCCGCTTTTTCTCCCGCACAAGGAGACGGAGCGTCTCCCCACGCGGGGAGACAGATCGAGGCAACATCGCCCCCTTTTCTTTTTTCTTTTTAATATTTTAATATTATATTATATAATATTATATTATAAAAATATTATATTATATTTTAATACCGGGTGGTGCGTGCTGTGTATACCGCCTGGTACGGGTCCCGTGTCGGTACCGACAGTATATTGGTACATTGGTATGGACCAGTAAGTCAAACCTTGCTTCAAATCTCCGGTGCTACCAAGTGCACGAGGCTCTTGCTATTGCAGGTCTTGATAAAATCACTTTGTGAAGCCTATAGATGGGGGGCTGTTTCCATGACTTGAACCCTTTTTCTCCAATGGGACACTCTTTTGGCTAGTTTCTTATATGGTAATCAACCTTTCAGACATTTTATACTTTAACTAAATAATCATTATATTGATATATAAAGGTTGACTTTTGCTGGTAAAAGAAGATTGACTAATTCAACCACAGATTGGGTCTTATACTTGACAAAGTTGCAAGGTTGCATTCTATATATTAAGTTATTGCATGAATCTAATTTTGTAAAGATCTACTATAATAAACCTCAATTATATTGTTCCATATCTCCAAGTTTCCTTTCCAATTCTGGTACCTGCTTATGCTCTACTGAAACCAGAACAACCAAAAATAAATAAAAGGTTGTTGTATAATAATTTATGAAAAGTAAATTAAGGAGGGATTGGTTCTTTAGTTCTTTCTAAAATTAAAGCATAGGACATTTTGTAAAAGTCCTTGTTAAGTGATTATCATTTATACAGCAATACTGTGAGTCTATGATACTTATCTGATTGTGGATTTGCTGAAACCTGGAGCTTGGAAGCAACTCCCTTTAGATCCATATTTATTTGTCACAAAGAACTTGAGAACATCTTATTCTAACTAAAAAATGGTTCTCAACTTACTATTGTAATGTTAAAATTTCAATTAGAATTTTTTGTTTTTGTAGCATGGTTTCACAAATAGCACAAATATTGAGATATATCAACAAAGTGGTTTTTATATATTTTTGATGCTTAGACACGAATTTTTGTCCATTTTTGTCCATTACTTCTGTATTAAAAACATTGAAATTCGATATATTTTTTTCTTCATTTTTAATTGTGTTTCTTTTTAGCTGTTTGTTCTTTATAGATGCACAAATTTAAGCTAAATCATTATTCGTCATCTAGGTAAGATCTGTCTACTAACTTCCTATAATGTTATATATTATCATTATTATTCTTTGTTTAGATTGATATACAAAGATTCCAACCAACTTATAGTTACTCATGTGCACTCCAACTTATTGGTTTTGTAGTTATTAGTAGAAATGTTTAATATAGATTTCGTGAACAACTTTTGTTGCAGTTCATGTTCCTGAATTGTTATTGTTTTTGTTTTCATGATGTATAATACTGCAGAAATTTATTGAATGCATACTGAAAAACGCATGCAGAATATATTCCTGTAAGTACCATGAATATATCTTTAGTGCATGCATTTATATAGTTTCTCTGTCTGTGAACCAGATCTGCTGGCAAATCAGAAGTATCCATTTTTATGTCGTGTGATATTGTGTTATCTGGTTCTCCTCGACAATTATCTTACACTGCATCAAAGTTGTTGGAAGTGGTACCTAGTCCTCCTCTAGCCCTTGGAATACCCATTACTTGGATCTTGCCACCCTTTTACATAACATCGGAGATTTTGCCTAGATTATCAGATTCATATGGACAACTAGACTCAAGGAAAAGTATTACATATAATATCCTTAGGGTATGTGGAAGGAATGATATTCTGAAACAGGAAGGTATTACTATTGACGGAGGTAAAATTAGAACAAAGGAAAGCAAAGAAAATGTGTGTATTCAAGCAAATGACCATGCAACTGGAAGAGCAGAAATTGCATGTTGTATAAAGGTTGCCGAGGTTAGTTGTGTTCCAAACTATGCCTGAATTAAGAGTCTCAGTCTTTGAGTAGCATCTTTAATAATGAAATTTCTGTTCCTTGTCCTTTTCATGTCTGTTCTGTTTGTATATTTATATTGCTGTTTCTGGTCTGAATTTTTTTCCGCGGTCTCACCCTTTTGGAACAAATGTTGAATCATTGACTGCTGGATCAATGTTCTAAGCTAGCTTCTCTTTTTATCAGCATGAGTATCTGAGAATATATAGCTGATAGTTACCATGTGAGTTCCAAATTATCAAAACCCTGACAAATGGTGATTGTATGAGAAGTGGAAATACTGTAGCTACCAATGTTACTAACAGAAACTATTACTCTTTATTGCTATCTGAAATCATTTGAAGTACTATGTGTGCTGTTTCATCTAACCATTTTGTTAAGCTCCTGCTCCAAGTTACCAGTACCTAGTAAACACTTGTCTGTTTCTCATTGTACATGCAGTGTAACTCATTATTGATGTAAGCCTCTAATGTGCCTAAATGAATTGTGCTGGTAATTCTATTATTGCTTCCCTAAATTCCTTAGCAGATATATTCCTACATAATCTTCGTTCTTGTTTCATTTCCCTTTCCCTTAAGTGTCTTAGAAGGATATAATTTTTTTTACTAGAAAAAAACCCTTCTCCAAACTAGTTTCATCTAAGGGCACTTTTGAAGAATATGATTGGTTAATTCTTAGGGATTGCTGCAGAAACCACAATTAGAATTGTTCCTTCATTTTTCTAGTAAAATAAAACAGCTTCTGTGAGTTAATTCCTATATTTTATCTAGGTTTTACATGATGGTACCTGTAATAAAAACTAGTTCATACTGATCATGTGTTGTAGTATGCTTCAGTGCCAAGGAATCAATCAAATACTGATAAGACTAGCATGTATCGACCAGCATTTGCCGGTTCAACCATGGACCAGTATTCCACCTGTTGGATTGGTGTACTTGGTACCAGTTGGTATTAGATTTTCATTTATTTCCTTTTCTGGTGATACAATCTGGTGTGTCCGTATCACACCAGCCTGATTGGACACCAAAACTGATATTGGCTGAGATTTAAATCCTTGCTCAGCACAACAATAAAAAAAACCAAAAAATTGTTTGGTGTGGTTGGTGCAGTGCAGTAGTTTATTAATATTCTACGGGTAATAGCATACCATGTGAAATTTTTTCTTTGTTAGAATTGGTCCTGCTTGTAGGTCTTTTAGGGACACCAAAACTGATATTGGCTGAGATTTAAATCCTTGCTCAGCACATCAATAAGAAGAACCAAAAAATTGTTTGGTGTGGTTGGTGCAGTGCAGTATTTTATTAGTATTCTACTGTTAATAGCATACTACATGAAAATTTTTTCTTTGTTAGAATTGGTCCTGCTTGTAGGTCTTTTAGGGATACTGAAAGAGTCTTTCACCTTAGTTAAGTTGCAATTTACCTGGAAATTCCGGACTACGGCCAGTGTCACAGTTTCATTCATCTTCAAATAGTTATATCAGTATCTTAAGCTTTGTTCGAGTTTGGAAAATTGCAGTTAATGCAAAGAAAAGTGACTTGATAAAGAGACCAGCCATATTCTATTAGTGTCTCCATTAGAAATTTAAACTGAAATCCATGAAGGCATGGCATTTTCTTTCTGGAAATATGATATAAAAAATTTTACGGTGTTTAGTGTGTGTACTAAGCCATTGGGTCTTTCGATATCCAACATAAAAATTCTTCTTGTATTAATATTCTTTTATTCAACTTTGCCTCTTAACTTTAATTTTGCTTTCATCTATGTTTTTCACCTGTCCATATCATCTGTACATCGTTTTAACTCTTAAAATGGCTAAAGCAAATCATATCTCCTTCACGTATAACTTTCTGTTTTACTCCACTAATTTACATATTCATTATTGTTTTTCCTCTTTTGCCCATCCCTTCATATGCTGAAACTTAAGTATAGTTTTTGGTTATTTATCTTGATTGCCAATAGCTTGGTCATTACTACAATAATACAACATTGTGCTTTATTTCTTTTGTTGGATATTTACCCTTTTACCTTGTGGAAGGTCTATTTTTCCCTTCTTATATAGCTCATCTGTGACATGTCTTGCTTAGTTAGTTATCATTTGCAAACATATCGATGTTCGTTAAATATATTATTTCTAATTTTTGCTACTTGCAAGTCTTGCATTAGCTTGTAGAATAGGCTATTTTAGGAAAATTAATGTGTTCTTTATTGCTTAGGTGTCACAAGTATGGGTAACTACAACAGAAGCTTTGTTACATGTTGCCTATCTTGCCATCAATTCTAAACTTGAGTTAAATATTGGGTACTCAGATTATTTAGGTACTTTACCCACACCTTAACTGAAGTACCTAGTCTATTCTTACTACTTATGGGGCTGGATCTGTCATTTTCTACTTAATGTTCGATTTTAGGTTATCCTTTTGCTGAAGCACATGGTGTGGTTCCACTGGAAGTTGAGACTAATCATCCTGATGTCCTTTCTATTTTAATGTCATCAAAGGATAATAACAGTACACATGGCAATGAACATGTCCTTATCGAGGTATGTCAGCTCTCTTTTACTATCACATTCAAGATATTTTGTTATTTATACTAGATAGCTTGGTCTAGGTTTGTTCTGATTGTTCATAACAAAGCATTCAACAGTGTCAATTGTTGTATCCTCCTTGTTTGATTTCCTGGTTGATTCTCCTCCTTTTTTTACTTGGGGTTTGTTTTCTTATCATGTAGGCAAAGAAACCTGGTAATGCTCTTGTACGGATATCCATCAATAGGAACCCAAGGAATGCGGACTTCATTCTGGTATTGATTTGGTTATGCTATTAAATTGATAGAAAATAACAGCAACCTGCCTCAATTTCCAAACACTGGTTTTGGAAGTCAAACTAGTTTCTTTTTCTCTTGCTCAAACATATTTGTTGAACTCACTGTGGTTTGGAAGAACCAAGTTCATTTAAAAATTTCTTTGGCTTAGTTGTTTTCATCATGAAGATTCGTGAAGTAGCTTGACTTTTATGGATTGGTGCTTTGTACAAGCTCCAATATTCCAATTTTAGTGTTAAATTTTAACTGAGATAACAACCACGCCAGGTATCAGTTGGTGCACAACTATATCCTAGGAATCCGGTTCTTCATGTTGGCCAATATCTGAACTTTACTGTAGTTGGTGGTGGTAAGTGCCTTGCTTTACATGCTATTATTTCACTTTAGATTAATCTGATTCTTATCCTTAAAATACTATGCTTGCTTTACTATTTTATTTTTTGTTTCTGTTGCTAGAAAGTTCTTCAGTGTTTGTCACATCCTTATGATATGCTGTTAAATAGTAGTCTGTGATGTATCTTGAAAAGGCTGCCGTGCTGGCTGAATTGACTTAATCCGAAGAATTTAGGTCACCAGGATAGTGGCAGAAGATGCATTTCTTCTAAGGTTTGTCTCATGTGTAAGCTGGAGCAAATGATCATTATGGATTGTTATGAGCACAAAATAGTGCCCACGCAAGCATAAACAGTATGTCTGATTCTAGTCACTGATATGCTTTGCTGCACAAGATGCAATCCTTGACTGCAAAAATTTCTTCTGCATGTTACATCTTTATTTGCAATTTTTCTTTTGTATTGTTGAACCCACATACTTTCTTATTTTTACAGTTGTACTTGCCTGACCAAGGTTTGAGGGATCGAGATTGAAATTAAAATTAGCCATGAGTTTCATGATCAAGATCTGATCAGCTTGGCAAGACCAGATTCATTATTCATCTTCATATGAAAACATTTTCTGAAAAATCATACATAGGAAAGATTTTGAAAATCCCAAAAATTAAATAAATGGATAATGAAATTATAAAACATATAGAACTTTGAGCTAAAAATCATTACATGGTTGAGAATATTCAACAGTAGGAATCACTGTCTGGGCAAAATTGAAAGGTGAAGACTCGGAAACAAAGGTTTTTGGGCTTTATCTGGGAAGCTTCATCTGTAGTTTTTCAAAATAAGTTAATATAGATTGGTATCAGAAAACTTGGAGTCTTGGATGCAGTTTGTTCCTTTTAATCTGAGAAATATTGATTGTGTGGACTGTGGATTCATTCTCAAATTGCTGGTTAAGATGGCTAGAATCTATTGGAATTCACCTAGATAAGGTGGTTCTAGAATCTGTCATTCTTGCGGATGAAAGCAGATTCTTTTAAGAAACTTGTGCTGATGATTGGAAAGGGTTAGCGCTATTAGGGGTAAAGAATGGGAAAGAGAGAAGAGAGGAGGATGATCTGTTGGTATCCCTATAAGATTTGATCGTCCTTGGCAAAAATGGAAGAGAAGATTTGTTTAGGGCCCAAGAGAGGGAAAGAAAATATTTGTATTATGGTGGATTTAAATAAGCTTTTTTTCTCTTTACCAATTTAAGGTTTACCCCATTTCTTTCCTTCCCTTTAGTGATGGTATGGACAAGGCTTGAATGGGTCACCAAGTATGATTTTAATTTTAATTTTTTACATTTATAAATCCATAGATATATAATATACGAAAAATATTATTAATAAATCATAATAGTCAAATAGAAAAAAGGTGGTTACATGTGAATTGTATGATGTTGCTTGGTAACTTATATGATTTTGTCCCTTGATATTATTTGGCTTAAAAATGAATAGTATGATACAGAAATACGATGATAATATTTTTATAATTATTTTCATAGTTTTTTGAATTATTTTCGTAGTTGCTTTAGGTGTTGTGATTATATCATCCTTGGCTGATTTAACCATGACCTGTTTCTCAATAGACCTACTGACCAAATAACTTGGATTGAACATACTTAGAAGTTAGAACTATAACATGAAATGCTTAATGAAAAATTATTAATAGTAATCCACAAGCACCATATACTATCATATCCCTTCCAACCTCCAGTTTGGAACTGATTGGTTGACGCAAATCTTGATTCCAATCTTGTGAATTTTGCTTTCATTAAGTAGAGGGCTTAGGTTTGATCCATATTGAGGCCATCACTCTACCAAACATTGCTCATATTCAAGTCAGCCACATCAAATATAATGCTTTTATGGAGATCATTCACCATTTATCTATGGCTCCATGCTAAGGTTCACAATTTCTTGTACTGGTACCATATCGGTGTACTGAGAACACTGGCACATACCAAGTCTCATAAAAACCCTAAAAAAATAAAAATTAAAGAAATTGTCCAGTACAAGACCTGGACTGGGCGACCCAAGTATGGCACAAGTCCTACACTGGACAATATAGGCCCTATACTAGGGTTTATCCTGGTTCACATACCAGTGAGTTGTCAGACCATTAAATCATGCAAGCATATCTGTAATTACTTCATTGAAATATATAATCTTTGAACTTTGATATTAAGGATTTTTCATGTTATGTTTGAAACTCATACTGGTCCTTGGTTGCACTGAAATTGGTCCTTAGTTGCACTGAAATGGTAGCTGTGATGTTTGCTATACTGTTGATGAACAACAACTGTAGTTTTATTTTTTTTCACTAAGATTTCTGTTCTTACCCTCAGTCTCAGAGTTAATAGCCTCAGGGAGGCATCCAGCAAATGGCAATCAGATGAAGAAGTGGGGTTGTCAGCATCTTGAATGTGGTGAGTATCGGAGGGAGGGAGGGAGAAAGAGGAGACTCATTTGGGTTACTGCAATTTGAAACTGGTTTGACTGAACCGGTTGGATATGTCCTAAAATTGGGTGGCTCAAGTGCTTCTCTGTAGTCTGATTGATACATACTTGGTTTGAATGGAATCTCATAGCTTGAAATCACTGTTGTGAACAATGTGCTGTAATTTCAAGGATGAAAGTAAGAGTATCATAAAGATCCATGTTTATTATAGTTTTGCTTCTTTGCTCAAATTTCACGTTGTAATGTAATTTCAGTTCTGGAAATGGTGGTTCTTTTGGAAAATCATGTGGTTTCAAGGAAAGCCATTTCATGTCGGATCCCACGCTTTAATCCAAATATCTTAATTGTTGATTTGTGCCGGAGTGAAAATGAGAGACTGAGAGCGAATGATAGATGGAGAAAGATGGTGGCCTTAAAAGGCCATAACAGGGCCCAATGGTCAATTTGATTGTTGGAACCTAATTTGACTGGAAAGAAGACTGATACGGTTGAAATCCGATCATTAGCGACGCATATCAGTTGGTAATGGTCGAGTTGCATCCGTATCGACTGATATATGAGGAATAATGATCAGTACACGCATTATAAATGCATACTGCTAAAACGGGGTTGTCCGCATACCAGTTAGCTGGTGGTACCATACATTTTGTACTGTAATGGGCGGTATATGGAACATTGTGGTTTTATGATGACATATGAAAGCTTCTTTTTTCTATTTTGTGTGTTTGTCTTATCTTTATTTTTCTTGGGAGTGGGTTAGGCTTTTACTTGGTTTATCTACTTTAATGCCAAACATTTATTTGGATAGCTGATGGTAACATATGAAATCTCCATATAATTCCTGTTGTAATATAGTAATATAGAAGCATATGTAATAAAGCCAAATAACTGTCCTTAGGTAGCTGTTATAAAAACAACATATGGCTGAAAAGGTAATTGCAAGAACTGGTTCTGACACCAATAGTTACTCTGCAAGGTTGTATCTATTATCTTAAACCTATTGAAAGGTGGTACATGTTGACAAATAGAAAAGACATGTCTCAATTGATATGAAAAAAATATTGTAATTTAAATAGCTACATTAGAAACAGAAGGTGTTTGAATGTGAAAATTGTCTATGGGTTTTGTAGTACTTTTAGTTTAGGGCATTCACTTGTCTTGCACAAAACAGTCCTTTATCTTGTGCTTCTACTTGTAATCTTTTAAGCATTTCTTAGGGACTAATGCTTCATGATTGGTTAACCCAACCCCGTTATTTTAGTCTGGCCCATCCATTATGTTGATCAGATTTTTATGTTTACATTCTGAAGACGTCAGGTTTTCATATTCTTTTTTCCTCTTCCTAGGCCAAAGCTTCCACGCTATTTTATTCTGTGTTGCAAATATGCAATAGTAGAAGTATTTTATGCTTAATTAAACTTTTCTAATGAATTAATTGTTTTGTATATATAATGATGGTTAGAACCAATGAATTTATTTACAGAGCATATACTTATCTTATCTTAGCCTTTTGCTACAAATTCTTATTTTGGTAGGAATTGATGGTCTTCACTCTGGCAAGTGGTTAAGTGGTAATGGTAGCGTCCTATCGATAAATAGGATCACTGGAGAAGGATATGCTCACGGTGAAGGTGCAACTCAAGGTACTTAATTTGCTTTTTGACCGTTGAATATGATTTTTGCTTGGGATGTTCACTAGATCCTGATGCTCTATAATTATAATATTTTTTAGTTATCTTTGTTGGTTCAAACTTAAAGTTGCAAACAACAGTTGCTGTGATGAAAGTTGATCAGCTATTAGTTGATGCTCCAGCGGAGACCCTGACTAATATTCCATTTCCTACCAAAGGTTACATGTTCTCTGTAAAATTTAGGTTTGTATTTCTCTCTCATGCTCTCTCTCTATATTTGTGTACATAGTATATAACCAAATGTTGATGTTTATATAATTAGTTGAGCTATAACTCTGTCTGGAGGATTTAGGTTTTGACAGTTCGATGAACTTAAAACCAACAGTGGGGACTCCAAAAAAGATCAACTTCATTGAGCATGATCTGTGTTATTCAAAAGTCCTTAAAAGAGAATTTATATGATTTTGTTATACTGTGTATTCGTCAACACAAAACCAAGACTGTTATTAGCACTTGGATATGACATTATGATCCAACGATTGCAGAAGGCGCTCGGGCGCTCACCTAAGCACTCGAGCGGGGCGAGGCGAGGCGAGGCGAGGCCCGAGTGCCTCGCTCGATCTCCAGGCGGCGCGCTTCAAAGAGGCGTCGCCTGGGCGCTCGCCCGAGCCCAGGCGCTGGGTACTTCGAGCGAGCGCCGGGTTAAACTAAGCGAGGCAAACCTGACTTTTAGCCTGGTTCGGTCGAATTCACGTTAGTTGGTTCAATTGAACCAACTAACGCATTGAGAATTACTTCCTCAACCCTAATCCCACTCACGAATTGCGATTACGCCGTCGACTTTGTTGTCGCCGCTCACCGCTATTCCGTCGCACTCGCCGCCGCTGTTTCGTCATTGCTTGCCGCTGTTTCTCTGTCATCGTCGTTGCTCGCCAAAACCCGTCATTGTCGTTGCTCACCGCCGTCATTGCCGCTATCGTTGCTCACCGTTGTCGCCGCCTCTCAATAAGCTTTCAAGTCGACAACCTCGCCTATCGTTATTAAGATATCGTTAACTTATTGTTAACAATATACTGTTATATTGTTAACAATAAGTTAACAGTAGTATACTATATATTAATAGTATACTATTAATGTACTATTAACATTATATTGTTAACAGTATACTTATAATAATATTTTTTATTTATAGGTTAATAATATATTATTTTGATTTAAATTTTACAAATATATATTTATTAATATCATGTTTCTAGATTTTCTTAATTTAATATCATATTTCTATTTAAAAAATTATATTTATTAATTGTATTATATATTTTTTATACTTTAGTGCCTGACTTCGCTAGGGCGAGCGCTTGTTTTGGGACCTTGGCGCCTAGCGCAAAGAAGCAAGGCCGATCGACAGGGCAGTCTGAATTTGAGTTTCAAGGGGGCAGGCCTCACAGGTAGTACTTCATTTAAGTGTAATAAATAGCATCTCGAATTGCAGAAAGTAGCACTAGGCGGTTAGTATCTCTCATTTATAGCATAGGGCGACCCGGCACCATCATACAAATCACAGAGCAAATCCACTAATGTTTTTAGATAAAAAGAGAAAAGAAAGCTACATGGTTTGGAAAAAGATGTGGTGGATACTAAAAAAGGCTGGCTATCCCGCTCCATACTGTAATGCTTGGACCACTGATCCGGGAACTTGAACCATACCGACAAGAGTCTAATAGCTGGAATTCACTATTTACTAACCCTCTTTGCTTTCAAGCTGAAACTGCCCCTCATTCTCCTATGTTCGATTGTTAGGCTTACTGTACTTGCTTTGATTACTCAACTCCCCGGGTTCAAACTAAAACACGTGCTTGCTTTTAATGCTTTATCTTAATGAAAAGAAACCCAATAGTAACGATTAGACTCTAAATACTAATGAAAGGGCTGCCGCTCACTTATGCTTCTAAGCCTCAAAAGAGATAGGGACTTCCTGCTGTTTAAATCACTGGTATGATCAAGGCCATTTCAATTAATGATCCAAACCATTGATCTCTGTTTATATAATATAGATGCTTGCAAACTTCATCTTGTTTTGATCAACTGATAAAGAAGTTCTATGGCTTCTAAATTATTTATTTTTTACCCTTTATTGGTCTCTGCTAAATAACTTGATTGATTGTGGAGACTGATCTTTCAATTTTTTTTTGTTATCTTTTTAACAATCAAAAGAGAGCCTTTTAAAGTTATTCCCTCTCTCCTCCCATCTTATCTTGATGAACACATGGCTTTTAGTGCCATAATTAGATATAGCCTTGTACAACCTTTTTGTCCCCCTATTTTTTAACAATCAAAAGAGAGCCTTCTATACCTTGTAGAACATTCGTCCATACGCAAGGATCAGCGTGTTCACTAACAAAAGTCTAGACATCTGTGGATCAAGCTTCACCCTTATTCCATTTCTTATCTCTTCCCCTTGTTTCTTTCTCTTTCCTGTTGCTTCATCATGTATCCTCAGTCAATATTATTTTGTAAGAATTCAATGCTATTTTATGTCATACTTTCTGCCAGAAAAGACACAAGGTGAAGAATTTCATAATGCCAGAATCCTGAAAAGCAAGAATAATACAAAAAAATTAAAAGGTGGTTGGATTGATCATCCAAAATTTCAATGGCATCATAGAGTGCCAACTAAATCTGCCTTGAATTAAGTGGAAGGTGGAAACTACTCTTTAAGTTTTGGAACTGTCAGCATATTTGTCGTGGATTACATTCCTGCTGAAGCAGCTTTCCAGGACCCACTTGGAAGTATAAATAGTCTCCCTCAGTATTTTTCTCTCTTCCACATCTTCCATTCGCACTTAACACGTATTGCTGACTTGAGTGTTGGAGGGCCTGAATCGAGCATTCCCGACATTGGTCTGATTAAGGTACCCAGACGACATCCAGGGAGCGGCAGATCTTCATCGGCAGAACATCTGGATTTTACCTTCATTGTTTTCTCTGGTTGATTTTGATACAAGAGAAACTTTTACCTTTGTTGTTTCATGTGTTTTAGAAAAAGCTATTCTGATATGACTACCATGTTTTTCTGGATGTTTTGCATGGTTCTCCCACCACCTAGTTGAATCTGATATTCTTTCCTCTATTACTTGCTAAAGTGAACCTGTTGACTACAAGCTGGAAGCCACTCGGAATAATGAAGCTCCATTTGATTGTCGGGTTGACCCACCATTTGTTGGGTATGTTTAGTTCAGATTGTTGTCGCACAGATACATATGTCTTTTCAAGACTTTGATATTTTATTTATCCTTAAAAAAAAAACATTCTCCACACTGTAGGTATTCAAAGCCATATATCAACAATGTTACAGGCTACTCTTATTGCCTCTTCTTCCCGTACTCACCAAAGCATTTGTTGAGTGTAATGTCTAAATCAAGTATCAGACAGCAAGGAAATGCAAACAGTGAAGGATTAGTCTTTGTCTCTATTATTGCATCACTGAAAGAAACCCCAAATGTTATTGGATCTGCACATGCAGCATTTGTTGGAGGATTTATTTTGGACACTGAGAAGGTAAAGATTTACTTATAAGCCACTTTTCTTTTATATTGTGGAGATTCACATAAATGATTTCTTTTGCAATTTTACTAAATAACGCTACATATGTTTGGTGTAGTTAAACTTGTCACCAAAGGTTAATAAAAGCATCATAGCAATAATGGGGAATACAGGTATTCAAAGATAATCTAGTCATGTTTCTTCTGTTGACTTCATTTCAATAAGCTTTAGCATGACTTTAGTTGTATTTTGTTGCAGATGTCGAGATAAGTTGGAATGACAAAGATTTATTGTCCGTTAATGCTCTAAATATAGTCAGTTTTGGTATGGTGGGAATTAGTGAGTATGAGGTGGGTGATGTAGCTGCAGATATATATATATATATATAACAAAGTGCAAAACCTATGAAATTTGTATTAAGGATTATTCGTGGATCATTCATTGCAGGTCAAAGTCCTCAGAAGCCAAAAATTTAAAGATAAGATTACAATTGTTCTTCCTGCCACTGGTATGCCATCCTTTTATACTGACAAAGCTTTAGTATAGTTTCATTTTAGAATAGAAAGCTGAGATTTAACACTACTGGCTTGCTACTTGTTGCATCAAATATTTGTTTGTAATGTGTTTAAATTTCTTTGCTCCATTTGTCAATGTTATATTGTAGGAGCCTTGTAAATTGCCCCTTCTCAACGTATTATCAATGTTCTACCTTTCTCTGTAGATCATGTAATCTAGATATCTGCTACTTGTTCCAGGTCAGAGAACTGAGATTGATGTTACTTATGAGCCTGAAGAAGCAACTCCTGCATCAGGAGTGAGAAATATCACATGGACTGCTGTTTTGATCTGTGCTGCAGTGCTGATAGTCACAGTTGTAGTCTTCATGAGGTTGCTGGAAAGACCAGACAGGTCTTTACTGTCGAGGCAGGCAGGGCCGACATCGTCAGCTGTTGTAGGGGCTGCGACAACAGACTCTATATCCACTGGTAACTTTCAGTCCTCTCCTCGAACACCTCAGCCTTTTATGGAGTATGTGAGAAGGACGATTGATGAAACTCCATACTACAATCGGGAGGGGAGGAGGAGATTTGACCCGAGGTACACCTACTAAATGCCTTTGTATGTTAGTAAGACTAGAATTCAAGATCTACATACACGAACACCACCACAATTGTTGATTATGGAAAAATTTTAGCTGGATATGAATGTTAGAACATGGTGGCCACGAATTTCTTGTGCATGTAAGATCCCTTGTTCCATCATGTCTGAAGGTGTTGACCCTGGTTGACTTGGAAATCGAGCAGGATACCTCCTTGTTTTCTTGTCATTCACGATGAGGTGGATGTGATGGATAGTCCTTTTGTGAGGTTGGCATTTTTGGGATATTTTATTGAATAATGTATGTTGTGTAAACGTTTAGTCGTGAGTTGTTAAACTATTGAATGCTGCAATGCTACTTGTGATCTAAAATTCTTGCATGTCACAACATTCTTTGTGCATACAAAATGGACATGCATATTGTACCCTTCTTCGAAACCGTACGTTTAAGCAACAAAATGGCTACCTACACATATCAAGATAGCTTTGCTACATCTCTAAGGCTATGTAGCTTTGTGCTTCATGTCCATATAGCTGGAGCTGACGCATGGCTCTCGGGAGCAGCTCCTCGAGGGAAGGATGCCGTGCCACCGCTCTGCGCCGGACGGATTCCAGCGTTAGCAACACCCTCTCTCTTTCCAAAGTTTCATGGCTCGGCACATGCGACGCGAGGCAGCACAGCAAGACTAGCCCCGGCAACTGGCTCTTTTCACCCGGCCGCAGCAGCCTCATGAGGGGCCGCACGCCCTCCAACTCCGCTATCGCCGCCGCGTGCGCCGCGCAGAGGTAATTGTCCGAGCTCGCGAACTTCCCCAGCGCCATCGCAGCCTCGGCAGAAACGTCCGAGTCCTGGTTGCCCAACTGCGCCACCAGTGGCCGGAGCACACGGGCCTCGCGCGCCGGAAAAGTCCGTGCCAATGACCCTAGAGCCCTGATGGCGGCTGTTTGCACCGACGGGCTTCTCCCCTGCTGTGCCAGCCGGAGGAGCTGCTCCACCACCGGCTTCGCTGCAGAGGAGTTCTTCTTGAATGCCGACCCCCGGAGGTCGGCATCGGACTCCGCAGCGGCCGCGATCTCCACCACCGTCCTGAGGCAGTTGAGCTGGAGCTGATCCTCCTCCGTCTCTATGAGCTTGGCGAGGCAGAGCAACCCGACGGTCTTGGCCACCTTGCGGCTGCTTTCGATGGAACCTTTGCAGAGCATCCACAGGGCTTCCGCGCACGCAGTTTTCAGCTCGAGCTTGGCTGCGGGGCTCTCGTCGACGTCGCCGCCGCCATTGGCGAGGGAAACGCGAGAGCTTCGAGTCGAGAGGGACGCTGTCATGGACGGGGGTGGCGCGGTGTTCACGTCCTCGCCAAGCGGGACATCATCGGAGAGGAGCGCGACGAGGGGAAGAATGGCGTTCTCCCTCGCGAACTCCTCGCAGGCGAGGCCGTCCAATGCCGCCATACGGGAGATAAGGGATGCCAGCTGAGACTGGAGCCTGGTGGAGGCCGAATCGGAGAGGGTTTGGACGATGACGGGGATCGCGAAGGCGTCGGCGACGATGGAAATGAGCTCGCGATCGGTGCAGAGGTTGGAGAGAGCCGCGGTGGCGGCGGATTGGGAGGCCTCGTCGTCGCGGTCCTCGAGGAGGGCGAGGAGCGGCGGCACCCCGCCCTCGTCGACGATGAGCCACCTGTTGCGATGGCCGTCACGGGCGAGGTTCGCGAGGGATTGGGCAGCGTCCGCGCGGTCGGAGGGTCGGACTGCCATCTGGACCGCCGCGACGCAGGTCCAGACATAGGACAGGACGGGGTCGGTGGCGGCGATCGGGGGGAGGCTGAGACCGACGCCCACGGGGGCGGCGGCGCCGCCTTCACCGTTGTCGTATGGGTAGAGGGAGAGGAGCCAGCGGAGGTCAGCGAGGGAGGCGTCAAGATGGGCGAGGGCGCGGCGAAAGTCTGCTGCACCGGTGGCGGCGAAGGGGATGAGGAAGCGGAGGAGCGCCGCGGGGGAGGGAAGGAGGAGGAGGAGGCGGCGGCGTCGGCGGCAGCGGCGAGCAAAGGAGATGGCGCGATCGAGAGAGCGGTCTGCGGAGGCGGCGACGCGGCGGATGGGGGCAGAGTAGGGAGGCTGTTGGGGTAGAGAAGAGAGGCGGCGGGCCACAGCGCGGAGGGCGGTGGCGATGAGGTCGGCCCGGTGAGTGAGTTGGGAGCACTCGGCCCTCCACGAGTCGGCGTCGGCGGCAAAGTTCTTGAGGCGATCGGCAAGGGTGGTTAGCCGGAAGAGGTCTTCTTCGACGGTCCTTTCTCCTCGTCGTCGTCGTCCTCCTCCTCCTCCGCCGGAGGGTCTGATTGCGCCGCCAGTGGTCTTCCTCGTCTTCGTCATCTCTGTAGAAATTTCCATGCTTCTATATATATCTATACATATATATAATTATAGGATTTGGGCGAGAGGAGATAGGAGAACAATTTCGAGGAAACTTCGTCCTCTTTATCGATTCCATTCCATGGAGCTTTGTTTCTGTTTCTTACGTTGACGTCTGCGTGTGAGGGGTTGGAATCGGAACGGAAAGGGTTGACGCGCAGAACCGTTGCACGTGGTGGTGACCGAGTCACCCTGGTAAGTTTTTCTAGAGTGACGTGGCTTTCTTCGTCGACTTTCTTGGTCAAGCGGGGCCCACAATAGAATTTGTGATAGATTTTGGGAACGAATAAGGGCATATTATTCGATCATCCGATTGGTCGTGAAATCATGCGTTGAATCTACAGATTACAGAATAATAATTTGACGAGTTAGGTTTTCCGAACTCAACCCTACGAGGCTGAGTTAAGCATTCTCATTGGTGCCGTGCCACTAGCTTTGTAAGGTCGAGTCCCGCTTGACGTGTCCGTTGAGTGGGAACATGTCCAAGTTGGAAAACCTTGGAGCTAACGGAAGTTACTCACCATGCGAGTAACCTGAAAAACCTCGGAGAACTATATATCATTCATTATCTTGTGGAGATTTAAAGTATAAAACTCAAGAAATGATAAAATCACATAACATTCATGAGACGCTTTCATATAGAGAAGATCATTTATCTCTAAAATTATAGATCTAAGTCCGTAGAAGAAGGAGCTATCACGAACTCCTCTCTAGCGATGATCCACACAGCGGGTAAAGCGACGACACACCTCCTCTCATAGTGTGATTTTTTCTCGCTTTTATACACTACTAGATTACACCATAATCCCCAAACGATACAAGGGGATCTAATTCATTGGACCTATCTGCCCTCAAGTACCATGTATGTATAGTCCCTCATCCATCTAATACATCAGAGATCGTATATTGGGCATAATACTGTTAGGTGTTGGGAAACCTCAAAAGGCATCACATGCGCAATAGAAAATAAAAAACAAAACTAGTTTCCTAAGAAAATAATATTTGATTGTCATGCGATGATTGAGAGCAAAAAACTTATGAAATCAAAAAACTGCATAACATGTGTGAGATTTCAGATCCAAGTTCATGGATAAAGGAGGTCTAGTGTTCTTATCTCTAACTGTGATCCACACAGTAAATGAAGCATCGACACTCCTCCTTTCGTAGCATAAATCCTCGTAGCTTTCGTATACCACCTTTGCAACATTAATCAAGAAGGGTCAGCCTCTTCTTACTATCCTCACGCACCACCAAAGGGGGCAGACGATGGAGGAGGAGAGAGTGGGAGGAGAATAAGAGGAGGTAGCCAAAGGAATAGCCTATGATCCTTTGGGCCCTCTCCTATTTATAGATGTCTTTATCAATTTAACCTAATGGATCCTACCCTATTGGGTCCTGGATCTTTATCCAATTATTCTAAGCTTATTGGGTATTAGATTTCTATCTAATTTCCATAAGCCTCTTGAATTATTGGATCTCTATTCAATAATCACTATTTGCTCTTATTAGGTCTCACCCAAGAGCTCCGATAAAATAGGGGCTTATTCGACATCCAATAAAATAGGTGCTCATCGAATATCTCATATCCAATCCTCTACTCATCATAACATCCACCATATGTCTATGATCTTTTAGGCCAAATACCGATATGATCGTGAGTCGCCCTATCAGAATTTTTTCTAACTCAGTGAATTATTATCCTATAATAATTCATTCATCTCATCGATTATAGACGTACTAGGCCTCTATGCCATACTCCATAGACGATATAAGGGAATTTAATCTATTGGACTTATTTGCCCTTAGTTATTATGTATCTATAGTCTCTTATTCATCTAATATCCTAGAGAATATTTATCGAGCATGATACTGTCAAACCTATACGAAATCCATATGAGTCTCTCTAATAGGAGTCTCCTAGAGAATTCTTTCTCTCTCAATCCGAATGTCCCTTGCTAGGGTTTTGCCTGAGCAAGAACACATGAGATATTCTTCTCATGATACTGAAAGTAGATTATCCTCTATTAATATTTAATTACCTTCGTAACGTTGACTATCATTCCCAATAGTCGGTTATGCAAGATCTGAAACTTCAAGACCCATAAGTCCGACATAAAAAATGGAGTACTCAAATAAGGCATCATTGATGTTTTAAGCCTAAGGACTAGTCTGAGACTACGAAATTGCTATCTAACGACCATGAATTATTAACCATCCAACATTCTGTAAGTAAATCAATCACTGAACTCATTATCTAATAAGCACCTATACTATATCTCTAGTGTCCCCATACAAGCAATTATAAGATCAGCTACCTCTATAATATGGATGAGTATATAACGACCAGGAATTATCTTAGTGTCCCTCTTGAGTAACTTATGATCAGAATTATTTAGGATTTGTACTTAAGACAAATTGGTCTTATTATCATAGTTTAGTCATGATCCAATTATCGTTGCACATATCCAAAGACATCATAATATATTAATTATATAACATAAAATGATAAAATATCATAATATTATTAACCAAAAAAGTACATAATGTATCACATATGTCATCACTCACATGATTGGCTTGTAGGGCACATATAATTAGCATTAGGCCCATACAAAATCCAATCGTGTCTTATTCTAATTGGATTCTCTCTCAATCCGAGTGACCCTGGTCAGAGATTTACCTAAGTAAGAATATATAAGATATTCCTCTCGTGATATTGATAGTGAATGATCCTCTATTAACACTCAATTATCTTTATAAGGTTGATTGTCATTCTCAATAGCGGTTGTACAAGATCTAGAACTTTTAGACCTATAAATCTGGTATCAAAGAATGAAGTACTCAAATAAAACATCATTGATATCTACGGTGGAAGGACCATACATACAACTAGAACTTAAGAATCATTGTCTGACGATCAGGTATCATTAACCATCCAATATTTTGAAAGTGAATTAATCATTAAACTAATTCTCTAATGAGCACCTACACTATATCCCAACTATGAGACCAATTGGCTCTATTATCTGAACGGGTATATAGCATACCGATCTGTTTGGTTATCTCGATATCTCTCTCGAGTAGCCTATGACCAGAAATATCTATGATCTATGTTAAAGGTCAATTTTGGCTTATTATTATGATTTCTTTATCTAATTATCATTACATAGATCCAATGACATCACAATATACTAATTATATAATATAAAATAAGAAAATATCATAATATTAATAACAAAAAAGAATAAATAGTATATCATACATGTCATCGCTCACTTGATTGGCTTATAGGGCACATATAACTAGCAAGATCTGCTTCACCTCCTTAAACATAAGGACCTGCGATAGTACTGCTTAGAAGTCACAACATTGTCTCACACCTTTTGCCCCTCTTACAAATCGTCCAATCTCGATTGTAGCGATGCACCTGGGTCGAGTCTAGCAGGTTAGCTATTTTCACGAAGGGCAGGGGCTTCCCCTTGCATAGGTTGAACATCGATCTCGACTTATCCCTATTTACCCTGAAGAAGACTGGGAACTTCGAGGACCCTTTGATGGCATCGATGTTGTGAGGATTGGAGGCTCCTTTGGAATTTGCTTCTCTGGTTCCTTACCCCTTCAAAGGCGAGGCACCTTCCTCATGATGGACTTTTGATTCTTCCTTGGCTTGTTGGTGTTGGCAGGATGATCGAATCGAGTCAAACCTGACACCTCAAGCAACAACTTGCGAATAACAATGGGAGTCGAAGAGGCCACTAATATGCCCGAAGAGGGGCGAGGCCCCTTCTTATTTAACGAGTGTAGATTCATGCCTGAAGAAGATCAAAGAGAGAGATGTGATGAAGTGATGGGAGGTTCAGGTTATACCCCAAGGATTGAGACCCGCGTCGATCGGCTAGTCTCGTCCATCTTCTGGATGGCCTTTAAGGAAGAATCCCTCAGTCAAAAGGGTGGCGGAGGGGGTTGTTGGGTGGGGTGGGGTGGGGGTGAGGTTATCTATGTAGTGTGTTGATCAGGCGAGATTGAACCTCCAATCTCGGCTTGAACCTATGAGGAAGCACTCCTTTCAACTTTGAAGCTCCCCCGAGCAACTAAGTAATAACCACTTCTCTCCTTGCATAGTTGAAAGCAAGCAACAAAAAGTTTGAGAATCGACATAATATTAGCATGCCAACATTTTCTGATAAACACAATTATATAATGCCAAATTGGGGGTCATATGGGAGCACAATATCTATTGGGAAACCTGATAGGAGCACCACTATTTTTCTAGCGGGTCATGCGACACTCTCAACATGTGAAATGAAAGTCGACAAACTTCTAAAGGGGATCAGGATCCAATCAACATTTTAGTGTAACCTTGAGGGACTCGACCAATCATACTAAGACCAAAAAGGTAAGCAACTTTTGCCAATCACAACTCCTTGTGATTTATGTCCTTTTCGAACTTTGAACCATCATGGTCTTGAGGGACTCAACCAACCATGATACTTGGTTAAGTTATCATCATCGTTATAGGATGAGTCTAATTCGATGATATACCATCGAGGGACTCAACCAAGCAAACTATGTCCTCAAGTCACCCGTGATATCACTATGTTGTACATAAGATCTTGAATTGCAAGATATATGAGTCTCATGGACTCAACCTATATCGGGATTCAATTTCTCTCTATAACGATGGAAGACCATGTGAGTCAATCTAATTGCCTCATGGTTACCGACTTAATATTTCGTAGGAGGGGATTTTGATTTAGTATCCTAATACGATGTGTCACACATATACATATTTAATATATATCTATGTCGTATGTAAATAAATATATATATATATCTAGTAAGTGTATAAGCAATCATATATCACAAATACATAATCACACTATATGATCATGGACTATAATATAATGTGATCAGGCCCGAGATAGTGGGCCCAATCACTCACATCAGGATCTATGTGTGCATTGGCATATCTCCATGTCCTGTGATCATCCATCTCATCATTATTAGTTATGTTGGCACCTCAACGCATCTCCATACACCACAATCATTCGTCCTAGCCTCGTGAGTCCCGCTAGCACCATTATGCTTCCATCGTGCCTCCTCGTGTAATTACAACATAGTCATAGGCACACATGACCGACAATAAATAAGAAAAATCAAAGGTTCATAGGCCACAATAATAATAATTAGATACACACATCACATGTTCCATGATTATCCTCCGACATCATATATCACAAGTATACATCATCATGTAGGAGTACTAGATAGATAATAATAATAATAGTTAATTAAACTTTTAAATAACTAATATTTTTTAAAATTCAAGATATATGGGAAATTTTTTAATTTGTGAAAAGCATTTTCAAAATTTAGACAAAAGAACATATGTTGAGATCTCCACAATTTAGAGGGGTAAAATCATCTTTTTGGCTAAAAAAAAGCCTTAATTCCCCTTTGCGATGATCGTGCGGCCACTGCCTCACATGGTCGTCGCCTCGCACAGGCACAAAACATCACAGGGGCAAATTGTCGAAGTATGAGAATCAATCATTGGCCAAAGGAGTATAATGTCAAAGATTGGACATCAAGCTAGAGAATTTGTCGACGTGCGAAGGAGATTTTGTGCCATGAGTTCGGGCAATGAGCTGGAAGAATCAGATTTTGAGCCAAAAGATTGGATGTTGTGGTATTACGTCGAAGGAAAAGACGATGTGTTGGAGGTCGGACGAAGTGTCATATGCTCATATAACATATTGAAATGTTGGACAATATACTGATTGCTTCATGATTATGGTTGTTTAGAGTTAAATTAAGCTAGTATTGGATCAAAAACCATGCTAACTTGAGTTGGAGCCCATGAAGCCTGAACCGAGGATAAATTGGACCTGATGAAAGGCTAATTCGCTAACTTGGAGATGACTTGGGTAGTGGTACCGCTAGGTCCAGGCGGTAGTACTGCTTAGATTATGGAAAGCACTGATTATGCTTTTCTGGGCTTTCTAACAGTGGTGGTACCACCTAGATCGACAATAGTACTATTAGAGCCCAGATTCTCGAGCTTTGTTCGGTGGTAGTATCACCTGGTGCCGGCGATGGTACCACTAGTATCTCGAAAAATCAAGAATTTAAAATTTTGACTTCAATTTTAAAGTCATTAGAGGTTTATAAATACCCTACCCATTCTTGCTTAATGAAGCACAAATAAGTGTGAAAAAAAGGTGAAAGATAAAGAATTCTCAAGATTAATGTGTTGTAATCTCTTGAAATCATTTGAGTATTTTCCTTCTTGAGAGAAATTAGTGTCATTACAATCATAACACTAATATCCTAGAAACCGTATATCAAGAATGGTATTGTCAAGCCTCATACGGAATCCATCCGAGTCTCGCTCTAATTAGATTCTCTCGGAAAACTACTCTCTCCATTCGAACAATCATACGAGGGATTTGCTTAAGCAAGAATACACGAGATATTCCTCTTATGGTATCGAGAGTGGACAATCCCCTATTAGCACTCAACTGCCTTCGTAAGGTTGACTACCAATCCCAATAACCGGTTGTACCAGATCTGAAACTTCCAAACCTGTAAGTTCAACATCAAAGAAAAAAGTACTCAAACAAGACATCATTTAGTGTCTCATCTAAGGAACAAACACACAATTATGATAGACTATGAAATCTCTATATGACGTTAGGTACCATTAATCATTAAACATTCTATAAGCGGATCAATCAGTCAACTCATTCTCCAGTGAGCACTTGTATTGTACCCTTATTGTCCCCACACGATCGATTATGAGATAAGTCGTCTCTATCATATGGACGGGTATACAGTCATAAGTCTATATGGTTATCTCGATGTCCCTCTCGAGTAACCTATGACCGAGATTATTTAGAGTCTATGTTTAAAGGTAAATTGATCTCATTAT
The DNA here is from genome assembly GCA_021527575.1 of Ensete glaucum. Lineage (NCBI taxonomy): Eukaryota > Viridiplantae > Streptophyta > Magnoliopsida > Zingiberales > Musaceae > Ensete > Ensete glaucum. The sequence continues at coordinate 53,311,500 of CM038553.1, forward strand.
CATGATCTCATTATCATGATCTCATCATGATCCAATTCTTATTACACAGATCCAAAGACATCACAATCTATGCAACATGTAACATAAAGTGAGAATATACCAATAATAATAATAAGCAAAAAGATTGTGCAATGTCTCACATATGTTATCAATCATGTGATTGGCTTGTAGAGCACTTGTTAGTATCAATATCTTCTACCATTGTATGCATGACATGATCACCAAGTGGAGGGGAAAACGAAGTCCCACCTAGAGGTGATCGCAGGATAGGTTAAAAGATCCAAGCGTGGGGTTAAATGGATGATAATAGGTCAGAGGACTTGAAAATCGAACTCCATCTGGATGGAATACTTAGCTCGCAAGTGATATAAGAGTGATGCACGCTCGCAAGTGATCTAAGAGTGGTGCACTCACCACTGAATTGTAGTCATACGAGCTCTTTATGGACTCTATATCCTGAAGAACCTTTCGAGTCATGGGAACTACCTCCCCCAATGAAGAGAAGGTCGGGACCTCCTCTATCCTTGGGTTGTCCAATGATGGAGCACGAACCTTGACCATATGGTGGCTAGTAGATTGAGAGAAGCTTATATGAGAAAGGAGAGACATCCTACTTGAGGAGGTAGAAGAGCAGGATGGTGGAAGATTAATTTGTTGCAGAATTGATGCCAGGCCTACGAGGGACTCGAGGACCGATTCGCCCAGTAGAGAATTAGGACGAAGTGGAGAATACTTCTAAGGAGGCCCCAGAGGCTCAAATGAAGGAATGAGCCTCACCCACTTGGTAAGAGAGGATTTATAAGGAGGTAGCCAATCTCTCTCCTCCCACGATTGAGACAAATATCCTTTTGGGATAATTCGGAAAGGATGTTGACAAATGAAGGATTTGAAAAGTATTGGATGAAGGACTTGAAAAGAACTAAAATCCACCATGATGAAGGCACAAGGCTAAATGTGCTTGAGTCGTATGAGTTGAGAAAATCTAACCCGTGTGAAGAGAAATCCACTATGATGGAGGCACAAAGATAAAGATGTCCAAGGCGCATGAGTCGAGAAAACCTAACTTGCGTGAAAAGAAATCTGCCACGATGGAGGCATAAGGTAAAATATGCCCGAGGCGCGTAAGTCTAGAAAACTCGACCCATGAGAAGAGAAATCTACCACGACGAAAGCACATGATAAAATGTGCCCTAGGTGCATGAGTTAGGAAAACCCAACCTACGTGAGGAGAAATTCATCATGACAAAGACATAAGGCAAAATATGCTTGAGGCACATGAGACGAGAAAAATCAATCCACGTGAAGAGAAATCCACTATGACGAATGCGCATGGCAAAATATACCTTACGTTAGTCAGGAAAACCTGACCTGTGCTAAGAGAAATTTGCCATGATGGAGGCACAAGGCAAAATGTGCTCGAGACACGTGAGTCGAGAACTCGCGTGAAGAGAAATCCACCAAGGCAGAGGCACAAAGCCAAATGTGTATGAGGAGCGTGAGTTAGAGAAACCCGATCTACGTGAAGAAAAATCTATCACGGTAAAGGCATAAAGTAAAATGTGTCTGAGGCGCGACTCGAGAAAGCATGACCCATGTGAGAAGAAATCTGCCACGACTAAGGCACAATGCAAAATATGCCCGAGGCTGAAGTCGAGAAAACCCAACCCACATGAAGAGAAATCAACCACGATGGAGACACAGGGCAACATGTGCTCGAGCTACGTGAGTTAGGAAGATTCGACCCACACAAGGAGAAATCTACCACAGTGGATTCACAATATAAAATGTGCTTGAAATGCGTGAGTCAGAAAAACCCAACCCGCTTGAAGAAAAATCCATCATAACAAATGCGAAGGGCAAAATGTACTCAAAGCACATGAGTCGAGAAAACCCAATATACGTTTGTCACAATGGAGGCACAAGGTAATATGTACTTGAGAAAAACTCGACCCGTGTCAGGAGATCCTAAATGCACTCATATCAAATGAACTAAATGTCGTAGTTCACAGTCCTCTTGCAAGAGCCCTCTCGCAAGAGCCCCAAAGCATGCCTTTGGGGAGGGGACAACTGATTTAGAATATATTATTAATCAATTGTCATCTGACACGTAGCCACCACGTGAAGCCCTTTGTGGGAGGAAAGGATCCAGGTCACCTTCCACTTATCTACCTATATGGACAATAATTTAAGATAGATAGTTCGGGATTATCTCTCTCTTGTCGCCCACATGGATAAGACGTCAAGAAAGTGACGTTGGGCAGTTAGATGTTGTCCCATCTTCAAGGCTAGGTATAAAAACGTGTCCCAAGCACAACACCTAAAGGGTCTTTACTTCTTTTGATGACTCTCTCCACATTCACCTCGGGTTTAACTTACGCGTTAGAGGGATCAGATCGAAAAATCTCTCCCAACCTTGATTTTTATACAGGAAACATCTCAGGAGCTCAACATTTTCACCTCAAATGACCCGACGCATATGAGTCTGAGCCACGTCAAACTGACCAAGGCATCAATGACTATATCCCATAACAAGGTCTTTTTTCTTGTGATTAGATTTAGTTCGACATTTCCTCCTAAATCCAATTCTAAAGAAAACCACTCAAACCTGAACCGCCGAAGAAAAACTAATTTGCTATCTGGAATTTTGAAGATCACTGATAGCATGACCATAGTTTAGGAACAAGAACTCAAAAAAGAACTGAGTCCAAAAGAATATATTGGGAAAGAAAGTACATTTGATGTCTATATTGCATCAGTCAACATAAAGTGAACATGATCAAGGATTTCCGTTACAATTCAACAAACACCTGAAAGGCCAGCAAAAAGATCATCTAGAAAGCTTCCTCCTCAAACCATTTCACGCTGCTGTTTGATGGTAACTTGGTCTAGAACACCTCAGTTATTAAGAGGATCTGTCAAAGTTCAAATCAACAGAGAATTAGACATACATATGTATTCTTTGGACAACTCTGAGCCATGGAACTAAGAAAACTTGCTCTTTTACCTATCAATAACGCAAATAGGTGGTTGGAGGATGTCGGAAGACAAATGCATTGTTACATATCCCAATCTGCTTATGATACATAGAAAATAGTAACCAAGTAACAAGAATTACAATACACTATCAAATTCATAGTGTAACCTGTTTATTTTATTACCTGCTGTCAGTAAAACAATGTAAAGATCAAAGGTTGGAAAACATACTTAGAACCTCCTCCGTTCCTATTTGAGTTGATCTGTCCTCGATGTACGAATGTGATGTGGACCTTGGTGATATTTTGATACAACAACAATAATGATAATGATAATAATGCACAAGCATACATCATGATTGTTTTGATTTCCGGACTTCTCCTGCTTCACTGGACATGTGCAATTTGTTTGCTCTTGTTTAGGCTTCCGAAGAAACAAAGCAGTGTTAGAAGAGTGTCAATCTTAGTCGGTGCTGCTGTGGTACATTAGTTGATGATGCCATTAGTAGTCCTTTCTTTATGGCTCAGTGTTTAGTGCCTACTGAAGCCTGTACTAGGAACCAGAGAAGAAGTGTACATCCTGTCTAACATGAGGGTAAAACTCATACGATTGAACTCAATCGATTCCAGGTGAATGTTATACCCGATTCAGTATTTGGATGCTTTCGGATTTGGAGTTTATTGTCATTCTCAATAGAACATGTACATTTTTATGTTAGGTTACTTTAACATGCATAAACACCTACTAAAATTTAAACCACTTTCATTAATAAGTACAAAATATGCCAATAAGTAAAAAAAAAAATAATGTAATAACCCTTGAAATTGTTTTGGGTGGCTAGAAAAATGGGTCATGGCTATGGAAAAGATTAAGCCAAAAATTAGCAAGATGAGCAACACAGAAATAAAGCACCATTTGATGAAGATCAATTTCTTCCCCACCCATCTCCGCCTCTTGAATTCACAAGATTTAGATACTACAATATCATAAAACAGTCTATGCATATTGAGTATCTATTAGCTATTAAAACGAAAATTGTTATTTTTGAGCTGGTATATAAGAACAAGAAGACCTAGTAAAACCAAATTTTAATTGCTAAAAAATAAACAAATGTGTATTATTACTTATTTCACTATCATACTGTCAAAGCAAAAGCTGATATGATTATCTCTTCAATGTGACAATAATTCAACAAATTTTAGCAACCTATGCGGCATAAACTAAAAATTGTCTGAATAAGCAAATGACAAAACGAGAAAAATCTTGCCATGCAAATCATTGTCATGCAATGAAATTGGTTTATGGTAGACTACAAAGATAGACTAATAGCATGATAAGTGGCAAATTCTATGCAGATAAACAATCCACACATGACGAGCACTTAAAAAGTTTGCCCGGTCTATAATCTACTTGTGTCTCTCGAATACTGAAGTCAGAAAAAAGAAGGAATAGGTAAATGTTTAACAGGCTAAAGACTTAGAGCAAATGGAATTAGAAGTTCAAAAATTCTATACAAGTTTAAAAACAATCTATGATCTTATATTTATTATAAGAAGGCTGAAATTTTTGTTGACACCCCCCCCCCCTACTATGCCTCAAAATTAAAATTACTCCTCGAACTTTAAAACTCATATAAGTGACCCCCCGTACTATGATTTTGTATCAAAGTGGACCTCTCTGTTAGAAATAAGGTTACGCCGTTAGATAAGATAATTGTTGAAATTCTTGTTGACCCCTCGTATTACACCTCAAAATCAAAGTCACTTCCCGTACTTTAAAACTCTTATAAGTGACCCCCCGTACTACGATTTTGCATCAAAGTGGTTCCCTTTGTTAGAAATAAGATTATGCCGTTAGGTAAAATAATTTGGGAGGTTATTTTTGATCTGAGGATTAAAACTAACAAACCCCAAGCCCTATCCCGTCCTTCTCGCTTTGACTTTCTTCTCCAATCTCCATTACCCCCGCCTCTCTTTACCTCTGACTTTGTGGTAGTTCAATCAATTGGTTATATCTTGTTGTTCTTTATAGGTATTGTGATTGATTATAAATGAGATATGTTCGAGTTTTAGGGGAGGTGCTGTCGAAATTTAGTCACACTTAAAAGAAGTAAACGATCGTATCCTTCACGTTAAGATTTTTAGGAGATCAATTTTTTAGTTACTTAAAATAATTAAGTGTATAACAAATAAAAACCATCATCAATCAAACTTAAAGTGTAAAACAAATTCAAATAGTGCTAAAAATTAAGACCAATTTTTTTCATGGCTTTTCTATCACTTAATACCATTGTAATAGTACGAGGGGTGTATTTAATCAATATATTATAGTACAGGGGGTGTCTTTGATTTTTTAAATTCTCTTCCGCCCCCCCCCCCCAAATTTTAAAACAAACATCGTTACCCTTTTTATTAATAGAAAGGGTTTGTTAACTTTTACAAAATAGTACAGGGAGCCACTTTTATGCGAAATCATAATACAGGAGATCACTTATACGAGTTTTAAAGTACGGAGGTAACTATGATTTTGAGGTATAGTATGAGGGGTCAACAAGAATTTAGGCCTTGTAAGAAAGAACTAAGGAAATGTTCAATTCTAATATTACAGCCAAACAAATAGAAGATAACTGCTACATGTCACAAAAACCACTGGGTATGTGCTTTGTCATTCTAAATTATGTTTCGAGTTCTATTTCAACCTTTACCTATTACAAATTCAATCAAACTCATCAATATGCAATTAGGCAAATATTTAAAATATTTTTTGCGATCCAAAGTTCGTCACTGCAACCCCAAAGGGAAAAGGGACCTGATACAAGGCTTTGGCTATCCAACTTGACTGTTTCAATATGTATAGGATAACTCATTATGTCAAAAAAGCTCTTTGAATTTCAGAATGAAGCATTTTGAAAGATTTGTTCTTGAAAAGCGACATAAGCCTGATATTCTTGATGAAGCTCAACATCAATTTCACCTACTCAACTTTCACACCGGTGACCATCATAAATGACATGACAAAAACGTGTTTGAACCCTAACCCTAGTTGACAAAAACATTGGACATCATAAAGTACATCATCCATGTTTGAACCATGAGTACTAGTTGAACAGATTAGGTGATTTAGTAACTAATGATAAAAGAAAATTTTTTTTTCTTATACATGAAAGCTAAAAAGTGCATCATAGAATTTTAAATAATAACAAAATCATTCATACAAACACTTGCAATTTCAGTCTAAAAGATCATAAATATGCGGATCTTCTATGTTTCTTATTTAAAGGCTCAAAAAGTCTTAGTAAGGTTGCTCCTCTGCAAAGTTGGGTAGGAGCCTCATACACTGGGCCAATCTTTTTGTATTTTTAATATTTAGAGGTTCAAAGAATCCGACATAGATTTTGGTAGATTAGCCAAAGTCAGATTGTATAAGGGCATCCATATTTCTTTTACAATGTCGATCTCATCGGTGACAGCTTCGTGCATCATCGAGCTAGTCATAATCCAGCAGGTTGAATCCGATAACTTAGGATGACCACTCTTCATTTTGTATCTTGCAAGACAACCAACCCTTCACCGTCAGCCGGATATGTTGCTATTTTGTTAGATGTAATAGATGACCGACTAATAACGGAGTTTGCACATTGGTAGCTATGATAATTTCATCATGACCATATATCCATTTACCGATACCTAAAGCTTTCTATCTGCATATCATCGGATTCCACGGGTGTTAAATCTTACTCCATCTATGCTAAGCTACTCTTAATTTTTCTCTTTCACGCAGCATCAGCCATTAAAGAAAGGGCCAGGGAGGAATGACCTACAAAACAGGGTGACAAGATACAAATGATGACACGCCATTATGGTCCTCAGCACCGAGCCATATCCTATCGTGTGCGCTTCTTAGGGTTCGTATCCCCATCACAATCATCAAACCTTCTTCCTATGTATCGTCCCCGGCACTGATGCTTTGACTTCATCTTGCAGATGCAAACCCCCACACCCGACAATAAAGTTCACCGGACCAGACATAACGGAATCGGTGAAAAGGGGGAGGAAGGCTGACCGTGATCCATCAGAAGATGGGAGAAGAATACCGCGGGGGCTCTGCTGCGCCGAACCAAGGGGGTCCCTTGCACCGCCACGTTGAGATCCCCGGGGACGACCGAGTCGAAGGGGGCGAGCGCCGCCGGCGGCCCGTTCGATCTATTGTCGCATGCCGAAGGAGAAACGGCCGTCGCATCCCATCTGGATAACTACAAACGCGCTTGTCACGGGTTGATGGCGAGAGCGAGAAAGGGACAAAGAGACGACGTGGCGCCCGGAAACTAATGATCGATGTAGATAACGTCAGCCCATCGCAACGGTACGTTTGGCAACGACTCACCCCCACCCACCCCAATGGCTGCCTCCCGTGAGCGTTTGCTACGGCGGAACACCGACCCACGTCGCTCTCGGTATCTAATACCATGACACACGTGACTGGGTCCCACAATGTATTCCAAAGTGTGTGGAATTCGGGTCAGTTACGGTGTGGATCCGAAAACCATGAGAATACGCATCCCCAAGTATATATAGTTTGGGATCCAACAACAAAAAAAAAAAAAAATGACAGAAGCAATTCATTTGAGGAAGAAGTTAATATTTATTGGAAGGGGTAATTAGGTAGGTGTAATCTTCTAATTCTTTTAATTGCCTCAACATCAACCGATTCTTCCCATTTGAGAGTAGATATCATGGATTGCTCCAACTTGCGATCGCAGATCCTGTAAGTAAAAAAAAAAAGGTGTGATATTAATTGTTTACTTGTTTTGAACAAAACATAAATATAATAATAAATTTGACCAATATTCATTAAATTTAGCTCGTTTACATTATTGGCGAACGATAGATACTCCAATGATAAAAATAAATTTGTTTGTGAAAATAAGATTGTACCTGTTGATTCCTAGGGTACATCTGTCTTGTTAGGACTCGTCCCCGGAGGAGGATGACGATTTTGGCATGCTCCCCCTCTCCTCTGCAAATGCACGATGATGTATACAGAGAATTTTTTTTTTTTTTTTGTTTTCATTCATTGCTAATGTCAATTGTTGGGTGGGTCCCATGACACAGTTGTGCCCCCATGACAATGGCATGGTGCGAGAATGGAAAGTCATGTCAGTGACAACTTGCATTTGGGTCCAGCAGCCTTGAGAGGACTACCGGGTGAGAGTTTTTTTTTTTTCTTTCTTTTTCTTTTCCATTTTTCTTTTTTCTCTTTTCAGGAGGCACAACTAAGCTGCGTGCAGAGAGAGGAAGAGTGGATGTGTGGATATGATTACAAGGTGCTGCTTGAAAACCAAATCCCGGTTTGACGTTGGCTATAAAAAAACAGAAAAGACCGACCCATGCTCATGGTTTGGTTTCCATCCAAATCAAAACCGAGGTGATTCGATTTCGTTTCAGTTCTTGAATATTGAAATCGGAATCAACGATTCCGATTCGAAACACTAATTAATACTTTAAAATAAATGGATGAAGATATTGAAACCCTAAATCTTGAGATCTAAGAGTTCCATGGATACCACTGGAACCTAATCCAGGATTCTTATATCCAATCTCAACCCTTCTTGGAATACTCAGCAGACATTTTGGACCACAAAAGTCTAGCCTGTTAGATTATTATACCTAACAAATTATATTTGCTTCGAGCTTACTATACCCTCCATAGACATAATTAGATAAAGAAGAGACAGCAAAGTCAAATCAGGTGTCCTAAGAACTCTACAAGCACTCTATGTGCTAGCCAAAAGCACACTGAATCGTGAATCATTATTAGAGCATCTCTCTCCCACAGGTCTTCTTCCCATTGTATTATACTTATCCAACCGAAGCCAACATAGTTTGACCGTTCCATGCCACCCACCCACCCCTCCTCCCCCTTCTCTTCTTTTTCTTCTTCTGTCCTCTTATAACTCATTTTTCTCGTCTCCTCTCCCTGTCGAACACCTCAGAGATGGCCGACTCCGGCGAAGGCCTCATCGTGAGCTTCGGCGAGATGCTCATCGACTTCGTGCCGACGGTGTCGGGGGTTTCGCTGGCGGAGGCCCCGGGGTTCCTGAAGGCCCCCGGCGGCGCCCCGGCCAACGTGGCGATCGCCGTGGCTCGTCTCGGCGGGCGCGCTGCGTTCGTCGGCAAGCTGGGCGACGACGAGTTCGGCCGCATGCTGGCGGCGATCCTGCGGAAGAACGGCGTGGACGACACCGGCGTCACGTTTGACGCCGGGGCCCGCACCGCCCTCGCCTTCGTCACGCTTCGGGCGGACGGCGAGCGTGAGTTCATGTTCTACCGCAACCCCAGCGCCGACATGCTACTCACGGCGGCCGAGCTCAACCTTGATCTCATCGGAAAGGTAGCTCCTTTATGTCTTTGTTATATAGGATCCGCTCGTCGTTTCTTGGTGCATGGATTCTTGTGATGAGCATGTGATTCGCCTCCACCGAGAAATCAAAGACTCTATTTCTCTTTCCTTTCTTACTCATAAATTTGGATGGATGGATCTGCAGGCTGCAATCTTCCACTACGGATCGATAAGCTTGATCACGGAGCCCTGCAGATCGGCTCATCTGAAAGCCATGGCGGTGGCCAAGGAAGCCGGGGCGCTGCTGTCGTACGACCCCAACCTCCGGTTGCCGCTTTGGACATCGCCTGAGGAGGCTCGCAAGCAGATCCTGAGCATCTGGGACGAGGCAGACATCATAAAGGTCAGCGACGTGGAGCTCGAGTTCCTCACCGGCCATGACTCGGTGGAAGACGAGGTGGTCGCGCAGCTCTGGCGCCCAAGCCTGAAGCTCCTCCTGGTGACGATCGGTGAGAAGGGCTGCAAGTACTACACCAAGGTATAGAACACATCTCTACTTGCTTAGAACTACTCTACCTCAACGCCAGCGAGCAGGCCAAGCTAAAAACGAACTCTCTTGCTGTGCCCAACTCCAAGGATTTCCATGGCGCCGTCGCGTCCTTCACAGTGGAGCAGGTGGACACGACGGGGGCCGGCGACGCGTTCGTCGGCGCACTGCTCCGGCGGATCGCCGAGGACCCGTCTGCGCTGCAGGTGAGTGACATCCCATCACTGGTTTGCTTCAGCACTTGTCCGCCACCACATACTTACCGTACGGAGCTGCGTGTTGGGCTGCAGGATGAGAAGAAGCTGAGGGAGGTGCTGAGGTTTGCCAATGCGTGCGGGGCGATCACCACCACCAAGAAGGGTGCAATCCCTTCGTTGCCCAACGTAGCAGAAGCAACGCGACTCTTTGAGAGCGCATAGAACATGATTAGATCTTTAATTGATCCACCAGCTACCCTTTCCTCACAAGCTTCTTGTGGCCTTGGAACTGCAAGGCCATCATCAATTCCCTTTCTTGATTACCCTTAGCAACCTGTTACAGATCGAGTTGGTTTCTTGTCGAATGGACTCTACTACCTCTGGTAGTAGGCAAATAATAAATCCATGTTAATCAAAATTCTCATGGTTTCACAATTTTATGCATGATATATATTTCAGGGAGCAAGAAATGCTTCAACCCTTCCTAACATCTGACGCTTGACAGCAGGAAGGTATAGTGTCTGCCACCTATATGATGAAATGTGCATGTTCCTGTGCAGTGTTCTTCTTCCTTCTTTTACCTCCTCGAGGAAAACAGAGGGGGGTGAATCCCTATCTAAAGATTCCTCCATATCATGTGTCAAGAAGGAATATTAGAGGAAAAAGGGTGATGAAATGAGAAGCGGCGTTTCTGGATGGGGCGATGCAGATAGATTCACCGATTTCTCTCCAATTACGAGCGAGAGGGAGCGCGAGACAAAACATGGAGAAGGGGATGCTTACCTGAAGCAACCAGCGCCGGTAACCATGCGAGGAGCGAAGTGACGAGACAACATATGGGGAAGGGGAGGCCTACCGGAAGCACCCAGCGGAGGCGACCGTGCGAGGAGCAAAGTGACAGGATCAAGAAGCAGGAAGACGAAGCGAAGGACTTGTACTTCAAACCCTAACGACAACAAGGGCTGAGAGGAAGAGTCGACGACGCACTGCGTACGTGCTGACGTCTCCACTAGAAATCTGTTTACCGCGCGGGGATGGCTACGGCGCATGGGCATATATATATACTTATCAGCCAGTTTAAACACTCTCAAGATTAAGAATTCTAATTATTTATGGAGTGAAAATACTTACTAAAAAAGATTTCTTAAGTTTATATCATCTTTATTACGTACCACCCAACACACAGCAATTGTGATGTCAGACAAACATATAGAGATGCTTTTTAGATATATTGCACAGTTTGTAATTAGTATATTTGCCATTGTAAATTTAGTATAACTTAATCCCTCCAAATATTAGGATCCGCCCTTATCCCATGACATCAATATACATTGAGAAAGCCCAAATTTAACCCTGATTCCTAAGATATAAAATGCCTTAAACATTCCTAATATTTACAACATCACAATTAGTTTTAAATAGTACAGGTTTAAAACTGTGTCCTCAATTTGTTGCTGTTTTATTTAATATCCGAAGACTTATATTTCAGCTGTCATTAAGTGTTGGAAATAAATACCTAAACATGATCATATGAGCAATTAATGTGCATAAGAAATCAATGCTGGTGATAATGGCAACAAGGAAGACATACCAGGCACACAAAGTTGCATCAAACTTGGTTCCAATACTATTATCCTTTCAGGGGGAAACTGGAAAAATATCAGCAATTTAGAGACTTAAAAAAGTATACCTCACCAATCAGTGAATATAGCATTTTATACGTGAAACCCAAGTTTGAGACTTATGGCACAAAAAGGAAACAAAGCAGAGGATATACTCGTTTTTTACAGTCCTTCCGTGTTAGATCTAATAAGGTCTTTCAACATCACAAAAGCTAGAATATTTTTGTCAGTTTTGCTTGCCCAAGTCAGGCATCATCCACTCCAATTGTAGCGACCATCAGCTGTGAACACTAGAAGATCAACAGACGTTTGTCAGCAAGATCAACAACATGAAGGGCAGACACTCGCCTGATCCTAGGCAAATACTTTTAGAACCTATCATGACGCCTGTAGAAAGAAGACAAATGTTTAACATGTTAAATTGAGATAGCTGTAATTTTTGTAAATAAACGAAAACAATATATCTATTATGAGCAAGACAATGTTCACATAGGACAAAAGCAGCTTTGATTATGAAAAACAAGCCTTTGATATCATATAGAAAATATATCTGGATTCCTCTTGAGTTTTTACTTGCAAATTGGTGTTGCACTAGCATACCAAAATAACCTCTAATTATTGCTGATCACCCAGTGTTTGATCTCAACCCAATAGACATCAGCTACAATTCCAGTGATAACATTGCAAAGAGAAGAACATTATTAATTCACGATATTGAAAAACCAATAATTAACAAACAGGGCAAGAAAAGTGTGGTAGGCTGAAGATTACAGAGACCATAGTGTTGACTATCTAGAACCTCCATAACACAAGGATTGGAAAGAACTTACTACCTAGAGTCTAATAGCAGGAAATGCAATATGGATGAAAAATGAATCTGCCTTTACATAATATTTACCCTTGCACAAAAAAAGGGAAAAAAAATCATAATGTGTTCTTGAAGACCTGGTGATGACCTCCAATCTCTCACCACATCCAAGGGAAGGATCTAATTTCATATTCACATTCTCATCCACTATTGATATGAACAAGGTCAACATCACTTTATGCACTTTTTAGACTAAATTATGTTAAATTAAGAAGAATGTTAAACATATTCTACATCAATGCTCTTCAACACCCACAAATATCTGGTGTTTAGCTACACAACTCATGAAATACAACAAATTCCAAATGATGGCTCTTGAATTGCGATAGCTAGTGAAAAAAAGACAAATGTAACAGTACAAACTTTAAAACATGTATATAGCAGTACCTATGTCGGTCATAATCTCTGGCACGATCGCTGGAGCGAGAACGTGACCTCCGACTTCTCGAATCATAGCTGCGAGATCGATCAGAACCTCTATCTCGGTCTCTATGACCTCTATCATAATGCCGATCATGGTCCTTGTTTCGTCGATCATGTTCCCTGCCTCTATCTCGGTTATCACCTCGAACATCTCTATTTATATCTCGATCCCTGCTTCCTGCCCTGTCATGGTCCCTACTACGTTCTTTTGACCTAAATCATCAATTTAGAAATATAGTTGTAAATTGATGGCTTTACCTAGTTTTTCAAAGCATGAAAAGCGATGAGAATACCTTCTAACATCTTCAGATTGATCAATCTTTCGTTTCTTGTCCCTCTCTTCCTGGAAAACTAAATTGTGAAGACACTGATGTTTCAAGAAAAAACAAGTGGACCATATCCAATTAAAATAAATCAGGATGTTTCAAATGGTCAAAAGTAACAGAACAAATAATTTAAAAATTAATAATCTTAAAAGAAATGCCCTTGAATTTGCTCCACATACATAGTAAAAGTTTCAAACAATTTAGGCATTTGATAAAACCATATATGTAAAAGGATTATTTTCACTGGTTCCCAGTTATACATCATTTGAAATTTTATCAGAGAAATGAAGATCCACCAAATTAAGAACACACTAATAGCCTACTTGAGAAAGTACTCATAACAAGACACAAGGTGAATGAAGATTATAGAAGTCTTTAAAATTCAATTGTCAACCAGAAAAATTATGCCAATGACCAAGTTTGCTTGAAATCAAAATTGTCATCTACTAGGCATTCAAGAAGAGACTTTAAAATTTCTACTAAAAAATTTATTTAAAAATCTAGATGCCAGCATTTGAGCAAACACATAACATTGAGAATAAGCATTTCTTTGTATCACATAATCATTTTTTATTCATAAAAAGGTGATGGAAGTACCAAATTAAACTGGGTGATCATTAAAAACTGTAAATTCTAAAAGTTCACCACCAATCAAAATAGGTGCTTAAGAAAAAACCAGACAGACAGTAACAGTTAAGATGGCTCATAAGTTACCTAACAGGTGTAAGAAACTTCTGCTTTCAACATCAGACCCCAAATCACAAATAAAAGCCAGGGTCATGGAAAAATAAGCAATTTCTTTAAAATAGAACAAACAGAATATTTTGCTACCAATTTTAATATGCTACACATACAGCTCATCTGCTTACAGACTTTCATTTATTGCAGTTGTCCAGGTAAGGAATAGAACTGATTCTCTGAGTCCATATATGGCCACCTTTGGTACTTCAAAGGATCCCTCCCAGTTCACAGTGTGCTAGCCAAGTAAAAGAAGTGAAGACAGAAACTCAACATAACCACATGGTGATTTTTCAATCGAGGTAAGAAAACTCACTGATGCCAAATTTAAGTGTAACTCTTTATTGCAGAATGTGAAACATTATACCAGCACCTGAACATGTTCAGAATTCGAACTTCATGGACATTTAGCAAGAAGGCAAACTGAATCGACATGGAAAATAAAGCCAAAAAATGTAACTGTACATCATGTTCAGGATTTAGTGTACATCTGCAGCATCTACCTCAAAGAACGTGAATAGTTATTAATCTAAGAAACAGTAGGAATAAAATCCAGTAAATAAAAAAATGTACAAAATTGCACACAAGGAGATGATTTGCAAAGGTTACCTGGAGTTCTGCTAGTTTCTCACGGATTTGCATATATCCCAGATGAAGTTTCCCTCCAAAATGATCAGCCAGGCGACGATCACTGAGCATACAATAACAACTGACTCATTAGCATAGATAAGAAAAATTAATATCTCTTAAGTTCTTAATATACAAAGACCAACAAAACATATATTCTTTTGACTACAAAAGAAATTTTGTTTTGCATAATACAATGCAGAACGGCCAGTATGTAACAAGGAGGTAGTGCACTAGTCATAAATACTTCAAAATCTAGCTCAAAGTCCACAAGGGTTTCAAGTTTTTAGGAGCATGGTTGCAACTTTTATATGATCAAATGAGAGGATTACTTGTCATAGACACTCAAGAATGCTCCACAAATATCGCATACACGCAACTTCTGATCAGTCTGCAAAAGAAACTCGCATGGTGTTACCATTCTTCTTTTTTTTTTTTTGAGAAAGACAGGGATTATAGGCTAAATTTTCCGATTAAATTTCCCAACAATAGTAACAGAGAAGAGGTGTTCAAGCTGAAAAGCAAGTCTCTTAACTAAGAGAAATAAAAGCAACAACTAAACATGGCAAATCTAAAATACATCTGACTTTTGACAATTAAATATTGAACACAGATAATAAATGAAGCCCTTCAAAATGAAGCAATAGAAAGTTCAAACCAAACAATTTGTAATTGTTAACTGATGTAGGACAACCTAAAGGGTGGTCTTGAAGGATTTGAGGACGACAGTTGGCAAGGAAGGGAAAAGAAAGGCTGAAAAAGACAGGATATGAAAAACATGTTGGTTCTCAGAATTTTAATTTAAACAATAAAAAATATAGAAGATTCAAAGAAAACTGGTTCTTAGGAAAGGAAAGAAACACTGAACCACCCTTTTGATTAGTGTGACTTAATTGAATAGTTGATCCACGTGTCTTCAATTTAGGGTAGTTCCACAATGGTATGCTTCCAGGAGTTTGGGATTCAGAAGACTTGGCATGGTGGATGTTAAATTGTAGGCTAGTGGGGAAGAGAAGAGAAAGGGAGAGAGATATAATCTTGAACTCGTTCCAAATCCTTTGAACTCAAGTTGGGGGAAAGAACATATTGGCACATCTTATGGAATAAGTTATTTATTAAAAAACAAATGATCACATGACAAGCTTAAATCCCCCAAGTACAAGAAGATATTAAAACTAAAAATAAAAAAAATACAATCATATCAAGGTTAATTTTCTTTTTTTTTTGGGAAACCAGTGTCCAGATTCAACTTGGCAAATAATCTTGCCTTTCTTTCTTTTTTGCAGCTAGGTAATTCTGTTCCTTGTTTTCTTCATTTACTTTCTCTTTCTTCTTTGTTAATCAATTTAGAAAATAAAGATAAAATTGTATGAGGATGTTGTCATATAGCAACCCAAGGCCCCTCTTATCATAGTAACATTATTCCAAAAACAAAAAAAACTAGATTAAATTTAGAACATGGTCAAATCTGAACCTGACTTCCTAACTGATCTAGAAGGATTCAGTTTGATTCTTTTTTATCTTCCTAGTATGGACGTGGAAAAGTATCTTAATTTCCATCATTAACCACCAATAAACCCATGTTTTATTCAGTCTTTCCCTGGCTCTATAGAATACAATCTCTCAGCCCACCGACCCATAAAGCCAATCTTCTGTTACCTCATTGCTTTGATAGCCATGACCAAGCAATCTCCTAATAGCTTATGCTCTTGTATTACTAAGTACAAAATCATACCAATACCATACTCCTTACAGTGATATTTGGACTATTTGTCAAATTATACCATACAATTATCCACTGGAGTTTTTGTTTCATTTAACGCATGAATCCATTAACATGAACATTAACTCCATCTGTGCATACATATTGACATTTCCCACCACCGAAACCATGCTTGAAAGAAGGATTACATCAGTACTTAATGGAAACTAGATTGATTGCAAGATTAGGTTACATGTGACTTGTCTTGAAGTTAAAACTTATTGGTTCTAATTCAGGTCTATTTATCTATTTTTCTAGTTAGTGGAGTAATTATCATCATTTTAACTGAGAAAAGAAGAAGATAACAATTCAGATTCCATAAATCACAGGCTAGTTCTAGTCTAGAAAGAAGATATAGTAGTCGGGTCCAGATTTAGTACTCTTTTCATTGATTGGTTGTATCATTTTTTCCTATATTAATGAGAACACAGAATCCATCTCTAATGCATCAAAAAATTGATTGTTCTCTCTTGTTAGCGAATGAACGATTTGTAGGCCGGATAACAAATGTGCCATTTGTGATTCCAAAATTTGAAACTGGGAAAGAAAACAGTGATTTCCCTTGGCAGCAGGTCCTCAACCTCTCTTGGGTGTACATCTCCTTCCTTCCCTACTTCCTCTCTCCTTCCTCTCCTCTTCTTATCTTGCTCTACCTTTCTGCAGGAATAATAAAACAAATTGTAATCTTCTTTTCCCCCAAAGCTGTTGGGAGTATTACAGCTTCTCATTAAATTAAATCTCCTTTTCTCCTGTTCTTGCAGGATACCATACAATATCAAAGTCATATTAATTGCTTATTCAAAATTTTGGTACCACAAATGGCACATTTGTTATCCCACCTACAAAGAGTCCCTAGCATGGCCTGCCTTTTTGACATCCTGAAAACCAACTTCAAAATACAATAATTTTTTACTTCTCAATTATAAAGGTTTGACTAAGACCAAGCCTACATAGCAAAGTTGTAGCTGCACAACTTAAGATAATTAACATTACATTGCTAATAATCAGACAAAAAAAATTGTTTAATCTATCCAAGAAGCTCTTCATCTTAGATGCTGAGCAGGATGACAATATGCATACTGATACTTAGTTCGCAGAGATCTCAAAAGGAACAAGTGCCTATAACCAAGGTCTTTAAATTCCTACAATCATATGGTAGAGCCTGTTTGTAGCTCAACATAGAAAAGCATAACTACACTGAGGCATATATTTACATGTCTAAATACAGAAAATATATATATTAAAAATATTAAATATCAATTCATGTTCAAAACGGAGATAATAGAACAGCTTTCTCAGTTCAGTTGAACTCACTATTCGAACATCGACAGCACTATACTTTGAAGGTTCTAGAATTGGCTCTTGCCGTCCACCCAGCTGAAGAAATAGGTACTCATAGTTGTAATGAGACAAGTTTAACATAACGTAAGACATAGTTTTCACAGGTAGACAAATTAAACAAGATCATCACAGGTTGACACATAAAAGGGTCATAATTTAAGTGACGAAGGTGGATAAACCTTTTTCAGAGCCTCTGCCTCTTCTAGAGCTTTCTGGGCCTCATCTATCATTCCCCTCTCACCTGTTATTTCAAGGGGTTAAAACAAACATTAATGGAAAAGGGAAGAATATGTAATTTTTCTACCTGTGAGCTTACTTGTCCCAAAAAATGTGTCACTTAAATTAAACAATTTGCTCCACTGAACATTTAGTGATTGTTGCCACACAACTAACTGAAAATTAGCTCATAACAAAAAAAGCCCACGTTTTTTAAATCTTATGCTATATAAACAGAGGGCAAACCAAGCATTTACTGGTCATATTAAGACTTCATTTATATGCTGGCACCTATAGAACACTAACATGGTCCAGACTCCAGACACAGTACGTTCAATGGGTTAAACAGAACACATCCCACCTAGTTAGAGACACATATTGGTCTTTTTGTGTTGCCCTGTCAGTACCACATTATCACATGTCAACAAAAAATTGATGCAATATCCAGTGGATCCACATGGATGCCACCTGCACATAAGGTTTGCAATATTGCCACGTACAGCATGGTATGGACACTGTTTATGGCTCCAAAATCCTATCAGCACGTGAACCAAGGTAAACCTGGTATGCCCATCTGGTACAGGGACTGTACCATATGGTACAAGGACTATACCACATGGGATGCCTGGAACAGGATCTGTGTGATCTGGTATAGATCGGAACAGCCAGTTTCTTTTCTTTTATTTTTCATTTTATTCATGGTTTTTTTCTGAAACTCGATAAACATTGAATTTTGACGCTTGTACACTGGTAGAATACCTGTCTGAATCCTGATCGATTACACAAAATTGTGAACCTTGCATGTATACCACATCAGTGGAATGTCATGAAAATCTTGCAGTAGTGTCTCCGATATTTTGATGTATTTTGACCTGAGTTGAGAAACAAAACTATAATTTAAAGTAAAACACCAATCAATTTTCACTTTTATAACTAAGGTTGACGTTTTAAATAAGACCACCCAAAAGGAAGTAAGCATTAATCCCTGAAATAAATTTTCTGCCATTAGATATTATTATGTAACAGTGAACTTTCTGCCTCAAATAGTTTGTGAAAACTTACATTCTGTAGCCATTACTGAAATTTTCCCAGTATTTCTGACAGCTAAAGCTATGAGATGGCAAGTGTGAAGCCATAGTTATCCAAGTGAATATGTCAAACCAATCAAAAACTTCACTATGCCAAGAATAAATGCCTGCATTCTAGAGAATGGTTTTCCTATAGTAAGATAGGATGAACTTGGAATGTCAGGGCATCATAGTCTTCCAACAGATTGTTCCCACCAACCAAGTGAAAGTGGAAGGCTGTAACTATACTCAAAAGTCTCTGATTTCAAAACCAGATAGCAAAACTTAGACCGCTTGCAGTAGCACATTGACATTCCCCTCTAAACTTCTTTCTGAGTCTCATTGAGAACTATCCATTTATACTGAGAAATGCAATATGAGCCATCAAAACTTAAAGTACATGTTGAAAAATAGCAATTCAGGATCAGTAACTAAGGAGTGATTTACCAAGATCTTCTGCCTTCTTAAGTTTTTCATTGATTATTTCCTGTGTACGAGGATCTGGAGGATTGAGAACAGACAGAGTTGCTGGTTGAGGAGGATTTTGATTTGGCTGCGGTAAAGAAGCCCTATCTTTGTTAAAAGCATCAAGAAGAAGAATTGCCTGCACTAAAAACAAGAAGTTATTACTCCATTGCACCAAAAGTAATTTGCTAAAAAAAGGAATCAGAAACATCATAACCGAATACCACATAACACAAAGTTACTACAGATTGACTTTACAGAATAATGCCACATGAATCTATTATGGAACGATTGCAGAATCATACCTGTTTGTCAGCTCTCTGGGCTTTGAGCTCCTCCACCACTTCTAGAATCCGTATTTTACTATCAGTTTTTCCTTCAAAATCTGGAAATGAAACCCTATTATTTAACTTAAGCATCAGGTAAGAACAATTATTAATCTATATGTTATATTAGTAAGCAGTATGGAATTATGCATAAGCTACACTAGGAATAATAAGAGAATGAAAAGCATCGGCAAAAATGTCATTTTTTGACAATTTATCAAAAACTTGAGAGCACAGGCATACAAGAAAAAAAAAAAAAGATAAACATCGCAATGTTATTTGGAATGAAACAATTATAAAATGACTTTGTAGAGCAGAGGAAAACAATTTTATGAATTTCATGTCAAAGATGACAGGTTAGCCCGGATCTAATATGAGACAACCTGCTGCAAGCTGGGCCTATTCAAGATATCACAAAACTTGGGTTGCAAAATCCTGACACGAGCTGAATTAAGTTGGGATTCGTCTAAGGGATAGGGCAACCTGACAAACCGAACTTGAGGAACCGAACAAAGCTCATATAGTATGTATATGCAGAACTTCAAACTTCAACCAGTGTATCAACCAAGGTTTGACATACCAGTCCATACCAGTGTACCAAGACTATCTCAATACGGGTATGGTACTGGTACCGGGCAGTACGCACAGTGCATACTGCCCGGTACATTAAAATATATTATAATATTTTTATAATATAATATAATATAATATAATATTAATATATTAAAAAAGAAAAAGAAAAGGGGCGACGTCATCGCCTCGATCTTTCTCCCGGCGCGGGGAGACGTTCCATCTCCTCGTGCGGGAAAAAAATCGCACGTGGGTGAGGGCAGCGACGGCGCGTAGGCGACCCGCGAGCGAGGACGGTGCGTGGGCGAGGACGACGTGGCGAAAGGAGGTACTTTTCTTTTCTCCTCTACTTCTTTTCCTCTTCTTCTTCTTCCATTTTTCTCCCTCAATCGATCGCCGACAGTCGATTTCTCCCTCAATCGATTGTCGACGATCGAAATCGACCGCTAACGGTCGATTTTTGGTGGTACCACCAGGTAGCGAGTGGTCCGCGTACCGGTAACCTGGCGGACCGGTATGTACCACTCGTACAGGGCGGTACAGGTCGAAATTGCAAACCTTAGTATCAACCCAACTTCGTTACAGATTTTATCTGAAGCTAATTTTTAAATGCCTGAATTCTAAACACCCCCTCCCCCAAACCCCCCCCAAAGAATAGAAAAAAAACACCAATCTCCCTCCATCTCTTTTCTCTCATGCAATCAGTTTGCCCAATTCAGGTGGGGCAAAAATGGGTCATGAGGCATGGTAGGAACATGATTATTCAAATGTATCATTGGCATTTTTTAAATCCATTCCTGATTTTTATGGTTTTCTTATTTCTAATATTATTTCAGAAGATCCATACAGTGGCATAAAAGATATTAGACAGACAAACAAGGTCCTCTGGATCTGTAAAAAGAGAGATCAACATGTCACAATGGAATGGTTAACAACAAGACGGCATGTTTGTGCCAACATGTCCTTGACAGACCTGCTCCATGACCAACTAGGCTCCCTAGTTGCCTCCACCACATAAGATAAGCACAAACCAGTAGATACCATGGTCCAAACTGGTTCAACTGGTGTTTGAAACCATGGTCTAAACTACTCAAGTTTTGATTATAAAATTGTTTGTTACATTTCATAACTGAAAGCTGACAAGATATTTCAAAATTAATAATTACATCTCTAAATGGTGGAATAAAATGTTTTACAAATAAAATAAAAGCATCATAGACAAGATTTAAACAAGTTACAATGGCTTCTTTGGCTATAACTAATAAGCATCAAATGTACAAAGTCCCATTAATCCAATAACTGAAGTAACTAAAATTACAGCATAACTTCTCCTACAAAAAGATAGATTCAAACACAAATTAAAGAAATGATTTCTGTGGACAGTAAAAAAACTTACCAAACGCATCAGCTTCTTTCAATTTCTCCTTTATTTGCCTTGACAATTCCACGACTTCAGGCGTCTTCAATTTAACAGGATAAAAATCATTTGACAAACTTATGCTAGATGCTAGAGAAATGATCATTAAATCATGCATATAAAAAGAAATAAATAAATACCTGAGTAACTTTGGATACAGATATTGCTATGGCAGCCTTAGCATCCTCCTCCTCAAGACGCTTGAGAGCTCTTTGAATTTTCCTTTCGCATTCAACAATGAGTCTTTCAATCATATCCTCAAGTTCTCGATCAAAATTATGATCACCTTTTGCTTTTGCTTCTTCATATCTATGGGGAATTTAGGAAGACAATACAAGTGTAGAACTTCTGTAGCAAACAGCAAAACGAATCGAATAATCAAAGTTTTAATTAATGGTGGTCCTGACCTTCCATAAACACAAATATTTCCGTATATTTAGAGAAGTATGCTAGTATGTGTATGCATACAATAGTGCAGAATTTTTATACTTAGGACTAAGATTCATATATGCAATATGCATGTATGCATAAGAATAGGATACAAAAACCCATTGACATATGTACATAGACACAAGGTTTTCCATATCGATCTGTACTGCCTGGTATGTGTGGTATGTACAGGTCCACCAGGTTACCGGTACACGGAACGCCCGCTACCGGGCGGTACCACCAAAATCGACCGTCGGCAATCAATTTCAGCCGTCGATGGTCGATTGAGGGAGAAAAAGGGAAGAGAAAGAAGTAGAGGAAAAAAAGAAAGAAGAAAGAAGAGGAGAAGAAGAAATAATACCTCGCGGCGTCCTCGCCAGTGCGCCGTCACCGCCCTTGCTCACGATTTTTCTCTCACGCGGTGTCATGGGCTTAGCTGATTTTGCCTAAGCCGTGCGGCACCCATGCATGTCCGTCTGCAAAGGTCAACCCTCCCCGAGATCTCCTAGAGTCCCTTAGACTTACAAAAGAGAAAATAGGCCGAAGAAGCAATTCACAAGCAATCCCAGCAAACACTTTATAAAGCCAAATACAAATTACACCCATGGACATTACAAACTCAGAGAGGTTGCACACAAAGGATAATGGTCCATTACAGACCAAAGTCCCCACAAGTGCGTATAAGACACACTTGTATTTATGAAGTTTTTTGGCCTCTACCTTTCCGCCCTATCTTGGTACTCGGAGTTTGCCTTTGCATTCTCCACCTCCTTGGCCCCTTTTACGACCAATGCTCTCCCTCCATGAGAGCAAGGGATCGATGACTCCACGGAAGTCTCGCCTCTACGGTACCATGGTGCTGCCAAGCCCATAGCACTACTATCCGTTATCTTGCATCTTCATCCCTTTCTTCGCAATCGGTAGATCTGCCTCTGTAACACTGTGGTGCTCCTCCGAGTCCACCTTTCTAACCGACGCTTTGCTTTTAGGTAGCTGAGCCCCACTGGACTCATCGTTGCTTCCTCGTCCCTTTCGACCACCTGCTTCGACACCACTATATCCTCCTAGTAGTTCTCCTTGGTCGATGGAAAGACAAACTGCAACTCTCATGCATGGCCTCCTTCATCTTGTTGCAGGGCTCGCACCGATTCTGTTCTCCTTAGCTTCCTCGGTAGCAACGCTCGATTACTCGGCTTTGTCCTCTGACTTGTCGGGCTCCCTTAAGCGAATGTGAGCACTGAAGCAGTCTAACTCTCCAGCTGCTCTGATTATACTTTTGTATAATCAAGTCCACTCCATGGGACTCACTGGTACTTGCAATCTAACTACTCCCTCAGTGGTACACAGCCCTCATATGCTGATGACCAAGGCTTTCATCTGATGCAAGCTTCGATGCACACACACGGAAGACCCGCCTCTGTGGTACTGTGGCATTCACTCCTTGAATCCACAGCCATTCTTGTTGTTGCATTGTTCGCCGAAGTGGAGCTCCCAGCAGCTCCTGATCATTCATATGATCACGTCCCCCTTCATGGGACTCACTGGTACTTGCACTTGGACTTCTTCCTCAGTGGTATATAGCTCCCATACGCTGATGGCTAAGGCTTTCATCCAATGCAAGCTTCGATGCACACACGAAGACCCGCCTCTGCGGTAGTACGACATTCACTCCTTAAATCCATAGCCCTTCTTCTTGTTGTGTCATACACCAAAATGGAGCTCCCAGTAACTCCTGATCATACCTCCGCATGATCTTGTCCCTCACGGGACAAGATTGCCTATATTGCATTGCCACGAACTATTCCACCACGATTCGCTGCACCATGTCACCTCCTGGTGACATCTCCATTGCATACAGATTCTCGTGTGATGAACTCGGACTACGACTTCTCCACATATGACCTCTGCCAACACATCGTAGGGCCTCCGCCATCTCCGATTTTTAGTTCGCTCAGAATGAAGAACCCATGGAATGACATGATCCCACTCTTGCCTCTACCAGAGTTCATGCCCTTGACCTCTGTCCATGGAAAGCTCCTTGCCTCCGCTCCATGTTCCATCATAATGTCGACTTCCTTCATGCGGCTTGGTATACTTCACCGAGTTCCACCCAAGTCGCTCCGCTCCTCGATTTGCATTGAGTTGATAGTGGCCCTCGCGTCCACCATTCCACGGGTCAACCCTCTGTTGAGTTCGATTTCTGCATCGACTCTAAGTGTGCCTTCATATGATGTTGCCTTGGATTGCTCCCCCACTTGATCTCGAAATGCATCCACCAATGCATTACCTCATTCGAGATCATGCGATGACTCTTCGTCACTCACTCGGTCCGTTGAGCTTTGTGGAGATATAGCCTTGAGGAACTCTTTCTCAATATGCATGCAGTCCGTTGCACATGATTCTCCCACTAGAGAACTAGGACTTATCCCTCCTGAATATCTGTCCTGCTGGAGTAACTTTTCTCTTTACATACTTCCCACGGAAGTTTGAGACCACCATCCCTTTGGACTACTCGCGTTCGAACAACTTGTGCCTTGTTCTCGCAAATGCACTTGCTAGATTGCGACCCTTCTCCAATACAGTCCCCACTGCACCCTTCAAGGTCTAGCAACGTGCTGAACTTGTTGCACATTTCAACCGCCTACGGACATATCCTTTCCTTGTCGAAGAGAAAGTTCTAATGCTCCATGGCGCCGAGTTCCGATCGCACCTTGGGATGGCCACGAACACTCCGTCGTCCGTGTGCAAGCCCTTGCATGAGTTCTAAATCCTTCAAGTTAGCAATTCCCCTCACCTCTATGAGCTTTGCACAACTCTTTCGGTCATTACGCAACACCTCCCACCTTGCACGGTCTCATCTTTCACCAAGCGCCCTGCTTTGCCTTGTGCACCGTCAAGTCTTGGTTGCCAACATCGAGCCGTAGCTCGAACTCAACCATCCCAATCTTTGTGTGCTACGCATTCTTCCTTGCTTGCTTGTCCTCGTGATGCCTCTCACGCAAAGGGGTTGGTCATTCCTCTGAATGCCAAACCTGGATGCCCGCTCCTCTGAGCGACTCCTTTCCCTACATCTTAATGTCCGTTTCCCCCAAATGGTTGCGCGTGCTAGCTGTCCTCCACACAGCCCAGCTAGGTCCCCCACGTTTGTATGGCAAATATTTCTGCGTGTGCTTGTCCCGCTCTGATACCACACTGCCACGGGCTTAGCTGATTTTGTCTAAGCTGTACGACACCCATGTGTGTCAGTCTGCAAAGGTCAGCGCTCCCCGAGATCTCCTAGAGTCCCTTAGACTTACAAAAGAGAAAACGGGCCAGAAGAAGCAATTCCCACAGGATCCACAAGCAACTGCTCAAGCAAACACTTTATAAAGCCAAATACAAATTACACCCATGGACATTACAAACTCAGAGAGGTTGCACACAAAGGATAATGGTCCATTACAGACTGAAGTCCCCACAAGTGCTTATAAGACACACTTGTATTTACAAGCCAAACTTGGCCATAAAGCAAATCAAACTAGGCTAAGCTTCATCAAGCCCGCTTTTGCATACAAGATATGTACCTACACCGAAGGACACGGACAAACACGAGCATTTCATCGAACACCTTGTTTACATTGTTGTCCGTGATAGCGGGGAGAAAGATCGAGGCGACATCGATATATTTAATATTATATTATATAATATTATAATATATTTTAATATACCGGATGGTACTGATACCGTACCCGTACCGATAATATGTCGATACATCGATATGGACCGATAAGTAAAACCTTGCATAAACATATATATACACATACACATACATATATATGCATGTGTGTATATATATATATATATATATATATGTATACATATATATACATATATCACGCACACACACATATATAAACATACACATATGTATATGTATGTATGTATATACAAGTATGCATATATATATATATGTATACACACACATATACATACAAATATATATACAAGCAAACATACATACATATCATACATATTCATTTATGGACGCATAGATATATACGTATATATATATATATATATATATACATATATATATATATATAGGCTAATTCTCAAAAAAAGCCTCTAACTTTGAGGATTTCCCATATAGCGCCCCAATTTTAAAAAATCTCACAAAACACCCCTTTTACATAAATGACCATTTTGCCCTTGCCCTCACCGTCACCTTGCCCTGCCCACGTCATGCTCACCTGCGGCCCTAGCATGAGCGCTGTCGTTGCCTCCATAAACCCTACCAACCCCCATCGAACCGATAAGGGCCAACTAGGTCCAAGAAGGCACCAGTGACCATCGTGCCCCCTCCTTTCTCGTAGAGGGCCATGTGAGCACGACAAGGGCCAATGGATAGGGTGGAGGAGGGTGGCCAAGCTCAGGATTAGGTTGCAGTGAGCCACGATGCAGGCTGTGGGCAACAACGATAGCAAGGGCGACGGCTCTTGCTCACCCTCCTTCCACGTACAAGGGTTACGAGCAAGACGTGCAAGGGTAGAGCTGGCAAGGTCAATGCAGGCGACGACGTGTCCGACGGAGGCAAGGGCAAAATAATCTTTTCACCCAATTGGGGGGCGCTTTTTGAGAAATTCCAAAGGTTCCCTACGAAAATGGTTCTTCCCCTACAAAAAGGATTCTCCCTGACTGAAAGGATTCCTCCCTTGGACTTGGCACAACAGCAAGAAAGAAGAATTTGTTGACTACATATTGTCTTTCCTGTCTTAGCAGCTCGTTTAAAGCAATAGAGACTGCAGAAGTTGCTTCAAGGCTTTTTCCAGAATTCGATATATATATATATATATATATATATATATATACACACATACTGTTAAGATCCCGTAAAATTTTTGAATTTTTGAGTTATGTTTTCTGTGAGTTGGTTAGTCTAGTTAGAGTTAGTTAAAAGTTTATTTAATTTTTATTATTTAATTAGGAATCCAAGTCCTAAGGGACTCTAAGTGGAATAATCCACGTCTAGGGGGGCTCTTAGTAGAACTCTATAAATACGGGTGTAACTACTTATTTCATCAATCAAGGAAATATCATCTCAGCCATTTGGCAAACCCTATGAAGTTGATCCTCTCGAAGTGATCTTTATTCTTTCTCCCTCTCTTCTACAATAGAACCCTAGGGGTTCCTATCATTTAGTATCAAAGTAGTGATCCTCGACATTTCCACTACGATTCCACAGTCGATCTCCGGTGCAACTTCTCCTTCTAGATCGTGTAGCCATCCTCGCACAAACCAGCCGCTGCCAGCCTCGACCGCAATGATCTCTCTCTACCATCCCTATTCCAGCATTACTCCTCCCCTACCGCTACTGCTTTCTTCCTCAACCGCAAGGACACCCAGCCACCATCGCCACCTTCCTTTGTCATTGCTTCCCAACCCTCGGTGCACACTGACCACTACCCTCTTGGTAGTCCCTGTTGTCGCCATTTTCTTCCTCTGCCCGAGTGCCACCGTCGTTGCCTCCCTTGGCGATTTCTTCTTCCTGCCTCACAGCAATGCCTTTACCGCCTTCTTCCTCCTCTTTTCCTAGTCGCGACCTTCGTGTCGCGGCCACACAACCGTGTCGCTGTCGCTGCCTCCCGCTCTAGCCACGCCCCATCCTGCTCGAGCAAGAAAAGGTCATCGCCGCTGTTTCCCGACCAGCGACCACCCCCCTCGTCGATCCCAGCCCTTAGCAACCCTTGGTGACATTGCTCCCAACCACCGCCACTACTGCGCCTCGACCTCGGGCAACAACTTCCCTCCTTACGACGACCAAAACAGGCAACTCACCGATTGCTATTGTTCCCAGCCGCGCCACCACCGCTTCTTCTCCATCGGTATTGACAACAACCGCCGCAGCCTTGTCCTCAACTGCTCACGATCCTTTGGCGTCGCCAGTGCTCCTTCCGCGGTGCGACAAAAACAAAGCAACCTCTACATCTTCTGTCGCAGCCGTTGGTCGCCGTTGTTTCCTCCCCTCTTCGCTATCGGCATCGACAGCAATCACTGCAACGGCCCTCAGTCGCTCGCCACACCGACGTCAGTCCCCATCAGTGATCGACAACGTCGCAAACCCCCCCACCACCACCTTGTCATCTGCCCAACGCTGCCATCTTCCTCCACAACCCTTGATCGCCCTCATTTGCTGCCATCGTGCCTCCGCCGAAGAGTACGCTGCTAGCGTCTCCTTCCAACTCTCACTTCCTTGTCGTCGCCATCCTCTACGTACGGAGCCCCTCTGTGCGTGATCCCGAGGCCTTGCAGCAGCACTTGCACGGGATCCTCGTCGACCCTAGTCAGGATCGCCAACAGTCACCTCCCAGCCACGCTGCCAGCCCTACTCCCTAATCGCGCGCACGCCAACCCCCATCCACGTCAACCTCAA
Organism: Ensete glaucum; assembly: GCA_021527575.1. Taxonomy (NCBI): domain Eukaryota; kingdom Viridiplantae; phylum Streptophyta; class Magnoliopsida; order Zingiberales; family Musaceae; genus Ensete; species Ensete glaucum. The sequence goes on from CM038553.1 coordinate 53,340,162, forward strand.
CCCGCGGGAAAGGCACTTCTTCCTCTCCCCTGCTCCTCTCCTTTCAATTACCTTTGCCGCCACTGTACCTCTGCCGAGACGACGCTGCCAACATCCCCCTCCAACAACACGCCTTCTGTCGTCGCCCACAACCATTACAATATCATTTTGGCAGGGTCTGCATCTCGCCACTCTACCGTGCGCTCGTTGTTGTTCCTAACAACGCAGCAGCAATCACAATCCTCGTCACAACATTTTCAGCCCTTTGCCACCCACGTCTCCTTTCCCAACGACCGCAGCAGCCACTGCAGCCTCAACCCTTGCCGCCTCCTCTACAATCTGCAGTTGCTCTCCGTCGCACCTTCCTTAGAGACGACGCTGACAGCCGCTGCCTCCCAGCCAACGACAATAGCGAGATAGTCAGTGTCAACTCCTACCGCAGCCGCACCGAATAGCGCAATGCTGATGCCCTTGACCCGATATCAGAAACAGGAATTGGGTATTACAAATATGTAATCCTATGCAATGGCCACCGATAATTCAATGAAAGCCCAAGCCCAACTAGAAGCTTTGGAAACCAGAATTGAGAACCAACTACAAGAAACCCTTAATAAGTTCAAAAGGAGCCTATTGGATAGCTTCAACAAATTTCAGCAAGAGGAAAGTTCAAGTCCTACATTGAATCGATTTGAAGACAAGAAAATGGCACCAAGAACAGGGCACTAATTACCCATGTATAAAGGTAGAATTTCCAAGATGGGAAGACAAGGATCCGGCCAGTTGGATCTCACGGACTTCAAAATTCTTTCATTTCTACAGAACTCCAAAAGAATCTAAGGTGGAAATAGCTTCAATTCAAATCGACGGTGATGCGATCCAATGGTACGATTGGTACGAAACCTGTCACAAGGTTCCTTCATGGAAGCAGTTCAAGAAAGGATGTCTTGTTTGCTTTGGATAATCCAAGAAAGAGAATGTTGATGGGCAGCTAGCCAAAATCCGCCAGACTTCCATAGTGCAAGAATATCATTGCATATTTAAACAACTATCAAATCAAGCCAAAGATTGGTTCGAACGGCAATTGGTGAGGGCGTTTATCGAAGGACTTAATCCAGATATTCGGTGTGAAGTCAAAGTTCGCCAACCCCGCACTATGATAGCTGCAATCACATTTGCACGTTTGCATCAGGAAAAAAAATCAGCATGGAATATCGCCAAAACAGAAGTGACAACAAACAGATTAACAAGCCGCCCGCCCCATCTATTCCCAGTAAAAACCCAAACACCAGAAGACTAACCCAAGAAGAACTCAAGGAAAGATCAACAAAGGGTTTGTGTCGGCATTGTGATAAAAAAATGGAGTAAGAAACATCGATGCAAACAAGAGCAGCTTCTGATGATTGAACCAATTAAAGAGGAACCGAACACTAACAATGTGGAGTCTGATCATGAAGGTATCTTGGAATTGAATGACTATCAACCTTGGGTGATGTCTCCTGGAATTTTTCTAAACTGATTATGAAGTTTTTTATTAATGAAAAGCAAGTGATCCTCCAGGGAAGACATGGAAGCAAAGTCACAATTGCCACCAGCCATCGGATGAAGAGGGTTCTTTCAGAAGACCATAATGACTACTACACCGGAAGCCCGACCGATTGCTTACACTATCATGAAGTGAAAACCCTACTTACTTGATCAACAGGTTGTGATGCGCCGCACATATCCTATGACTAAAGTGCTGAAAGAGAAGCTCCCAGAGTTAGATGCTACTCAGCCTTGAGGACAAGGCTAATTTGAGGGAAGGAGGAATTGTTAGGATCCCGTAAAATTTCTAAATTTTTGAGTCATTTTCTGTGAGTTGGATAGTCCTGTTAGAGTCAGTTAAGAGTTTATTTATTTTTTATTATTTAATTAGGAATCCAAGTCCTAAAGGACTCTAGGTAGAAGAGTCCAAGTCTAAAAGGACTCTAGGTAGAAGAGTCTAAGTCCAAGGGGACTCTTGGTAGAATTATATAAATACGGGTATAACTACTTCTTTCATCAATCAAGGAAATATCATCTTAGCCATTTGGCACACACTAGGAGGCTGATCCCCTCGAAGTGATCAAGGAGGCCGATCCCCTCGAAGCGATCTTTATCCTTTCTCCCTCTCTTCTAAGATAGAACTCTGGGTTCCTATCATATACCAATATATAAAATAGTGTGTGTGTCTATATATATACATACATACATACACACACACTCTCTCTCTCTCAAAAGAACCATGAGGAACTCATAATTCAGCACTGCATCTCAATATACAACTTCATAATGTGATTCTCTAGAGAACAAATACATAAGAAACCAAGGAATGCAATTTTGATCAGACTATCCAGACAGTGATGACCGCCCACCAGTTATCGGTACAACCCACTCAAGGCGGTACCACCAAAATCGACCGTCAATGATCGAATTCGGCAGCCTGTGGCCAATTGAGGGAGAAATCGACCGTCGACGATCGATTGAGGGAAAAGAAGAAAGAAGAAGAAGAGGAGAAGAAAGAAATACCTCCTTTCCTCGCGCCATCCTCGCCCGTAGGTCGCCCGCAAGTAATTTTTCTCCTGCGTGAGGAGACGGAGCATCTCCCTGCACAGGGAGAAAGATCGAGGATACGTCGCCCCCCTTTTTTTTCTTTTTTTAATATATTAATATTTAATATTATATTAAAATATTATAATATATTTTAATATACTGGGCGATATACACTATGTTTACCACCCGGTACCAGTACGGACCGGTATGTCAAACCTTGTAAGAAACCTATTCGTAACCCCAACTGTTTTTTCCCTTTTCCATCCAAAGCTAAGAATGTGCTAGATATTGTCCACCAATAGGGTTTTGCATAAAAATGAAAGTTACCAAGAAGCCCCTTCGGCCTGCCAACTGAAGGTGTTCAATAAAGAAAATAAGGATACTTGAGATTTCTTTTTATCAAAATTATGTTTCATAGAAACAAATACACATGTTCAAGTTATGAATCCTACGAATCTTATAGAGGATTACATATATAGATAAAGCAGCAATAAAACAAGAACTGAGAAAGATAAACAGGAGATATGACTGTTTAAAGTTGTGTTAACTGTCCAGAAAAGCTGTATGAATGATGGAGAGAGATTAATCTGATAGTGGATGATTGAAGTATGAAGTATGACGAAGAAACAGTCACTGATCAGCAGTATAAGAAGTTAAGAACCTTGCCTGGTGACACTAGCAAACATTTAACACACATACAAGGAGGTTAGTAAGGTAAATTAGAAAAAAAAGAAAATGCGAAGAATCCACATTAGACCAGTAATCTCCAACATAACACCTACAATATATGACAATAGTATCAACTATCAAGAATCATATCTGAGGCAGGACAATTGGTTAACAATGCTTGATAAAGAATCACCAGCAAGCAACACTAAAAGCACACAAAGTGAATGTTGCATAAGCATATTAAAGCAGGTATTTTACCTTGTATGGAAGTCCAGAAACTTTTGTTCACCACAAGATGTGTTACTAAATGGTATCCTGAGATCATATAGCCAATCTGAAATTAACAGTTCTGGACACTATGGTTCTTTGTTTGGTAGAATTCCTTGTTCTACATGAATCAGTGCTGACGAATCTCAAGTAGAAGAAAATATAGATATTTTATAAGCAAAAAGGATACTCCTTTCTGAGCTGCAAAGAATGAATCTTCGGGCAGGGACCCATATCCATTTTCTGATGCAAATTGGTACAGCTTTATTAATCAGAGAACATATATAAGTAGTTTTAAATTTCAAACCCTTAAGTGCAGGCATAAAATCAGCACTCAGCAGTACACCTTGGAAGGTAAACCAAGTTAAAAAAGAACGAGATGATACCAACTGCCGCTGTGAACAAGCCATGACATCCCAATCATGAAAATGGAATATCAGAAGACAGAAAACAAATCACAATATAAGTCAATAGGGCTACGATTCTCTCATCTTAAGTCATCATATCAACAATACACACCGAGATAGAAAGAACTACAAGCCCAACATACTTCCTCTCCGAGAAAGGAATAGAAACGGAGAAACTTTACATTTGCCAAGTTAGAAAACATCAATATTGTACACGACCGGAAATGTGAAAAAAAAACACCAGCTAAAATAAACCAAAAACCAAGCTTAAAGTACAAATTGTATTCTTCAGATCTTTGGAAGAACCTGACGAGAAGATAGGATCACAAAAGAGGGGCAAAAGCTTGAAACTTAACTAGAAACGAACATTCATAAACACAAAATCAGATGGAAACAAAGGATTTTTGACACCAAAATGGAAGGAAGAAAAATCATGCAAGAACAGTCAAAAGTAAACAGAGCTTGTGATTTCATTTCGCTGTTAACATCAAACCAACAGCTCCAGATTCGGAATCCACATTTGAATGTACAAGCATCCAAGACTAGGGTTTCAGAAAGGTGAGGTGAGGCACCGTGAGCTGGAAGAGGTCATGGGGGCAGAGGCCGGCCAAGAAGAGGCGGCAGACGTCGCGGTCGTAGTACTTGCGGCTCACCACCGTCACGTCCCCGTTGCGGTTAGCGCCCATGAGCACGTCGAGTTGCTTCCTGATGGCATCCATCCTACTTATCTCTCTCTAGCTACCTATCGAGGGCTAGGGCTTCGATGAGGGTTCTAGATTTGCCTCTCTCCCCTGCTCTCCCAAATTCGCGAGGGAACTTCCTACAAGGATCGCCGACGAGAGTGAGAAGCCAAGAGATGAGGAAGGGAGCAGTTGCTTCGAGAGGGCTCTTCTTCTGGGGGAGGAAATGCCCTCTTAAAAGGCAGCCCCTTGCGTCCCCTTCGAGTTGAGCTGAGGGTGTTTCTGGGAACTTACAATTGACAAGGACGAAATTGCAAATATTGGAAACAGCATATAAATTTGATTTATATTTTTTTTATTACTGAAAAAAATACTGTAACTCCATCGAAAAATACTATTACTGGAAAACATCGTTTTTATTATAATCATTTCTTCATCATATATGATTATACATATTATATTTTTTTAAAATATTTAGACCTAAGATGAGGTAAAAAAAAATAGAATTTTATCATGTTTTATTTGAAATATATCAAGATCTTCATAATTATCACCCAAAATTATTAACCGAAGGCATTACAATATTATTTATTATAATTATTAATTATTATAAAAAAAATTTAAAGTGTGAAGGTTTAGAAGCACTCAGGTGAGTGCTTGACAAAAGACAAAAATAACAGTATATGAAAGTAAAATTGGAAGAATACAAGAGCATTTGCACATGCTAGGAACCTGCTTTCATTGTACAAACTCCTCATAATATCCTAAAAACAACATTAATGTCATCGAGTTCGGTAGAAAAATATAATATTCTTAGTCAAACCAAGAACATTCAAATCACTGGATGGAACCCATGAAATCGAAATAACTAATGGCAAGGAATTGGAGCTGAAGGTAGGGAGAATGAGAGAGAACAGATGGGATATTAACTATGACAATTTATTGTGATGTTGAAAGTAAATTAATTGGATTTAGGAAATGAAACGACAACAAATAATCAAAAAGCTCAGACTATGGGAAGATATACAAAGAGGGCAACGAATTCACTTCATGTCAGAAAACACATTTTCTCTGAATGATATCTGAAAAGTGATGAATATCTCATATATGTAAAAGCATATTACACACAACTAGGCAACATTACAGAGATCTTTGAAAGAATATTAGTTTCCAAATAACACAGACCTGTGTTGGTTGCAGAAAGAAGTGCACTAAAAGTTATCCTTGGCTCGGCGAATGATACCCAAGGCTTGTGCATCACTAGCAGAAAGGGGGATATTCAACTTTTGCCGGATCTCAGGACTGGAGGTGCGCAGAAACGGATTACACTGTTTTTCTCTTTTTATTGTTGTTGGAATCTAGAACATCACAGTATGTCAGATGATCAAGTTCAAGATGTATCACAAAGACAGAATTGAGTTCTTTCATTCTTTTAAAATAAACAGAATGCTCATCTTAAAAGCTTTCTGGAATGACAAGAAAGGCACACCACTGATCCAACATATATAGTTTGATTTCTGTTGTATTCAAATCAACAAAGACAAATTTAATCACTATTTAAGTTTTATATTATTACCGTTGGCAGCTTTTTACTGCGCAGCTGAGCAACATGTGCTGCATATTCCTGGAGTGCTTGATTGTTGGGTTCTATAGATAAGGCAAACTTAGAGTTGCTCTGCCAGAAGCACCAGTAACACATCAATACTGCATCCACAACTACTTGTCACTTAAATACTAAAAGAAATGACATTATACCAGAGTATATTCATGACCACAGTATACATCTGTGGCATCCGGTAAAGACATAATTTGTTGAAGCGAAGAAAGCATCTGCATCAGGAGAAATATAACTTTGTTATGCACATTATAGAAACAAGATAAAATACTGCAAAATTGTCAATGACTCATTTGTTTTAAGTCAAAGTTCAACATGGTGTATTTACTTTAATTTGGCACTCACAAGTTGCATGCAATGCACACAACTTTATGCTTCTTTTTGATAATATAATCTTTTTAAAGGCAATAAGCCAATAACACTAGTCATTCTTTAGATACATATGCTACAGCCACTAACACAAATGAACCCAGCATCCACATTGGAACAATAGGTATATGCAGATATAACTACACGAAAAACTAGTCAATGTATTTAATTTACAAATTGATCATGACATTGAAAAAATTCACAAAATTTTTTCATCTGTAAACATTCCAGGACAAACAAGTTAAGAATGCATCAGCCACTTTTCTTGCCCATTTCAAACTTAAGAGACTAGTTTGCTAGCCTGTCCAATTTAAAGTCTATCATCATAGCCACAGAAATAGGGCGTGTGACAGCAAAAACAAAATCACATATTTTGGCAAAAGAAAACCTGATCCGGATCTCCTTCAAAAAGTTTGCCACAGGATAAGCTAAACAAGGCATCCCCAGTAAATACTGCTCCACATCCTGGAAAGTAATAGCTCACATGACCTGTTAAGATTTTTAAAATGGTTTAAGAATATTTTGCATCATCACAAGGAAGACAAGTTGTCTTACAGGTTAGCCACTAATATATGTTTAGTTACTCCCTATAAGCAATATGAGCTTAATAAAGTTCAGAAAACTTGGTGATTAATCTAAATTAAAGTTATTGCACCAGTTTGCAAAAAATTATTATGAACTAACACCAATAAATGATTGGACCACCAAAGAATTTTGATAAAAAGTAAAGTAATTAGAACTTCGACACTAATCATGGTTCTTGGAAAAGCAAAATGAAGAGCTACTGGTATTGCTATGGAAACATTATCTGAATAACAAACCAAGACGATCACAACTTGTTGGTGATGAAGTATACTGTAATATCCGGATACATAACAATAGTGCCCCTTTTGCAAAATGTTTTTATGTGAAGTTATTGCTTTCCCATAGACTGACCAAGAGTAAGCAACAAATAGAATGTCGGTTACGAAATGAAAGAAAAAGAGGCTAATCTGACCAAAATTCTGCAAGGAAGAAAATAGCAAAATAATTAAATGCTGTACATTCAAATGATCAAATAGATTTGACCTTTTGTATGACCAGGAGTTTCCATCACAAGCACCTCATGGCTTGCAAACATCCACGTTTCTCGATCATGTAGGGATATGTCTATGCCAGGAATTCTATCCATTTCTTTAGCAGAACCAATAACCTACTTTTAGCATACTGGAGTCAAGAACTGGCCAAAAATAACTTTATCAAAATATTAGTTGCAAACTTGCACTTCCAGCAAACGCATGCTTTTAGAGTACACAAGATCATCTATTTCCCAAACTAAGTTGCAATGTCAGCCATTCCCAATCTTGTCACATTTAAATTAGATTTCTATCTAAATGAATTATTAAGATGCTATAGTCGTGAGAAATGCAGAAAAACAAAACAAACCTTTGATGTGTTCCATCTACTTCCAACAATTTCAAACAGAAAGTTATAACTCCAATATGACAATAATTGGCAATCAAAAGACTATGCTGCCAGATACATGTTCTGGGTTTAAATGACCAAAAATCCATGGTATGGGAAATAAACTCAATATCTTTTCATGTTCTCCTAGGGAAACTTCATCATTGTCTCCTAGTGAAATATGAATTTCACAACTTAATCATTTGAAAGGAATTTCCAGCTATGCAGAGATATTTATGGAATAAAATAATTGACCAAAATTGAATACTCAAAGACTATGACCTCTGTTATTTCATGCATAACTCAGCGTAATTGTCTGATTGTTCTGCGACTAGCAATATAAATCAACTTAAGTGAAGGGTTCCTAAAACTATGACTACCGTATATCAAAATAATAAAGAAACCCCAAAGACATAGATATTTGCTAAATTACACAGACAATAAATTTTTTTTTTTCAGAAATATCATAAAGGCAATGAGACAATGACAAAAGAAAAGAGGCTTATCTTGGTAGAGTCTATATCAGTCCCAGAATCACATAGAAAAAGAAATCGTCCACCATCATACCTTTGCACCATACCTTGCTTTCAGCTCCAAGTTTCCACCAGTATGATCATAGTGATGATGAGTATTAAGTATGTAAGTTAAGTTCTGATTCCTACGTTCCAGCACATTTATAACAGGTGCAGCTTCAGAAGGATCAACAACTCCAACTGTACCAGTATCTATGTCATGCAAAAGATATGCATAGTTATCTTGAAGGCATGGCACCTGAAAAAAAATGTGGGACGCATTAACACCGAAAGAAAAGTGAGGGCACTGGCAGAGACATGGTATGAAAAAACAAGATTGCCACAGGCTAAGATACACAAAACTAGATGCAGACATACAGAGGCAGCGTTGCAAATAGTAGTTTGTAACAGACACAGAGAACAAATTTCAGCATTATATACAGCCATTTCTTTATAAATTGGACTAAGTATGTGTTTGCTACCCCCCACTTGATCATATTTTAAAAGGTTATCCAAATCATGAAACTGGGAAGGCAACATTGTTGTCTAGATAAAGCATTATTAAGTAGGCTAAGTTGTACAAACTGTCAGAGGATGACCATTGCTCATAATTTCTTGATTTTCCTAATGCAGAATGCTAAGATAAAGGGTGTAAAATTACACCAATTTGTTCTATTAATCCATAATATTTATAAAGAGACAGCTTAATACACAAGGCTCCCACCAACAATGGGTTTGGGGAAGATCAATTTACATAGTCTTGCCCTTGGAAGCATAATCACTGTTTTCTAACCCGAATCCTAGCCACCTAGATCACAAAGAGAAATTTTGCCATGATATCAACACTCACTCTCAATCTATAAGAGATAAGGCTTATTTAGAGCACTTCAAAATTATTTATAGATCAGGATTATTTATCATTCTTTCTCGAAGCCAAAAGGCCCAAAACAACCAAATAACTCTCTTAAACTATTAGGAACTTTATTAAACTATTACAAAATTTACTGAAGGTATCAATATTCCCTCAACATAGCGTAATAAAATAATGAATTGTAATCTGATTCTATGCAACATGTCTCTAGGATACAGAAAGCTCAATAGATATTCAAATTGGATAAGGTGCCAGACAGATGTCTTACCATTCTTTTTGGTGTATACCTTTTTCCCCGTTAATATGACATCTAGCACCAATACCCATCATACAAAAGGCTAAATCATCTTGCTTAACAAAATTTCTATTTTTAATATCTAATTAGTAAAGCAAAATTTTTGGTTGAACACTATCTGAACAATAAAAGATCTACCCATACAGAATCTTCTTTCGTAACCCCTACCAAGTAAGACATTCAATGTCCTAGACAGAAAGACCGAAGACTTGGTCAATTACAAAAAAAATGTGCCCACCTTGGCATTGTCCAGGGACATTGCAACCAATAGTGCCATGTAATGATAAAAGGTTCTCACTGTTTTTTTTCTTCCTTAAAGTTACAGAAAATTGATCCAAATACAACTAGTAAGCTAAAGAATGTGGTAGATTCATGACCACAAAGATAACTTCTAAAGTTGGCATATGAAAGGGAAACAATAGCTATTAGGTTAACTTGTTTTACTGCTCTCAACAAGAGCTCAATGGCAAAAAAGATTCCATGAAAAAAAGATACATGCAGCAGACTCCAGATATCTGGAGAATATGCTTGCTGATAAGGTAAATATTGGGCTCAACCCGACCAGGCCAAGCCGAGCGCCACGTCGTCTCGACCAGCCAGCCTCAACATGTTAGCCCGAAGACCACGTGGGCATCCACCTCGGCAACCCGACAGCTCGGACACGTCAAGCCAAAGACCACGCCGGTTACACTGGGCATCGTACTCATGGTCGTCGGCCTCACCGATCGAGACCCTGGAAACCGGCGAAAGCAGCTAAGCCTGTGACAATATGGGAGGTTGTGTTACACCGAGGGAGAATTCTGAGTGCAAGTATCAGAGAGTCCCATGGAAGAGACTTGATCATACAAAGGTATGATCGAAGCAACTGAAGAGTTGGACTACTTCGGTACTTATATTCACTTAAGGGTGCCCGACAAGTGAGAGGACAAGGCTGAGTAAGCGAACGTTGTACCAAGGAAGCTAAGCAGAACAGAATCGGCGCAAGCCTTACAACAAGATGGCGGAGGCCATGCATGAGAGTTGCAGTCTATCTTTCCATCGACCAAGGAGAACTACTAGGAGAACACAGAGGTGTTGAAGTAGGTGGTCGAAAGGGGCAAGGAAGCGACAACGAGTCCAGAGGGGCTTAGTTACCCAAAAGCAAAGTATCGGTTAGAAAGGAGGTGGACTCGGAGGAGTGTCACAGTGCCGCAAAGGCGAACCTACCAAGCTCAAAGAAAGGGACGCAGATGCAAGGTAACAAATACAAGGGCCATGGGCTGGCAGTGTCATGGTACCGCAGAGGCGGGACTTGCATGGAGTCAGCGATCCCTTGCTCTCATGGAGGGAGAGCGTTGGTCGTAAAAGGGGCCAAGGAGGTGGAGAATGCAGAGGCAAACTCCAAGTACCAAGCAGAGGCCAAGGAACTTCATAAGACCGGTGTCGACAGGCTTCTCATCAAGATAACCGAAAGTGAGGGACTTCGGGTTGATGTAAGAGTGCTCGACCAAGAAAGAAATAGGCAATACATGTTGTCGTACCTTTTCTACTCAGAGGAGTAGGCGACAAAGATGATGGAGAAGACAGTACAATCCCAGAGACGACCAGAACTATCAAATACTTACTCCAAGTTGGGGGACTCTAAGTTGGGGTAAACTTTTTTTTGCTCTTTTCGGACAAAACTTCTTGTATTCTAAAAGTTCGATGGCAGTAGGAAGGCGAATTACAGTAGCTAACTCAACGCAAGGAGTGCAAACACTTCAAGTGCTTCAGAAGTGTGAGCAAAGAGCAGGCGAAATGTTAGTAACCAACTCGATGCATGAAGTACAACCTCGAGGAGGCGGGCGAAATCAAGTAACCTTTGCATTCTCAAACTCAAAGGGAATGGGCGAAACCGCCCTTATTCTCTTATTTATCCAGCAGAGGAGCTCTGCATAAGTTCCAAGACCCTTCAAAGAAATCTCATTGAAGATAAGTTGTCAAATCATCACCGATGGTGATCAGTGCTATTGAGAGTAGATACTCCACTTCATTTTCCAACAGAATGTCAATCGAAAGTGGAAGTGATGCGCACCTACTTGAAAGTGACAACTAAGTTGAAGAAGAATTGATGGGCAAATTTTGTGAAGAAAGGACCTTAAAAACTTCAAAGTCTGTGAGGCGATGCTCATTAAAGCTCCAACAAGCATCCACCCAGTTTAAGCAACATGAGATCATTGCGATACTGGCCCATAACAAGGAAGGTCTTTTCCTTCATCAGAAGGATCCGCAGAAATCAACAAGGATCAGCACAGCAAAGCCAACCCCACATAAAAGTTAATCATTGGCGAGTTGAAGCAGTATGGCGGATCAGAATTCGACTACTCAACAACAACGGCAGAGAGCAGCTGGGAGCCAAAGGGCGTATTACAGCCAAAGCAAAAGATTAAAGATTCAGCAAAAGGCGAGGAGATGCAGCGTCTACAGAGGCTTTGACGAGGACTTCGAAGGAATAAGTGGGGAAGAATGTCACAGACAAAAATATAAACAAGGTGTTTGATGTAATGCTCATGTTTCTCCCTGTCCTTCGATTTTTGTACATTCTTTGTACAGCAAGTAGCGGGCTTGCAGTAGACTTGACAGCCCTTGTTTGGTTAGCTTTTGTGGCCGGTTTCGACTTGTAAATGGGAGTTATGTCATGTAGGCACTTGTGGAGACTTCCGTCTGTAATAGACCATTATCCTTTGTGTACAACAGTTCAGAACTTGTAAAGCCCATAGTTGTAATTTATATTAGCTATATAAAGTGTTTGTTACAGCAGTTGCTTGTGTATCCCATGGAAAATACTTTTTTTGACCTGTTTTCTCTTTTATAGGTCCTAAGGGATCCTAGAAAGTTTCGGGGAGGTTGACCTTTGTGGACGAACACACAAGGGTGCCGCACGGCTTAGGCAAAATCAGCTAAGCCCGTAACATAACGGATTGACGAGGTCTAGAAAGAGTTCGTCAGGTCAAAGGACGAACTCGGAGAAAACCCTACGAGCGGATCCCCCTTCACACCAGAGGTATAGAATACTATGATTCTGCAGCACTTTCGCTTCCTGACGCTAGAGGCATACGATGGCAGCTCCGACCTGAGGGAGTATGTGGCGACATTCAACTCAGATGGCACTATACGGGACATCAGACACCCTGATGTGCCAAGCCTTCCCAACGACCTTGAGAGGACCGATTCGGATATGGTATAGTCGGCTAAAACCCTCCTCGATTTTACGCTTTGACCGGCTCGCCAAAGAGTTCGAGCTGAACTTCCTGGCCAGCGCTCGATCGAAGCCGACTATTGCATCCCTCCTCAGGATGTGTCAGAAGGACGATGAGCCTTTGGCCCAATTTGTTGCACAATTTATGGCTAAAATCCAAGGAATGTCGGATGAACATCCATCTCTCGCAATCCAAGCCTTTTTGGTCGAGTAGCGGCCTTCCTGCTTCTTTTAGTCATTGGTCGAGCACCCACCCGCAGCGATCCCCGAGATGCTACAAAGGGCTAACCAATATATAGCCGTCGAGGCATTGGCGGCCGACGAGCGCAAGGACCAAAAGCGACCTCGTAGGGAGTCATCCCACGGTCCACCCCCGGAACCCTCAAGAAGGACAATGGAGAGGCCCGAGCCGGCCATCCCAAGGCCGCCAAACGTTCCCCTCAACTCTACACGGATTGAAATCTTCCTCTAGATCCAAGAGAAAGGCCTACTCAGGACACCCAACAAATGAAGACCCAACCTAAGCAAGACCGAGGGTGTTACTATCATTTCCACCGCGACCACGACCACGACATGAAGGAATGCTATGACCTCAAGAACCAGATTGAAGACCTCACTCGCCAAGGCCACCTCAGTCAATACATATGAAAGACGCGCGATACCTCGCTCCACCTGAAGGGCCCGGTAGAGAAAAAAATTGATGTCATCGTCAGTGGGCTAGCCTCGGGAGGTGACACCTCCTCGGCCCGCAAGGCTTACGCCCGAACTATGGTGCAAAAAAGGCCCAGACAGGAGTGCGACCCTGAGATCACCTTTAGGTTGGGGGAAGAGGAATATCCGGATCATGATGACGCATTGGTGATCTCGGCACGGATCTCAAACAGCCGAGTCAGGCGGGTTATGGTCAACACAAGGAGCTCGGCCGACATCTTATATTTTGATGCCTTTCAAAAACTTGATATGACTAACGAGGACCTCGTCCCCATGACCTCCACTCTGACAGGATTCACTGGAGACACAATTGCTCCCCTCGGCGTCGCTACTCTCCTGGTGACCGTCGCGGAGGAGCCAAGGACCAGGACGATGATGGTTCCATTCATAGTGGTCAAGCTCCCCTCGGTTTACAACACGATCATGGGTCGCCCAACCCTTAACAAACTGAGGGTTGCCGTCTCGACATATCACCGTACTATGAAATTCCCGATGAGCACCGGAGTAGGCGAAGCCAGGAGCAACCCACGTGAATCAAGACAATGCTACCTAGCAACAACTACTCTCCCCAAAAAGGCCAACAGAGAATCGCCGACTCTCGACCCTAAGGAATCCTATAAATCGGCCTCACACCCCGAACCTACAGAACAAGTGCTAGGGGTTCCCCTAGATCAGAGTCATCCAGAGAAGACTATCAAGGTTGGGTCGACACTCCCCGAAGATCAACGAATTCAGCTTGTGGAATTCCTCGAGCAAAACGTCGATGTCTTCGCCTGGACACCAAATGACATGTCAGGCATCCACCCAGAGGTAGCCCAACACCAACTCAACATACTCCCAGGGACTCGGCCGATCCAGCAGAGACCCCGTAAATTCATACTCGACCGATAGAAGGCTATTGAAGAGGAGGTAGACCAGTTATTAGATGCAGGCTTCATCACAGAAGTCAACTACCCAACCTGACTATCTAATGTAATGCTTGTCAAGAAAGCTAATAGAAGTTGACGTATGAGCGTTGATTACACTAATCTCAATCGAGGCAGCCGAAAGGCTACAACCCCCTCCCGAGGATCGACCAATTGGTCGATGCCACCTCGAGCTACGAGTTACTTTCCTTCATGGATGCATTCTCAAGTTACAACTAGATGCAAATAGCACCGCAAGATCAGGAGAGCACAACGTTTACCACGCATCAAGGCACTTATTGTTATAAGGCGATGTCATTCGGGTTAAAGAATGTCAGAGCTACATATTAAAGAATGGTCAATCGATAGTTCAAGAATCAAGTCGGGCGAAACATGGAAGTTTATGTGGATGACATGATCGTCAAAAGCAAATTCGCCTGAGCCCACCTCTCGAATCTCGCCGAAACATTCTGTATCCTCAGAAAATTCAGCATGAGGCTCAACCCCACCAAGTATGTGTTCGGGGTAGCCTCAGGCAAATTCCTCGACTTCATCATCCATCAACGAGGAATCAACGTAAACCCCGAGAAGGTCAAAGCAATCATAGACATGCAACCGCCTCGAATGATCAAAGAAGTTCAACGGCTCGCTGTGTCACGGATAACAATGTAAACAAGGTATTCAATGAAATGCTCGTGTTTGTCCGTGTCCTTCGGGTTGTGTACATATCTTGTCACAAGTAGGGCTTACAGAGCTAGTTCTAGTTTGCTTTGTGGCTAATTTTGGCTTATAAATACGAGTGTGTCTTATAAGCACTTGTGGGGACTTCGATCTGTAATGGACCATTATCCTTTGTGCAACCTCTCTGAGTTTGTAATGTCCATGGGTGTAATTTGTATCTAGCTTTATAAAGTGTTTGCTTGAGCGCTTGTGGATCTCGTTGGAATTGCTTCCTCCGCCCGCTTTTCTATTTTGTAAATCTAAGGGATTCTAAGAAATCTCGGGAAGGTCGACCTTCTTGACGGACACGCATGTGCCGCAAGGCAAAATCAGCCCGTGACAATACGGTATCGAGCGGACAAGCACACGCAGAAACACTTACCATACAAATGTAGGGGACCTAGCTAGGTGGACAACGACGCAACCGCTTGGGGAAACGGACATTGAGATGTAGGGAAAGGAGTCGCTCAGAGGAGTAGGCATCCAGGTTTGGCATTCAGAATAATGGTCAACCCTTTGTGCGAGAGGCACCACGAGGACAAGCAAGTGAAGAAGAATGTGTAGCGCATAAAGATTGGGATGGTTGAGTTCGAGCTACGACTCGACGTTAGCAACCAAACTTGAAGGTGCTCAAGGCAAGTGAGGCGCTTGGTGAAAGATGAGACCATGCAAAGTGGGAGGTGTTGTGCAATAACCGAAAGAGTTATGCAAAGCTCACAGAAGTGAGGGGAATTGCTAACTCGAAGGATTCGGTACTCATGCAAGGGCTTGTACACGGACGACGGAGTATTCGTGGCCATCTCAAGGCGTGATCGAAACTCGACGCCGTGGAGCATCAGAACTTTTATTTCAACATGGAAAAGGTACGTCCGTAGACGGCTAAAATGTGCAATAAGTTCAGCACATTGCTAGACCTTGAAGGGTGCAGTGGAGACTGTATTAGCAAAGGGTCGCAATCTAGCAAGTGCACTCATGAGGCATAAGGCACAAGTTGTTGTGAAGACAGTATTCCAAAGGGATGGTGGTCTCAAAACCTCCGTGGGAAGAATGAAAGAGGAAAGTTGCTCCAACAGAGATATCCAAGAGGATAAGTCCTAGTTCTCTAAAGGGAGAATTATGCAATGCATCACATATTGAGGAAGAGTTTCTCAAGGTAATATCTCCACAAAGCTCAACGGACCGAGTGAGTGACGAAGGGTTGTCACATGATCTCGAATGATGTAATGCATTGGTAGATGCATTTCGAGATTAAGTGGAGGAGCAATCCAAGGCAACATCATATGAAGGCACACTTAGAGTCGATGCAGAAATCGAACTCAACGGAGGGCTGACCCGTGGAATGGTGGACGCGAGGGCCACTATCAACTAAATGCAAATCGAGGAGAGGAGCGACTTGGGTGGAACTTGGTGAAGTATCCAAGCCGTATAAAGAGAGTCGACATAGAAGACCGAACATGGAGCAGAGGCACGAAGCTTTCCTTGGACAGAGGTCAAGGGCATAAACTCTTGTAGAGGCAAGAGTGGGATCATGTCGTTCCATGGGTTCTTTATTCAGATGGGGCGAACTTATCTTGCATGGTGCCAAAGACAAAAGGAGCTTCGAGACACATACAAGTTACCTCAGAGATGCATTTGACGGAATAACTAAGGTGATTCAACTTGCAGGGGCAAAATTGGGATTAGGATACTTTAACACGGGGCAAAAGGACGTAGAGGCGAGTCGGAATTCATCACCCGAGAATCTGTTTGCAATAGAGATGTCACCAGGAGGCGACATGGTGTAGCGGATCGTGGTGGAATAGTTCGTGACAATGCAACACAGGCGATCGTGTCCCATGAGGGACAAGATCATGCGGAGGTATAATCAGAAGTTATGATCAGGAGTTACTGGGAGCTCTACTTTGGTGTACGACACAACAAGAAGAAGGGCTATAGATTCAAGGAGTGAATGTCGTGATACCGCAGAGGCAGGTCTTCGTGTGCATCAAGTCAGTTGGACGAAAGCCTTAGTCATCAACATATGGGGTGATACCACCGAGGAAGAAGTCCAAGTGCAAGTACCGGTGAGTCCCATGGAGGGGACGTGATCGTGTGAATGATCGGGAGTCCGGAGCTCCACTGAACAATGCAACGGCAAGAAGGGCTATGGATTCAAGGGTGAATGTCATGGTGCAGAGGCGCTTCCGTGTGGCATCAAGCTCAGATCAGATGAAAGCCTTAGTCATTAGCATATGGGGGTTGTGTACCACTGAAGGAGAAGTCAAATTGTAAGTACCAGTGAGTCCCACGGAGGGCACTTGATTATACAAAGGTATGATCGGAGCGGCTAGAGAGTTGGACTGCTTCAGTGCTTACATTCGCTTAAGGGAGCCCAGCAAGTCAGAGGACGAAGTCGAGTAAGCGAACGTTGCTACCAAGGAAGCTAAGAAGAACAGAATCGACGTGAGCCCTGCAATAAGATGGCAGAGACCATGCATGAGAGTTGTAGTCTGTATTTCCATCGACCAAGGAGAACTGCTAGGAGGACACAGTGGTGTTGAAGCAGGTAGTCGAAAGGGGCGAGGAAGCAACGACGAGTCCAGTGGGGCTCAGCTACCCAAAAGTAAAGCATCGGTTAGAAAGGAGGTGGACTCAGAGGAGTGCGACAGTGCCGCAGAGGCGGATCTACCAATCGCGAAGGAAGAGATACAGATGCAAGACAATGGATAGTAGGGCTATGGGCTTGGCAGCACAATGGTACCGCAGAGGCAGGACTTTCGTGGAGTCATCGATCCCTTGCTCTCATGGACGGAGAGCATTGGTCCTAAAAGGGGCCAAGGAGGTGGAGAATGCAAAGACAAACTCTAAGTACCAAGACAGGGCGGAAGGGCAGAGGCCAAGGAACTTCATAAGACCGGTATCGATGGGCTTCTCATCAAGATAGCCGAAAGTGAGGGACTTTGGGTTGATGCAGGAGTGCTCGACCAAGGAACAAAGTAGGCAGTATACGGTACTGAACCTTTTCTACTCAGAGGAGTAGGCGGCAAAGGTGATGGAGCAGACGGTACAATCCCAGAGGTGACCAGATCTATCAAAGACTTACTCCAAGTTGGGGTAAACTTTTTGCTCTTTTCGGGTAAAACTTCTTGCATTCCAGAAGTTCAATGGCAGTGGGAAGGCGAATCACGAGCTAACTTAACGCAAGGAGTGCAAACACTTTTAGTACTTTAGAAGTGTGAGCAAAGAGCGGGCGAATGTTAGTAACCAGCGCATGAAGTACAAACTCGAGGAGGCAAACGAAATCGAGTAACCTTTGCCTTCTCAACTCAAAAGAATGGGCTAAACCGTACCCCAATTCTCTTAACTCGAGGAGGTGAGCGAAGCCAAGTAACCTTACCTTCTCAACTACTAAGAGAATGGGTGAAGTCGAGTATCCCAGTTCTCTTACCTATCCAGCAGAGGAGCTCTGCATAAATTCAGTGACCCTTCAAAGAAAGCTTATGGAAGACAATAGTTATCACATCCTCACCATTGGTGATCAGTACTACTGAGAGTAGATTGTCTGCTTTATTTTCCAATTGAATGTCAATCGAAAGCGAGAGTGATGCGAACATACTAGGAAGTGGCAACTAAACGTGGAAGAAGGATCAATGGGCAAACATTGTAGAGGAAGGACCTCAAAAACCTTAAAGTCTGCGAGGCGATGCTCGTCAAAGTTCCAACAAGCATTCACCCGTTCAAGAAAATGCATATATTGTGATCTTGCATAATAAGCGTCTTTTCCTTCATCAAGGATCCGAGAACTAACAAGGATCAAGACAACTCACCAACCCCACACCGATTCTCGTTGGTGAGTCAGCGTGGCGGATCGAGTTCGACTACTCAACAATAGCAGAGCAGAGCCAAAGGCGTGTTGCGCCAAAGGTAAGATTAAATATTCATCATAATGCGAGAAGACGGCGTTTACGGTGGCTTCGACGAGGACGTCGAAGGAATAAGTGGGGAGAATGTCACACAACAATGTAAACAAGGTGTTGATGAAATGCTCGTGTTTGTCTATGTCCTTGGTTTATGTAAATATCTTATGCAAAGCGCATGAGCTTAGCGATAGTTTGATTTGCTTTATGGCCAAGTTTGGCTTGTAAATACATGTGTGTCTTAAGTACTTGTGGGGACTTGATGCAGAATGGACCATTATCCTTTGTGTGCAACCTCTTTGAGTTTGTAATGTTCATGGGTGTAATTTGTATCCGGCTTTATAAAGTGTTTGCTTGAGCAGTTGCTTGTGGTTCCCGTTGGAATTGTTTCATCCGACTCGTTTTCTCTTTTATAAGCCTAAGGGACTCTAAGAGATCTCGGGAACGACCTTCATGGATAGACACACATGAGTGTCGCACGGCTTCGGCAAAATCAGCTAAGCCCGTGACAGCTGGGAGACTGGCCGCAGTAAGCCAATTTATCTCCCGAGTAGGCGACAGGAGCCTACCTATTCTTCGGGCACTAAAGCAAGCGACGGACTTCAATTGGAGTCTCGACCACGAGGAGGCTTTTCAAAACCTCAACGCTCACCTTGCCCAACTACCTCAACTCACTTAGGTCATTCCAGGGGAGTCACTCGAGCTGTACCTCGGAGCACGCAGTTAGCTCGGTCCTGGTCAACCTTGACGAGAAGGAACAACGGCCCGTATACTATTTCAGTCATGTCCTAAGCGATCTTGAAGAGCACTACCCCCCGATCGAGAAGCTAGCGTTCACCCTGGTCCTCGCCGCAAGGAGCTACGACCGTATTTCCAGGCCCACTCAATCAGGGTAACAACCGATCAACCTCTGCGTCAAGCCCTTTCCAAGTTTGATGTTGCAAGTCGAATGCTCAAATGGTCGGTAGAGCTTAGCGAATTTGACATGCAATATGTCCCGAGGACAGCGATCAAAGCCCAACAGGTGGCCGATTTTATCTCGGAACTAATCGCCCCCGAGTCCTCCACCCAGCCGAAGCCGACCTGGACGCTTCATGTCGACAGGTCAGCCAACGCGGTGAGAGGCAGGATTCGTCCTAAAAGACCCCTCTGGACGAGCACATGAGCATATCCTTTGGCTCGAGTTTAAAGCCACCAACAACGAAGCCAAATGCAAGGCACTCCTGTTCGGTTTGCGCCTGGCAGCTAAGATCCAGGTCGAGTAAATCGAAGTTTTCATCAATTCTCAGCTGGTCGCCGACCAAGTCAGTGGAAATTACGAAGCCTGAGGACCTACCATGGTTAAATACCGGACCGAGGTGCGTCGCCTCGCCAGCACTTTCAAAAACTTCGCCATCTCCCAAATCCCATGCGCTGACAACTCCTAATTAGACGCACTAGAGAAACTCACCTCAACACGAGCACCGAAGGGATGCCCACCAGAAATCGCTAGGCTCCTCAAACAAATTGTTCTCGCGATCGAGGAGGCTACGACCGAGGCTGGTCCCGGCTAGATGGAGGAGATACTCCGCCGAAAAAGGGATACAACGTTACCGACTGATAAGGCAGCCACTCGATGCATCAAGAGGACCGAGGCCTGATATTACTAAGTCAATAGGCGCCTCTACCGAAGAGCCTTCAGTCGGCCACTACTCCGTTGCCTATCACCAACTGAGGCCGACATGGTGCTAGTCGAAGTCCACAAAGGAATATGCGGGAAACACATTAGAGGCCGCACCCTAGCCTTCAAAATTCTCTAGCTCGGATATTACTGGTCGACCATGTACCGAGATGCTCTAGCCTACATCCATAAATGTGAGCAGTGCTAGAAACATTCTCGGATCCAACATCAACCAGCATTACCCATCTCCTTGACCGACTGCGCATGGCCCTTCTCGCGGTGGGGAATGGATTTGCTTGGCCCATTCGCACCAACCTGGGGACAACGAAAATTCTTGATCGTCGGAGTTGATTACTTCACCAAGTGGGTGGAAGCCGAGCCCTTGGCCTCGATGACGGAGGAGCAAGTCGAAGGTTTCGTCTATAAGAACATCATCACAAGGTTCAATATCCCAAGGACCATAATTATCGATAATGGAACGCAGTTCAACAACTCGAAATTCAAGTCCTTCTGTCAAAGCTATCGGATACAACTGAAATTCACCTCGGTCGCGCACCCCCAAGCTAACGGCTTAGCTGAAGTAACGAATCGAGCCATCCGTGAAAGGCTGAAGAAGAGGGTTGCCAGAGCCCAAGGCACCTGGGCCGAAGAGCTCCCGAGCATATTATGGGCATTAGGAACAACCCCGAAGACACCGACGGGAGAATCTCCTTACAGCCTCGCCTTTTGAACCGAGACCGTCCTACCACCCAAAGTGGTCTTACCCACCCTCCGGGTCGAGCACTTCCAAGAAGAAGCCTCGGGACTAGGCCTAAGAGAGAACCTCTACCTAATCGAGGAGATAAGGGCCGAGGCAAATCTACGCGCCCTCACGTATCGGGAAGCTGTCGCCCGACTATACAACTGTCGAGTCCGATCACGGCCAGTCGGTGACAGCGACCTTAACCTCAGAAAAGCCGAGGTCAACGACCCAGGGCACACCCGAGGCAAGTTAGCCCCAAACTAGGAAGGACTGTATCGTGTCATCCGCACTATCTGAGACGACACTTACGTTCTGGCCACGATGGATAGTCGAGCGCTTCCCCGGACGTGGCACATATCAAACCCGAAGAAATTCTGCGTTTAAAGTGTCGGACCGAGATTTATCAAGCAGTAAACTCAACACAAAGCAAGCAGAGAAATAACTTGAAATTATATTGCTCCAAATCGGGTTGTACAACAAGGTCGGGCAACCGACCACAACATGACAGAAAGACTCAGAAGCAAAAAAGGTAATTTGTATTAATCCAAAAGAAGCTACATAGATAGTCAGGCAGCCGACAACATCCAAAATCGTTGCCCGATAAAGCTATTACATCGAGGACGGAACTTACTCCTCAGGAGGAACACTATCATCTGAGGGCTAACACGCCTCCATCCTCACGCTCGCCTCCTACCGCTTTCAAGAAAGGGTCCTCTTGACGACAACCTGTATTTTGCTCGAAAACGCTCCAGCGCTACCGGTACCCAAACTTGTAGGTTTCCTACCCCATCTTCTCCAGCCCAGACTGGAACCCTCGGAAGGCTTTGTATTCCACCGCAGCCTTGTCGCTCTTCGCCTTCAGCTCGGACTACAGCACCAAGCCGCCTTCGTCAGCAATAAAACCTCGTCCTCGAGCCAACGTTGAGAATCCCGAAGGTCTTTCAGCTCAACGCGAGTGGAATCGACTACTAGTTCGAGACCCTTACGACACTGCTTGGTCTTCCCGAGTGCAACCTTGAGCCGATCCACCTCGGCACTCAACTTAGTGGCCCACTTCTCCACGGCTGGCCTTCAGTTCCTTGTTCTTGGCTCGAATTGTCGAGCTCCTCCCCGCCAGAAGGTGCACCACTCACCCCGTGTCATAAACACGGTCACCAAAACACCGGCAAAATGAAGGCCCTATCGAGGACAGGAAGATAAGTTAGGAACACAAGAGATGACAAACCGAGCTGACAACATAAAAAAAAATTCTTGCATACCCAAACGGCTGACTTAGCAGCCCAATCCATCAACTCCTCAAAAGGAGATTCGTACAGCTGCTTCACAAGGGATGGATGCAACGCCCCCCGGACATACCCCATAGCAATCGGCCCCTCGGTCCAGACCCGAGTCGAGTTGGTGAGGTTCGACCAACACGGCTTCAACGGACCCTCGGTGTCGAGTCGTGACAACTCAGAGATTTGGGCAACGAAATAACAATCCTTCCCCGCTCGATCGTCCACCTCGCACAGGTCCCTCGGGGTGGGGGCACGGTCAGGGGATTCCGCAACCTCTACCGGGCCCTTCCCCTTGCCGCGGGGGGCCCTCTCTGATGTCCCCTCGAGGGTGGCCTTCCTCGGGCGCTTGGGGACTGCCACCTTTGTCTTCTTCTTTGGTGGTTCGCTCCCTCCATCGAGACACTTCTCTCCCCCATGCACAGAACGTTCCTCGGGCACCTCGATGGGGTATTCGGGGGGAGGCGGCGATACGGGTCGGCTCGTAGCATGACTCGCCAACTTCTTTACCTTCATAAGATTAAACATGTCTGCAAAACAAGAACAGGAGGTCAGTTCATCTAACTGAGACAAGACGAGTCAATAGACTAGCAAAGCGAGACATACCCCGAGGGGCAAGACGGAGTCCCGCTTCAACCAACCACGCCTCGGTCATGCCCTTGATGGCCAGAGAAGAAGAAATGATCCCCCGGAGAATCCTGACCAGTTCGGACTCTTCGTTGGAAAGACTAGGGGCAGCATGGCTCACCGGTCGAGCAGTCCACTCAAGCCGGAAGCCCCACCCCCAACCACGGGAAATGAAGAAGAATTGGGCTTTCCAACCTTTGTTGCTAGAGGGAGCCCCACTCACCCGAAACCCGCTTCAGGCGGTCAAGTAATATTTTGGCCTATCCCTGACATAAGCGGAAGTAGGCCATGAACAAGTCTCGGGTCAATACGATGCTCGACCCATGGCATTCCCCGAGGAACGCCACCATATAGCGCCACGAGTTGGGCGTCATCTGTGAGGTCGAGATCTGCCACCCGTCGAGGCAAGCCTCGATCACAGGATGAAGCGGGAATCGGAGTCCCGCCTCGAGAGCGTCGGTCGACAGCCCAAAGCCGTCTAAGAAGGCGTCGTAAGGATGCTGCCCGGGTAGAGGGACATGGAGTTCATACTCCACAAGGATACAGAAGCGCTCCCACGCCTCAGCCAACCAACGAACCATCATGGTCGAGTCACTATTGTAACACGACTGCATAATCATCAAGGCCTTCAAGACCTTAGAGTCGGTCGAGGTTGCTTCCCCAGACGACGAACTAACTAACACCACCCCGAGACTACCCGAGGGGTGACCTATTATTTATGGCCTCGAACTCGCTGCTTCAGCGTCGCCCGAAGGCCCCTCCACAGATTGGACCGACAAACTGGAATCAAAGACAAAGAAAGGACTCTGAGAAGTCATCCCGACCTGTTCGAGAAATGACCAGGGAAAAGAAAATTAATAGGCCGATGACAGGAGCCGAGAACGAAGAGCAGAAGGAGAAGATGTGGAAGCAAGAGTCTACGTAGGCCCGGGAGGGTTATTTTTAGTCGAACCCCACCCCTGGTCCGGCGCTTCGCCTACCCGAAGCGCGTGACAACTCACTGTTGACGCCTCGGGAGTCGCACCCCCAATTAATGGCAAAAGGGATGGGGAATGGCGCACACGTCGCAACCCCTTCGCACGGCACATGGCCGTAAAATCCCGATATCAGGCGGCAAATCCTAACGCACACCGAGGCAATCCCGGTGTCAGGGGGAAGATCTTACCTAACACCCTTGACAGAGCGAGGTGACGATTGGGCACGACACGACTCCAGCACAACGGCTAGAGAGCCCAAGGCCCTTCTTAGCCAACTCTCAACATCGAGCGTAACTCCAACGGGCTTTCAGTCCCTACCAGCTCCAATAGGCTTTCAGTCTTGATCAACTCCAACGGGCTTCCAATCCCAATCAGCTCCAACGGGCTTTCAATCCCGATCAGCTCCAGCGGGCTTTTAGTCCCGATCAACTCCAGTGGGCTTTTAGTCCCGACTAACTCCAGTGGGCTTTTAGTCCCAACCAACTCCGGTGGGCTTTCAATCCCGACCGGCTCTAGCAGGCCTTCAATCCCGACCAGCTCCAATGGGCTTTCGGTCCCGATCAGCTCCAACGGGTTTTCAGTCCCGACCAACTCCAACGGACTTTCAGTCTCGACCAGCTCCAACGGGCTTTCAGTCCCAACAACAAGCTCCAACAGGCTTTTAATCCCGACCGACTCCAGCGAGTTTTTAGCCCCGACCAACTCTAGCAGGCTTTCAGTCCCGACTAACTTAAATGAGACTTGGCTCAACCAACCGTGATGTGCTCCTAGCCACAGACAACACCCCGAATCCAGCTCTCCAACCCCGCAGCAATGTCCGAACGGGTGAAATCACGACAGCCACAACAACAGGCAAACACCGGTCCTGACCACAACGCCGCAACAAAGCCCTCCCCGGAGCTTCTCCCTCAGAAGCTCGTGGGTGCCTCTGGGAGAAACTGATAGGGTAAATATTGGGCTCAACCCGATCAGGTCGAGCACCATGTCAACAACCACGTCGTCTTGACCAACCAGCCTCGACATGTCAGCCCGAAGACCACGTGGGCATCCACCTCGGCAATCCGACAACTCGGACATGTCGGGTCAAAGGCTACACTGGTTATGCCGGCATCGTACTCATGGTCGCTGGCCTCGCTGATCAAGACCCTGGAAACCGACGAAAACGCCGCCCAACGCAAGGCCATACCCGCAATCAGGACGAAGGCGCCGCACCCATTAAACATTACACTATGACCTCCCTCTGCTCCACAGTATAAATAACCCCCACTGTAGCCTACAGGAGGATCTTTTCCCGAACTCCCGACCACTTCTCCCAAAAACTGCTAGAGACCTTAAGAGTCTCGATCGGGATCTCCACCTCCACACACTAACTTAGCCGTCGAAGGGGCCTAGTCGGGCATACACCCCGACAGAGGCCTCTTTGCAGATCCCGGACGTCCCTTGAAAGTGACCCGGCCGATCCTCCGTCCTGAGGAGTTGCTACGTCGCGAAGCTCAGCTGCTTCGTCAAGCTTCCCCGAGCCTCTGAATCCCGCTTAATCGATTCTACGCACACGGGCTCAACTGTGCCGTGCTGACTCATCGTCCACGGTACAAAATCCAACATCACTTGCGTTGTTACAAATCTTAATGAGAGGGGACTGTCAAAGTAACTCATATTGACAAGTTTCAATGGCTATAGTTTAGTTCAGTAGGTTAGTACAAGATACCAATGTAAAAGTATGCAAAAGATAGAGATCCAAAGAGATCAAACACTCACCAACTCAATTTGTAATGAGGATGACATACAAGTAATGTTGCAAAAGAAAGGGGGGAGACCCAAAAACTGATTCACCCCACGCAAAATTTTTATAGGACTGACGATCAGGGTTCCAAAGCCATACAGTAAATTTTTCCCAAACCACTGTTTTCTCATATTTGGCCACATGCATTGTTGTCCTCTTACCTACAAAAGAGAAGTTAAATAATTCAGAAATAATGCTAAATTCATCACATTATGAAGAATATGCTTACTTCACAAATCAGCAAGCAGAAAAAAGAATAAGCTAAGAGAATGTGGAAAATCCATTGAACAGAGATGGAAAAAGCACCTGGCAAGTTTCTATGGTTCAAGATGAAAACTAGGGGCACACGCCAGTCACCTTTCTATAGGATTAATACTTGTGATACAATAGTCTATAGTACTGAAAAACAATGAATGCGTGATCCCTGAGTCGAATTCCTTCGCTGCCCAACAATGTAGACAATTTGGTTTAAGGTAATCTGAGTCAATCATCTCTACACACTTGGAATTCTAACTCACAGTCTTTATATCTAATACTAACACGACACCCATGATAGCAATAACGCAAAGGTAGACCACATCACCAAACCTCCTCTCAGCATTCGATGTGTACCACTTCGAACCATCCGCATGCTACTACATCATCACCAACAAAAGCTAATTCTTGACAAACGACGTCCATAAGTAGCACACCTCCACATCGAAAAATCGAACACCATTAGATCCAGCATAAAATCCAGGAATTAAGGAACGCACATCAGATCCAGCCAGAACTCGACGCCTCGGCATCATCAAAATCCGAATCAAACAAACGAGATCGCAAGAAAACAAAGAATCGAGCCGATACAAGCAATTCCTGGCGCGAAAAGGATCTCAAATACGCCGAGGCTGAGGCTATCTTATCAAAACCGCACCAAAAGACACATTACAACAGATCGAAGGATAAGAACCAGAAGTAGAAAGGAAAAGGAAATTGGGAAGAAGAGAACGAACCCTAGAAGAAGAGCAAGAGAAGGAAGACATCTAGGTGGAGGCCTTCGCAAGCATCGCTTGATGAGAAGACAAAAAGAAGGGATTTAAATTAAAGAGGAGGAAAGAAAAAGGGAAAAGAACGGACTATCGCTCCTTGTTGAACCCTGGATTTGTTTATCAGGATAATAAGTCTTTTATACCCCTCCGATTATGTACAAATATGGTTGACTTCATGTAGAAATCAGCCAAAAGGTTGAGGAAATTTTAGTCAATGAGGCAAGCGAACAGTGAATCGTGGATGGTGAGTAGGTGACCTGCTTTAATGTTTCGGAAGTGAGCCCCCTCCCCCACACCCCACCTGGACTGTCGAGTGTCGTTGGGGAACTGCTGGGAGTCACTGCTGGTAGTGCTGCAACTTGGGAGGCATAATGTTCAAACGATTTGATGCTTGCATGGTTGATTTTTGCTAAATTTTTAGCTTTCGTGGAATGTAGAAGTTTGATCGTAAGTCGACTCCAATTTCATGAAGGTTGTAGTTTTTCCTCAAAGAATACATATGCACATCACATCACATCACGTGATAGATTTTATCACTTTATGCCATGTTCCTATGATTGCTTAGGTATAAATCGATGACTAAAACACTCTCGAACAGGAATTGATTTTTTTTTTTTTGTTTGAGAAGAACTGGAAACAATTCTTGGATGAAATTTTTTTCTTTTCCCAAAAGATGAATCAGGCAGTGGAATTTGATTTGGCCTTCTGAACATGTAGTGAATGGATCTAATTTGGAGATTTGGCTTGGTTTGAGTTTGTTGTTCCTCTTAGACGAAACACTGCAACCATCGAAACAGCTGACAAGGATACATACTATAGATCGGATGAGATGTCACTGTAGCTGGAATATATCGGATAACGAAATCATTGTTAGTGTGACTGTTACCATAAATCAATCTCTGTCGTTAATGTAGCCTCTTATTTCACCCGCACAAAATGGCATCCACCAGCGACTTAATAGCACGCAGCGCCTGCAAGTTGACTATTTGCTAC
The DNA here is from genome assembly GCA_021527575.1 of Ensete glaucum. Taxonomy (NCBI): domain Eukaryota; kingdom Viridiplantae; phylum Streptophyta; class Magnoliopsida; order Zingiberales; family Musaceae; genus Ensete; species Ensete glaucum. Next base: position 53,368,373 of record CM038553.1, read on the forward strand.
GATGACTAGAAGATTATGCATTCGTGGCCAACCAAACGGCTGCATGTACTCTTGCAGCCTTCAAGAATAAAAATACAACTGCAGTGAAGTTAAACGCTTTAACTTGCAATTTAAAAACATGTTAGGTTTGATCTACTAACCTTGTAAGTGATGAGAAGCCTGCAAGTGTCAAACTGGGCCAACAACACTCGAGATTCTTGCACACACGGAGGCTGAGGTAATCAAATATGAAGCTCCCTAAAAAGTCCATCAGACGGCATGTATTTGCATGTTAATGCTAGGCATAAAAATAAAAAATAAAAGAACTGCATGAATCAACAATTAACTCTGTTTTAGAGATTTTGACCGTACATGTCATAATGACTCACAAGAATAAGAAAACAAATCCACAGTAGCACATGGAGAAAAATAGTCAGCCAGACAAATTTTCACCATCTTCTGACCAAATATAGATACATACTGAGCAACAAAATCTATCTTCATCCGAGAGATTTTATAAGGCTGCAAAACCTGTGTCAAAACCTTCGCGTAATCTCTGAACCACATTTTAACATCTCGCACCTAATACATATTATGTTACAAGATAAAATTGCTGAATAATGATATAAAGGTATTTACAACATTATGATGAATTAATACTAAATCCCAGTCTGAAAGATAAGGCCCAAAACTCAGCAAAGAAGAGACCCAGAAATCCACAAAGAAAAGGCTTGCATTGAACATTTACCCATCCATGTCACGTGGAAGAGTGAGAAGCTTGCAACTATCAAAGACCAAAATTTCTTCATATGAAAGTTGGGCTCTATAACTTGTATGAGGTAGCATGTCTAAGAGCTAGTAAAAATTGAAATTCCATCACTTCATGTTGAGATATCTTCGTTCCCGATATAGATGATAGAATGGTATACTCTGTAGTTGCTGAAGTCTCTTGGTATGTGTGCTAGATGTGACATGAAGCATGATTTTACCATGAGTTTTCACTGCAGAATCTTAATGATGAGCATCCATGAAATGCATGTTGAATTTCTGAATGATAATCAAAGATCAAAGTACTTTGGTGCTTAGTAGCCGAGCTCTGCCGGGATTCAGCAATGACTCTGACATTATCCATCCCTTGACAAGAAAAAAAAAACAAACACTCTTTAGCATAAAACTAGCTTTCACTTATAGATTAGTTAGTTCAATGAATGCAGAAGCACTAATTAATTATGAAAAGATAGAATATTATACTAGTCAGTTGCTTTGCCATTAATTTATTTCCTTTGAAAAAATAGCAATTAAAAGATTGAATATACCATAGAAATATTTATGGAAGTCGACATAATTGATGCCCCAAAAAATGACATGAGTATTTCTAATGTTCACATGGAAATTACAAAAAAATTATCCAACTTTGTGAGAATAATAATGAAACTTCAACTTTGCAGGGGTACACATAAATCATAAATGACTTAGATTTTTTCTCTTTGATCTGATAATGGACTTCATAAATATTCTCTGCTCATGCTTTTTCCTAATCCATATTCATTAAAAGTGAAGGCTTCCAGAATCATCCAAAGTGAGGACCCAGTTACTCTTTATCTAGATATTCCCCAAGCTAGCACAGGCAACAAATCATAATTATGAATTTACTACTAAGACCAGCTAAATTTAGCTTCCATATTATTAGATGAACGTATGAGTAGAAAGACTACAGCAGTATATGGAGTAGAACATCCTTAAAAAAAAAAAAAGGGTGCCTAAGCTAACATATAATACCAAGTCTCTGATGAATCACCTGCTGTGCTGCTTCTCTCTTGAATATCCCATATGAAGATGAAACAATCTTGCAAGACTCTTCTATATGAGCAAGGAAGTCAGCATTTGTAGAAAGTAAGGGTACTCCATATGTCGATTGGTTAGAGTTCATCAGCTTTCTCAAAGCTTGATTTGAACTTGACAAACGGATGAAATATAGAAGGACATGAGCCTGTCATAAAGATAAAGCACAAATTAAATACGCAGGTGTTACTGGCTAGTCGACCACCAATAACCAATACTTACATGAAATGCTGCTTTCAATATGTCATCTGATTTTGCTTGATCCTTCAATAGTGCATATATTTTATCCTTTGAAGGGTTATAGGTAACCATGTATCTCTCTTTCTGTAATTACAAATGAGGCATACACAGAAAATCATCAAGTCATATCAAAATTGGCAAACTGAAGAATAACATAATTAGCAACAATAGTAAAGAAACATTATAATACTAGTGTTGATTTTTAAAACTCAATAACATAATTAACAAACTGAAGAATGCATGTAGAACAATCATAACCTGTTATGTGAACTACATTGCATCAAACAAGTAGCACAAGTAAATGGTAAGAAACACTACCTCAAACAAGGGTTGTATGGCAAAAAACAAGGATGGCTCCTGGAATGCATCACAAAATCTTGGGCCTAAAGCCAAGGTAAAAAAAGTAGCTGTAAGTGTAGATTGATAAGAATGAACAAAAGTACAGTCCAGTTATCACATACCTATAACTACTGGTGTATGTTTCGACCATGGAGGACGAAATATATTTTCCTTAGAGTTTCCTTCCTTCAGTGATGGAACATGCCCTAGAAAATTCCAAGGATTGAACATTTAGTAAAGTTTAAAATTTCTGTATACACTGATCCTTCCTAGACCCCACATTAGCAGGAGTCTCGTGTAATATACCACTCTCTACTATTATGTTTTATACATGTATCTATAAGCCACAACAATAACACATTAATATTTCAAACTTTCTTCATTTTCATAGCATTTGTTGTTTAAAATGCTTCTTAGATAACAAAAACATTGCATTACTTCTAATAGATCTATAAATGCAACATGTCTTGAACTTTGATGATATATTTATGCTCAAGATTATGGTATGAACAGTGTATTCAGCCTCAAAGTGTCATTCACCATATACTAACTCAACATCCTGCATGCCATGACTACTTTTTTAGATCAATTGAACTGATCATATTTGCATCTTCCCTTCTCCATTCTCTTACTCCTAGTTTTTTTTTGTTTTTGCTTTTCTTTTCTCAACCAATCCAAAATTTGGAAACCATATCAAATTGCTTCATCACATCTTGTATGTTTTACTACAATGACAATTTCTGTTACGTTTTATAGTACTTGCTTGACTTACCAGTCTTGATGAAGGATTCCACAGCCACAGTGAATCTTGCCCTGTTTAATGTATTCAATACAACTGATTTGACCTAGCAAGGAAGATAGATAAACAATTACAACAAGCATGATCAACGAGAACTATCAGTGAGAAAAGGTAATAAAGACAGCAGGGAGTTACTGATACTAACCTCTTGATATGCACTAAAAACATATCCGCATGACAGGAATGCGAATGAAGCCACCAAAGATGGATTCCTTTTTGAAATCAAGATGCTGAGTCCGGTTCCCAACTTAAACAAATGGATTTTTATTTAGTCTACTGCAAAGCTTGATAAAGCAAGGGAAATGGTGCACAAAACAGATGAACTATTGTGCAGTGTTTGTCATGCCGTGATATACTGCATGGTATGAGCAGTTAGATGCTGATAAGTGGACCATCCTGTACCAAGCAGTCCAGTTAAATTAATAAAATATTCAAAGAAATGGTGGAACCCATGACCAAATCAGCATAAAAAAGAACATAGGGTTCACGTTCGCAAGCCCTTTTCTCGCGTAAGGTGTCGTCGCCTTGTTGTCACCACTTCACCTGTGCTGTTGCTACTACTTCGCCACTGCCTTGCCACCATCGCTTCACCTCTGTTGTCACTGTCGCTTCGCCATTGTGTAAGATGCTGTCGCTTCCCCACTACTACCATTGTCGCATCACCATCGCGTAAGATATACCAAATGAATTTTGATTTTAATACTTACCATGTTTCTTCCCTAATTTTGCAATACACATTGAGAATAAACGGAAAAATGATAATTTAGCGTAACCTAAGTCTATGATTTCTAATATGGATGAAGTTCAGATCTTTCATAGGTAACTACATCTTTTATGTTCTCTTTTCTAGAAAATGCTAGAAAGACTTCGTTCAATATTGAGAAAAATACTTTTTAGTGTTCAAAAAGTGAAAGATAAGTGAGAAGCTAAAAGGAATAGCTGCAAATAGTCACATACAATTGCATGTGAAACGTGCCCCATGAAATGGTTTGATGAGTCTGACTTTTGTCTCAGATTCCATCCTGAACCAAACTTATAAACTATTGACACAACCATACGCCAGTAAATGTGAGCATACTCTCAAATAGCATACCAGATCAGCAATATTGCCAACACATTCTCCTTTAGCAGTGACATCTCCAATATTTTCTCCTTTGGCATAGGCCTTGTAGATTGGAGTACGTGTCGATGTTGATGTCACAGCAGCAACATTCTACAGATGATACAATTGAAGACATCATTTACAAACATCACCAGTCAGAAGCTATAAACTGAGAACATATATTTGTTTCTCCAACCTTCACCACATTAGCAGCACAAGCCATTGGCAAGAACAGGTGTGGGACAGCAGCAGTTGCTAACTCTACTCCAGCACCTAACTCCATCAAAAGATCACCCGCAAAGCGAAGCTGTGGCAATATCCAATACCGATCAGTGATAGTTGTCATATATGTAATGTCATAGAAGTGAAAGAACAAAAGCACAAGGGTATACCTGCTTCAGATCATAGTCAAATTTCTTTCCTTGTCGTGCAAAGAGCATTTTACCAACACGCCCAGCTCCATCCTGCATAATATTGAAATTGCATTTTAGTTTTTAAAATAATGTAATTCTGGATCAACTCATAATAGATTCAACAATAAAAGTGATAATAATACAAAATACAATAACAAGAAGCATGCCCTTGATCTTCTCCAAGAAAGAAAGAAGAAAATATGCCTTTAGTCAAGCAATAAAGACTTTTTCATTTTTGCTTCAAATTCATCTCTTCTAGATAGTCATATTTTCAATTTTTTATTTTTTAGTGCAATGCTTACGTTTTATAATTAATAAATGTCCTCTTAGACATTATGGCCACATGCACATGCAACAGTCAGCTAGCATTGGCATTGACACTAAGTCTAGTATAGCTTGGTAGGGATGACTGCTATGTGAAAAGCAGTGGCTTTCATTAGGTTAGATATATAATCTGGCAACTCAAACAAACCACTATTGCCATGCAACACAGGTAAAGCTAGAGAGTTCAAGAATAGAAGAACAGAGGGGAGGAGAACATTCAAGTCAAGTAGCCTTAAATTGTAAAGGATTGTGCTTCAGCGTCTGAGCAATAGTTTTCATTATGATTGGATCTTGATTCAACACTTCATACCAAAAAAAAATATTACGATGGCAAGTTATTCACAAACAGTTCCTTTTAACAAATATCGTCTACAAAGAAGATCAGTCAATTCATCCATTAATGTATTGAAAGATTAAATGATATAAACCAAAAGAATACCACTTGCATACAGATAAATCAGTAGTGACGAGAAAGGCCATTTGTCAGTTGCTTCAATAGAGCCCATGGGAGACAAAATGTTCCAGGATATTAATTATTTCTTTAGCAAAAAAATGTTTACACAGCCTGCAGACCTACCAATATGGTGTGCAATTTACCAAATCCAATGGAAGCACAATAAATCAGTTTGCATGATTGTGTTGTACATGGTGCTCAAAACCTGTACACACAAGCCCAGCATGGGCCAGCACAACTAATATATCTAAGGACTCCTTCAAACAAAAAACAATATGTATATAGGTGTCATGGTAAGGTTGTTCCTTTGTGCCTTGCATACATTGGCCCCCGCATTAGTGGGAGCCTCATGCATATGCACTGGGTTCACCCTTCTTATGGACATCATTCACTTGCGCATACGGTAACCAAGATATATAACCCTTATATTGATTCCAATATCAATCTCACTAATATATTGACTAGTATTTACCAGCATCCAGACTAGATCATTTAACTTGCTATTGGACCATATAGCTCGGCACTGTTCGGTATTTAATTTTTTTTTACTATTTTTTGGTAGTACCAGGCAATACAAGTTTGCACACCACCCAATATAGCAGTATCATAGTGGTCTGACAAGATGTAAAGAACTGGATCGTACCAAGATCTCAGACCTCAACCCTTATATTGCTTCCATATTATTGCATTTAAGGTGGATAATGCCATAAGCAATATATGCAATATCACCATTTTGTATAGTGTACATAAACTACTTTTCAGTCATCCCAAATAAATAGAATGAAAGATGATGAAAATATGGTTTAGCAGGTTTTTGCTGCTTCAACAACTTTCTTTTGCCAGGAAATGCAGATTATGTTCACCTTGAGTATCCAATTAATGGCAACAGCACCTGGTGTAGTTTTATTTTTGGATACTCCAACAGAGCTCAACAGTGTCTGTGTTGTGAAAACACCCATGGCTCCACCAAAGAAATGCTGCTCAATAACAGCAAACATTAGTAACGAGGAGCTCAAGAGAAAAAACACAAATGAAAAATTCTTCCAAATAGTTTTGACATAAATACAGAAATAATAATAGGGTTTAAAAGGTTTCAGATCAAATGAGTACCTTTAGAGCCCTCCAAGTCATATATGGAACATATGAAGGGGTAACACTATCAGGAAAGCCTTCAGGTACTACATAAGATCTCACGAATGACATCAACTCCTGCACCAAAATGTCTCCTGTGATGCTTGGACAACCAAGAATTTGTCTTTTCTTAAATTTTTAGAAAATACTTCACAAACTGACAATTTTTATTCCTGATAGGTCAAAAAGTATCCTATGCACACACTACAACTCATAGTTCTCCTGTAAATTAATAGATAATGTTATATGCATTATGCAATATTAAATTACAGCACATTTAACAATCTTAAGTTTGTGAACCCTTTACAGCACTGTAATAACTGTGAATATGCAAACTAAAACTGGAAAGAAAAAGTGATAAAGCACAATATTGAGTGAGGTTTATGGGGGGGGCGATGTTTACAACATTCACCTTTTTTCTCAAACAAGGGACATTCTTGATCTAAGACACAAAATGCAAGAATGTAGCCCTAATGAGTATACTCTCTCTCTCTCTCTCTCTCTCTCTCTCTCTCTCTCTCTCTCTCTCTCTCTCTCATTTCACATGGCACTCCTCTTTTTCACCCTTCTAGACTGATAAAATTGCCTTGTACAACAAATTTCCAAGATATGTTAACGTTACACATCAATTCAAGAAACTATGACCTGACGGTGCCGTGGGTTATTACCACCACTCCTCTTGCTTAATCTGCTCGATCGAAGCTCTTTCTCATTAATATTTGCACAGAAAGCAAATCTAGGATGAAGGAATTCTTCATCACTTTATGCATTATCTCACACGATAAAGTAGTCCAAAATAAGAGAAGCTATTTTAATGTTTTCAAACGAAGAAAAAAAGTGAAAAATAAATAATTAGCTGAAGCGATAGGTAAAAGAATAAAAAAGACCTATTTACAACTAATAAAATCGTCCAGAAAATTAAGCCACAAAACCAATAGGAGAAAAGAAAACAACAATTTCTCCGGGCATTCAGTTACCCGATCCGGATGCTGTTGACAGAGATCTCACCTCCAAGGGAGCCACCGGGCTCTGCATCGGCACGGCCCGGACAGACGAGCCCCTGCGCGCCCTTCCGGGGGTACCGTCGACGTCCACCACGTAGCTCCATATCCTCCCGTCGATCTCCTCCCAGCAGAGGACCCCGGGCACCGACGCCGCATGGAGGGCGAGTCCCTCCACGGGCGGCCCGAACCTGACCTCAGCCTGGACCCAATCGGCCGGTTTCTGAGGCAGCGGCGGGGCGGGCACGAGCGGGGGTGAGGCGAGACTGGCGGCGGCGGTGGCGCGGACGGCCTCCCGGACTAGGCCGCACGCCTCTGGGGCTCCGCCGCGGGTCAGGCTCTGTGCGGAGCTGGCCGACGGCTTCAATGGAATCGGAGGCATCGATCAAGGAAAAAGAACAGGAGGAGAGGGGAATAGAAGAGCAGGAGAGGGGCACTTGGAGAAGTCGAAAGAGAGCCTCGGGTTTGTCGCGGCTACGTTGCGAGAATTGCGCGAGGGCAACAGCGAAGCGGCGGCCGTCCAGAAAAAACAGAGCGTCACATAGTGTAGAGTAAAGAAAAAAAGAAAAGAAAATTACATATATAATCTGTTATTTACATATTTTTTTTATTTTATTTTATTTTATTTTAACTCATTTCTTATAAAAGATCTGAGCACGAGCAACCTTAGTCTTAGGCTATAATAAACATATATACAAGTAATCATTGTTAGTAAATTTCTAAATTGCCTAGCTAATTGCCTTTTTCTTTAGTTGCCTTTTCATTCAATAATAGTTAATTTCTTTTATATTCTTTTCTAGAAGCACCTTATCCTTTATATAACTTTTTCATCCACCAATCTATCATCTCACTCTATAATATTTTCGACACCAAAAATAATATTTTTTTCTCCTTGATCAAATGATACCGAAGTGCATCAATTTGATCAGTTATATGTCATAATTCATCACCAATTCTCTTAATATCAATACAACCTAAGAACATTTCATAACTACACGTTTCAAAAATAATACTTTTGAACTATGCTAGATTGTTGATATTTATACTACCACAATTTCTCAATTCAACCCCATTTAACCTATAAACATTATCTAAGCTTAAAAATCTTCATATTATCGTAAAACTATATACGAGGAATACGATGCTCTACTCGATAATGCTATATCGGGTGTAAATAGACCTTTTGAATTAAGAAAAATCTAAATAGATCAATTAATACATATAAAATACGTCTAGTGACTAAAGGATTTTACCAACAATCAGGTGTTCATTTTATAATAAATTTCAATCTGATTGTTAAATTGATGATAATTTGTCTTATCCTGAGTTTACTATTATGAAAGGCTGACATGTATAATAACTAAATGTTAAAAATATTTTTTTATTGAGGACTTTAATTGAGGATGTTTTTATATAACAATCACTGGGTTCCATTAATCCTCAATATGTTAACAATGTTTGCAAAATGAAAAGCTATCTATGTACTTCACCCATCTACAAGAGTCTAATATATCAAATTTAGGCTTGTTTTTGATATAAAGTAACTTCGTTAACTCTAAATTTGATTGCTCTTTATTTCTACGATAATAATAGAGATATACTTTATATATCTACTAATTTATATGGACTCTTTATCTCTATGATAATAATAGAGATATACTTTATATATCTACTAATTTATATGGATGACACATCATTTATTTATCCAGACAACTTATTTGCAATAAAAAAATATCATAATATATAAACATGAGTCAATTACTTGTGAGGTTTCTTAGTTATATCTTTTGATGGGAGTTAAATCTTGTGGGGTTACGATAGAGACAAATTTAGATAACAACTCTATATTTCTTAACATGTTACAATCCTTAATCAATATATAATTTGAGGATCAATTATTATGATATATACACTTAATCAAAGCACATGATTTGAGTGCATAGTTAAGAAAAATCTCTTTCTCATATCTATATAAATACACATTACAATCAATCATTGAATTATCATGCTTTCACAGCAATCCTTCGTAAAAACCAATAATATATTAGCATTATTAGCCCATAAGAAACTAAGGTTATCTTTTTGTTATTGGTCTTGTTCAAGCTAATATATGCTTTAGTCACATTTATTTTTGGAGATTACTATTTATAATCATCTCTTTAGTATTTATGATTTTATTCTAAAACTTTATAATATCTCAAAATTATACTTTCATAAATGAATATAAATACCCTCTTTCTATTCTTCTTCTTTCCCATCCTCTTCCTCATTTTCTTCTTCTTACTCCTCCTCTTCATCTTTATCATCAGAGGACACTAACGTAAGAGTGATAAGTGGGGTGAGAGTGAATCTATGATATGGAGAATGAATTAAAGGTGACAACCAGTGATAATCATGACTAGGGAATAATCAACGATGAGCACAGGCTAGGGAGCACAATCGATAAGGAGTCTAGGTTGGAGGTGGCAATTATTGACAAAGAGTGTTGTGAAGTGTCACTGATGACAAGATGAGCACGTGAATATTGCAAGAAATGTGGAGAAGGAAAAAAAAGAAAATCAAAATTTAAGAAGTTATAAACAATAAAATATTATTTTATTCATTATTTAAAAATATATAAAAAAAAAGAGAATAAAAAAGTAAATTTATTATTTATTAATTTCTCTTATTATTACCTTAAGATAATTTTGCCTTTTATCAAGATAAAAATGATGTCACTTGTTACTTGGTACATCGTTGTGACACTAAAAAGGATGTCCTATCCTAGCCAGGGTATGCTTTATAAAATTGACGTCTTCAATTAATTTGCCGATTACATCTATAATTAGAATATTTAACTTCTCAACACGGTCCCGTAGCTCAGTCGGTTTAGAGCGTTGGTCTTATGAGCCGAAGGTCGCGGGTTCGAGCCCCGCCGGGACCACATGTTTTTAAAAACATTTCATAAAATAAATTTAGAAAATATACAATAGTAATAATTTTATTTTTTTAGATTTTTTTAAAGTTTCAAATATTCTTATTAGATTTGTATGATTCACTAGCTCAATCTCAAAACAAAGCAATATCGATTAATAAGAGAACTAAACTGTATATTATTATATCATCTATATTGATTTTATAGGATATCATATTTATCTATAAGTGAGAGTAAATGGCTTTTATCATATATATATATATATATATATCAATAATTATAATTAATTAAATTAACTAAAGTATATATTATCTAATTAAATAAAAATATACAATCTAATCCAATATTGACAATCCATCATCTCCACTATTCTATCTCTTCATTTGATAATAAAACAGCCTTACAAAACTATAAGCTATGAAGTTAAAACACTTTCCGTCATACTGGGAGTAGAAATAAAATCACCATAAATCCCCTAAACTCTTTCACAATTAATACAATAAGCAATGTTAAAGTTGAGGCTTTACTGTAAATCGAGTAAGTGTTGGATCAACGATTATAATGTTTAACCTCATTTCCATTGTTCCAAAAGAAAAAAAAAAAATCAAAACAAATAAATAAGACAACGGATCCTCATACTCTTTACCTTCAATCAATCCCCTTCCAAGAATTTATTGGAGTTTATATATGATCTTTTACTAATAAGTGCTTACATATTAAATTATCTTAGATCTAATAGTTGACCAACTTTTTTAACGAATGCATTTCTTAAATGTCCGATAGTTAATTTTTTAGAATTAAATTTTGTGATTTTTTGGAACTTAATTAGATATACAAACTATAAGAATTTTGGTTTAATATTTTATGTAGTAATCTAATTATCGGCTTTTGTAGGAAAAAAGTTAAATAAGTAAAATACATCTAAAAATTTAAACAAGTAAAATTACGAGAAGTTGAACCCACTTTATCGAATATTAATAATTAAAACATATTGGTCTGTAAAAGTGCAATCCCATACTTCGTTTTTCGATCATCTAAAATTTTACATTTATATTCATAATTTATAAAAGTCCAATTATTATATTTTTTCAAAAATAATTGCCATTTTAATTCGATGTTCATTCACATTTTGGTACCTTAATATTTTAAAATAGATTCTAATAAAATTAATCATCTAAAAATTTGTATAAATTGATTGAAAAATTCATTAAATTTCAGATATAGGATTGTTTCAAAGGATTGACAATTTAAAGTTATATTTCCATTTAAATTTCGATTAAATCATTCATAATGTGTAAAATTTTGGTCTGCAATTTCATAGGCTTCAACTCATTTGATCTCTGGAAAATAATTAGCCATTAAAATTGTATGCTTTTTTTCATAATTATTTTTTATCCTAATTATTGTGATTCCGATGTCTGAGATTTACTTGATTCAGATTCCTAAACTCGCATGCAGTCCGATCAAATTGATCGGTGATACCAATCTCTGATTCGATCATATCGATACCGTGGAACTCTGAGATGGGAGAATTGTAGGGTTGGTCTTAAAAGGACAGTTGGAGAGGATCGAGGCCCCAAGGGGTCGCCCTGTCGCCTCGTTTGCAAGCGATCGCCGAGACTCCATTACGCCGAGGAGAGACGCAGGCGGCAGAAAGGACAGGAAGGCACGTCGCTGTAGCAAATTGCATCGGGAGAGGCTCCAAAATAGTTGCTCACACTCGTCGCCCTCTCGTCCCGGGAGCACAACGCGTGTGTGCATGCCTCGCGTTGCCCCAACCCTGTCATCACCCCGATGCGAGCTGATCTCTCCTTCTCTGTCTCTATCTGTTTCTTCCTCTCTGCTCATCTCTCCCTCTCACTGTTCTTATCTCCCCAACAAGGTCGCCTACAAGGGCTCCGCTCCTACCTCTCTCTCTCTCTCTCTCTCTCTCTCGTCTGATCGATGGATCTCTTGAACGCCATCCTGAACCTTGTGGTGCCACCGGCCGGCATGGTGATGCTGGCCTTTGCATGGCCGACGCTCTCCTTCCTCCATGCTCTGGAGTGGTTCTTCAAGACCTTGTACAGAGAGAACATGGAGAACAAGGTGGTCCTCATCACCGGGGCTTCCTCGGCCATCGGAGAGGTACTCTCGATGATCCCCTGTCACTGTCTTTCATGATTCTTCATCCTTGCATCTCCAGTGTTGTATGTATTCAGTTCATAACTGAGTTTAACTTTCATGTAGCAATTTTATAGAACAATCAGATACAGAGGAAAGGCAGCTACGGGTGATATTTTTTAATGATGAAATCATTCAAGTTCTGCTTAGCATCTTCCGCTGTTAAATTGTTTCAGGTTATCCTGAGCTTATTGTCAGTTTGTCACCCGTATAAAACAGAGCTACTTGCTACGTCTCCGTAATGATAATAATGATAATTCAATAAAGTTAATTTCTTTATGATTGGTAGCTAGAGCTGGTTCTCTGTTACGTGAACAAGATCCCTGGACATGGCGATCGCAAATTTAATGAAAAGTAGGCTGCAGGTAAGAATTATACTAAACAGTAAGCATCCCTGGGACGAGGAAGATTTAGGATGCTGATCTTGTATCAACCTCTGACCACTGTGGAAGTAATGCAGGTTAAAAGGTGAGCCTTATTACACTTGGTAAACTTATGATGAATGCTAAAAGTAAATGTAAAGAGGTGCTAAGATGAATGCAAAACCACATACCGGAAAATTTGATAGCATTGTGTATGACAAGGTTAGATGTAGGTTTTGCGAGATTAAGTTACTGCTACCCCAATGCTGTCGGTTTGAACTTTTGATTGGGAATCTTGTCTTCAGCCCCTTCATATGGATTCTTATCTGGGCTGAAGGAATATATTACCGCATGGCTCCTTGTCTGCATGAGTTTTAGAAGCCATTTTTCTCTATCCATTTCTAGCTATTAGGATCTTAGGCAGCATTATTTCTTGACTGAATCTGCTTCGACTAGATATCTTTAAAAGTTGGGATCAAATTTTCAACAATTGATCAAGTTAATTTTTGTGTAGTTTTTTGATGATCAGCCCTATATTGATTAGGGAAAACCCAGAAGAACTTGGTCTGGAGCTGGACTGAATGTATGTTGATTAGGCGATGCCAATAAGTAATGATGGTACATACAAAAATAAAGCTCCGCAGTTTTTTTGCCTAATGACCATGACAATGTTCTTATGATACACTCTATGTTGTTACCATAAACCGAATCAATAATTTCAATTTAGTTCTCTTCTAGCGATGCTCGGGGCTCTTTTTGTTTTGTATTGGATATAAAAACAATTTAAAAGTTAGGCATGCCAGTTTTTATCTTCGTGCTATAAAGCAAATGTTCAATATAAAGATAAATTCTGAAGAAAAAAATATTGTTCTGAAAATGAATAGTCTTGTTATTCACATGAAACTATATCTCACTACTTCTAGCAATTTAATTAGTTGAATATTTCAAACACTTGTCATAGCCAGCTTCTAATTAAATTGTATGATCTAAACCTTCAAATGCTCATAACTAACAATAAATGCAGCAATTAGCTTATGAATATGCAAGAAGGAAAGCAAATTTGGTTTTGGTCGCAAGGAGGGAGCATCGGCTTTGGGGTATCAGGGAGAATGCTAGACTCTTGGGTGCCAAGCATGTCCTTGTGATGGCTTCCGATGTCGTCAAGGAAGAGGAGTGCAGAAGATTCATAAGTGATACCATAAACTATTTTGGCCATTGTAAGTTTCTACACTTTGTTCTCTCGCTAGATGTTTCAGATGGATGGTATGTCCGGTAGTTGATTGAGGATACTATACAGGATTACATCTTTCTTGAAACTGAGATTTTTTTTTTTTTACTGAATATTATAATTACAGTGCATCATCTTGTGAATGCTGCAAGCCTGGGGCATAACTTCTACTTTGAAGAGGCCACAGATTCTTCGGTGTTTCCACATATGATGGTATGACCACCTGCAACCTCTTTTCTACGTTGATCTTATATAGCCATATTAATTTAAATACTAATTTGACTAAGATCAGATTAGCTGGTTCCTTTTACTCCAGTGGAAGAAGAGTCCTGCAACTTTAGCATGAGTTACTGCTAATTGAATTTTGTTGAGTTTATATTAGCTATCCGATAATTGGAGAAATCCATGAACCAAATCTATATGTATAAATTAATAGGTAGCAGAAATGCAATGCTAAACACATAAATTATCAATGTTTTGACATAATTAGTGTAGCACTAGTGTGATGAGTTAGATCCTGAGCAACTATATCGGAACGCCGTTATGATCTCACATCCTATTTACTATTTTTGATGTTATGTATCAGGACATCAATTTCTGGGGGAATGTTTATCCGACTTATGTTGCCCTTCCACACTTGAGGCAGACTCGTGGTCGAATCCTTGTTAACGCATCCATGGAAAGCTGGCTTCCTATGCCAAGGATGAGCCTTTATGCAGTGAGAAGCAAAAAAAAAAAAAAATCTGACTTGATATGTCTTTTTCTTGAGGAATAGATTTATACTAGAATGGTGAGTAGATGGACTTTCTAATACATGTTTCCTTTTTCATTGCTTTATAGGCAGCAAAGGCAGCTGTGATAAGTTTCTACGAGACGTTGAGATTTGAAGTCAAAGATGATGTAGGGATCACAATTGCAACCCATGGGTGGACAGGGAGTGATATTAGCAGAGGAAAGTTTATGCTTGAAGAAGGGTCGGAGATGCAATGGAAGGAAGAAAGAGAGGTATGTCAACCTTCAAATTAGCATATGCATGTTTATGTTGGTTTTTTTTTTTTTTTTTTTTTTTAGGGGGAGGGGGGTTTTGATCATTCCTCAACTACAAATAGGTACATATTTTTTGTGTCAACCCATTAGAAGATTCAGTAATTTATTCAGCCTTTGAAAAAAGTTCACTGAATCATAGTTCATGTTGTCTGCAGCTCCATTTTCCATCCCAAAAAAAGTGGGGCTCCATATTGTCTAACTTTATCCGTCTCGATTTGGCCTATTGATAAGTGCTCTTTAACTTCAATTTTCAGATTAACTCAAAAAGGATTATGCCTTCTTTTTCTTTGGTTAGGTGCCTCTCACGGGAGGGCATGTCGAGGAGTTTGCAAAGCTGATGGTTGCTGGGGCTTGTCGCGGTGACGCATACCTTAAGCATCCAAGGTGGTATGACATCTTCATGCTCTATCGAGTTTTTGCTCCGGATGTCCTCGGTTGGACATTCCGACTGCTACTATCGGACCACAGAGCTAAGCCGACAATTGGACGTCCGCTGCTGGAGGCCTCGCCTCCTCGCAACCCATTAGCCTTCTCCCCAGGCTCTCCCCGACTTCAACATATAGTCGAATAAAGCTTTTTAAGCTTCTAGGATTGCAGTCTCCTCTATTAAGTTTTCTGGGTGAGAGTTGTTTATGATCAATAATAACTTCCAAGCCATGTTTTAGAGAGTTGTTTCCTTCCTCTTTCACAAGACTTGCATGCAGCCAATAAGTGTTCTCCTGTATTGGAAATGTATTCTGTGTAGATTCAACCTGGCTTCTTTATGTTGAATCTTCTTGTCAATGTGCTTCTCTGTTTTCGATTTGGTGCTGTTAGAACTCCTTTTGTAATGTCTTCCTTCCTCAACATGGAGAGCCAGGGAGTGTGTGTGTGTGTTGTGTGTCAGGGTTGACGTGGTTCTCATGATATATATTTATATATATATATACTGTGTGTGTGTGAGTGTGCGAGTCAGTGATGCAGTAGTTTTCAGGGACCTGATACGTGAGGTCCACACATCAGCCTGTGGTGGGAACCTGGACGATTTTTCAGGGGGCTCACGTGACGTGGTGTTTGTGATGTGAAGTCGACGTGGTCGTTCACGGGTGGCATGTTTCGGTGGTCTCAGGGGCAGTTTTCACCGTGTCATGGGTGACGTGGCTCCCAAGGAATGATGTGTGGGGTGGACGTATCATCCTGTGGGAACTCGGTTGGGTACCTCGACGGTTTTCAGGGGTAACACAGTCCATCGGCATGGCAACGGTAGAAATGACCCTGGGTGACGTGACGGCGGGGTCCACGCGCTGTCCACGCATGAGTGTTGCGTAGGATATGGCTTTCTTTTTCTTTTTCTTTTTCTTTTATTTTTCGTTGTGTGATAGGAATTTTAGTTGTTTTACTTTTACAGCTGGAAATTTGCTGTTATCAACTAACTCGAGTTGGCGCTGCCTCCTGATAACGGTCGATTTTATTTTCTTTTCCTCCTCGATTTCCCTCCCTCTCGCGATTCTTCCCAATTCCGAACCGTCGTTCAAACCTAACCTTACACGCTTCTCTTCTAGTATCCCCCTCTCGGCCGATTCCTCACTTAGGTACGAAGTCGTTTCGTGCTCGTGTAATCCCTCGGTGAGTTCTCTTCCCCGACGTATCTTCCTTCTGATCTCCGCTTCTTTGTATTCTTTTGTTGCTTTTACTCATTTGATTGGTTTCGTGTTTTTTCCTGTGGAATCGAAGGGAGGATTGCGATTATGACCGATTCCGTCGTTCTTGATTGGATAGGATGACGCGTAAAGTTTCTTGACCTTTTCTTCGAGTGATTTTAGGGTTGCTTGTTTTCTCTTTTATTCTTATGGGTTTCAGCTCGTGTTTTACTTGGATAATGGGTAAAGTATTTTGGTTTCTGCTTACTGATTTGTTAGGCTTTCGATGATATGTGGTAAGGATGTGTGGCCTCGCTGTGTTCACTTATCAATTATTTCTTCTTTTGCGAACTGGTTAACCTTCAGTTTGTGGAATATCTTTGTTACAAGAAAGACCCCTCTATGTCCTTTAATTAGTAAGTCGTGATACATACAGGTAGTGCTTGTCGTGATCCAGCTTCATGCTTTCAAAAGGAGTCTAAGATCACTGTAATGACGAATTTTGATGAGAGTAGTGTGAGAAAAAGTGGGGATGTGGCAACGTCTTCTTCCTCAGGTGCTGCTAGTTCCAATCCCGTTGAGGGGAGTTCCCCCGACTTGTTGAAGAACACTCCATCCAACATCGCCAGATTGGAGGATGCTATTGAGCAGTTCAAGAGCCGGCAGAAGTATCTCGCACATACAAAGAGCCCTTCTGATGGGGAAGATGTTCGTTGGTATCTATGCAAAGTGCCTCTGGCAGAAAAGCGTGAGTTGACAATGATGGAACAGTTGCATTCACGAATTTTTTGATTGTATAAGGATTTTATTTCCTTTTCCAATTTCTAGCCAGCTTGTGGAATTTTGGTTTGATTAAAGGTTACAATTTAGGTACATTTAAGGTTCATGGGTCAAATTTCAATTAAAAATCTGACTTAAAACAATGTGGAAGCAACATTTGGATATTCTGATGACATAAATGGCAATATCTTTATTTTGTAGTTTTGCATGAGTAATATTTAAATCACATGCTGGATCATGGCATGGGGAAGGCATTTCAATCTTTGTGCAAATTTCTCTTAAGGGGTTTATTTTTTTTGTTTTGTAGAGCTTTCAGCTTCACTTCCTCGACTCGAGATAGTTGGCAAAGATGATTATTTTCGGTTCAGCGTGAGAGACTCTCTTGCCCTTGAGGCCTCTTTCTTGCAAGTTAGTATTACAAAGTTATACTAATAGCTCAATTAAACTTTCTTGTCCTAATACTACTATATTAACTTAACTTAGTCTTTTATATTTCTTTAAACTTGGATTATGCTGTTAAGGATCTAAGAGTCGTTTATGGTTCTTTTGAAGTTCAAAATCTGTTGGGTTTTTCACTAATAGTACTATCTGTAGCAATGTTTTACTTACCGGTCCATACCGGCGTACCGACATTTTGTCAGTATGATACAATATCGGTACTATGGTGGTACGTACAGTGTGTAATGCCCGGTATTATTAAATTATTATAATATTATATAATATAATATTAAAAATATTAAAAAAAATAAATGGGCGACGTCGCCTCAGTCTCTCTCCTAGTGCGGGGACGATAGTCGCCGGTTCTGAGGCGGCGTCTCGCGCGACTTCATGGTCGGGCGGCGGGCGCCGGGCGACAAGGCGGCGCAGCGTGGCGAGGACGGTAGGGTACTTCTTCTTCTTTCTTCTTTTCCCTTTTTCTTCTTCAATCGATCGCCGACGGTCGATTTCTCTGTCAAATGACCGCATACCGGTCAGTTGCCAGACCGATATGTATCGGGTGGTACAGGGCCTTACCACTCGATAAGGAAAACCTTGATCTGTAGCCCATATTTTTTACTGATAGGATTGTGAAAGCACCAAGAACATTGATGAGTGGAATTAAGAGAAAGAAAGTACAAGTACCTTTGAATGTTGGTTGTTGGAATTTATTCTAGATTTGACTTCATTTTGTCAAGTAATCTACTTTAGCCCATCTTTTTACTGGTTGGACTATGCATATGCACCAAGAATATGGTTAAAGAGTGGGACTAGGAGAAAGAAAATAGAGATATATTTTGGTACACTCATTGTTGGAATTAATTCTGGACTAGATCAAATTTTGACCAATACTCCACTGAGGCTTACACTTAAGAAAAGGAAATTGAAAATGTCTAGTGAAGCCATGAGATGTGCTCAAAGTTCCGACAAGAACTTAATATGACAAGTGATAGAACTTTGACAGGGGTGATATATGAAATCTGATGTCTGAGAGAATAATAGGCCCAAGGATTTAAGTACCAGTTCACTCCCAATATATATATATATATAATATAATATAATATAAAAAATATTATATATATATGTGTGTGTGTATATATATGAAATTTGATGTCTGATAGAATAATATGGCCCAAGGATTTAAGTACCAGTTCACTCCCAATTTATATATATATATATATATATATATATACATGTATATCTGTATATCTGTATATATATGCACATATATGTATATGTATATATATATGTATAATTATTTATATATGTATACATATGTATGTATGTGTGTATATATATATATATACACATATAAATATATATACATATACATATATATATATATATATATATATACACATATATATGTATATATGTATATGTATATACATATATATATATATATGTATATATATGTATATGAACATGTATATGTATATGTATACATATATATATGTGTGTATATATATGTATACATAAAACCTCAAAATGGCCTGTAAGCTGCCATGAAGTTTGATGATGATAAAATTTTGATTATATTTCAAGTTAAAAATAAATCTCAAAAGTCTATTTATACCAATTAAATTTACACAAGATTACTTATCTGTAAGTGGAGGTCAGTTGATATATACTAACAAACTTTTCACAGTTTGTTTTAGGCATATTTATCATACTTAAATGGACCAGTCATATGTTTTTCCTGTATTCATGATAAAGTTTTCCTTCCTTTTTCTTTCTGTTTCTGTTTAACTTTTGATTCATCATGAAATTGGAGTGCAGAGGGAAGAAGATTTACTTGCACATTGGTGGAAAGAGTATGCAGAATGTAGCAAAGGTCCAAGTGGAACCCAGACAACTAATTATGTGACTTCTGCTTATGGTTCTAATGAACTGTATGTAGTGGAGGCAGAGAGAGTTGGTGTGCCAGTAAAAGGTGGCCTTTATGAGGTATCCTTTTCAAGCATTTTGATATTTCTAGGTGCTAATAAATTTATGCTAAATCTGTGTTTTTCAGAAGGAAAATGATTCATTGTCTATATCAATATCAAGAAATCCCATGTATTTTTTATATAGAAATTATTTCGTCTTGTTGATTGAATCTGACAAAAATAACTGGAACAATTCTTTTGATGGTCTAATTTGAATTATATGGTTATAATTGTTAGGTTTTATTTTAGTTACACGATTCTCTTCTCTATATATGTGTGTGATTTTGTTTTTGTTTGGATGGGATGCATTATATAGTTTGAACTGATTTAGTATGCCTATATATTCATTAGCACTGTAAAACTGTTGCATTAATTCTAGGTTTTAGGGATTGTTCAATTTTTATAAGTACTGTCTGTGTATTTAATTTAATAGTAACCATTTTGTTCACGTTTCCACTTCAGCTTGATGGATTCTTGAGCATGTAAAACAGTCATGCTTTTGCTTTAATAATTTTTGAGATGAACCACAGAAATTTTCTATCATAATATATGAATGCAAACTTGTTCATTTGTATATTATTATTTTATGAAAGTGTTGCGAGCTGGTACATTAAGAAAAGAAGAACAGTTGAGGTGCCTTGATCTAAAAAGGGACCTGAGTACCTGATCTGTTAATCATTTACTTGCTTGCTGGATCAAACTTTGTGAAAACCAGCCATTTTTTGCTTGGGAGTAATTTGAAAAGATCTCTCTGTTTATAAAAATGTATGAACTGGTTGATTATGGAAAGATGAACAGTATGGGAGGTGGGAATATTGACATCAGAGTAGAGCTTAAGATGTGAATCTCTAATTCTGTTGCTTGTGCTCCCTGGATGATCCATTCGATCATTGTTCTATCAAAGATTTTCAAAATATTTCTTCAAATCCAGAATATATTTTACAAAGCAGATAAAGAATGGACCTGAAGTTCAGTCATGCCGAAACTCATTAGTCACCAGCATGTCTAACTTCTTGGGCCAATTTTGGCTGTGAAATTAATCATACATGTGGACTTAGATGAAGAGGTCAGCATGTCCTTGGATCAGTAAGGAACACAATTAAGCATGTTGGATATTTTGCTTATAGATCCTGGATGGTGTGTATCTCATAAACTTCTTCTCTAAAGCTTATCCTATTTTTATGGTAGTTTTGAAAGCCTAATACAGTGTAATACGACTGAGCTTCTTTAGGAGGAAATAACTCATAATAATATCATTGTTCATTTCATTGGTAACTTGTTATATTTGCAGGTAGATTTAATTAAGCGACACTGTTTTCCTGTGTATTGGAGTGGTGAAAACAGGCGTGTTTTACGAGGTCACTGGTTTGCTCATAAAGATGGCAATGATTGGCTTCCTCTTCGTGAAGATGTTGCAGAGCAACTGGAGCTGGCCTACTGCTGTCAGGTTTTTCTTTGCTACGGCAGTTACCACTTCTTGATTTATTTAAAGTATTTCTCTCAGATGCTCTATTTTCTCCCTATTAGAAGTATAATAAGTGCAAAAAGAATAATTGAACTGTTATGTCTAGTTGTCTACTACATAATTGAAACTATTTGCTTGTTTGGACTCTATACTTGGTCCATAGGATCTGAGGATAGGTTGAAGGGGATCCTGTATTGGAATGGACTTAGGAGGGAGTAATATCTTTAGTTTCTTTCCTCTACTTTGTTGAAGTCTCATCAAAATTGCATTAATTGTCTATTTGAAATTTTGGGGGATCTGATATTCTGCTATGTTTGTCTCTTCTTGATTAATCTTTTTTTTTTTTGGTTACCTGATCCACTATGCTTCTCAGTTAATATGCTTTATTATGAATTTTCTCTACCGTATTATTCATTACTCTTTTACTTATAATATGCTTCTCAATTCTTTATATTGTTCCCATTCTCTCTCTCTCTCTCTCTCTCTCTCTCTTTCTCTTTTCACCCTAACCAAAAGAATAAGAAAAAAACTCCTTTATGTCATTTGTTGATTCTTTAATAATATATAACTGAATCATATTGGAATATTTGCTGCATTAAGGTCTGGCGTCGTAGGACCTTTCAACCTTCGGGTCAATTTGCTGCCAGAATTGATTTACAAGGCACCACAGAGGTATGAGCATGAAGTGGTTAGAAAGATTGCTACTTGTTGCAGCTAAATTAATTTCTTGCACAGGGACTGCATGCCATTTTCACAGGAGATGATGATTCGTGGGAGGCTTGGTTAGCCTTTGACAGCTCTAGTTTTTCTCTTAATATGGGAGGTGGAAATAGGGTTAAACTAAGACGTGGCTTTTCCCCTTCTGGGTCACCAAAGCCAAGTCAGGTTAGTCTTATTTGTTCTAAATCTTTTGTCGTAGGAATAACAAACTTGGGAGTCCTTGCCGTTGTCATGATGTTGTTTCCATTTGCTAATGCAACTAATGCTTGCTGATTTTTATTTAAATATATAATTGCTTGGGTTGTTTTCTATCTTTTCCTGATCTTTTATTTATAATGACCTTTTGAATTTGTGAATTAGTAGTGCAGGAACAATATGCAAATAGGACATACATACTTCTAAATAAAATACAAAACTAACAGAGATAATTTGCGACATAATGGTGTATTTATGCTTCTTATGATCTAGGTACTTGCATAAATTTATTTAAGATGCACTTTATAAGGACATAAAACTTGGAGCAATGATCATGCTCTTCAAAGCTAATGTGTGGGACAGTCAAGATCGATACCAATAGAAAAAAAAAAACAATGACTTCAGTTTATAGTAATGCTTGTCCAGAAATTGAAATAATTTTTTCTGGGGTTGAGCTGTATCTCTTATACTAGTTTGACAATTGAATCCAATTTCCCCCCTGCACAATTTTTGAATGAAGAAATCGAATTTTTTAAAAATCCTATAAGATCATTTCATTCTTTTTTCTTTGATAGATGGCTAGTATTTGATAAGGGATTTGAATACCGTACCGTACCGCTCGATACAGGTAATACGTATCGGTCCGTCAACTGACCGACAATGGGTGATATCAGCTAGAGGGCAGGAGGAGCACGACGGCGAGGAAGACGCGATACCGACGCTTGTTGGACAAAGAAGGCATGACAAAGAAGGGAGTTGGATGTGGTGGGACATGAAGCTCTCCATTGGGCGGAACACAGTAGGGGGCAGAGGGATCGTGGCCACTATGGTCAAGGAGGTCACTTCTCGCTCTCGTTGTCATCTTGGTCTTCTTACTCACAGTCGCTAAGGGTGGTAGCGGCGGGGGAGTGGGAGATGAGCTCACCCTGGGCTAGATCCCCGTCGGATCTGGCTACTATGGGGGCATTGCAGAGTGCCTCGTTGTCACGGACAACAATGTAAATAAGGTGTTCGATGAAATGCTCGTGTTTGTCCGTGTCCTTCGGTTTATGTACATATCTTGTACAGCAAGAAACGGGCCTGCAATAGGCTTAGCAACCCTAGTTTGATTTGCTGTATGATCAAGTTTGGCTTATAAATACAAGTGTGTCTTATAAGCACTTGTGGGGACCTCAGTCTGTAATGGACCATTATTCTTTGTGTGCAATCTCTCTGAGTTTGTAATGTCCATGGGTGTAATTTGTATCTAGCTTTATAAAGTGTTTGCTTGAGTAGTTGCTTGTGGATCTCGTGGGAATTGCTTCTTCTGGCTCGCTTTCTCTTTTGTAAGTCTAAGGAACTCTAAGAGATCTTGGGGAGGGTTGACCTTTGGGGACGGACACGCATGGGTGCCGCACGGTTTAGACAAAATCAGCTAAGCCCGTGACAATGTGGTATCAGAGCGGGACAAGCACACACAGAAACACTTGCCATACAAACGTGGGGGACCTAGCTGGGCTGTATGGAGTACAGCCAGCACGCACAATCGTTTGGGGAAAAATGGACATTGAGATGTAGGGAAAGGAGTCGCTCAGAGGAGCGGGCATCCAGGTTTGGCATTCAAAGGAATGGCCAACCCCTTTGCGCGAGAGGCACCACGAGGACAAGCAAGTGAAGAAGAATATGTAGCACACAAAGATTGGGATGATTGAGTTCGAGCTATAACTTGATGTTGGCAACCAAACTTGACGGTGCTTAAGGTAAAGCAGGGCACTTGGTGAAAGATGAGATCGTGCAAAGTGGGAGGTGTTGCGTAATGATCGAAAGAGTTGTGCGAAGCTCACAGAGGTGAGGGGAATTGCTAACTCGAAGGATTCGGTACTCATGCAAGGGCTTGTACATAGACGACGGAGTGTTCGTGGCCATCCCAAGGCGCAATCGGAACTCGGCACCATGGAGCATCAGAACTTTCTCTTCGACATGGAAAGGATACGTCCATAGGCGGCTGAAATGTGCAATAAGTTCAGCATATTGCTAGACCTTGAAGGGTGCAGTGGAGACTGTATTGGTGAAGGTTCGCAATCTAGCAAGTGCATTTGCGGAGGCAGAACAAGGCACAAGTTGTTCAGCAAGACGGAGTAGTCCAAAGGGGATGATGGTCTTCGAAACTTCCAGTGGGAAGTATGTAAAGAGGAAAGTTGCTCCAGCAGGACACTTATCCAGGAGGGATAAGTCCTAGTTCTCTAGAGGGAGAATCATGTGCAACAGACTACACATATTGAGGAAGAGTTCCTCAAGGCTATATCTTCACAAAGCTCAACGAATCGAGTGAGCGACGAAGAGTCGTCGCATGATCTCGAATGAGGTAATGCATTGGTGGATGCATTTCGAGATCAAGTGGGGGAGCAATTCAAGGCAATATCATATAAAGGCACACTTAGAGTCGATGAAGAAATCGAACTCAATGGAGGGCTGACCCGTGGAATGGTAGACGCGAGGGCCATTATCAACTCAATGCAAATCGAGGAGAGGAGCGACTTGGGTGGAACTCGATGAAGTATCCAAGCCCCATGAAGAGAGTCGACATAGAAGATGGAACATAGAGCGGAGGCACACAACTTTCTTAGGATGGAGGTCAAGGGCATGAACTCTTGTAGAGGCAAGAGTGAGATCATGTCGTTCCATGGGTTCTTCATTCTGATTGGCAGACTTATCTTGCATGGTGCCAAAGACGAAGGGAGCTTCGAGGCACATGCACCTTACCTCAAAGATGCATTTGACAAAGTAACTAAGGTGATTCAATTTGCGGAGGCAAAGTTGGGATCAGGAGACCTTAGCACGGGGCAAGAGGACGCAGAGGCAGGTACTCTTGAAGAATATGCCACAGTGTTGTCATTCGAGTTGTCAGGAATAAGTGGTGCATAGCAGAAATTATCTTTGGTAGGGATAGAGACCCGTGATCCGGACAATGGTGCACCAATTCTAGCGAAGTCAGGGGAACTTCATGAGCTACTAAGCGGCGGACTGTCCTAGAGTTATGCTTCGTCCAGGGGTGACCCAAAAGTAGGTGGATAAAGGTGAATTGCCAAGGGAGCGAACTAAAAATCGGAGATGGCGGAGGCCCTACGATGTGTTGGCAGAGGCCACACATGGAGAAGTCGTAGTCCGAATTCATCACCTGAGAATTTGTATGCAATGGAGATGTCGCTAGGAGGCGACATGGTGCAGCGGATCGTGGTGGAATAGTTCGTGGCAATAGAATACAGGCAATCCTGTCCCGTGAGGGACAAGATCATATGGAGGTATGATCAGGAGTTATTGGGGGCTCCACTTTGGTGTGCGACACAACAAGAAGAAGGGCTATGGATTTAAGGAGTGAATCTGTAGTACCGCAGAGGCGGGTCTTCGTATGTGCATCGATTGCATTGGATGGAAGCCTTAGTCATCGGTGTATGAGAGCTGTATACCACCTAGGAAGAAGTCCAAGTGCAAGTACCAGTGAGTCCCATGGAGGGGGACGTGATCATGTGAATGATCAGGAGCTGCTAGGAGCTCCACTTCGATGAACAATACAATGACAAGAAGGACTGTGGATTCAAGGGGTGAATGACATGGTACCGCAGATACGGGTCTTCCGTGTGTGCGCATTGAAGCTTGCATCAAATAAAAGCCTTGGTCATCAGCATATGAGGGTTGTATACCACCGAGGGAGAAGTTAGATTGCAAATACCAGTGAGTCCCATGGAGGGGACTTGATTATACAAAGGTATGATCGGAGCGGTTGGAGAGTTAGACTGCTTCAGTGCTCATATTCGCTTAAGGGAGTCCGGTAAGTCAGAGGACAAGGCAAAGTAAGCGAACGTTGTTACCAAGGAAGCTAAGGAGAACAGAATCGGCGCGAGCACTGCAACAAGATGGCGGAGGCCATGCATAAGAAGTTGTAGTCTGTCTTTTCATCGACCAAGGAGAACTGCTAGGAGGACACACTGGTGTCGAAGCAAGTGATCGAAAGGGGCGAGGAAGCGATGATGAGTCCAGCGGGGCTTAGCTACCCAAAAGTAAAGCGTTGGTTAGAAAGAAGGTGGATTCGGAGGAGCGCTACAGTGCCGCAGAGGCAGATCTACCAATCGCGAAGGAAGGGATGCAGATGCAAGGCAACAGATAGTAGGGTTATGGGCTTGGCAGCACCATGGTACCGTAGAGGCGGGACTTCCGTGGAGTCATCGATCCCTTACTCTCATGGAGGGAGAGCATTGGTCGTAAAAGGGGTCGAGGAGGTGGAGAATGCAAAGGCAAACTCCAAGTACTAAGACAAGGCGGAAGGGCAGAGGCCAAGAAATTTCATAAGACCGATGTCGATGGGCTTCTCATCAAGATAGCTAGCAAACATTGTGGAGGAAGGACCTTAAAAACTTCAAAGTCTGCGAAGCGATGCTCGTTAAAGCTTCAACAAGCATCCACCCAATTCAAGCAATATGAGTATACTGCGATATTCGCGCATAATAAGGTAGGTTTTTTCCTTCATCAGAAGGATCCGCGAGAACTAACAAGGATCAGCACAACTCAACCAACCCCACACCAGATTCAATCATTAGTGAGTTGAAGCAGCATGGCGGATCAGAGTTCGACTACTCAACAACAGCGGCAGAGAGCAGCTGGGAGCCAAAGGGGCATGTTGCAGCCAAAGCATAAGATTAAAGATTCATCATAATGCGAGGTGATGCAACGTCTACAGTGGCTTCGACGAGGACGTCGAAGGAATAAATGGGGGAGAATGTCACAGACAACAATGTAAACAAGGTGTTCGATGAAATGCTCGTGTTTGTTCGTGTCCTTCAGTTTATGTACATATCTTGTACAGCAAGAAGCGGACTTGCAGTAGGCTTAGTAGCCCTAGTTTAATTTGCTTTATGGCCAAGTTTGGATTTTAAATACAAGTGTGTCTTGTAAGCACTTGTGGGGACTTCGGTCTGTAATGGACCATTATTCTTTGTGTGCAACCTCTCTGAGTTTGTAATGTCCATGGGTGTAATTTGTATATGGCTTTATAAAGTGTTTGCTTGAGCAGTTGCTTGTGGATCCCGTGGGAATTGCTTCTTCTGGCCCGTTTTCTCTTTTGTAAGTCTAAGGGACTCTAGGCGATCTTAAGGAGAGCTGACCTTTGTGGACGGACACGCATGGGTGCCGCATGGCTTAGGTAAAATCAGCTAAGCCCGTGATATCGCGGGGGATGAATTCTAGTTGGCGTCGGAGGTGAGCCGACGCATCATCGCCCACTCGACCATCACGCCCTTTCCATCTCTAGAAACCCCTTTCCGTCTCTCAAGACCTTCTCGCATTCCTCTGTTGAAACCCCCTTTCGTCTCTCGAAACCATTTCGAAATGTGAGATGGTTTCCTCTTAAAAGAAGGGTGTTGTACTGCTCGGTACACCATACTGTACCATGCCAAGCAATGCTCGGTACATTGGTATGGTACAAATTAAAAACCTTGATTTGATCTGGGTTCAAATATCCATTTTTCATTATATTATGCATGGATCAGACATATCAACTCTAATTCCTCAAAAGATTTTTCTGTCAATGGCAAAGATTATGACAGAAATTATGATTGAGATCAAGAGATTTGTTATTAATGGTAGAAATCATGATTGAAATCAAGTGATATTCTACCATAATTAGTGGTAGAAATTATGGCTGAAATCAAGAGATTATGCTACCATAATTAGTGTATTAGCTATCTACCATAATTAGTATATTAGCTATGTATATATATTCTTACCTAAAATAGATTGTATAACAATTCCTATTTAATGGAAAGGATCCTCCAAAGGAGGTCATTCAGCCATTTACTTAAATCTTGTCATGATATCAGAGCCACAGGTCCTAGGTTTTCGAATCCACAACTGAATACTCGAATTACTTTACTTATCTTTCGAAGTTTTCTAGACTGCTTTCTTTTTTCTTATTCTAGGTTGATTAATTTCTAATCAACAATTTCGCTTTGAGATTTTTTTGGTCGATCAACTTGTGATTGATAGTCTTGCATTAAGATGTTTGCATTTGAATAATTTTGAAGAATGTCTACTGAGAATATTTTTGGAAGAATATCTACAGAGTCCTTGATAATTAAATTTACAAGAAAGAATTATACAACATGGGAATTTTAATTCAAAATGTTGTTGAAAGGAAAGGAGCTTTGGAGTCATTATTGATAGGTCTTCTACTACTAATGATGACAAGGAACTTAGACAATGAGAGGCAGAGGATGCTCGGATTATCTCTTGGATTTTAGCATATATTGAACCCCATATGCTGAACAATTTACGCTCCTTTAATATAGCTAAAGAGATGTGATATTATCTGAAGCGTATATACCATCAAGATAATAGTGCGAGACGATTTCAACTAGAACTCGAGATAAGTAACTTCAGTCAGAGTAATCTTTCTATTGAGCAATATTATTTTGGATTTATTAATCTATGGAGCGAATATTCTGGTATTATCTATTCTAAGGTACCTACAGAGGCCTTAGCCGACCTTCAGGAGGTTCATGAAGTTAGTAAGACCAGAATTTGAGGTTGTTTGGGCTGGATTGTTAAATAGAAATCCGGTTCCTTCTTTGGATGTATGTCTTGGTGAATCATTGTGTGAAGAACAAAGAATGGCCACACAGGTTGTTATAAGTGCGTCCAAGGAGACATCGGAGGTTGTCAATGTTGCTTATGTTGCTCAAGGGAGGAACTGAGGCAAGGGACAACTGCAGTATTATAGCTGCAAGGAGTTCGAACATATTGCTCGTAAATGTGGTAAAGAATTCTACAATTATTGTAAGCAGAATGGACATATTATCAAGGAATGTCCTACACCTCCAGAAAATCGATGAGCCCAAGCTTTTTAAGTTGATTTTTTAGATCCAAACATTATTGGACCTACATCTACAACCACTAGCACCAATCAATATATTGTTACTCCAGAAATGGTCCAACAAATGATTCTCACAGCATTCATTCTCTGCCCTTGGACTTCAGGACTAAGGTAAAACAGTTTCTTCTCCTTGGTTTGTTGATTCTGGAGCATCTAATCATATGACTGGCTCACCTGATTTGTTACATAATCTACGATACGATACTGGTATACAAGATATTCAGATTGCTAATGATAGTAATCTTCCAATTACAACCATTGGTGATATTGGACCTTCTTCTCGTCATGTATTTGTCTCTCCTGGGTTGTCTACTAGTTTAATTTCTGTTGGTCAGAGGGTGGATAATAACTGTGAAGTACATTTCTCTCGTGGTGATTATGTTATGCAGGATCAGGTGTCGGGGAAGGTGATTGCAAGGGGGCCTAAAGTGGGAAGATTATTTTCGTTGCAATTTAATATTCCTAGAAGTTTATCTTTGGCTTCTATTATTATTGAAAATAAGGCTAAAGTTTGGCATAAATGATTGGGCCATCCAAATAATGTGATTTTATCTAATTTAATGAAGCGTGGTTTCCTCGGTAACAAAGATCAGTGTTCTACTCATAGATTGCCTCTTGAATGCTCTACTTGTAAATTAGGGAAAAGTAAAATTTTACCTTTCCCTACTTATGGTGGTTGTGCTAATACATGTTTTGAGATTATACACAGTGATGTTTGGGGTATTACTTCTATCATTTCATATGTATAATATAAATATTTTGTGATATTCATTGATGACTATAGTCGTTTCACATGGATATATTTTCTACGCACCAAAGCTGAGGTGTTCACTGTTTTTCAAACCTTTTTGTTTATATTGAGACACAATTTTCCATCTATATTAAGGTTTTATGGTCTGATAATGGTGGCGAATATATGTCACATGACTTTCAAGCATTTTTGCAACAGAGAGGTATTGTATCTTAACAATCATGTCCTTATACCCCTCAACAGAATGGAATGGCTGAACGTAAAAATCGTCAATTGTTGGATGTGGTTCGAGCATTACTCGTAGAGTCTTCAATTCCATCCAAATTTTTGATGGAAGGTTTATCCACGATAGTTTATTTGATTAATTGTCTGCTTTCTCAACAATTAAAATTTGATTCTCCTTACTATCATCTTTTTTGTATGAATCCTGATTATCATATGCTACACACATTTGGATGTGTTTGCTTTATTCACTTGCCTCCTCATGAGCGCCACAAGCTTACAGCTCAGTCAGTACGGTGTGCCTTTATGGGTTATAGCATTGCTCAAAAGGGGTTCTTGTGTTATGATGTTGTTGCTAATCGTCTACGTATTTCTAGAAATGTGATTCTCTTTAAACATGAGTATTATTTTCAACAACATGTTTTCCCTTCCAAACGTGTCCTCCTTCATAGCTTTAATGATTTCGAATCCACAATTGAGCATTTTAAACCTAGTATTTTTCAAGGTTTGACATACCGGTCCGTGTCGATGTATTGAGATTATCTTGGTACGGTACAGTATACGGTACTGGGTAGTACATACAGTACATACGATATTATAATATTTTATAATATAATATAATATAATATTAATATAATATAATATTAAATATAATATTAATATATTAAAAAAATTGCCAACGTCGCCTCGATCTTTCTCCAAGACAAAATCGCCCGCAGTCGAGGATGGCGCTTGGGCGACCCCCGGGCGGCGACGACATGTGAGCGAGGACGGCACAGGGAGAGGAGGTCTTCTTTCTTCTTCTTCTCTTTTCTTTTCCTCTTCTTCTTCTTCTTCCCTTTTTCTCCCTTAATCGGCCACCGATGGTCAAAATCGATTGTTGACGATCGATTTTAGTGGTACCACGTGGTAGCGGGCGGTCCACGTATCGGTAACCTAGCGGATCGGTACGTACCGCCCATACCAGGCGGTACAGATTGAAATTGCAAACCTTGGTATTGTCTATCAGTGACGACAGCCCCCATCACACAAATCCTTCCTGACCCTGATCCAGTGCCTACTCCGATTGCTCTTCAGAAAACCACTCGTATCAGTCATCCTCCTAATAGGTATGGATTCTCTGTCACGTTAGCTAATACTTCAGTTCCTACCTCCTATGCTCAAGCAAGTAAACATGCATGCTGGGTGAAAGCTATGTAAGAAGAACTTCTGGCTCTTCAGGAGAATCATACTTGGGATATTGTTCCCTGTCCTACTGATGTTAAGCTCATTGGTTGTAAATGGGTATATTCCATTAAGTTGCAGTTTGATGACTCACTTGATAGATATAAAGTGAGGTTGGTGGCACTCGGTAATCAACAGGAGTATGGGGTAGATTATGAGGAAACATTTGCACCTGTAGCAAAGATGACGATGGTGCGACTTGTTCTCGCTATTGCTACTTCCAAGGGGTGGTCGTTGCGACAAATGGATGTTAAGAATGCTTTTTTGCATGGAGATCTTAAAGAAGAAATTTATATGACTCCACCACCAGGATTATGTTCTACACCCTCTTCTGATGTTTGTAAGCTAAAACGATTACGATATGGTTTGAAACAGGCTCCACGTGCTTCGTTTGATAAGTTCTGCTCTTCGCTTATTAGCTTCTCCTTTGTCCAGAGTCAGTATGATCCCTCGTTGTTTATTTGCAAGACTGCTAAGGGAATCGTCTTGCTCCTAGTATATGTTGATGATATTGTTATTACAGGGACTGACTCTGAATTGATTTCTTAACTTCAGGAGCACCTTCAAGGTTCTTTTCATATGAAGGACTTGAATCATTTACAGTATTTTTTAGGCCTTGAGGTGTATTTTATCTTTGCTGGTATTTTCTTACACCTTGAGGTGGGTTCTTTATATAATTTTAGTTTGAAAACAGTTAATTGCTTTTGCTGGCCTTCAAGATGGTCGTTCTGTTGATACCCCATTGGAAGTGAATGTTAAATATAGTCGTGATAGAGATGATTTTCTCTCTAATCCCTCTTTATATAGATAACTGGTGGGAAGCCTGAACTATCTGACTATTACTCAGCCTGATATTTCCTTCGTAGTTCAACAAGTTAGTCAATTTATGCAGGCGCCTAGACACCTCCACCTAGCTGCTAAACGTCGCATTATTCGCTATTTGCAAGGTACTTCTGCCCGAGGTCTTTTCTTCCTAATTAACTCTCCTATTCGTTTGGTTACATATAGTGATGCTGATTGGGCTGGTTGTTCTGATACTCAACGTTCAATTACTGGTTGGTGCATGTTTCTTGGCACCTCTCTCATTTCTTGGAAAAACAAGAAGCAAGATCGGGTGTCTAAGTCCTCTATTGAATTTGAGTATCGTGCTATGTCATCTGCATGCTCTGAAATTGTTTGGCTTCGGGGATTGTTGGGTGAGCTTGGGTTTCCCCAAATTGAGCCTACTCCGCTCCATGCGGATAATACTAGTGTTATTCAAATTGTTGCTAACCTAGTATTTCATGAGCGCACCAAGCACGTTGAAGTGGATTGTCACTCTATTCGTGATGCATATGATACTGGCGTCATCTCTCTTCCATATATCACCACCAATCTCCAGACTGCTGATATGTTGACTAAGGCTCTCTCCCAACACCGACATCATTTTCTTGTTGACAAATTTGATGCTTTTTGATCGTCCAACATCAATTTGAGGGGGGATGTTAATGACAAAGATTATGGCAAAAATTATGATTGAGATCAAGAGATTTGTTATTAATGGTGGAAATCATGATTGAAATCAAGTGATTTATTCTACTATAATTAGTGGTAGAAATTATGACTGAAATCAAGAGATTATGCTATCATAATTAGTGTATAGCTATCTACCATAATTAGTATATTAGCTATGTATATATATTCTTACCTAAAATAGATTGTACAACAATTCCTATTTAATGTAAAGGATCCTCCAAAGGAGGTCATTCAGTCATTTACTCAAATCTTGTCATTTTCCACTATAGAGTTTGTTGTGGGGCATGTCTTGTTTAAAGATTCATTAATGGAATTTGGCTTACACTTTTGATCTGTGGCCAGGAAAACTATAACTAAGATTCTTTTTATCTGGCACTAACTTGGAACTATGTACATCTGAACTACCTTTTTACTAAAATTAATGAATCTGCAAGCATATTCATGCTTGTTTGAGTAATAGCTATAAGTTACCTTGATGGCATGCTAATTAATTAGTGTTTTACTTGAAGGAGTCTCACTAGTGTTAGGGTTTGGAATCCCTATATAAACATGTAGCCGCCTCTTATTCATCAAGCAATAGATCATCTTTTCATTCAGTCTTGTGACCGAATATTGGAGGGTCGAACCCCTATAGAGTTCGAAGGAGGGCCGATCCCCTACGGCGATCAATCTACCTGCGTTAGAATCCCTTGGGGTTCTATCGTAGTCTTCTGGCACTGTCAGAGCATGTTCGTTGAGTTATATGATTGTCTTTAACTCTTTATACATCTCAGCCTAGTTACTTTGAGCTGACTACCTCAAGTAATATTTAGTAGCTGCAGATATATCCATACATGCTAAAGTTAGATCGTGGCTACTAAATTTAGCTTTACATATTGTCCTCAATGCTTGCTTTTTTTCTCCTTTATGTTCTAGTTGTGCAGATCAAAATCTCTTAACAAGATGCAGGCATTTTACACAGTGATGATGAATTAGAATTTACATATATAGAATTCAAAATTTTCTTTTAAATAATTAAAATTTTCTTTAGCTATATAAATCAGAATGATATTTTGAGGCTTCAAGTTTTCCTTAGATCTTTGATTAGATGAGGAGATTTTTTCATGCCTTTGAATGTTTTTTCAGTTCTACATCATTCTGCTTGAATTTTATTTAACTTTGATAATCTTCTTTATCTTTCCGTTAGGATGAGCTGCATCAGCAGAAAGAGGAAGCCATGGATGATTACTGTTCTCAGGTTCTTGTCAAAGATCCAAGTTGCCTTCATCTTTATACCATTAAGATTAGTTTTATAATTGATACTTAGAGGAAATATGTTCTTAACGATCCAAGTTACCTTCATCTTTATACCATTAAGAGTAATTTTATAATTGGTACTTCCATGAAGGCATGAACTATCTGAGTATTAGGTTTCCAGATAAATTCACACTATAGGTCCGTGGTATTCAGGTTTTTAATTTATTGCTGACAGGGGAAACCATATTTATCCAACACAAAAAAAATTGCTATCTGATAGAAGTTAAGATGTTGTTAAACAAAATTAAGTCTTAAAGTAATCATGTTAGCCTATGATCCAGCTTTGTTTATTTTCCTTTAGCTTTTGGATTTCTTATTTACTTGTTCATCACAAGAAATGTTCTAATTGGAGGTCTTTGAAGATTGACAGCCTTGTGCAGATAAAACTTAAAAGTGCAAGGATTTGAGCTTTCACCTGAGTTTAACTTGATCATTAAACTAGTTCAGTACCCGTATACAAGTAGCCCTTGGTTATCATAGTCTTATTTGGGAACTATTGAACAAGCAGCAACAAGTAGGTGCAGAAACATGAGTCGATCATGTTACCAACTTGTTGAGGCTTTCTTTCGTCGAGATCAGAAACCTCCACTGGGATCCAGGAGAAATTTAACACTGACTGCAGCACTGCTTGATTGTTGAAGTTTAGTAGTTTCTCTGCACTGTCTTCCCTGGTGAAATGAGCCTCATCATATATACTGGAATTAGGCTGGAACTCAAGCTGAGCATCTGCTGTTTTAGAGAAGCCCAGTCTATGCTTGCACAACATATTAATGACCACCAGTTGTCTTCCATGTTGAGGTTTTCTTTCATAGAAATCAGAAACCTCCACTGGGATCCAGGAGAAACTTAACACTGACTGCACACAGCTTGACTGTTTAAGTTTAGAAGTTTCTCTGCACTTGTCTTCCCTGGTGAAATGAGCCTCATCATATATACTGGAGTTAGGCTGGAACTCAAGCTGAGCATTTGCTGTTTTAGACAAACCCAGTCTATGCTTTCACAACATATTAATGACCAATAATTGTCATTTATGTTCTAGTGTTGTGCCAATTCTTTGGTGAACCAGTGGATACCAATGGGTTCCGAACACTACATACCAATCATGTTGCCAGGACTGTGTTGATATGCCTTCAACATGACATGATACCCATATCACTACCAAGGTCGACCAGTTGGCCATGCATGGTATGGTTGGTATTCGGTATACTTTGGAATGGCAAGGCAGTACATGATTGTGGTCCCACTCAGTTTGTTATAAGTTCAATTCATTGGGATTGTGCTTTTTCACCCATTGAAAATAGATTTCTCCATTGTTCCTTTTAATTTAATCCATGTGCATTCTTTTGCAGGTGCCTGTTGGCCATCTAGTTTTTATGGTTCATGGTATTGGACAGAGGTTAGAGAATGCTAATGTGGTTGATGATGTTGCTGATTTCCATCGTATAACAGCAAGCCTAGCTGATAGACACTTAACTGCATACCAGAGAAGCACCCAGAGGGTTCTATTTGTTCCTTGCCAGGTATATAATATATCTTGCTTTTGTTATTAGGCTGTAATTCGGAAAGTTTACAATAGAACCTAACTTTTGTCACTTCAATGTTTTGTTTGACCTTGTTGAATAAGATCTTTTACCCTCTGTCAATTTGTCAAATATTTCTTTCATCAATCTTTTTTGCTTACCTTTCCCTTTATATAGAAGTCTTTTTATACTTGAATTCCTTATTACTGTCTCTAGGAATCCAAAGTACTTACAAACTGCGATAAGTTTTATAGTTTTTTAGTTCATTTATTTGGTTAAATTTCCGATTATTCAAGATAATGTATAATGTATATAATTATTTGGAGCATCTGTTGTTACATGCAGTCTATCTACAACACATGTGGAATACTTTAAAATCATAAGTACCTACTAAAGTGTGTTTAATAGATGTCCAAAAGTTGTTGATGATTTCTGAGGATGCCCAAAATATACTT
This sequence comes from Ensete glaucum, assembly GCA_021527575.1. Taxonomy (NCBI): domain Eukaryota; kingdom Viridiplantae; phylum Streptophyta; class Magnoliopsida; order Zingiberales; family Musaceae; genus Ensete; species Ensete glaucum. The sequence goes on from CM038553.1 coordinate 53,404,782, forward strand.
GTTTTCTCTAGTGAAACTTAAAGCTATATGAAAGAGAACAAACTGACTTGAAACATTAGCTTTTTGTCTTTGTATGCAATGTTTTTTTATCCTATTTGTGAATGATGGTTGATCTACGTTATGCTTCGAAAAACAATTCTCTAACAATTTTACCTTTAACTAAGTATGATATTGCCTTTTTTAGAGCTAATGATGGGAGTAGGTCTATGCAACTAACCTCAAATAGTTGGCACCTTAATGTGGTTTATTGCAAGGTTCGCCGTATCGGTCCGTACCGGTGTACTGAGCTCACCTCGGTATGGTATGGTACCCTAGTATCGGGCGGTACATACAGGCGTATTGCTCGGTATGTACCAGCCCGCCAGTTTACCGGTCGCGGATCGCCCGTTACCAGGCGATACAGCCAAAATCGACCGTTGACGGTCGATTGAGGGAGAAATCGATCGTCGGCGATCGATTGAGGGAAAAGAAGAAAGAAGAAGGGAAAAGAAGAAAGAAGAAGAACAGGAGAAGAAGAAAGAAGTACATCCTTTGCCCGCGTCGTCCTCGCTCGCATGTCGTCGACCGTTGACGGTCGATTGAGGGAGAAATCGACCGTCGGCGATCGATTGAGGGAAAAGAAGAAAGAAGAAGAGGAAAAGAAGAAAGAAGAAGAACAGGAGAAGAAGAAAGAAGTACATCCTTTGCCCGCGTCGTCCTCGCTCGCATGCCGTCTCCTCGTACGGGAGAAAGATCGAGGCGACATCACCCTTTTTTTTTCTTTTTTTAATATATTAATATATTAATATATTAATATTATATTCTATAATATAATATTATAATATATTAATGTATCGAGCGATATGCATTGTACGTACCGCCTGGTACCAGTATCGCCGGTATCGAGATAATCTCGATACACTGATACGGGCCGGTATGTCAAATCTTGAATATAATATAAGCTAAAAAAAATAAAAAAAAGGACGACATCGCCTTGTTCCTTCTCCCCGCGTGGGAAGAAGAAATCGCGTGTGGGTAAAGAGCAGTATTGGACTCTAGGTTTTTCTTCTCCCTCTTCTTCTTTCTCCCTCCCTTGGTTGATACCGTCCGAAATCAACTGCTGACGATCGAAATCGATTATTACCGACTGATAGCGACCGGCGACAATTGAAATAGACCATTACCAGTCGATTTCGGGTGATAACGGGGCGAAAATAGCCCCAATCAGCGGTACTGCCCGGTAGTAGGTAGTCTACGTACCGGTCAACTAGCAGACTGGTGCGTACCATCTGGTACGGGCTGTCACGGACTTAGCTGAATTTGCCCAAGTCGTGCGGCACCGTTGCAGCAAAGTTTCGGGCTTAGCTGGAATTGCCTAAGTCGTGAAGCGTCCTTGCGCCAATGTCTCGGACTTAGCTTGGATTGTCTAAGTCATGAAACGCCGATGTGCTATTCATCCGCAATGGGTCAGCCTACATGTAACCTCGTGTTGGTCCCTAAGGACCTGCAAAAGAGAAGGTTGATTAGATTGAAAGCGAGCGGCGGGCAAGTCCCGATGTCTCGTGAAGAGGAAAGCTTTACAAGCAATTCAACAAACACCATGAGTGTAAGAGAGAAAAGAGAGAAAGGAGCGAAACAGGACTTTAGAAGGTTGAACGAACAGTCGCAAGTCCACAAACGATGGTTCACCGGGTGCCGGGCACGAAGACTAGCTCAATTTGTGATAAGTGCTCAACGCCCGATATATAAGCAAAGCCCCATCCAGCCCTGTGCCACCTAGGTGGTTCCAAGGGGCTGAGATGGCTAACGTTTTACAGCGCACCACAGTCTGCAGAAAATAGTCCGCAACATGCGAAAACAGAGTTGTTTTGGCCGAACACGGTGAACGGTCGCATTGCAGCGTTGCAAACTATTTTCGCTTGTATTTCTCAGGCAAAATCACATAAAACTAAGGCAAAACAGGCTGCCAAATATTTGTACAAGTATACAAAACCGATGAACGGTTCATTGAGCGAAGATGTTGCGGGTGCGTGACGACCGCTCATGACAGGGCGGTATTGATCGGTATTGCATTCCTTGGTTTGTTGTTGTCTTGAATCTTGCCTACAACCTCAAGTGACATTTCAATATTTTTCCCTTGGAGACAACTTCAGCTTTAAACTGAATACCCCATTTGGATATAAGAATTGAGAACTATATATAGGTACTTATTTTCCCTTGGTTATCATCTTGAGTCACTTTCAAAGGGGTTCATTCATTCTGCAGTAGCCTGTGGTATGAGCTTTCATTTTCTTGTGGTCTTTAACAATCTAGTTGTATCACTGTGAATCTTTTTATCCAAGGCAATCGATACAAGAATACTAGTTTATTGACATAATAAGATGAGCTTCCATGTTTTTCATCTTGTAAGATTCATGGGCAAACACAATGCTCTACGTCATAGACTTTCTTTATTTAACTGACATATAAAAAATTGTAAATTATCATCGTAGAAGTGTCTATGATGGAACTACTTGTATACTTAGGCATGACATATAATTGTTGCACGATCTTATTTTAACACATAATTTTGTACTTTTTCTATTCAACAATTTTAATCTTGTACATTTTTCTAGTTACTTAAGTTTGTTCACCACAAGGATTGACATACCGGTCCGTATCGGTGTGTTGACATTTTGTCAGTACTGGTACGGTACCGGTACCGAGTGGTATGCACAGTGCGTATCGCCCGGTATATTAAATATATTTATAATATTTTTATAATATAATATTATATAATATTAAAATATATTAAAATATATTAAAAAATAAAAAGGGCTTGGCGATGTCGCCTTGAACTCTCTCCCGCGTGGGGAGAAAAAAACTAGCGGGCGGTGCGGGCAGCGCGAGGTACTTCTCCTCCTCCTCTTCTTCTTCTTCTTCTTCTTTTTTTCCTCTTCTTCTTCTTTCCTTTTTCTTCCTCAATCGACCGTCGACGGCCGAAATTGACCACCGATAGCCGATCTTAGCGGTACCGCCCGGTAGCGGCCGGTCCGTGTACCGGTACAGGTCTTACCGCTCGGTAATGAAAGCCTTGGTTCACCATGATGATGTGAGATGGATTTATCATTTGCATAGAAAAGAAAGTCTCTTTATGAGCGGAAATGATTTAGTCCTTTGTTCATATCAATTAACAACAGAAATGACTTGAGCCTTTGTTCATAATAATTTTTAAGTTGCAAATTTTTCCTGATTCTACTATGATTCTTGTAGCTAGTTAATGTCTATGGGCTCTCATGCTGGATTCTTCTCCTTTTCTCTCTGGTCTTATTGATCAAGTTATGCGTATTTTAGTGGAGACGGGGCTTGGAGCTCAGTAGTGAGTCTATAATTGAAAAGATCACCTTGGATGGTGTTCGAGGCCTGCGTGCAACATTGAGTGCCACTGTTCATGATGTTCTATACTACATGAGTCCTATATATTGTCAAAATATAATTGACTCAGTAAGTTTTCTTCACATTCCTTTTTATTGGTAGCATACTGATTTTACTTTTTGATTTGTCAATGATATTCAAAGAGTAATAGAGAAGTACTAATTTGTTACCGCTATCATTATCCATTTTGTCTTATTGTCTTTGTATTTGAGGATTTCGTGAGAGATGTCTGTTATCAAGGGACTCATATATTGTAAGGGTGAAGACACTGATTATTTGAATGCTAGATCAACTCCTATTCTGATCAGTAGTCAAGCTGTTATGGTACCAATTCAACTTGGTATCAGCAGTCCACACCTATTTTGGCCACAACTGTTAGCCTTTTCTGAACATAACTTTGGTAATTAGAATAATGGCAGGTGGTGAGCTTCATCGATAGTTGATCAGTTAATGCAATCTAGTTGTATAGCCGTTGTTTCTTTGAGGAATTTAGGCATCTAAGATGATTTGTTTAGTTCCTAAATTATTGTCTTATATTTAGGTCTCCAACCAGTTGAATAGATTATATGCAAAGTTTCTCAAGAGAAACCCAGGCTATGACGGGAAGGTTTGTAATTAAGCAGTCTTTGGATCAAACTATAGTTTCTATCAATCACTAACACTTTTCATTAAGAGATTCCATTGCGTGCAAGCTTTTTGCAGATTTCAATATTTGGCCATTCATTAGGAAGTGTTCTATCTTATGATATTCTTTGCCATCAAGACTCTTCTGCAACACGTCCTGTGGAGGCTGCCTTTGTGGATGACTTCTGCATCCCAAAGCAAGAATGTATTGTCAATGTATATTACCAACCTGTTGAATATCATGGTGCCTTGAATTTTAATAATAACAACAAAAAAAATGGTGCAGCTTCAAGGCCAGCAACACTTATCTGTAAAAGGCAGTTCCATGTCAAATCCATATACCAAAGTCAATGAGGAAAAACCACCAGATGTTTCTTGCATTGAAGATTGTGGTGTTACTAGAGGCCAACAAGAGGATTTCTTATGCAATGATGGCATCCAAGAATCAGATGATTCAGCTAAATTATTTAGTAAAAGGCAACACACAAACTTTGAACGGGTCGATGAGGTAAATAAGAATGTTGCAGAAACATTATATGCAGAAGATAGAGATTCTGATGCAAATCCAGGCATAAGTAGGGATTTTCATGGTAATGAAGTCCGAGATGCTGGGCATCCATCTGAAGATTTAATTGACAAAGGCAAATTAGTGTCCACATTGATGGAAGAGGTATGGTTTATTTTTATATTATTATATGTTTAAAGATAAAAGGTATTTAATTTTGCTATCATAGATATTTCTGGCTGTTATAGATAATTGACAAGCTTTGTTGATTCTGTTAGATGGCTGGATATTGGATTGGTTACCTTTACTATAAATATTTAAATTTAACAAGTTTTTAACAGGTGAAGTCCCTCAAAGCAAAGGTTGCAGAACTAGAAAAAAATCATCACTCAGCTTTCTGTTCCAGTAGCTTTGACAATGGCAGTTTCCTTGAAGTTTATCATGGAAAAGGTAAATTTTTAACTGTTGAAGCTTCTCTGAGTTAATATGTTGATTCTTATCCATTGTAGATATATTTTGTTGTTTGTGGACAGGTCAAACGGTCAAATCTATGACAAGTTCATCTTCTTTTGGAAGGTTCTCTTCAGAGCTAGATGATAGTAAAAAGCAATATACACCTTATATCAATTATACTAGGCTTAATTTTAAGGTAAATATATAATTGTTCTATTTCAATTTTGTTATTATTTTGTTTTTTCTCAAATTATTATTTTCCTCATTGGTGATGATAGTTCTAGTGACATGCTGATCATATTTGTCTTATTTCATCGTATTATTCGAAGGCTATCTTCAAATAACTCATCAAGGTTGCCCTTTTCGAACCTTTGTAATAATTACTAGCATGTTTGCTCATCCTTTTATCAGGTAGATACATTTTTTGCTGTTGGATCACCACTCGGTGTCTTTCTTGCCCTCCGAAATGTCCGCATAGGAGTTGGTATACAACTTTCATGGCTTCCTTTGATGTTAATTGCTAGCTCATACCATGTTGTAAAGCTGATCTATGTTAAATATATATCTAAATGCTACATTAAAATCTTACTCTCACTTTACTTTTTTGGAAGTTTATCCATCTCAAATTTGACTAATTTGGCCATTTGACTCTTATCTTTTTGCTCACTTTGTATAATTATTGACTCACATTGTGTAACACCTACGTTGCCTACTGTGCCTTAAACATTTTAGAATGGTTCATTTGAATCTCTTAATTTATTTACATAAAGATCGAGTAGTGCCAAGGGTTTTAATTCTCCTAAACATGTTGATATGCTTCTGGGAAATCTTAGATGGCTGTAATTTTATGGACTTTTAGTAAAGGTATTAGATATATCTTGACAGCTATTTCTTTCATGATTAACACTTAATTGATCAAATGTGATACATAAATTACATGAAGGTGGCCAAAACTTCTAACCTTTCTAGACTATTGTTTATGACTTGAATGTGTACTTTTATTTGATTAAAAAAATTGGTTGAACTTTATGATGTGATGGACAACATATGACACTTTAACCTAAAAGATACTTTTGATGTAGAAGATTACAATGTTATGCCTGGTATTCTGCCAGAAGCACCAGAGATTAGCTTAAGAAAAAAAGATCACGTTGGGTTTAGTACTTTGTCTTTCACTTCAGTGACCAGAGTAAAAAAGAACAGCGTTTTGACTGTGGAATATATTTCTACATTGTATTCAGTAAATGTATGCAATTTAAGATTTTCATTTTATCCACTGTCCATGTCTTTGTGTTCTCATATCTGCTCTGACTTGGGTGATTCTGTTTGGGCCTTTGGGGTACTCTGTGTCTACTGCCCCATTATTCAAATTATAATTTATAATCTGCCCTTTTGCTATTATGTATCCGATATAGTCCCTTACAGGACCTCATCATTAAGCTGAGAATATAACCACATATGGGCATTTTTAAGTCAAAATTGATGAACCTACGTTTCAAAATGCCAAAATTGGCCTGGGGTTCTCCTTATGGATTAATTCTTGTTCAGCTTATTACCAATTTACCATGCTCATGTTCCTCGAATTTCTGCTTCTTGCCTCTGTAATTGGGTATATTCTAAGGTGCTAATCTTAATTCTTTTTCATTTATCTAATACATGTTTGTGATCACCAAAAAAAATATTGGAGCATGCCTTGCTCATATTCTGGTACACTAGATGTTGCTTGAATGACTGCTCTTAAACTGTTTAAGGATCAAAATGTGAGCATTTCAATGAATCTGTATAGCAGATTTTTGTGTTTGTAAGTTCTTTTTGGTTTGCAATGTAATAACTGACAGATTGTTCTTTTTTTTGTCTTGGTAATTATCTATTAATTATGTCTTCTTAGCTGTTATGATTTACACTTCCACAAGGGGAAAAAAAGGAAAGAAAATTTTTCTTGCAAAATTTTACACTAAAGCAATAATTGATGCAACATCAATCAAAACAAATGTGTTTAAAACAACTTGTATGGTTGAAGGCCTCATCTAGCAAACAAATTGATGCTTTGACTCAGTTCCTTATTTGCTAGGTGGAACACATTAAACTGCAGAATTATAACTTTTCATTCTAACTTGAATTGTCTGCTTATAAATTAAATAGAATTTGATCAAATGCGTCTCTTGCTGTTTATAAAATTGGTCAGAAACACTTTTCTTAAGATAATATGTTTTTCCTTTAAGGCAGGGGGCAAGCTTATTGGGAAGATGAAAAAATATCTGAAGAGATGCCATCTTGCAGGCAGATGTTTAACATTTTTCATCCTTTTGATCCTGTTGCATACAGGTTTCGTATTATCCTTTATCTATCTTCTTTTTGGTTTTATCTTTATCTTTTTTGCTTTCGTCTTTGTTTAATGCTTAAAAATAACACTATGTTATATGTTAACATATAAAACATAAGTAACTACATCTGCATTTGCAATGGAACACAAAGCTTAACTTGAATTGAGAAACATGTTATATGAGTCTGCGTTCATCTTTCACAGAGTAGAACCACTTATTTGTAAGGAGTATTTAAACAAGAGACCTGTTCTTATTCCGTACCACAGGGGTGGGAAGAGGTTGCATATTGGATTTCAGGTTAAATTTTAAGATCAGATGGCTTCTGAAATCTGATATGGTCTACAAGTTTCTTGTTTTATGTAGCATTCTTTGTTCCTATCACCCTAATTTTTATAATGTCAAACGCAGGAATTTACTGAAGATATAGCTGCACGCTCCCAAAGCATAATGAGTCAGCTAAATTCTCTGACGGTACATTGCATATTTGTACATCATTTTCTTCTTGATTCATCACAGTAGTGATAATACTTTGCTAGTAATGTAATTGGATTACTTGAAATTGATTGAGCTTCCTTTGTTTCCCCTTAAATTGAGCCAAGGTTATTGAGCTGTGTGCTGAGCTTATGCTTGCCTAGCTCAGCATGGTATGTACCAGATGCCATACCAGAACTTGCAAGTCAGGTGTTCGGTTTTCCACATCCAGACAATAGGCATGTGTGCCATGTTAGTAATTTTTGGGAAAATGATATATATCTCCCGGAAAGAATCAATGGAGAAATTCATGTACTATACTAGTTGATGAGAATTTGTTTTTTTTTTCTAAAATAACATTGATATGCAATTTGCAAATACCATATTTATCTCAGCAAAATAGTTACTTAGTTTATATGATATTGCCGAATCTGTCTTGAACTTGGCAAAAAAATGCACATGTGAAACTTAATATGAGTTCTATGGCAACTATGTAAACATTAGATGTTGATAGATCTTTCAATAGCATGCCCCTTAAATTGTATTTGAGAAACTATAACTGGAGGGAATTTGAATAGTCATATAGGAAAAGATATGATGAATGTACTTCATGATTGTGAATAAGATGCTATAAGTCTGTTGAAAGATATCTGTTTGGACGACTCTTACAGTGTCTTTGATTTTGTTGAGTCAAATATACTTTTGAGAAATGGTTAAATGTCATTTAGTGGTATATTCTTCCCTCTCAAATCAAGGTTTAAAAATTTAAATATAATTGATTGTCAAATGCATATGGTACGTGAACATACAGGAAACTACAAAGTGGCTAACAGGTTGATTATAATTTCCTATATTTTGGGTAACAGGTCAAAGTGGCTAGCACTTTTCAATTACAAAACAAGGATAAAGCTAAAGGTAATTTCTCATTCCATGTCTTTTTCTCTTTTCTTCTTTCTTGATATGGCGTTTATTGTGCTGTAATTGTGGACAAGAAGTGATCGGTAAATGTACATTGTAGAAACTGTGGAAGATGAGAAAACAGAAAGATCATATGGTTGTTTCATGATTGAACGGTTGACAGGCTGTGAATATGGTCGAATTGACTTTGTTCTCCAGGTAATTTAATAAATAGCTTTTATGCATCCTATTTCTGATTGAAGCTTCTTTTCTCCAATATTGTGGATTTTGTACACTTCCAAGAAATTATTCTTTGATGGACTCCACTAATCTTATAAGTATTTTCAGTATTTAACAATAATTGTGGTTACAATTCAAATGAAGATTTCTTGATTGAGGCTCCTGCTCTACAACTTGTTATAAATGGGAGAATTCTTGGGTGATGATTTTTTCTTGTTGATGTTGTAGGAAGGAACGTTTCATCATCCTTATCTGGCCGCCATAGGATCACATACGTAAGAACTAATCCAAGAACTCAAAACTAATAGAGATTTTTGTTATGTTTACATTCTTTCTAAATATGTTTACATCATGCAGTAACTACTGGCACGATAATGACACAGCACTTTTCGTTCTCAATCACCTGTATCATGGTATACCTGAAGAACCACCAACAGATGATCAAAAAAGGTTGTAGATCTAGTCCAGGACCTCAAAGAAAGCATGCAAAACTTCTCTATGAAATGTTATATGAGACCCGATCAACACTCCCTGAGATTTCATTCATCGGTAGTTCTCTATAAAGGCAAAGGGATGCAATTTTTTTTTTAATTTTTCATTTCTCTGCAGATCCGAGTGGCACATTGATCAACACAGAACATGTCATGTGCGTCAGTTGATTAATCCTATATGCATGTATGCGTAGCAATGTGTACAGCGTGGTATTTTATTGTGAGTAGCTAACCATCACTCTTCTTGTGGTACTACCGTTGCAACTTTTTTTTTTTTTAAACTAGTGGTGTTACTTGGAAACTGAAATTTTAGTCAGCAATTCTGGTTGCTTCGGACAATCTCATTATGATGGCACTACAACGAAGTTTGTAGTAATCTGCATCAGTTTCTGATGTTAAATTTGAGTTTTGCAGTGGAACCAACTCTTGTTATATGTGCTCACTTGGAGTTTTGGGCATCACATTTGTTCCTTCGTATCATGCAAAGCATATTGATTTTATTGGGTCTTTCAGTCTACCTATGTAAACAAGATTGAACATAATTTAATCATGTTTGGAATGGATTCCACAGGAAATTAGATACTCTAATAAGGTTCAGACTCGTTTCATGGTTAGCCTGTATATGACTACTAAGTTATGTACATTCATGGTTACACTACTCCTTTATAAGTTTTTGTGTGTGTGTGGATATATATATATATATATCGGATGCGGCATTTATGCTCATACGTTATTTGTTTTCTCACCATTAAATAAGTAGGATCTACTATCATTCCTTCACTATCTATCTCTCATGGATAGGGAAGATTGAACATTCAAGAATACGTAGCTCATTAAAAATCAACGTGAATTTGTTCAGTAGATCACATTGTTACCAAGAAATAGAGAGAGAATAAATTCATGTTCTTTGCTGAAAGAGAGAGATCGGCGTGAGCGTATGAATGAAGCTAAAGAAGGAAGAAAGAAAATAAAAGATGAGCCAAATCTATGGAAATCATTATGACGGCCGTTATTTGGATGCAGCCGAATGATTATAACGGACGTTATTCGAACACAAGACAATATATAACATCCGTTATTCGGGCACTCTTACACGATGATCATGACTCCCGTTATTTGAATACGATACAAGGCGCCTCGACTGAGTTGCTTATGATACGGTCCCTCGCACTATCGGTTCCACACGGTTCTTTGCCGCGCTGATGCACCCAAAGCACGGAGAGGAAGGCGTTCACCCGATCCTCCTCCTGCCACGAACCCTAACCCTGATCCTAATCCAATTTGCTTCCCATCTACCAGTACCAATCTTTTTCCCCTAATTGCCCTCCGATTTTGATCGTTAGGTTCACCGAAAAGATTTGATCACGAAGATTCTATCTTTTGCCCCTGTTATCAGAAGAAAGGATCCGAATTACTTTTGTTTCTTGAAATTTTCGTTGCCTCTCTGCAGAAGATGCCACTTTGGAGGTGCGGTTTGTTCACTTGGATGAACCGGAAGGTCGTCGATCCTTTTCTCCAAATAATCAGAAAGTGAGACAATGCCTTCTCGATTTGTTTAATTTGATTTCCGATTCCTCGTCTCTGGTGTTCCTTTTGGTTCTGTTTTGATGCTCGGATGAGAGAACGAGATCTTAATTTTGGATCTTTGTATATTACTCTTGGAGTAGATTGTATGTAGCTTTTTCCGACGCAGTGTATGTGATATATAACGGTCTTTCATTTTCAGTTATGTAAATGCTCATATTTATTGGTGTATCTTTTCCTCTAGGGGTGCAGAGCCAAAACAGTTGGCATTTTCTACTGCTCTCGGCATTTCTCTGGGACTGTTCCCGATCTGTGGTATGGAAAAAGAATCGCTAGCAGCTTTAACTGGTTTTAATAATGATTCTTGAATTATGTGATGCTCTTTCTTTTTTTACTGATTTCAAACTGCTTCACTTGCTTAAGTAATGGATGATCTTATCGGTTCATTTTATGTCTGGTTCATGGACTTCGTTACAAATAAGTCATACCAATGTTTAACCTAACCTTCCCGTATTGTGATTTAATTGCTCTTGCTTTCTGTTCCACAAATTATTTTCATTATGAATTTGACAAACCATTGCCACATAGGTGTTATTAAAATAAAACTAAAAAAGTAGCTACTTGTCTTAGGTGTTAGAGACAAGCTTCCATGATTTATTACATTGAACAGACTTCATCTGTGTTAGCATTCATTAGTTCTAAAACAAGTTACTGGACTAAATTAAATTCGTACATGCATTTAAATGATATATCATATATTCATTTGTGCACAGCATTTATAACTGTGATCTATCATGTCAACCATAGAATGATTTGACCTAGATTAGGTTTTGCCAATATTCTTTGATAAATTTGGTCATGAATTAAGACTTTCTATTGAATAATAAATATGTCAAAAATTCTAGTCCTTGACAAAGTTGTTTCCTATCAGTGTAAGTGTTCAACTGTTCATTTAGTTTCAACCATCTAGTTTGTGTTGTTAAGACCATATATCTGTTAAATGCAAGGCCAGATGCCAGCTGAGTCAGACAGTTTTTTATATATGGTTTAAAATATTTATCCAACCATTTATTGTTTTGATAACAGGGGTCACTGTATTTCTTTGTGGGATGGCGATTGCTATACTCAGACATCATTGTCATGCTCCCAGTGTAATGCTTGCTAATTTTGTTGCCACTCCAATTGAGCTGAGGTATTATTGAGTATCCCTCTTTAATTTACATGTTGAGGTATTCTTATGCAGTTCTTATATGATTTACTATTATACAACTGCCGAATGACTTATGCAATCACTTCAGAAATAAACAGATTCCACATTCATTATCAAGGTAGTCAATAAGACTCTAGAAAAATGCTAGATTTTAGCAGTTAAATATCTGGTTTGAGCTGAAACAAACAATGTCTGCTCTAGCAACATGTTTTCAGCAAATGTTACACTGAACAATAAATTGTTCAGGACAATATTGATAGGATGTAGCAAGGTATTTGGTGGGATACCACCTGATGTAGGACAGCACGGCCAAAACTCTGCATAATTTGGTGTGGAACAAAGATCCAAAGAAGGGATCATAGTGCAAAAGTTTTTGTAGGATTTGATAATTGTCAAAAAAGAAAAGAGATATGATATTAGAAGAAGTTAAAGAAAAAACAAAAAGATAAATATGACTCCCTCGGGCATAAGGAATCACTCTTAGAGATGAAGACTTCACATTTCTAACCTGTCTCAGACATGGAAGATGTAACCACACCATTGAAAGAATACTTTTATGGAGTTTTTATTGTTTTTCATAATTATATACATCTAAAGCATATGAGGAGAATCAAATAAAGATGACTTCAGCTATAGGCATATGGTAGAGTTAGTAAACTAAAATAAGATGATTTTGGCAATCAATTTTGATTTGATTTAGTCGTCATTCTACCCTATTCGTAAGGTATAGGACCATTCATACTGTCAAGAGTATAAAAATAAGCATATTAAATTTGGATTTGAATTAGTCCCATGCAGATATTACGAGAGAGTATAAAAATAATCTTTATTTTCAATTTGGATTAACTTCTGTATTTGGACATGATCTTCAATAAGGCACATTGTTCCTTGTCTTCCTTTTTTGGAATAATTTTCTTATTGGCTTCAGAATTTTGGCAGCTTCTAAGAATTTAGTCATGTTCAAAGAAAACAAAATAAAATATTCTTAAAATCTTAATTGTACTCATCAGTGTGGACCAATTTTTACTGATTCAAAGGTTTATATTTGGAAAAAGCAAAATTTCTCGATCTGGTTATAGTGGAGCATACTATCTGATACACTTGTTGAATTTTGCCTGCTCTACTTCCATGTTTAGCATACTATCAATGAACTTTTTCAATATCCTATACCTTCTTCCCTCTCTCTCCTTTCCAATTGATAAACTGTTTCTGCAACTGTTCTCACACTTTATGAGTCATCTGGCGGTACTTGTGATATGTGAAATAGTGTCAACATGATATTCCATTAGTAAGGGGCACCAGGTTAATAAAATGTTCTCTTTCAAAAACAGACTGTATATTGTATCGTATTATTTGGATTTAGTTAATTTTTCTGTTGGTTCATGATTACGACATCCAGTTGTCTGCAACATCCTAGATTAGAAGTTCTGCAAATAATTAAATATTGTATTTACCCTCCATATAACTATAATAGGAATATAATTAAAAAAGGGATCATTTACATCTTCTACTTTGCTTTCTGTATATTCTCATATTCTGACAGTTAACAAATTCTAATTTTTGAAGTTTGGTGATTCCATTCTTGCGCTTGGGTGAACTCATCACTGGTGGTCCTCATTTCCCATTAACATCTGATGCACTCAACAAGGTAGTTAGTGGTCAAGCCTCGCAAGGAGTGTTAATTGCCATATTACACGTGGTTGGTACTAGTCTTTGTCTCTGAACATTCTCTAATAAGGAACTGATATGGTAATGCCATCCTTTTGAGTAATAGTTACACACTTGCACTTTAAATTCTGATTTTTGATTAAGTAGTTACTTTAATTTGAGCTTGGGAACATTTTGCTTTACTTTTTAACTTTTAACTGGGACTGGGAAAATCTGATTGATTGGTTGAACTTCAGCAGATATATACTGATGACAACAACTAAGAAAGAAGAAAAACACACTGTTTTCACTGTGGTCTCTCTTTATTTCTTTTTTATTTTTTTATTCACTTACAATGTTGGACTACATTTTTCAGTATTAGAGACATTATCTCAGTGGTGAGATCATGAAAGATAATTACACAATTCTTTTAATAGCAAGGCCTGGAGAATCCTGTACATGCATGATTGTGAATTTGATATTCGTCAAAACAAAATCCTACACAAATGGAAGCATGTGAAACACCCCTACAATTTCTGCAACTTCCTTATAAGTAGTATCCATTTTATAGTTCAAGACTATCTGCCAGAGTGTTGCAGCAGACACTGGTCCTCTTGCTTTTCCTTTCTATTTATTGATTATCATTACCTTGTTCATCTTTTTATTGCTTAAGAGGCATCTTCACCATGTTTACATTATGAGTACAAAGCTTTTATTTGTTTATCACTTGGCATGGTTCGCCGTATCGGTCCATACCGATGTACCGACCGATTATCGGTATGGTACATGCCGAATCATACCAACACCTTATATGGTAAGGCATATCGACAAACCGGTATGTACCACCTGTACCAGTCCTTTGTCAAATTGGTACAAATTGCTCATAGTAGGCAGTATATTGTGGTACGACGAACCTTGCACTTGGGTATCTATTTGGGCCAAAGTACATAACATACTTCATTTTTACAGTTGTTAGGCTGGATTATCGCAGTGCCTTTCATCCTTGGTACTCTTTACATGTTCTTGGTGCCATGTTTCAAGTTTTTGGTAAAGAAGTTCAATTCACATCCTTCTAGCCCAATGAAGCTGGTTGATCCACATGCTGAGATCAAGATTAAGGTGAGGGATGTTTAGGTTTGACCAACTAAAGAAATTGGGATAGAGCAAAGTTTCTATAGATATCTGCCCTACATGCTTTTCTGATACGAGAAGGTGGTGCTCCTTTTCTTATTTTATCATCATGCCGTGCAAAATGAGATGGGGAAGCCTCGGCTTGGATGACAGGGAGACTTTGGTTTCTTTCAGCAAAGCGGTGTGCTATTTCTGGTCAGGATAGCTTCGTTCTTCATCCTTGTGATATTTGGAAAATGTACAACTACTATGTCTTTTATTTTTATTTGTATTTTTGGCAAGAGATAAGTTGTGAATGCTGGATTTGAATAAACTTTCGAGGATGTGATCGAGTCTTTACCAACTAAGCTGGCTAACACGCTTATATCGTTGTTATGATGTTTGTCACAATCTCCATCGGCTACAAACTGTTGAGTTTTTATAGTATTTATCATTTGATTTTGATAGGTGAAATTCCTTCTTTTTATGGTCTGAATTAATTGCATTTTTCATCAGTTTCATGATGTGAACATGACATAAACCTGGCTAGTGCTGGATTTATAAGCTGATATCAGTTTCATCTTCTTTTGAACATTTAAAAGCTGATGCGAACATGACATAAACTGTGTCACTGGATTCACAACCTGTCTTCTTAAAGCTTTGTTCAAACAGAAGAACCATCAATGTCTGGGGTTCAGCAGAATCACTGGATTAATGTACCAGGATTCTGACCTAAAACCTAATCGCTGACAAATCTACACATGAAATTATCCACCTGAAGCTGATCTCGTGGATTACAGCTGAGTAAGTTTTGACTCAATGATGTGTTATTGATGGAACACTTGGAATGAAATGTAGCTCAACTATATTGACCATGTCACGAACATTCGGCTTGCTTCCTTGTGGAATTTAAAGGTCCATACGATAGTGCAATGATTAGTGTTCGTGATATGATGAGATAATAAAATTATTAATATTAGTGGTGTTAAGAAGAGATTTAAAAAAAAAAAAAGGTTTACAAATTTATAAAAAATATAAATAAAAATTTCAGCATTTAAAATTTACTAAAATAGATCTTAATGATGATAAAAAAAGAGATTTATATAGTTAATTTTAAATAATTAAGATTTGTAATTTTGTGATTATTATATAAGAGATAATTTATGATTTTATTGAATCGGATCGATTTAAATAAAAATAATAACAAATTAACGGACATTGTCCTATAGAAATTTATACTAATTTGAGAATATAGGGGCGTCCTCGGGTAAATAAAAGAAATAAATAGTGGGAGGGTTTTCGATAAATTATCTTATTTTATTAAGTTTATAATTAATATTATCCACTTCCAATGGTATGATTGATGCGGGCGGTATCGTAATTTACCCTACACCGAGAACAAGATAAGCGGCGGCCGACTCGTCTTCACAAGACGACGAACTCCGCTCGATTCTAATGGTGTCGTCGTCGGGCGTCAGCTTTGTGCCGGTATGTGTCTGCAGAATACCAAACGCCCCCAACTGCGCCGCTACCCCCCGTATACCCACTGGGAATCTATGGGCCCCACCTAACCTAACGTGCGGGGCCCGTGCTTTCTGTGGTGGGAAACGCGTTGCGACACGAGATATCCGCTTCCTTTTGTTTTCTCATTTTTCTCTCGACGACATAAAAATAAGTCCGGCGGTTTCACACACCTAGCCACGAACCCACGAAGATACCCTAATGCTAAGGTTGGAGATGACGAGATTTATGGTAGAGATCATCTTGGACCCCTTTGGGTCCCTTTTGTGGGGTGTAATTATCTCTATAAAAATAATAAAGAAGGAACCCCACTGCTACTGCTGCTGCTACTTTAGGGGCGAGTAAGAACAACCTCCACTGTGTGTGTGAGAGAGTGGGAGGGTAAGTTACCAGACTTAGATTGATCGTGTTCTTGATCGGAAGATGCTCGATCTTTGCTTGTCTTTTCGAGGGTTTCTTCGCCAGGTACGCAAAGCGATTCACAGGCGAGCAATCAGTTAATAACAAACAGGCAATTGTTGTTTTTTCTGGAAGACTCTTTTTTCTGCCTTTCTTTTCCTTCATCTGTTGCGACTCAATGATCGAATTCTAAATTTTGACAGACCCATTTTGTGTCCTTTTTTCCCTATGATGAAGCCACTCCCTATCTTTGTTTTCACGATTCTATCTGATAACGAAGTTTCTGGCTTTTTGATCTGCCTTCTTTTTCTTTGTGGGGTGACTTCTGGAGAGTAAGCGTGTAGAAAACTGCAATTTTTGTGGAAGTTCGGTGTTTTCTTTTTCTTTTTCTTTTGAGGGTTAGTACTGATGTGGTCTGAAGATTTTTCTGAAAATTAAACTCATTTAATAACTTGGCAGGACATGTGAATAATCTATCACGATTTTTCAGAGGTGAGGAGTTGGACTCATGAAACCTACTCATGCAGGTTTATAGTATTCCTAGACTTCATGTGCTTGCAATTTGTATTTTTTTCACAATTAAAAATTAGTGGATTATCAAGACCTCTTCAAAAAGTTGTATTATACTTCAGAAGGAAATTACAAAAGATTATTATTATTATTATTATTTTGCCATTTTACGGTTTTAACTTTTTTTTTCTCTTTTATTTTGAACTCCTGCAAGTTATTTCTAGTGTTTCATGAATCCTTTTTTTTTTTAAAGAGACATAGATCATGCTTACTGTGGAAAGATTTTTTTATAAAAGTTATTGTTGTTGTCATCGTATCAATAGAGGTCGACTGGTTTTAGTGGAAATGGTGTTGGTCTCAAAGAACATCTAAGGGAACCAAACCAATTCTCTCAATCTGGCGTTTAATCTCATTGTGAAAAATGCATATGATAGTTTAAGTTGCAA
The DNA here is from genome assembly GCA_021527575.1 of Ensete glaucum. Taxonomy (NCBI): domain Eukaryota; kingdom Viridiplantae; phylum Streptophyta; class Magnoliopsida; order Zingiberales; family Musaceae; genus Ensete; species Ensete glaucum. The sequence goes on from CM038553.1 coordinate 53,422,547, forward strand.
TAACTGAAGTGTGTAAAGCTATAGAAGCCTTGTTCGCTAGTGCACTTGTAGGTATGGTGGTGAGTTTTAGGTCTGATCAACAGATGCTCCTTGTAAATGTGCTTTATGTTAAATTACACAGAAGAACATCTGAACAATCTAGTCGACAATATCATTAAGATTGCAAAGTCCAAAATATTTGGGAAATTTATGACTATTCATTACAAGCAGCTGAATTTATATCTTTACTATCACAACAAACTACTTCTTTGTTTGTTCCATAATTAAAATTTTGGAACTACTTCAAGATTCAGTTGACAGTGAATTATTGTCCTGAATGATCTGGCAATTTGACTAACTATGGTATATTATTGGTTATGACCAAGCGAATGAACACTATCTCTTCCTCACACTAAATGGTAGATGTATGTTGCATACAGTAAATAATAAAGGCGAGGTTCATAGAAACTCTTTTGCCCAAATCAAAGGATGTTTCGATTGATGACTTGAAGCACCATTGGAAAGATATAAATAAATACTGGAAGCATCAGATTTTGGGTTGTGAGTCCTCTACCTTGCATGAAATAGATGTCTTTGATAAGCTTGTTTGGCACTTCTTTTATGAGTGTCGACTGCAACCTTTATGTGTCGAAGCAAGCAATTAAAGTAAGAGCTGACTGTACCTTTTTTTAATTATGCAAAGTTGAGATATTAAATGTAATTATTCTCCAAGAGAGCAAGTCAATAATTCAATTGTATGTTGTTTCTCTTCTCAGTCACTCTCCATTTATTATCTTCTTTTTTACTGATTCTTTTCCTACTATAGATCCCACACAGTTATGAATCCTTCTCAATTTTTTTCTTCTATGTAAAGGGCTGCTTTGTGAATTGGTTTCTTGAAAATGATTACAGTTACTAGGGGCCAACAGAATTTCATTGAAATGGCTAGCAGAAAAGTAGATTGTGTACAAATCAAAGTAATAAGGTTACTGAATTTGAGTTGTGATTCTTAAACCAGCACTGTTTAAAAGCTAAATTGTATTGCTGATGCCTCTTCTGTTAGGAACCTTATCCATGGGTCAGTGTTGGCAGAGAAAATCAGAATTGAATTCTATCTTCCGCTTTCAGTTTTTAATATATTATTTTTTACCCGTAGGTTCTAGTTTTTCAAGAATACTACTTCGTTGTGGAAACTCCAATATTCTGTAAGTGCAGACTTCTTATTATTTTTGCCCCTCCAGATGTACAGATTTCCTAACTCAGTGTTAGTTGGAGTTAGAGAGCCATAAGCGTGGGGCCAGAATAACAAAGCTCTTGGCTGTGAGCAATACATGGCATCTGCGAGTTTAAGGCATGCTGGTGTGGGAAGTTCCAGGGTGGTGAACAGTTTTAAGGGGTCATCAAGCTCAGTTGAATGGCTTGGAAGAGAGATGCTGGAAATGAAGTTAAAAGATGCCAGGCTGGATGCAGATGATGATGAAGTATACTTCAGATAACTTTATTTTCATTTCCTTTGTTTTTTGTGTGCTTGTTGTGGCCCTACCATTTTCCGTGAGGTTCCTCTAAATGATAACGTTTGAATTTCTACATGAAGAAGTAATTATTGTTTGTTGTATTTAAGGTTAATTATATATATATATGAGGGTACTTCTTTGTTTAAAGCAGTGATTTATGTTTTCCTTTTATTTAGAAATGGGAAAAGCTCCTCCTATTTTTTTTTTCTAAACTAACTAGGAAGCACTTCTTTGGAGTTTGGTTTGCTCTTTAAAGATAACAAATAGCATGTTTGTTCAGGATACTGAGTCAGAAATTATTGATGGAATTAGTGCTGAAGCTGGACAAATAATTGCTGCTACTGTTTGTGGCCGGAATGGCCAACCAAAGCAGGTTTTTTCCCTTAAGAGTTTGTGTATTTATGTTGTCTTCTGAATTATTGCTGGCTCATTGTGGTAATGTCATCGACTGAACAGGCAGTTAGTTATATAGCAGAACATGTGGTTGGCACAGGTTCTTTTGGGGTCGTATTTCAGGTATCAGATTCTTTTTTTTTTTTCCTAAGACTAAAAGCTCCAGCTACTGCCAATAATGCCAGATTCCTTTTTTCTTTTAACAGGCCAAGTGCAGGGAAACTGGGGAGATAATGGCTATCAAGAAGGTTCTTCAAGATAAGCGCTACAAGAACCGGGAATTACAAATTATGCACATGCTGGACCATCCAAATATTGTTGCTCTCAAGCACTACTTCTTTTCAACTACAAATAAGGAAGAGGTGTACCTAAACCTTGTATTGGAGTTTGTACCTGAGACTGTTAATCGTATTGCAAGGCAGTACAACAGGATGAACCAACGCATGCCTCTCATATATGTGAAACTCTTCACTTACCAGGTGTGGGCACTTCTGTTTGGCCACCTAGGAATCATCTGACTGAATTAGTTTCTTTAAACTGAAAGCTCAATCATATTTAATAATGGAAATAAATCATGTTGTTATTTTGAAATGATAATATAAGTTCAATTTTTATAGTTTCTGATTCAAACATTGTTTATGTGCTATTTCTCTCAGTACTTTTTGGAGATTAAGCACACTTATGGGGGCTATTAATTCATCATGCCAGATTAATCTTTTGTCGATTCAAACATTGTTTATGTGTTATTTCTCTCACTACTTTTTGGAGATTAAGAACACTCATGGGGCCTATTAACTCGTCATGCCAGATTAATCTTTTGTCCAGGTTTGAGGACCTTATTTCATGTACTGCATGTCTCTTATGTAAAAAATGAAGATTAACAGCCCTTTGTCTCCTTTGCTCTGCCCAGCTAGCAGTGCGGCAGGTATTGTTTTTATTTTGATGCTTGTGCTTAAGACATGCCAAGGCATCTGTTGATGTCATTAGGAGTCAAGTGATTGATACCATGGTTCGCCTTACTGCTCCCTACCAGTGTATCGATCGGTTGTTGGTATGCTACATACCAAATCATATCGACGTACCGACACATGATATGAAGGAGGGTACCAACAAACCGATATATACCACCATATTAGTCCCCTGTCGGATGTGTACAGTACACCAAGGTGGCGAATCTTGATTGATACCATGTGAAAAACCACGACCCTTATGTCTCCATTGTTTTGCCCAGATAGTAGTATGACAGGCTGATAGAACCCTAGGGTTCTATCGATGAGGAAGAAAGTGGAAAGGGGGATAATCGATCTCTTCGAGGGGATCAGGCCTCCTAGATCATTTCAAGGAGATCGATTATCCCCCTTTTTCATCTTCTTCCTCATCGATAGAACCCTAGGGTTCTATCACAGGCTATCTTCTATTTGATGCTCGTGCTAAGACATGGCAAGACTTCTGTTGATGCCTTTAGGAGATGAAATAGTTGACAAGAACCTGCCTCTTGACCCAAGCAGGACATAACATGTCCCAATTGGATCCATAAGTTGGACTCAGATCAAGCATGCTTGATCATGTGAATGCTGAGGTCAGGTGCAGGACAGGTGTGTCAACGGACCCAACAGTTCCCTAATTTATCTCTCTCCGACTTCCTTACTGTATGAATCTGCATAGATTTGTTGAAAGTGATGTGCTTGTAACTTGTTTACCACATAGTTTATACCTTGGGAGTGATGAGTGGGTATTGGATAATGTTAATTATTAGTGCTTTGTGACAATCAACAGTAATCAACATGAACAAATGCAGCAAATACAATGCATCAATTGTGGCTGGCATCTCACTGGCACATAATTGGCATATGATATGCATTACTTAGACCTTATTCTAAATATATGTTGGACAGATAAAGCATATCATTGGAGCTCAAATTGGCACTTGCATGAGACTTTTTTTCTTTTGTCAAAACGAAAAGTACTATGTGTGCAAAACTGGAGGAAGTACAGTAGCAGTCGCTGTTGCCAACCGTGGACATATGAGACTGCTATTGTTGTGAAGACAATTTTGTCAATTTTGGTAGTCTTAAGTGTATTGCACATACTAGTGTCCCAATTGAGCTGTCAATGCTAAATTATCCAGAATTAAGTGTTGGTTTTGGCATCCATGAGTATTAACAAATATTTATTTGGTTTCAGTGAAGATTTATACATGTCATGGAGACTATGTTTTACATGGCATGTAAAAGTACTGTTTTGGGGGCACTTTTGTCTTTTTCACAACTAATTATATGGTGGTGAGCTGCAAGTTTATGTATATTAATTCAAGGTGAAGATGTTTATGTAATCATGAGACGGTAGTGAGGCCTGTGAGCATTTGACATGTACATATAGTGTCTTTGGAGAACCATGTTATGTGTGATTGATCTGGCTTCATTATTCAAATATCCTTGACGCGTGCACTATGTAGCACTTAAAAAACCCTATCTTGAGTGATTCTTTGGCTTTCCCTGCTGTTGGAAGTTAGATCTACAAGTCATGGTGGTCACTTTGGTACATCAAGCATTGTAATGTAAGTGCATAGAGATCAAACAAAAATTGAAATTATGCACATTATGATGGGGAAAGAATTCCATCTTTGTCGCTATGGTTTATTATTTGAAACCGGGATGAGACAAGACAATCAATTTTAGAAAATGAAAAGATTTAGGGTCTTTCAGCGGAAATCTGCAGAAACAAGCCTCGTCCCTTCTATTTGTGGCTAGTACTTTACTCATTTTGTGTTTCTTCTTCATTTTATATTCTACTTGACCAAAACTACTTTGATTTTCTTGGCTTGTAAGTGGTTTGATGGATTAAATATAAGGTTCGTTTGGTCCTGGACCATATTTTTAACAGAAAATGCTTATGTCCTTAATTGGAAGTCAAATTTATTTTTCTTAGATTTTCTTTTGTTGAGCAAGTCTGATTTAGTCTACTACTAATTTTTTGCAGATATGTAGAGCACTTGCTTACATGCATAATGCTGTTGGCATATGTCATCGAGATATCAAACCACAAAATTTACTTGTGAGATTTTTCTTTCTTAGCCCTCTTAACTTAAACATATCTCTGCATATGCTCTGTTTATCCATTTCTTTTGCATCCAAGCCTCCATCAATATTTGCCGGTTTCTCCAAACGCAATGCTATAGGAGGAATTAGATACTAGTGATCTAATTAATATACATTTTATCTGGGCCTTAGATGATATCCATCACAATACAATTGATTTCGCTATTTTGAACCTAAATTGTGTTCTCTTTACTCTCTTAGTAAGCATATCAAATTAATAATTACTGTGACAATTTGTTGTGCTTTCCTCTGTTAGCATATCAGACATTAGAATGCCAAATTGCAATTTGTTGTTTTTACTTCTTAAAATGTTTATCTGATTGGTTTTTCTATTTCTCTTCCTATCAAATGATTAAACCTTCATTAACTGTCATTTGTCACAAACTTTTGAGATTTGGATCTCATAGACATAGCATAACTTGATAATTTTGGGACTAAACTCATTCTATTTTTTTAACCTTCTTTTGGTTTAAAAAGTGTTGGACCAAATCTAGCCAACATCTAAAAGGATTATATTTGAAGTTGGTAAGTATGTTCGAGAAACAACTATTTGAAGAAATGACGTACAGACAGAGCCAAGGTTACTACTTTGAATATGTAGTAACAGCCTCTATGAGGATGGATAGTTGTTACTTGATAATTCAGGGAAGTATTTCTACATACGCATAGTTAAACCATAATAGCTAATGCAGATCTACATTTGTGGACTCAAACCCTTTTTTAGCAGACCGAAGGTATGAAATGGCACCCCTTGGTCATTCTTTTTTACCTTTTCTTCCTGATGTCTTGGCAGTTTCACCTGAAACTATTTGAAATGAACAATCCAAGGAACCAGACAGTTAAACCAAGGTTAATAGGAAGACTAAATTGAACAGTTCATTAACATGATACATCACAAAAAAACAAAGGATATCTATGTCCATAATTGTTGGGAAGAAATTTGTTGCTGAAAGTTTGTATGCAACAAAAGCTCTCTGGCATATTCAGTTGATAGTGATGGATCATGGGGTGGCTTAGACTATGTGACAGTTATGTATCTGTCTTATTTAAGGAGCATGGACACTTAAAATCTAGATGTGAAAAACTGACACCAATTTATGGTATATTAGTCTGTGATACACCTGTCATCATGGCCAAGCTGTGTTTTGCCAGCACTAGAAGAACAAAAAGGGAATAGAAGGAAGACTCAGATTCTGAGATGGAAATCCATGCATCAAATTCTAAATTAGTAGATTTGATGATATCTACCAAATTATTTAGACCTTATCAGTATATCGCCAAGAAAAGAAGCAACTCATGACTTTGTTGCCTACTGCTGGACATCTTCAACTATTCTCTAACTTCTGGTAGCTGCCAGCAAGGATGTGAATTGTTTCCAGGAAAGGTGAGACCATACTGAAGGTTCCTGTGCATTGAGCAGAGGCAAAGGAGTCCTATATTTGACTACATAACCACAACTCCTAGCGAACCATGGTTGTGAACATAATAAAAAATCACTGGTTTGGTCAAGGATGACAACTTTTCTTCAAATCAAGGTATGTAATTTCGAATTGTACCGCCCGGTATGGGCGGTACATACCGGTCTAGCCTCTAGCAGATTGACATGCAGATCACCTGCTACCAGGCGGTACCATGGTTTTAGCCTGTACTGTCCGATACAGGGCTGTATTAGACGGTTGCAGCGAGGGAAGAAGAAGCAAGAGAAAGAGGGAGAACCTTGGACGGTGCTGCCCTCTAACGGCGAGGCGGTGGCTCGGTTGTCAGAGACATCTGTGGCCGAAGAACCTTGGGATGGCGCCGCAGATGAGAACCTCACGAGGCGGCGACTTCTTCGCCACGGTCTTCTCCTCATCGCCTTCTCCTCGTCTAAGGCGACGAGGAAAAGAGGGAAGCGTTGTCGACTTCTCCTCACCCATGCGAGGAGGAGATACATCGACGACTTCTCATCTGCACGGGGAGAAGAAAACGAGACTTCTTCTCCCTGCGCGAGGAGAAGAAAACGACGCGATATATACACACCATTGGGTACCCCCATACCGTATCGTACAGAGCAAAGCATGATATACTGGTATGGCATGGGGTGGCGGACCTTGCTTCAAATTATTATGTAGTTTATCCAATATGGGAATGTTTTGATTTTTCCATTATGTTAGTTTAAACTTATACTCTGACTAATTCCTTGGCTCATATGTACATAATGAAATTTGTAGTTGTCATTTCATCTATGCATATGCAAATTGCTGCTTTGGGGTAGCTTCCTTTTCTTACTTTGTGTTCTAATGGTGAAGATGTGAGGTGCCAATTCTGGGTGACAACCTACATGAACATATGTATAGTAATAATATACTTCATATATGTGTTTACAAAGTTTCGCACGATGATCATACAACTATTTATCTGGGATTGAGAGTGACCATGAAAAGTATATAACATTATGAATGCACATGCAGAGTAAAGTAGAACTATCCAAGAAAAGTAATGTATTCACAGTGTAGTGGAATAGTGATATTGATGTAAATAAAATTAGTTAGGATCTGATTTAGAACTGCTTTATCTAGCATTTATTTCTTCTTTGTTAGCTCATTTTGTATTACATATTAAATTTCAATTTCAGGTGAATCCACATACATATCAACTCAAGTTGTGTGATTTTGGTAGTGCAAAAGTATTGGTAAGCAATTCCTGTCTAGCTTCTCTTCTTTGTTTTGGGCCTTAAGACACACAATGCTCCAATTTGCTTTTATTTTGTCATATTTTAGGTCAAAGGGGAACCTAATATCTCTTACATATGCTCAAGATATTATCGAGCACCTGAGCTTATATTTGGTGCGACTGAATATACAACTGCGATTGACATGTGGTCCACTGGTTGTGTGATGGCTGAGTTGTTTCTTGGGCAGGTAGTTTTTTTTCAATCAATTTAAAATATGGCATAAATATTGTGGTAAATACTAAATACTAAGTTACTGTATCTGGTGCCTTAATATTTTCTAATGATTTTGATTATGTGGGCACATGTTTGTTTTAGCCCCTATTTCCTGGAGAAAGTGGTGTTGACCAGCTGGTGGAGATTATCAAGGTAGGATAATAAACAATGTACAGAAATTGTAGTTGATCTGGTTTTCCTGATACCAATTATATTCTTGATATGTCTTAAGGTTCTTGGAACACCTACAAGAGAAGAGATAAAGTGCATGAATCCAAACTATACTGAGTTTAAGTTTCCACAAATAAAGGCTCATCCATGGCACAAGGTAACCTTAAAGTTGTTTTTATGTTATGTAGAGTTTATCCATCCTATATCACCGAATATGATTGATAATTATTTCTTGTTCGAATGTGCTTGCTAATATTCAAACAACTAAAATCATCAGAAGTTTGAATTTTTGAAGTTATGGGTATTTCTCTTTGGAATGATTTCAGTTTTAACTTCTTGCTTGATTTCAGAAGTCATATTGGAAGATGTGTTAAAGGCCTATAGAGGATAGATCTAATGAACCTAAAAGAAATTATTTTGAACTTCATATATTATTATAAATGGTACATTTAGATAGTTTTAGACATCACGAGATAATTTGTGCTCATCGTGTTTAGTTTGTAGTAGAGATGCAATCAGGGAAACCCTTGTGAGTCAAGAGTTAACAAAAATAGGTAAAGGTATAAGACTTGAAAAATATCCCTATTGCGCATTATGGTAGTTTATGATATCAAAGGATAATTTGGTCAACTAGTCTGTTTAATAAAATACTAAAATAGAAAATAAGAATGATATTCAAAGTTTTTTTCCTAAAACTAATTTCCTTCATCATCTATGTAGAAGATGTTACACTACGTAGAAGATGTTACACAGACTCGAACCTAAGACCTCTCATCTATGTGCTAATCACCAAGATGTGACAGATATTCAAAGTTACACTTGTTATATAGGAATTAAGCTAATGTTATATTGAAAGATCCACTATGGAAGTTATTTAGATGGTAAAATAATAAGAAAGAAAAGATCACGTAGATTTTTCTTTGATATACGAAAGCTTATGATGGTTTCTAGAGATTTGTTTTAATGGATTTTAAGAAATAAAAAATATTTTGTATATAATTTGATATAACAAAAAAAAGTGATGATAGAGTAGTGAAACTAAGAGTTGTTCCTAGTGAGTTGAATAAGGAACCAAGAATCAACTTTAAGTTTCTATCCTTTGATATTGTCAATGATTAAGTTTCCATAATGTAACATGTTTGCTAATGATATTGTTTTGATTGATTGTGTTGAGGTTAGTTCTAGTTTTGAGTTATGAAGACATTCTTTAGAAATACAAGGTTTTAAAATATGAGCAAGGCAGTATATGAGATATATTTGTAGCAATGCTAAAGGAAGAACCGAGGGTGAAGTTAAGATTGATAACAAAATGTATTTTGTAAGTACAATTTTTAGGTATCTTGGATCCTCTATTTATAAGAATTATCTGTTGATGAAAAATTGGAGCTTAAAATAAAAGGAACCTTAAGGAGTTTAGTGTGATCATTACGTGCTAAAAGAAGTTTTTATAAGACAATTGTAGGGTCAGCAATTTTCTATAGATCAAAATATTAGATAGTAAGGAAATATATATATAATGTTAGAATAGCTGAGATGAGAACATTCAAATGAATGTACAAGATTAATAGAAAATAAGGTTCGTCTTACCGATTTATACTGATATACCCACCGGCCAATGGTATAATAAGTACCTCTCCATACGATATACCATGTGTCAATACGATCGGGCATACCGAAGGCATAGAAAAATAGCCAAAATTAGCTCCAAAAATTCCTAAAAATAGAAAACAATATATTTAAAATTTTTAAGTTGGAAATAAATATAAATTTAGTATAACTTTAAAAAAAGTAATCTAAATTAGAAAATAATAGTAAATTATTGAATTATTTGCTAAACAATTTAAACTTTAAGATTCAAATGAATCAAGTAATTGATCGATGGATATACCTGGTTCTACCACCAAAAAGAACGACGAGACTCTACAGGTAGTGGATCGAGATCCTCAATCCTATATTTATCAATTTGATATATTTGTCGGATTCAATCTCAAAATTGATCCTACGATATAGTATACTAATATATCAAATGTCATTTGTGCATCAATGTGGTGATGGTCATAGTTAGATCATCGTGAACCACACATGTATGAGGCGGCTCCTGAGGCAAATACAATTGTGACATATATTGGTGCGGAGCAAGGAGAATGTTAAAATCTCTACTTTCGTTACTAATCTGTTGCTTTGTATCATAAGATCAATCACCGTACTGTTACTTGGAAAAGAATGACCAACTATCACGTTGAGCTCCAGGATCTGAATCTTTGGTGTGGTATATATAAAATGCTGCTCCTCGATTCATGCACCGCTCTCAAACTGTGTAAATGAGACTATCGACTCCTTGGTGTCGCCACCATCATTGGTCAATGCATTATTGTTTACATCACTGCCTTATCTCTGGACCGAGTAAGTTGCTGAATGCGATTGAGAAGTTGTATACATACATTTGATTGGAACGTTCTTCCTCTAACTTAGGTGTTAATCCTGTTAGGGTCAATTGGTACTAAGAGGAGGAGGAGGAGGAGGAGGAGGAGGAGGGGGGGGGAGAGGGTTTTGAATTAGTGCTAGTGTAAATTTTCGTTTTAACAAAAGACTTTTCGCTTTAAGCAAGATAGACAAATGAAGCTTTTCTTAACAAGTGAACGATTCAAAGAAAGTTGCTATGTTACTTGCTTAAAAATGACTTAAGAGGAAATAAGCAAATCCCAATAAAAGATAATCAACGTCGAAGGGAAGTGCTTAACTTGAAACTTTGTTTTCAAAGAGTAAATTAAATCGGAAGCGTCAATACAAAATCAGTAAGCAAGGAAAGCAAATGGAGAACTCACAAGTTTTATAGTGGTTCGGCACCAACGGGCCTTCGTCAACTCCCGAGTCCTCCTCCTTGAGGCACACCGACGTCCACTACTGATCTTCTTTGGGTGAAGACTAAACCCTTACACTTACAAGGGAGACAAGATTATAACTCTTTGATTACTCCCTTATCCTTTTTCTTTTTCTTACAATCCACACAAGTTTTTCACAAAATTTTATCCCCCAAATTGTTGTATAGAATGCAAGAAAACTTGGGGTATTTGTAGACCCCAAATGACTTTAGAATTTAGAGCCAAAAATCAAACTCACCCGGAAAATCCAAGTACGGGCAGTTCACCCGTCGACCTGGCGGGTCAGTTGCCGAAAGTGCCCAGATTCCTGGGTACGGACGGTTTAGCAGTCCAGCCTGGACAGTTCAATCGCCTAGGCTAGACGGTTCAACTGTTGACAGTTGCTCGAAATCTTGGCGGCGTCGGTTGATTCGCCGCTCTGTCACGAACGATTATTGCTCAACAGCAACATCTTTGCTCAGCGAACCGTTCATGGCTTTTTCTTGTTTGTACAGATGTTTGACAGCTTGTTTTGCCTTGAGTTTATGTGTTTTTACCTAAGAAATATGAGCGAAAGTAGTGTAGAAGGTTGTTGAATGATTTCTCGCTACACGGAGACAAAACAGTCCGTTTTGGGTCTTTTTCGTGTGCTGCGGCGACTACTCGGCGGTGCAAAATGTCACCATTTCAGCACCTTGGAACCCCCTGGGTGGCATCGGGCTGGATGGGGTTTCGGGTATATGTCGGGCATAGGCTTTCATCAACAATTGAACTTGTCTTGCGTCCGATACCTTAGGAACCGTCGTTTGTGGACTTACGACCGTTCTTACAACCCTCTAAAGTCTTGTTTCCTTCTCTTTCTCTCCTTTCTCTGCTGCACTCAAGGTGTTCGACGAATTGCTTGTATAGCTTCCCGCTTTGTGAGACGTCGGGACCGCACGAGGTCCTACGGGACCGCACGAGGTTGCAAGTGGGCTGACCCTTCGCGGACAGATAACGCTTTGGGCATTTCATGACTTAGGCAATCCCAGCTAAGTCCGGAACAGTGGGCAAGGTTGCTTCAAGACTTAAGCAATTTAGCTAAGTCTTTGAGAGTGTCGCACGACTTAGGCAAATTCAGCTAAGTCCGTGACAGTGTGGTATCAGAGCAGGCAAGCAATTCAAACGAACAGTGAAGAAGATTCACAATCTTGCCATGGTGAAACATCGTGGTGAATCGAGCAAGATAGGGCAAGCTGGACCCTTGCTCCAAGCAGCCGCGGTGGGCTGCAAGTGCAAACTCGCTCATAAACTGTTGGAGCCGCTCATGAGGAACGTGGCAGTGAACAAGACGAGCGTGAAGTTGGGTATTCTCCACGAGTGGAGGAGGCGTCATCTGGAGCGCCAATCGGGAAAAAGAGCCACAAGGAGAGACAACGGCGGAAATCCGCCTTGATGTTCTTGAAGCAAGCTTGGAGGAACTCTACCAAGGCTAACAAAGGCTACTTGGGGTAGAGAGCTCGCAAGAAGAAGTTGAATCTCGGATCGAGAAAGTTGAATCCTTGATCGATCAACTAATAGAGGACACCAAAGATTCCGTACGACATCTACACGAAGTTGTGGCGGAACTCACGGCTAAGGTGATGGTCTTAACAAGGACTCTTGATGCGGGAGGGAATAATACCCGTGCTGCGTCACCACAAAACTTCAGGGCACCGGAGCCGCATTGCTACGGGGGTGCTAGGGATGCCAAAGAGCTTGAAAATTTCCTGTTCGACATGGAACAATATGTTCGTGCTATAAGGCTCGATTCTGAAGAGACCAAAGTTGCTATAGCAACAATGTATCTGAATGGGGATGCAAAACTTTGGTGGCAAACCCGTTGGGAAGAGATCCAGCAGGAACGATATCGAGTGGATACATGGGAGACTTGAAGTGAGAGTTGAGAACTCAATTCTTGCCCGAGAACATAGAGTTTGTCACAAGAAGGAAACTGAGACAACTTCGCCAAAGTACAACAATCCGAGACTGTGAAACAATTTTCAGCATTGATGTTGGATACACAGGACATGTTTAAAAAAGACAAGCTATTCAGCTTCCTCGATGGCTTGAAGCCATGGGCATAACAAGAACTACATCGGAGGAATGTCACCGACGTAGTCGGGGCAATTGTAGCCGCAGAAAGGCTAACTGACTTTGTTTCTTCAGAGGATTTGAGAAAGAAGAAACAATCTTCGGGAAATTGCCCAGCTAAATACTCTCGCGCGAAGGAGTCTGGGGGCGAACAAAAGAAGAAGAATTTCCACAAGGGACCGAGCTCAAAAGGTAAAGTCGCAAAGTTTTGTGGATGCTTCTTGTGTGGAGGACCGCACATGGTGAGAGAGTGCCCACAAAAGCAGGCCCTCAATGCTTTAACTGCATCGATACAACCCCGTAAGTCAGACAAGGGCAAAGCTGTTGCTCTTAGTTCGAGTAGTTCTGAATCCAGTAGCGACAGTGAGGCGTCACAAGGACCTAGGATGAGAGCAATGCGTTTGTTGAATACGTTGCGAGGTCAAGTAGGGGAGAACACAAAGGCAAGGCCATCGAAGGCAGGAAGCAACGAGTTGATGTATGTGGACATCAAGCTTAATGGTCGAACAACCCGTGCAATGGTGGACACGGGCGCTACCCACAATTTTATTGCCGATCGTGAAGCTAAGCGACTTGGATTAATCTTGGAGAAGAACCCAAGTCGTATGAAGGCTGTGAACTCGAAGGCCAAGCGGATCTCTGGACGAGCAAAGGGGTCCCCATCAAGATCGGAACATGGAGCGGGAGCACAAACTTGATGGCGGTGCCATTGGACGACTTCCAAGTGATTCTCAGAATGGAGTTTATGCACGCGGCGAAGTTGGTGCCAATACTGTTCCTAAACTTCCTATGTCTAATGGGAGGCGACGATCCCTACGTGGTTCCAGTTTCTCGAGGAGGAACCAAGGACCTACAACAAATCTCGGCTTTACAATTGAAGAAAGGGATACGAAAAGGTGAATCAACCTTTGTAGCTGCTATGAAGTTAGAGACACTTGACGGGGAAGCTATTCAAGAACCTGCTGTTATAGCGAACATCCTGAAGGAGTTCTCAGATATGATGCCAACGGAGTTGTCGAGAACTCTACCACCACGCAGAGGCGTGGATCATCGGATTGAGCTGGAGCCGGTAGTTAAGCCTCCAGTGAGACCACCATACCGTATGGCCCCTCCAGAGTTGGTAGAACTGAGGAAGCAGTTAGATGAACTGCTAAGCGGTGGTCTCATCCGCAGTTCAAAAGCACCTTTCGGAGCTCCAGTCCTCTTCCAGAAGAAACAAGATGGGAGCCTCCGATTATGCAATGATTATCAAGCCCTCAATAAGATGACGATGGAGAACAAGTACCCCATCCCGCTCATCGCGGACTTGTTCGATCAATTGGGCAAGGCAAAGTACTTCTCCAAACTCGACCTTCGGTCACGGTATTGGCAGGTGCGCATTACAGAAGGTGATGAGGCGAAGACTACCTGTGTGACCAGGTATGGAGCATTCGAGTTCTTGGTGATGCATTTCGACTTAACCAATGCTCCGACCACATTCTGCACTCTCATGAACCAACTGTTCAAGGAGTATCTGGACAAGTTTGTGGTCGTCTACTTAGACGATATCGTCGTCTATAGCCAAACACTTGAGAAGCATGTTAAGCACCTCCGAACAATTTTCAAAGTTCTCAAGGAGAACACCTTGTTCGTGAAGAAGGAAAAGTGCTACTTCGCCCAAACGGAAATTTTATTCTTGGTGCATCGAATCAGCAATTGTTCCATCCGAATGGACAAGTCTAAGGTGCAAACTGTGGCAGATTGGCGAACACCAAAGAAGGTTCCAGAGTTGAGATCCTTCCTTGGGTTCGTCAACTATTATCAGCGCTTCATAGTTGGATATTCGAAGCGCACAGCTCTGTTGACGGAGTTGCTAAAGAAGGAGCAGCCTTGGAGATGGTCGGACAAATGTGAGGTGGCATTTCAAGACCTAAAGACTGCTGTGTTGGAGGAACCTGTACTCAGATTACCATACTATGGGAAGTCTTTTGAAGTTCATAGAGATGCTTCTGACTTTGTTATTGGGGGAGTTCTTATGCAGGGGGGTCATCCAGTGGCCTACGAGAGTCGCAAACTCAACGAGACTGAACGGCAATATCCTGTGCATGAGAAGGAGATGACAACGGTGATCCACTGTCCATGAGTGTGGCGACACTACCTTCTGGGAGAACCTTTCGTGCTAAGGACAGACAATGTCGCATTGAGTTACTTCCAAACTCAAAAGAAACTCTCCCCAAAGCAAGCCCGATGGCAGGACTTCTTGGCTGAGTTCAACATGGTAATGGAGTATAAACCTAAAAAAGCAAACGTCGTGGTTGATGCATTGAGCCGGAAAGTGGAGCTACTAAATGCTATACAGTTGGAGCGCGGAGGCCAAGCAAGTCAATTGCACTCCAACTTCCTTTCGAGGATCATGGATGGACTGTACTGAGATTCTCAGGCAGTAACTCTGATGCAACTCATCAAAGAGGGCAAGGCATGACGATTTTGGATCCAGGAGGGACTCATCTATACCAAGGGAACAGAGTTTATGTTTCGCGAGCAGATAACTTGAGGCGTGAACTCTTGAAAGAGTGTCACGATACCCTTTGGGTTGGACATCCGGGTATCCATCGAACAATGGCTCTCATGGAGAGGGCCTTCTATTGGCCGAAGATGGGGACAGATGTGGAGGAATATGTTTGAACATGCCTTACTTGTCAACAGGACAAAGTAGAGCAGCAGAAGCCAGTGAAACTTTTGGAGCCACTGCTTGTACCAGAGAGGCCATGGGAGAGCATTTCCTTGGACTTCATATCAAGCTTGCCCGCAGTAAGAGGACATAGCCCAATTCTCCTACAACTTGCAGCGGAGCTCTGCATCCAATAAGAGCCCCTTGGAGATTATTACGGGACAACAGCCATCAACTCCTCACACCTTGGTTATTGGTTATACAGGGAGTAGCCCATCAGCCTATCACTTCGCAAAGGAATGGCATCGCAATGTAGATATTGCGCGGGCTTACTTGGAGAAGGCGACCAAAATGATGAAGTGGGCAGACTTGGGAAGGCGACCACAAGAGTTTAAATTTGGTAACATGGTGTTGGTGAAGCTCAAACCAACATCACTCCAGTTCTTTAGACACAAAGTGCACAAAGGATTGGTACGCAAGTATGAAGGGCATTTCCTAATCATCAGCAAGGTAGGCAATGTCTCATACAAGTTGCAACTGCCAGCATGGTTCAGAATTCACAACGTCTTCCATGCGAGTAACTTGAAAGCCTACCACTCAAATTCGCAAGATGATTCTCGAAATGTTCCAACTCGACTACCCCCCACCAGAGCCTCTTACAAGAAGCGAGTTGAAACTATTTTAGCGGATCGCAAGACAAAACTACCCAATGGAGCGCAGCAAATCGAGTACTTGGTGAAGTAGCAAAAGCTTCCTCGAACAGAAGCCAGTTGGGAGCCAGAGGACGCCTTACGACATGAAGAAGCCCGCGTCAAAGCCTATCAACAAGCGCCAATAATTTAAGTAGGGAAGAATGTCACGAACGGTTATCGCTCAACTGCAACATCTTCGGTCGGCGAACCGTTCATGGCTTTTTCTTGTTTGTACAGATGTTTGGCAGCTTGTTTTGCCTTGAGTTTATGTGTTTTTACCTAAGAAATGTGGCGGTAGTGTAGAAGGTCGAAACGATCGCTCACGTAGCCAAAACAGCCCGTTTTGGGTCTTTTCGTGTCGCGATGACCACTCGGCGATGCGAAATGTCAGCCATTCAGCACCTTGGAACCCCTTGGGTGACACTAGGCTGGATGGGGTTTCGGGTATATGTCGAGCGTAGGCTTTCATCAACAATTGAACTTGTCTTACGTCCGATACCTTGGGAACCGTCGTTTGTGGACTTGCGACTGTTCTTACAACCCTCTAAAATCCTGTTTTGCTCTCTTTCTCTCTTTTCTCTGTTGCACTCAAGGTGTTCAACGAATTGTTTGTATAACCTCCCACTTTGCGAGACGTCGAGACTTGTCCGTCACTCATTTCTAAGCTAATCAACTTCTTCTTTGCAGATCGTACGGGACCGCACGAGGTTGCAAGTGGGCTGACCCTTGCGGACAGATAACGCTTTGGGCGTTTCATAACTTAGGCAATCCCAGCTAAGTCCGGAACAGTGGGCAAGGTTGCTCCACGACTTAAGCAATTTCAACTAAGTCTTCGATAGTGTCGTTAGGGTGCTGCACGGCTTAGGCAACTTGTGCCTTGTTCTACCCCCGTAAATGCACTTGCTAGATTGCGACCCTTTGCCAATACAGTCTCCACTGCACCCTTTAAGGTCTAGCAATGTGCTGAACTTATTGCACATTTCAGTCGCCTACGGACGTATCCTTTCTATGTCAAAGAGAAAGTTCTGATGCTCCATGGCGCCGAGTTCTGATCGCACCTTGGGATGGCCACAAACATTCCGTCGTCCGCGTACAAGCCCTTGCATGAGTACCGAATCCTTCGAGTTAGCAATTCCCCTCACCTCTGTGAGTTTTGCACAACTCTTTCGGTCGTTACGCAACACCTCCCACTTTGCACGGTCTCATCTCTCACCAAGCACCTCGCTTGTCTTGAACACCATCAAGTTTAGTTGCCAACGTCGAGCCGTAGCTCGAACTCAGCCATCCCAATCTTTATGCGCTACGCATTCTTCTTCGCTTGCTTGTCCTCGTGATGTCTCTCGCGCAAAGGGGTTGGCCATTCCTCTGAATGCCAAACCTGGATGCCCGCTCCTCTGAGTGACTCCTTTCCCTACACCTCACTATCCGTTTCCCCAAGCGGTTCGCGTCGGCTCCTCCACTAGGTCCCCAAGTTTGTATGGCGAGTGTTTCTGCGTATGCTTGTCCCGCTCTGATACCACACTGTCACGGGCTTAGCTGATTTTGCCTAAGCCATGCGGCACCCATGCGTGTCCGTCCTCATAGGTCAGTCTTCCCCGAGATCTCTTAGAGTCCCTTAGACTTACAAAAGAGAAACTGGCTAGAGGAAGCAATTCCAACGGGATCCACAAGCAACTGCTCAAGCAAACACTTTATAAAGCTAGATATAAATTACACCCATGGACATTACAAACTCAGAGAGGTTACACACAAAGGACATTCACCGAAGTCCTGGCGAACACCCGGCGAGCTTTCACCGCATCGTCCAAAACTTTGGCCCGATACCTAAGCTTGATCCTGGGTCTATGTCTGATCTGTAACTTATTTTCCCGTCATGGTTAAATTTACACGATGCTAGCTACGACTTAATTAATTACAATCATAATAGCCAACACATCCACTTCAAGATCTTCCGAACTCCCGACAAGCCTTTCGGCTACCCCCGGCAATCTTCTAGCGAGTCTTGGTCTTCTTCCGGCGAACTCTCTTGCGCCATCCTGGCAAACTCCCGATACCCTCGGTGAGCTCCCGACGCACTCATGGCGAGTTCCCAACCGCATCGTCTGAACCCCGGCCAATTGCATAGACTTGACTTTGGCCAAACCTTTGTCATATTCTCTCTGTCGTAATTAATCACGCATCAATAACTCTAACAACACATGTTAGATCAATAACTCATCAATTGATTTCATCATCAAAATCTGAGATTCAACAAATGCCTCCCTAATTAGTCTCTCAATCTTGATCCAATCCATAATTGCAGCTTTATGGAGTTCAAGGGAATGCAAATAAGAGGTAGAAAGGGTTTAAAAACCCTTAGAAACAGATCCTAGCCATTGATCATTATCAGTCGAACTCTAACTATCAATCATTAATGGTTGAATTTCGGTCATTCCGACCGGTACACATCCTGTATCTGACGATACGGGGTCCCTTGTTATGGACTGCCTGGTACATGGTGGTCCGCGTGCTAGTCTCCTATCAGACCAGTACATATTGACCGGTACTGGTGGATGACGAACCATGCTAGAAAATATACAATAAGTAATACAATTAGGTGTAGCTCTTTACAAATAGACACCCCATATATATGAGGCTAGTTTATCACTATCTGTGATGACCAGAATTATAGAAAGAGGCATTAGAAAACTTTGCTAGGTAGGATAGCTAGGAAGGATAGAAGGAAATTCTGTTGTTGTTAGTTTAACTAATGATAATATCTTCCACAAAGCTCAATGATGGAAAAAAAATGTTATAGCCAACCCCATATACTTGGCCATTATGGCATTTTCTTCTTGTCGTAGTTTCACACTTGATTTTCATCTATTGCTCAAGATGATCAACCCCAGCTGAACTTGAGTTGCATCCAAATCGCAGCATGATCAGACCAGCATGCATATCGGTGCACATGACTGAGCCAAATAATAAAACAAACTGTTGAAATCCATGTGGAAGAAGTTTTGACCCATCTCCTGAGTTGGAATGTTTACAATGTTTTAATATGTGCAAATTTAAAAACTTATTTCATGAAACACTGTCTTTCATAATTTAGAATCGAACAGATCTAAGGCCCCTTCGAGAGAATCTACTTATTCTTTATGGGTAGTTCTTTTGGAAATTATGTGGTCATACTGCACGACATTTAACTGTATTGTATAAGGATGGACTAACCTGCATCATCATGCATCATGAGTGCTTGTTGTGTTCAAAAACATCAGCCACCACTTCGAAGGTATGCTGTTGTGTATCTTTAATGGTCGAATAATCTTTGTGGTACTTTTCTAAGTTTGAGATTTAAACAAAGTTCACTGGCCATTTGCATATTGGGAAATCAAATAGCTTTGTGTATGCAACCAGTTCAAATATTACTGTGTTTGTAATGATATAATTTAGTACCTCTGGAGATCTTAGTTTATTTAACCTCTTGGGTGCTTCAGGTTTTCCAAAAGAGGTTGCCGCCAGAAGCAGTTGACCTTGTTTCTAGATTTCTTCAGTATTCACCAAATCTGAGGTGCACTGCTGTAAGTATACATCAGATTATGCTGGTTATATTTGTCAGATGTAGTATGGTGTCTAATATTGAACTTGTGAGTTTCTGCAGCTGGAAGCCTGCTTGCACCCTTTCTTTGATGAGCTGAGAGACCCAAATACTCGTCTCCCCAATGGTCGACCACTTCCTCCTCTCTTCAACTTTAAATCTCATGGTTAGTAGTTAACTTGTTTCCAGCTTTAGCATTAGTAAGGGGCAGAAACTTTTATCACATTCTCATTTTCTTGCAACTTCCCAGCATGGACTACATGTGACTATGTTAGGTCTAGGACCAATGTGCTTCAAATGACACAGGTGAACCAAGCACAAAAATTGCTACTACAATATAATTCGACCCTGCAAGTGGCGGAAGCTCGCAAACTGTAATGATTGTGAATACAAGCGCAGAAACTGCATTATTTGGAAGTGCTGGCCGTTTCATACGTGCCACACTGTAGATAAACTGGTACATTACATGGTTCTCTTGCTGCATGCTCTGCCAGCATGTGGAATCTAGACACCTCAACCAGTATGATGAGGTGCATGTTAGGACATTTACCTGCTGGTTGCTGACCTGGCCTGCATGCAAAGTTTGAATTGAAGTCATTATGATTCAACCTGGGAATGTGTAATTTATAGTATTCGCAATAAAGATTTGAATGAATAGGTGATTTTTTAAGCATTCCCATTCATGATGATACAAATCAAAGAAATCCTTAATCCTTGCCAAAATGTCTTTTTGCAGTTCACACATGAATTTTTTTTTCTGGCCTTGTCACATTAACCTGCTGAAAATAGGCATTGTGCTGGATGCTGAATCATATGAATTAGTTTCATTAATTAGTATTTAGCTATATAGATATTGTCTGACAGGTCATCCTCCCTTTTTCTTTCCCATCTTTTTCATGTTTTTCATATCCATGTGTTGATCTTGGCAGAGATAAGGGGAATTCCACCAGATGTTCTTGAGCGCCTAATCCCGGAGCATGCAAGGAAGCAGAGCTTGTTCATGGCCTTGCATGGTTAGCAGGCTTTGGCGCATAGCGAACATGCTCCAAATGCTTGTAGAAACTTCAAAGCAGAGCTTCTTCGATGTACCTTTTCTTTTCTTCCCCTTTTCTTATTTATCTAGCTTGGAAGGTTTGAAGCTGTGGAGATGAAAATGCTTGTAGAAACTTAAAAATCTTTTTCCATAGGAGCATATGTGTATCTTTGTAAATTTATTGGGGCTTGTGTGGTGCTCATTTCCGAGATTCTGTGTGAATTTGTTGCTATCTAAATCTGGGTTTTGCCTTTCTGGCTCCTCTTGAATTGACTTCATCAATCTGGATGTGTTTCTGAACCCAGCAATGTTTCTGCTTTGTGTGGTGTTGATGCATGGAAATATGGCATTCAAGAAGGTGAGGATCAGGTTAGGTTGCTAATTTAAGAACCTTTCACAAATTCATATGGCCTTCTAGTATATAGAGGTGTCAGTTATACGCACAGGTATAAATACTGAGGTTTGTCAGTGATATGTATCGATCCGATAGGAGATCACGATATATCAGTATATTTTTATATATCATATGCAGGTATGCTTGATACGACTTGATACATACATATGGACAAAAGATCGATATACCGATATGGATCGATAGGACGGATCATCATGGGGATTCGCCTCACTATATTTATCATCATTTTGTTTATATTGTTATATTATATAATAATATATAATTTAATAATAATAATAATGATAATATATAAATAAATAAAAATATACATGCTTAAGAATTAAATCTAATATCTATAGCCTTAAAATTTTAACGTTAATAATAAATATCTATAAATAAGATCATCTATCCTCACCCTCATCCCGTCCATCCAAAGGGCGAATGCGATGAATACAGGGGATGAAGAATGAGACTGGTGGTGATGGAGAAGCACTCCTCCCATCACTTGCATTCCCCCATCCCTAGTAATGTGTTGGGAAAGTGAAAAAGGCATCCTGAAACGGAACCAGTTCACTATGATAAATATTTTTTTAAATAAAAAAAAAATTAGACATATCTTCTATATTTTCTTTCAAATCAAGAAAAACAAAAACACAATCAAATCGAACTTGTTTTAGTAGTTTATCACAAATGATTCAAAAAAAAAAAATCATTTGAAACTCTGTTTGATTAACCAATGTGAGATCTTCTAAATCCTCATTTCTAATGGAATCCAAATTATAATCTGAATCGATTAGCCGATCCTTGATGATTCTCCCACAGGTCGATCATATGTTGGAAGAACCAACATAGACCCCCTTCGATGCCTCCTGTATTACATCAACTTATTTGGAAGATGTGCACAAAAATAATTGCAATCTCTATAATAAGCTCATAACCAATCCAAAGATAAGCTCATAACATCATAATATAATTGTTAAAAATCTTCCAGTCAAATATTACATGAATGTCTTCTCGAAGATATTATAACTTTAGGTTTTAACATCAAGTTTCTTCATCCCAACTCATGACCTCATATTTATTTTGTAATTTGACATATGTATTATTTTGTGCCGTAACAAAATCCAACCTTGCAAGCAGACGAGATAATTTTAAGAACTGGCAAGCACAATAATAGAGCAAGGGTTTATCTTCAACAATTGAAGCTAAAGAAAAGCCACTGGAAAATGTGTCAAAGAGAATTGAGATGAGATTAATTTTGATGTGAAGCCTTGCAACCTTGTGCTACTTACTCCAACACTAAATGCATATAGTGCACCTGTAAACTTTTCAACAGTTTTCTTTCTTTTTGTTGGTGTTCAAGCTTTTAGCCCCTTCAAATAAGTTTCAATCAGAGGGTACACTGTCCATAGGCAGTATCTGCAATACATATATAACCCTCTCATATCTTACTGGTCTATATAAGACATGCAGGACAAGGCCAATGGTGTGAGGAGGCCAAGTAAATTAGCTTTAATAGACTTCAAATCAAGCACCAGCAGAGTACATATGTAGACAGAAAAATTGACATCTCAAGTTGGTTTCACAACTGCAACACACAAAACAGATAGGTAGTTGCAGCAGGAAGATTGAAGATGCAACACAGAGATTGATGGGAAGGCAGTTGCAGCAGGAACGAGTGCAACAAAACAGAGTTCGTCCTCTTTAGGTTATTTCAGGAGTGAAATGGTGTAAAATATAGATTGGTCTAATTACAAAACAGCTTCAAGTCACAAAAATGGAATGGCAAATAATCACCAGAATTGGTGCAAGAACTTACAGACAGGCACAAGTTTTTTTGTGGAAAATTAACTGAACTGACTGAAAACCTGAAGCCCTAGAAAGCTTACCTTGATTTCCCGGATAGTGGCTCTGCATTTTTCAAGAAGTTAAAAGAACAAAAAGCTAAAAAACTTTAAAGAAGATGGATGGATCTTGATAACATATGACAGATCTGGGATTTTGTAGATGAAACACGGACCAATGTTTAAATTGATTTTTACAATTCTAGAGACAATGTTCAATCAAATAGTCGCATGAACATCGATAAAGGGAGGACAAAACAACTTACCAAGAGTATTTGCCCCCATTGGAGCAATGATAGATGTGAGCACATTTGAAAGTACATCAGGAGTAAAAGTGATGGTAATTTGTTTTAAACCCATGCTTTTCAAAAGTAACTAACAAGCCATTAAAAAATTTGTGTTGCTTTGCTGTGCTACGCTAATATTCCAGATAGATCAAATGAAAAAATTATACAAAATCAAAACTACTAGAAAACTATTATTCAGTGTCTGGGTTGAAAACTGAAGTTAAAGGTACACGACAAAAGCATTGAGATAATATAGAAATAAATAATGCAACTAAAATATTCAGTTGTTTGCTCATCATGCAACCAAAATATGTAATAAATACCACACCAAAAAAAGGAGGAAAATGTTTCAATTTTGGAAAGTGGATGTCATGCAAACTAGGCTTCAGGTACCTAAAGTTCAGCTAATAATTCTTTTTTTTTCACATAAGGCAGGGTCAATGTCCACTGGAATTTTTTTAAAAAGTCTGCAACTAATATGTTTACCACAAAGAGGACTTCCAAAATATATGTCTGGGGCTTTGCCAATATCGATGTGAATACAATAAGAATAAATGGTCAGATATACTATAGACCATATCTCCACATGAATTCATTTGCATGCAGGCAATGAGACAGCAGCACAGCGGTAGGATTTAGGCCCCTATCATTCTCTCAACAAAATAAAAAATGGGGCTCCGAATAAAAGATCAACTCCACTGATCATGACCTACAGTATCTAATTAACCTAATTATCAATTGTTTTTTAAAAAAAAAATCCAATTTGAAGACCTTTTGCATAACAAAAAGGATTCCAATATTACACTACTTTTACATACTAGACTTATGAAAGATGACCTTCCGTTTAGGAAAATCTCATAATTCTAAATAATCCCATCTATAAACACCTCTAAAACTAACAAATTATGAATCCTAACAGCTAAACACCTTTCCTAAGCCATACTAACATATAATGAAACTCTAAACACTGATAATACTAGAATAGAACTCTGAACACCATATCTTAACCACGAAAAATAATGATAGACACTTGAAAAGCAAATTATAAAAAATAGAACAAAACGTAGCTGGGCCTATGTACGACTTAACCTAACCTAAAAGGACTCTATTTGACTCACCTAACACCCAACTGCTACTTTCCGTGCATCATAGCTAATCTGAAATGGCAAACTGAGATGATATAGTATGTCATTTTTGTCTCTTCAGAGCCCATGTTAAAGTAGGACATGTCACCCATGCAAGACCAAAAGGAAAAACTTAGGCAGCCAGTCATAACTTTTGTTCCAAAATCACAACAATTCATTTTTAAATGGACTTATACACATTGAACTGTCTACCCTCGTGATAAATAAAAGAAGTATGTGTATTTTTGTTATAATTTTACAAAGTCATTGACTTTTGAGTCATAATAAATTTATCTCAAGTCTTCATTGCTTGCATAAGCCTAACTGGGATAATCAACTGAGCATAACAGTATTCTCAATTCAAGGGTTAGGACCATTCAAATTCATTTGGTTCTTGTACCCATATAGCATTTCCATCAAATCAACAGAGGTCTACAAATATAAAAGTAGTTCTTCCACAAGAACCAGAAGTGTCTAATTTCCTTTTTAAATTCCAAGTCTAAACTACTGCCAGGTCCTAATGTAGCAAAGTGTAATTCTAGGCTAATCAACAAATATATACCTAATATTTTCTGAGGCCAAATTAGTCTCACATCAAGAGTGGTAAGGTGGTAAGGTCAAATGGGCTCATTGTTACTAAAACAGACTTCCACGTGATTTAATACTCATTATATCCTAATTGCTAAGTCAATCGGCCTTTAAGATTACTTGTAACATTTAGTAGCAAAATAGAAGTAATACAGCTGTTGGGGGTGAGTGAAACTATATAAATGATAACCTATGGACGATGAAGATGCATACTATGGCATGAAGCCACCACTATGCCATGACCCAACCTTTTGAATGAAAGAAATTGTGACATCCTGTTAAATTCTACATCGGCAGCAGGCAGCAGGAAGGTATTTATGAAGATGTACAAGACCTCACAGGCTTATTACTTATAACATGATTTAAGCATTCAGAATCATGTGGTTCGAGAATACTTATATCCTAGTTACTGATCCTGTGGGTCTATTGGCCAGGTCATAGCATTATGCCATTTACTATGACTGTATGGCGAGTCTCTGTAGAGACATGTTTAGTCAAACCTGCAAGACAACAAATAAATTACAAAGGTATTAACCTTGTACTAGCCTAAGAAGCACAGACACGGACACAGACACAACTCAACATGGACACGGCAACACAACAATTTTAAAAATATTAGGACATGGACATGACAACGACTTAATAGAGTACTGAAGAGACTCTGATTACAATTGATATATGTTTCCTTGTGACAATCTCTAGGTTTCTTTCATTGCGATGTTGACAATCCATCTCCATGTAGAATCCAAAGCAGATGGCCCTCATGTGCGGGCCACGAGCACAGCACCGCATACGAGGGCCACAGTATGAAGCACACAGGAGCCACACGGAGCGGTGTTGTGTCCCATAAATAGGATTGAAAATAAATAAATAAAAGACGGGTGGCCACGTGTGTCAACGATGTATCATGTCTGACGTGTCGGATTTGATATGTCCACCAAAAGCAAGTGTCGGTGCATCAGAGGTACTAGCAGCCAAACAGCTGACAAATCAAAAGCCTAATTCCAATCGGCAAAAAAAAAAAATCAGAAAAAAAATATCAAACACAAAGGTGACAGATGCAGTTACACATATGAAGCTAGAGCAACTTATCAACAGGAATTAATCTCAACAAATGAAAAAAAAAACAATGATAGGTAAAATGAAGCATGTTTGAAATTATGTAGAAAAAGAACACAAGTAACTTCAGATTATAAGTCAGATGTCAGCGAACGAATAGGATGTGCAAATCACCCTTCCAATACATATAAAGTCTCACTGATGATTTAGATCTCAGGAGTCAAGACAAGAAAAGCAAAGTGCCTAAGCTAAGAAACAACTACATACACTACCTGCACTCCCAAAATTTTATGCCAGTAAGCAGAAACTTCAGTTAGGGATAAAATTAATGAGCCAAAAAAAAAATTTAAGACTCATTTTTATTGAGAATTTAGATAAATAAGCAAATACCAAATGGAGCAAGGTGAATCTCAAACTTCCACCAATTGTTCGACCTCCTGATTCCTCGGTGGTACAGGATAGTCCCGAGTGAAGCATGCATCGCAGAACATGTGGGCTTCATCAGCAAAAACTCCCCTGAGACTCTCAAGTGAAAGAAAGGCAAGTGATTCACAGCCAATTTCCTGCCTCACCCCCTCAACATCCATCCTATTGGAAATGAGCTCCTCAGAGCTTGGGGTGTCAACACCATAGTAGCAGGAGCCGACAATTGGTGGACTAGCAATCCTCATATGGACTTCCCGAGCTCCTCCAGCGGCCTTGATGAGCTGCACTATCTTGGATGACGTTGTACCTCGTACAATTGAATCATCAACAACAACAACACTCTTCCCCTCGAGGATGCCACGGACAGGTGCAAGTTTGAGCTTGACAGCAAGATTGCGCCCTTCCTTGTCTGGCTCAATGAAGGTGCGACCTACATAGTGGGACCTGATAAGACCCTGCCGGAAAGGGAGTCCAGAGGCCTCAGCAAAACCAAGCGCAGCAAAAAATCCCGAGTCTGGCACAGGGATGACGATATCGGCACTAGGGGCGGGGGACTCACGAGCCAGAGCAGCACCAAAAGAATAGCGGGACGAGTGGACAGGGTGACCAAAGACGACAGAGTTGGGGAGAGCAAAGTAAACATGTTCAAAGACGCAAGCTTTACGAGACTTACTGGGCATCAAGCAAAGAGAGGTGATGCTCATGTCGCGACTATCTACCACAACGACCTCCCCAGGGTTCACCTCACGCACAAACTCCGCATTAATGAGGTCAAGGGCGCAGGTTTCGGAAGCGAAAACAATAGCACCGGTGGGGCGGCGTCGACCCATGACAAGCGGCCGGAAGCCGTGGGGGTCGCGGACGGCGAAGAGCTTGTTGGCGGTGAGGAAGACGAGGGAGTAAGCTCCCTCGAGGGCCTCGCAGGCCTCAACTATGCGGGCCAGGAGGGGGCGGGAGGAGGAGGTGGCGATAAGGTGGAGGATCACCTCGGTATCGGAGGAGCTGTTAAAGATGGAACCTTTTGACTCGAGGGCAGAGCGAAGGTTGCGGTAGTTGACGAGGTTGCCGTTGTGGGCCACGGCAAGCTTGCCGAATCGGTAGCCAGCGACGAAAGGCTGGACGTTGGCTAGAGAGGAGGCGGCGCCAGCAGTGGAGTAACGGACGTGGCCGATGGAGGCCTCGCCCACCAGGGGGGCGAGCGTTCCAGGGTCGGAAAAGACCTCAGACACGAGGCCGAGGCCGGTAGCTGAGTGAAGGGAAGAACCGTCAGAGGAAACGATGCCGGCGCCCTCCTGGCCTCGATGCTGGAGGGCGTGGAGGGCCAGGGAGCAAAGCTGGGCGGCGTCCGGGTCGCCAATGATACCGACGACGCCGCACTCATCGCGGGGCTTGTCCTCGTCGGCGGAAAGAAAGGCATGAGAGGGGTCCACCGAGGCAGCTTGGGGGGTCAGGGGGAGCATGCAACGGCGAGATGAGGCGGCGACGGCGATGGGGTAGTTGTGGCAAAGAGAAGGGTAGGGTTTAGGGAAGAGGGCCTTTAAGAGAAATAAGCGCGAAGGTTCGGGGGGATGAACTGAAAAGGCCGGGAAGACGGAGTGGTGGCCGTCATGGCGGTACGTGAGGGCGGCAGCAGCGGAGGCGGAGGCGGCGGCTGTGGCGGCCATGACACCGAGGGAAACGAGCGAGGAAAAGGCACGACGAATGCGGGGGTGGTTTTGAAGTGCCGAAGACGAAGATATGGTCAAAAGTATAGTCCCCTTCATCAATGGCAAGAGGGTTATACTGGACCGAGACGAACCGGACGTAATCGAACCGGTTTCAATGTTCCGGCCTGATCATTGTAAAGCAGCCTTTCCCCTGGCAAAACACACACCATCCATCACTTGTTCATATTAAATAATTGATGTTATATATCTTTGTTTGAAATAAACTATTAAATACTAATCGTATATATGCGCACATTAGCATGTCAATCGAATCCATTTTAGCTGCACTGTCAGTCCTCTAGTCGTAGCTTATAGAGAGAGAGAGAGTGGCGGTGGAAGTGGGGGTGACTTTAATATTTGTGCGGGGAGTTGACTGGGGGTCAACCAATGTGGGCTTTTCGCAGCCATTCTTGATTTTTCTCGTTATTGAGTTCCATATTAAACTATATACGTACAAATTTAACCAACAACAAATATATATATATATATATAAACTCCCCTTGCAAACCTTGACATGCTGCAGATGATAAAAGAGAGTGAGAGGAGACTCTTCCGCGGCAGCCTTATTCCATGTTCCTTTGGCAGTCCACCACGAAGAAGCCAATTGCAAGCAGACAACTCCAAATCTCCATCGCCATCAACGCAAGCAAAGAGTCCAATGGGCCTCATCCCCCATTGTGGGTCCCGTAAACGTGACATGCCACCGTTGGTGAAGCCCTCGGGCCCCGCTGCGAAGGAAAAACGCGTTTCCTATATATATATATATATATATATATATATAGAACAAAATTTCATATATATATATATATATATATATATATATATATATATATATATATATATATATATAGATAGATAGAGAGAGAGTGAATCTATGGAATGCTCCAACGCAAATGCCAAGAATACCTTATCGTTGAAAAGATTCAAACACGGATACAGTGACCAAATTTTGTTGCCACTTCTAAATAATTTGTGTCTTTTCTCCACCTAACGATATTATAAATTGTCGTTTGGGAGGTAAGAGGAACAGTTACATGTATCCCTTCAATGATTTTTTTATTTTAATTTACTTATTCAAAAATCTTTTTTTATGTATACTGGTAAAATTCGTTTTATGCTATCTATTGTTCGCACAAGACACTCAAACTTTATTGGATATCAATGACAAAATAATTTAACACTTAATATTTTTTATATATCAATATTTACTTGCAACGTTGCTCTTTTTAAAATTTACCAGAGGGCTCTAATCTATTCATGCACTTAAAAGTAAAGTCATTGATATTGCATTATGATCGAGATTTTTCAAGTGTATCATATTTTTCTCATTTCAAGAAAGGGGTTCGGGAGAAAAAGGAAAACAATCGAAGGATCTGAATCAAACCTAAATGAGAACGACATGAAAATTCCTTTTCAAAATCTATAATTAAGGGTGTTTCAACTAAATACCAAAAGAATGAAAAAAGCACTCATAATTCATATTTCTAGAAAAAATTGCTTATGAAATAGTTCAAGAAAAAGCCAATTTCCTTCTTACAAATGAACCTTGACGACTGGTTTTGAACGTCATAATACCTACTTTATTCTCTTTGTCGCATTTACATTTGTGTTTATTGCATAATAATATAATAATATATATGATTTTCAAGTTTTTTTCCATATGTTAGGTTACCAAATTATTTGCATTATTTATTTGATAATATGTTTATCTCATCATCACTTAAGGCTAAAGGTACAAATTATCTTACTAAAAATATATTTTATTTATTTATTTATTTATTTTTGTCTATCAACTATCTTTTTACATCGAGATCTACTCAAAATCTTAATGATTCTTTTTTTCGATCGTTCCAAACCCTTTTTTCAAATCTCATATGGCATACTTGCCTATAAATTATTTGAAGATCATCCCCTCTTAGAGATGTTACTCAATTGGATCTACTTTTTTATTTTTCAAATTTCTCTCTATGAGATCCTTCTAGTCAAATGCAGTGTCACTTTTATCTCAAACTATTGGATCTTTACAATTTTTTTTATGGTTTCTCATTCAACTTTTTTTTTTTTTGTTTCAATCTTATATACATACAACCCCTATAATTCACTATAGCTTTCTCTTTTAATAACTCCACCTACTAACTTTGCGGTGGCCCTCCTTTTTATTATCATTTCTTTTAATACATCGGTTAACTCACATATGCCATGAACGTTCGTCACTCAATCGTAACTCTTCGTTTAGGAAACTATTCATTGTCTTTGTTTGCTTATACAGATGTTTGACATCATATTTTGCCTTGATTTTATGTGAATTTACCTCAGAAATGCGAACATAAATAGTCCGTAAGGCTGCAGAATAATTGCTCATTGCGTAGAGCCAAAACAGGCCAAAGCAGCCTAGTTTTGGATCGTTTTCGCATGTTGCAATGACCTAGCCGAGCGGTGCAAAATATTAGTCATCTCAGCCCTCTAGAACCCCTTGGGTGATATAGGGCTGGATGAAGCTTCGGGATAGTATTGGGTGTGAGCATTCATCGACTGTTAAACTCAACTTGCGTCTGATACCTTGGGAATCGTTGTTTGCGGACTTGCGACCGTTATTATAGCCCTCTAAAGTCCTATTTCGCTCTCTTTCTCTCCTTTCTATCTATATTAAACATAAGGTGTTCGACGAATTACTTGTAAAAAATCCCCTCTTTGCGAGACATCGGGACTTGTCCGTCGCTCATCTTTAAAACATATAAACTTCTCTTTTTGCAGGTCCTTCAGGACCCGCATGAGGTTACAAGTGGGCTGACCCTTTGCGGGCAAATAGAGCGATCACGCTCCTGCCATCAATGCTAATAACTCTATCTGTCATCATGCCCTCGCAAGATCGCGCTCCTGCCAAGGATGCCGATCTTGGATTGATGAAGTGAAAATAACTTGCTGGAGAGTGGCTTTGTAAGGGAGTCCGCCAGTTGATCTGCTGTGTGAATATGAGAGACATGTAGTTAATGATTCATCATTTGATCCTGTACAAAATGGAAGTCAATTGCTATATGTGTAATACAAAAGTAAAACACTGGATTGGCACATAAATAGGTAGCCCCAACATTATCACAGTATATTGTAAGAGTAGTAAAGGAGCGAATGTCAAGCTCTTTGAGCAGATTCATTACCCAGTTAAGTTCAGCAGCTGCAGTTGCAATTGGGCGATACTCAGCTTCAATAGATGACCGAGCAACTATCTTTTGTTTCTTGGAACTCCAACCGATTGGATTGGCTCCGAGAAATATAATATACCAAGATGTTGATGTTTTATCTTCAAAGTTCCCAGCCCAATCAACATCAGCATAAGCATGAAGTAGAAATGAAGAGTTTTTGTAGAGAACGATGTCATAGTCAAGAGTACCTTTAAGATATCGTAATACTCGTTTGACAGCTGACCAATATGTGACTGATGGTCTATGCATGAATTATGACAGCTTAGTAATTGCAAATGAGATATCTGGGCGAGTGAGGGCTAAATATTGTAATGAGCCAATCACTTATCGATGTTGTATATAATCTGTAGTAGAACTGTCATCATTTAACCAAAGCGATTCACCAGTGGAGAGAGGAGTCAAAACATCATTTGCATCCTTTATGTTTGTCTTTACTAATAAGTCCCGAGTATACTTTCGTTGAGAGAGGAAGAGTCCCGAAGATATGTTGCTTCCACACCCAAAAAATAATTCAAGGGACCGAGATCTCTGAGGGAAAATCTGGCGACCAATTGGTTAATGAACATTGTGACCTTCATAGAATTACTCCATGTCATAATAATATCATCAACATATACCAAAAGATATATTATGTTGCCAGGTTATTGATGGAGAAATAAATAGGTATCAGACTTAGAGTTAGAGAAGCCAACGAACATAAAAAATGAGCCAAGTTCGTTGTACCAGGTTTTTGGAGCTTGTCGAAGACCATAAATAGCCTTGTGGAGTTTGCAGACATGTTTTAGATACTGAGGATGAAGAAAACCAAGAGGTTGCTTCATAAAGACCTCATCAGTTAACTCGGAAAACCCACTTACACCCGATGATATTTTATGCGGGATGAAACGAAATAAGTGTCTAGATAGAGTTATGAAGTAGGGCGTCATATTCATCAGACATAGCTTGACGTTAATGAGGGGACTTTTGGGCTTGAGTGACTGTGATAGGTTCACAGGTCTCAACAGAGGGAGTCACAACCGTATTGAGATCGAGAACCAGACATGGCTTGAAAATGCCATTTTTAGAGTGTGTTGTCATTGGATGTCCAAGTGGTTTAGGAGATAATGGTAAAATGAGTGTGGGTGAAGTAGTAGAATAGGGTGAGTTGGACTGTGGAATAGTAGTGATAGTAGGCTAATGCGAGGGAAATGCTAATTGTTGAGTGTCTAACAATTGGATGTTTGTGGTAACAAAAGAGGGAGAATGAAAAGAGGGAGTGAGATGTTGTATTGGAGAGGTGCTCCACTCATGAGTTGGAGTGGGTGATTCGTGTGGAGGTTCATTGGATAATGACATGTGTCACTGATGCATATTCACCGGAGTGGTTGATACAATAGTAGATTTGTGTTGGTGAAATGGAAAGGAAGACTCCACAAAGACAACATGATGAAACACAAAGACCTTGTGAGTTGAAGGATCATAGCATCGGTAAGTATTATGTTCAAGAGAGTAACCAACGAGGGTATAAGACTTTAACCGTGGGGCTAGTTTAATTGATGTGTAAGGACGTAGCCAAGGATAGCAGACATAACCAAAAACCTTAAGTTTTTGAAGATTTGGGGATCGATGAAATAACTTTTCAAATGGTGATTGATTATGGAGGACAGGAGTAGATTGCGATTTATCAGATAGACGACAATCTGAAAAGCTGCAGACTAGAAGGTAGTTGGCATGGAAGCATGATGAAGAAATGTGAGACCAGTTTCAACTATATGTCGATATTTACGTTCGGCAAAGCCAACTAGCTAAGGAGTGTATGGAGAAGATTTGAAATACTGAATACCACAGGCTAACAAGTGTGATGTTAGTGTTTGGTATTCACCCCCATCGTTAGAATAAATTATTTTGATAGATGACTGAAAGATATTTTCTACTATTTTTTTAAAAGTAAGGAAGATTGTGGAGACCTCAAACTTATGTTGAAGAGGATAAAACCAAGTATATTTGGTAAAATAATCAGTAAAGATAACATAAAATCTGTATTTATCAAAAGAAATAATTGGTGCAGGACCCCAAACATCAATATATAGAACTTCAAATGGATGTGTGCAAGAAATAGAAGAATGAGCAAATGGCAGTCGATGACTTTTATGACTAAGACATGCATTACAATGAGTAACAATATGACTAGCTTTAAACGATAGAAGAGCATAACATGATAGAAACGTTTGTAGAGTAGAAGAAGAAGGGTGACCGAGATGATGATGTCATATACCCGTGGAAGCAACAATAAAAGAATAGGCAGTAGGCTAAGAGGTGGATAACCACTGGTAGATGTTATATTTACTCTGGCTTTGAACTAACGATGCCCCCGTATCAGATCCTTGACAAGAAAGTAGTCAGAAAAAAAATCAATAGAGGTATTATTTTGTTTACAGAATTGAGAGACAGAGATGAGATTTCGTTTGATATGAGAAGCGCATAACACATCACCGAGTATAAAGTTAAGATAATAATAATTAAGCATTATGGAACCAGTATGAGTAATAGAAAGTCGCTTACCATCACCAATGATGATGTCATCAGTACCACCATAGCTATTAGAAAAGGACAAGTTCTAGAGATCCGAGGTGAAGTGATGAGAGGCGCCAGAGTCCATAACCCAGGAGTGTTAATCAGAAGGTGGAGTAGCATTGAGGTGTGCCTAGGGCATGGTAGCCAGAGGTCGAGGACGAGATCGACAGACCTTGGCGGAGTGACCATCCTTATCACACAGCTAGCAGACTATTCGATATTGAAGCATAGGAGCAGGACACCAAAGCTGTTAATAATTGTTGTTACTACCTTGAGGTATGAGAGCAGGATGCCAGGGCTGACGGTGAAGGATGCTGCTACCGCCCGGCATGGGAGCAGGATACCAAAATGGTTGGGTACCATAGTTGCCACTTGGATTGTGATAAGACAGTGCTTGCTCTGGACCCTTGTTGGCAGACTTATAGTACTGATTGCTTTTCCGTTTGAATTTTTGACTTACTTGGGTAGTAATAGGTTGTGTTGTTGCCCTATCTTCGTGCTTTAGATAACTCTCGTAGTCAGTCAACTTATCGTACATCTCTTCAAATGATAGTGGGGAGTCACGTGCCTAGATTGTTGCTGCTAATTCTTTGTACTCAGTCCCAAGACCATTGAGGGTGTGGACGATAATTTCATCATCACTGAGATAATGGCCTATTAAGACTAAGTCATCGATGATTACCTTGATAGTTTGGAGGTAATCAGCGATAGTACTTCCTTCTTGTTTTGTGTTCATAAGTCTGGAGAGAAGGCCGAGCATGCGAGTGCGCGAGCGATTTGCTAAGGTAGTTTGTAGCTTGCACCAAGCTTCGGCAGTAGTAGCATATAAAGATATAAGTGGTGCTATGGAACCAGCAATTGAGGCTTGAATCGCTTAAAGAATAAGACGGTCCTGTGGTAGCCACAGTTTATGTTTTGGATTCGGTGCTTGACTTATTGTTCCCGGGATATCAATCATTGCTGGTGGATAACTGAAGGATCCATCAACATATCCTAACAAATCATATCCAAAGAGGAGATTAGTGAACTGAGTGTGCCATGAAGCATAGTTCCCTCTGGATAATTTGAAGGGGATGATGACGACAACATTGATGGAAATCGGTCCCGTACTCTAAGAGGTACTAGTGCTTCATGTAATAACACTGACAAAAATGGGAGAATGAAGACATTGTAGAGGAAAGGAATATCGATTACTTTTGGATCGGACTGCGTGGATGGTTGGATTATTGAACTGATCACTATAGTAGAAAGTAGGAATAGCTTTTAATGTGTTTAGGACCCAGGAAGCATGTTCTCTTCTTCTTCTTTTTTTTATTTTTTATTTTTTGTTTTCTTTTATTTTTTATTTTTTTTTGGCTGGTTCTGCCGACTTGTGTCTCACTGCAGCAACAGTGCTGATGGGTTCCATTGTGCAGTTGTCACAAGAGACTTCCTGTAGAAGGAGCCTTTGAAAGGGAAGAACCGACGGCTGAAGGGATCGGACAATGTGGCTTGCTCGCGGCGGCAGGAGCAAGTTCGATAGCGGTAGGCGGCAACAAGCGACCGCTCGGCAGCGGCCGAGGAGGGTTTATTGTGGCTGAAGATTTACTAGAGGAATGCGTCTCTAGCTTCCACAGATATAGTTGGAGAGGATGGTGGCGTGATGGAGAAAAGGTAGCGGTAAGCAGCGGATGAAGTGCTCGCTGTGAGAAGTTGTCCGGTGGTTCCGTCGATAGAGGAGACGGAAGTGCCATGACTGCAGATGGGTAGGAGTCGATTGTAGCTTATGCACGTAGCCGGAAATGGTGAAAACTTGCGATCATTTGACAGCGAGAAGATTACTTGTTCTAGAAAAGCAACTCTGATACCATGATAGAAGTGAGAGGAAGAGTTGAATGAAATAAAATGTGCATTCTTTTATTCACTAACTCATATCTATTTATACAAAAGAAGAGAAGGATAAAGGGGTTAGACGTTAAGGATTTTCCTCAACAATCTAACTATTCTGATACTAATTATTATAATAATACTAATAAATCTATCTTTCATCAATAACCAAGTTCATACTAAAAGCAAAATATCTTCTACCGAGAAGCAAGTTTTGGCCTTGAAAATAAAAGATGAAAGAATAACTTGTTACTGAGTGAGTTTATAAAAGAAGCCGATGAACTCATGCAAGCGCAAGGGAAAGCCACCAACTCGCTTAACTCATACTTCTAGAAGTAAAAAAAGATTGCATTCATTGGTAGATCATGAATTGAATTAAACTCTCCTTACTATATAAGCATGAGAACAATCGTTGTCTTTGACGACACTTTTATCTCACATTGATCGACAATGGCGTTATAATTATCCTACTTAAAATTACCAAGAAAATATGATGAAGAAGTGTTAAACCATAGAAGCCTCTTCTTCCATGAGCTATTTCTTAGAAAGAAGATGGAAGTCAATGTCAAATCATCTATCATAATGATAATGATATTGCTTGTAGAAATAGATGTCAAGATAGGAGATCAGAAAAGAATTTGATCTCGACAACATCCATTTAAAAGAGATCCGATGAGAAAAAGACTAGAGAGAAATGGTGAGGAGATTTTGAACCTATAAGTGAGTACTACAACCCTTACCATAAGGTCGATAGATCATGCATCAAGTCATTCTTTTTGACCTGTTTATAGTCAAAGCCTTAAGCTAAGATCACATCATTTGAAAGATTCTTAACCTATCTGATGGGGCAGTAACGATAAATCCAACTTATCGAAGAACATAGCATTCTCATCTTGGTCATGTCATGATTCAGTCACATCGAGCCTACATACTTCGTCCGACCTGATCTCGGGGTATCCTTTGATGGCCCTGCGGTCGACCAACTGTCCCCTCTGTTAATGGGCGATGCAGTAGAGCCGACGTGCCAGACCAGCTCCCCTGATCCACGGCGGTTGGCGACAAGCGACATGTTAGGACAGACGTAGTAGCCGATGAACAATACCCCCTGACCCTTGGCGATGTCGGTAGACGCATAGTCAACCAATAACGACTGACCCACGGCGGTTACGGCGACGGCCAAGGCAAACGCAGAGTCGACGATGTACAACGCCCGACGAGGTTGGTGACTTGTCAGGTCCTATAACGACGACATGGCCCACGTACGACCAACTCATTTATGCAGGTATAGATGCTCACTCACCACATCTGCAATAGGGATCCTCGAGATCTTTCAGTCCAGCCGACCCCTGACTTGATCATCGGAGGGACTCAGTCGAGCCCAAACTACTCGGCTCGGGTCTTTTGCAAGACTTTCCACCAATTGATCAAGAAAGCCACCCGAAGGAAGGAGTAGAGTCGCTACGTCCCTAGGCCTATGGAGGTGATCTAGCGCACATGGGAACCCTTACCGGGGTGACTTGTCATCCCACGTTGCGGGATTATAAAGCCACTTAATGGTGGTTCACATACCCGAGGCAGAGAGAGAACACCACCCAAAGAACCTACCATATTAATAAATACGGGACCACGTCAGCCCTAAACAACCATGACCATTTGCCGCCAAAACCACTGGCGCAACATGCAACGGGCCAAATTGCGGATCTACGTGCACACGCCAGGTGTGGCCGAAACACGTGCATGTTGTCACGTGTGACACATCGACAGATGTTCTCGATGCATACCCTTAAGCATCATCAGTGTAGTCGTGCCCGAGACATGCCTCTCGGCCATCATCAGTTCAGTCGTGCCCAAGACGTACCTCTTGGCCATCGTTAATTCAATTGTGCCCGAGTCATGCCTCTTGGCTATCGTCAATTTAGTCGTGCCCGAGACGTGCCTCTCGGCCATCATCAGTTCAGTCATACCCGAGATGTACCTCTCAGCCATCATCAATTTAGTCGTGCCATCGTCAATTCAGTCGTGCACGAGACGTACCTCTCAACTATCACCAGTTTAGTCATGCCCGAGACGTACCTCTCGGCCATCGTCAATTCAGTCGTGCCTGAGACATACCTCTTGGCTATCGTCAATTCAGTCATACCCGAGACGTGCCTCTCGGCTATCATCAGTTCAGTCGTGCACGAGACATACCTCTCAGGCATCATCAATTCAGTCGTGCCTGAGATGTACCTCTCGATCATCGTCAATTCAGTCGTGCCCGAGATGTGCCTTTCAGCTATCGTCAATTTAGTCGTGCCCGAGACGTGCCCCCTAGCATCTTCAGTTCAATTGTGCCCGAGGCATGTCTCTTAGCCATCATCAGTTCAGTCGTGCTCGAGATGTACCTCTCGGCCATCGTCAATTCAGTCATGCCCGAGACGTACCCCTCAGTCATCTTCAGTTCAATTGTGCCCGAGATGCACCCCTCGACCATCATCAGTCTAGTCGTGCCCAAGACATACCTCTCGGCCGTCATAAGTTCGATCGTGCCCAACGGACACCCCTTAGCCATTATTGATCCAGTTGTGTTTGAGACGCATCCTTCAGTCACCATTAGCTGGAACATGCCCTATCAATGCCCCTCGACTGTGGCCAGGTGCCACAAGTCCGCGACGCCCGAGCCGAATGACCTCCTTGCAACACACCCCAGAAGATCAAAAGCTTCGTGGCAATCTTTTTCATCGCAATCCAAACCCCAACACAACTCTTGAGAATGATGGGGTTAGTAACGGTTAGTCCAACGTGGCGAAGAACATAGCATCCCCATCTCAGCCATGTCACGACTCAGCTACGTCGAGCCTGCGTCCTCTGCCTGACCTGACCTCAGGGTATCCTCTGACGGCCCCATGGTCGACCAACTATCCCCCTTGTTAACCGGCGGCGCAACAGAGCCAACGTGCCAAACCAGCCCCCCTGACCCTCGACAGTTGGCTACAAGTGATTTGTCGGGCAGACAACCAACAGCCGACCAACGAACAGTACCCCTCGACCCATGGAAGCTGGCAATAGGCGACATGTTAGGGTAGATGCAACAGTCGACCGACGAACAATACCCCCTGACCCCTGACAGCTGGCAGCGGATGGCGGGCCAGGGCAGACACAGTAGCCGACCAGTGTACAACACCCTCGATGATAAGCAGTTGGTGACTTGTCAGGTACTATAGCGACGACGTGGCCCACGTACGACCAACTCGTCTACGAAAACATAAATGTTCACTCACCACATCTGCAATAGGGATCCCCGAGATCTTTCAGTCCAACCAACCCCTGACTTGATCGTCGAAGGGACTCACCCAAGCCCAAATTGCTCGGCTCGGGTCTTTTGCATGACTTTCCACCAATTGATCAAGGAAGTGACCCGAAGGAAGGAGTAGAGCCGCCACGTCCCCGGGCCTACGGAGGTGATCTAGCGCACACGGGAACCTTTATCGGGATGACCTGTCATCCCACGTTGCGGACCACCCCAACACTATCCTAATACGGACTCTCTTCACTGTCATAATTAATCATTCCTGTTCTTAACTATGATGAAAAAGAAAAAAAAAATAGTGAAACCTCTATACTTTCATTTGATGACTGTATCCTTATTTATCATTTGTATTAGAAGACTAAAAGGAAATTTTGATTTAGGCCATCCTCTTCAAGATTTTCTGTATAAAACAAAATTTATTATATTTAGTTTTTGTAGAAGGAGAAGAAAGAAAGGAAGAGAGAAATATTTGATTAATATGAGAGGATAAAATTGGTCTCATAATAATTTATCAAACAGAGGCTATCATCCCATACAAATAAATTAATGAGGGTTTTTTTTTACAATAAATCTGAAAACTATTTGGATAGGGTGTCATTGTAAAGCATTCATTCTAGGGGCGTCTGGGGGGCATCGGGAACAGGGTAGATAGGTACACTCCAATGCTCGACCGAGCCCGTTGCTCCACCGCTCTCCCTGTCGATCCCTCGCCCCCCTCATGGAATCCGCTGTCACTGCACCTCTCCTCGTCTCCTCGTCCAGATTTCTCGGGTGATCTTTCACCCATCCTTTTCTCCCGCTTGGAGCTCCATTGTCCCGGTTTTTCTCCCTTGATTTTGAGAAATATCCCTTCTTTCTGTGAAATATTTGATTTTGGCGGCCCTCTGGTAGTCGTTGACTCGTGTGCATTTCTTTCAGAGTCCCTGGACTTGGATAAGTTCTGGGCAGTTGCAGCGTTAGGAGAGAATAGAAGGACACAAATTTGGGTTTTTGGAAGCGGTTAGGGTTGCGTATTGCTGTGAGTTTATGGGTTTGGGTTTGTTGAAGTATGAGGCTTTGCCAAAGGCTGCCTTATTCGCTTTTCTTCTTCTTTGTCTGCTGGTTGGGTCGGCGGGTGGCAATGTGGTGCTGATCGGCAGAAATGTATCACTGATGTTCCCGGATGTCGAGGCCAATTTTGGTGAGTGCTTCATCTTTTTGAAACTAAATGTCATTCTATATGTTTATACTTTGGCTTGTCTTAGTATTTTATTAGCTATGTATTCTTCCATATTCCACAAATTCGCTATACGGTACCTTGCCTCATGTTAATTGTCATTGCTTCCTAAAACATTGTGGTTTAAACACTTTAAGCTGGATGACCTCTTATTGGCATGTACACATTTGATATTAGCCTATATAGGTTTGTGATTTAATTGGTTTTTCATGTCAATTCTGTCATTTTTGTCAGTTAAAGGTATCTTCGTTCACCAGGGTTTTCAATACCATGGGGAGGATTGAGGAATCACAACAACATCCACCGTGCATTTCTTTGTTTCTTTTTCTCATGTGTAGTTGCCACTAAGTTGTTTTTCTTTGTATGTTCAGCTCCATCAGTAAAAAGATCTGGTGAGAATGGGGTATTATATGTTGCAGAACCACTTGATGCATGTGCTCCATTAACAAATGAAGTTGCTCAAGGTTTAGATTCTCGATTTGCATTGATTATAAGAGGAGGATGTACATTTGATGTTAAAGTCAGAAGTGCACAAAATGCTGGCTTCAAAGCTGCAATTGTATATGACAACGAAGATAGAGGTTCCCTGATTTCAAGTAAGTTTCCTTAATTTTGTTTGTCATAACTTTCATTCTTACTAAGCAATAGTCGCTCTATGTTCTATCTACAAAGTTGAGCATTTTATAATTCTCAAAATCCATCAAAATCTTGATCAAATCTAATATTGCAAGAATGCTCCATAAAGAATTTTGCAAGCCTTTTGTGATCTTGACACACCTGACAAGTCATTTTCCCAAATAGTTGGCCTCAAACATATTGGTTTCACGGAATTATGAGTTTGTAGAAATTTGGATGGATTTTTTTAGAAAAGAACAACTCGAAAGCAATAAAGGTGTTTCCATGCAACTGATTTCTAACTGACCAAAGCATAAAAAACATTTTACAACTTAGGAATAGGCACAAACAAATACAATCGTACTATCGTGCAACTTCTAATAGTATTCATCAAGTTAACTTAACTAGTACACTTCCACCAGAGGAAAGAAGTTGTGAGTTGGCAAAACTTAAGGTTTTGTACTTTAGCACGAATCAGCATTAATCTAGTGAAAGTTACTATCTGTCCTCTAAAGTCTTACTTGATGTGCATAAGATGGTTTTATTTGACTTCCATTTTCCTTTTCCTTCCATCTGTCCCAAATTGTGGCAGCTGCTTGTGCTGTGCTGTGTTCTGATTTCTGTTTGTGAAGGTGCTGATGGATAAGACTAGCTTTGCATTTAGTCCAGATGA
Organism: Ensete glaucum; assembly: GCA_021527575.1. Classification (NCBI taxonomy): domain Eukaryota; kingdom Viridiplantae; phylum Streptophyta; class Magnoliopsida; order Zingiberales; family Musaceae; genus Ensete; species Ensete glaucum. The sequence goes on from CM038553.1 coordinate 53,464,393, forward strand.
TATCCGGACACTGCTTCTTCCATGCTTCTCCCATGGAGGCAGTAATGGAAATCTGGTTTTCAGATATTGTTGTCAAATTCTTGTAGTCCTTTGATATCTATTGATCCATCATTCTATGAACATATTGTAGTGGCAGGAAATTCAACTGGCATCCATATCCATGCTGTGTTTGTTTCTAAGGCCTCTGGCGAGATCCTAAAGAAATATTCTGGTCGGACCGATTTGGAGTTGTGGATTATACACACCTTCAAGAATTCAATATGGTCAATTATGGCCATCTCCTTCATATCACTACTTGTCATGTCTGCTGTGCTTGCTATGTGTTTCTGCACCCGCAGACACCATATCAGGCATGAACGGCCTAGAGTTTCTAACGTTCGAGAGTTCCGTGGAATGAGCAGTCAACTGGTTCAAGCAATGCCAAGTCTCATATTCACCTCAGTTGTGGATGATAATTGCACTTCAACAACTTGTGCTATTTGCCTAGAAGACTACAATGTTGGGGAGAAGCTTAGGCTATTGCCATGTCGTCATAGTGAGTATCTTGGTTATGACTATATCGCCATTTAATATTTTTTCCTTTTCAATTATGTGAAGCAAAAGGCCTTTTGTTTTATAAATCTACCCCACGTAATGAAGTTATTTTCTTTTGTGTTCGACTTGGTTATCTGGACTTCGTGTGTGCATATTTGTATGTTAATTCTTTCTTGCTCTATTACTTGCAATATTGTTAATCTTGGCATACCAAGACTTTACAATTTTCATATCACCCTTATGCAATCCAAAATATTAATATGTTGATCAGTTTTGAGATCAGAAATTTGCAGAATGTAATTGTGAATTTTAGTCATCAATTTCAGTGGAAGTATAGTGAGCTTCATATACCATCTACCCCTCAGGAATCAGTTGGGAATCTGATATTTCATTCAAAATCACTTTTTAATGTCTGCTTCCCTTTTCAAACAGAATTTATAAAATAGTTGATATTTTTCTTCATCACCTTCTTTACCATTTACAAAATATCAGCATCTAAAAGCATGGATACTTAAAAATGTTTGTTGTATTTCTATTGAACTCAACAGTAGAATACTTTCTTATATATGTTGAGTACTTAAAGTTATATTTGACACTTGCACCACTAACATCTAGCGTTAACACATTGCATATATGCTGGATGTTTATATTATCTATATAAGAGACATGCAAAAGCATAGGCTGGAAATCTTATATCTTGAGATTGTACATGCAATATATTTTCAAATTGTATTACATTTGGCACTCAGATAATGATATTTAAACTTCTTGTTGTGGTTCATACTATCTAACGTCAGACAATTGTACTTAATTTTTCTTGAAAAAATTTCAGTTGTTTACTGATACATTATTTTGGTGAGAACTAATTTGGTAATAAAATGAGTCGAAAGATCCACATTGGTGGTTTAAAAGCATATATTTTTCCCTTCCCAAGTGAAAAGCCCCTTTAATGGGGTGACCAATGGACTAAAGTGGCAATAAATCATCAAGAATGTCATTGATGTTGTTTGTAGGAACCTTTGGCCTATAAATTTAATGTTGTTTTCATTTTTTTTTATTAAGGTTTAACTGTCCCATGGTTGGAGTCACTAGATCATCAATGACTTAATCTGAAACCACCACCTAACCAGCAGATATAATTCATTACTGTTTCTATAATATGTTTAACCATTTCTTTTTCTGGTGCAATATAATATGTATATTTAATTTACTATGCGATCTAATATTCCTTGTTAAATCATTGACAGAGTTCCATGCATTTTGTGTCGATTTCTGGCTCACTACTTGGAGGTCTTTTTGCCCTGTTTGCAAGCAAGATGCTAGAGCAGGAAGAGCTAGTATTCCAGCTTCTGAGTACACTCCTTTACTGTCTTCTGGTGCAGCAACTCCATCTTCCATTGCAGGACAATCATCATTTCGCTCATCCATGGCATCGTCCCCAGCCATCCAAATATCTTCAATGCCTCAGCGGTCACAGTCAAATTGCCAGCCACATTCATTCTCTAGTGCTTGTTCCCCAGCTACTCAAATGGCTACAATGACCCCCCATTCACAATCAAGTTCGTTCTCTAGTGCATGTATCGCTAACCCACAAAGCTCTTATGGTCACTCACCAGCATTTAGAATTGGTAGAAGTTCTTTGGACCTTAGAAATGCATCATCTCATAGACCTCAAAGTTATCTTCTATTGTCTCATTCCTTGGAATTTCCCAGGTCATCATCTATCAATTCAGGACTTGCATCCTCTTATATTCTTGGTTCAAGTCATGTGTCTCCGAGCAACTTTGCTGCATCTTCCAGTCGACAGTCATACTTGAGACATTGCACTGAATCAGGTGTGAGCCTATCTGAGTTGGCCTCTGCTCAATCTCCACCAGGATGTTGATTTATATCAATTTTCTGCAATGAGGTCTTGAACTATGTACAGCTGCAGGTTTTCTGCACGTTATCAATTCTTTGTTGTATGAGTTGTCAGATCCTAGATGGCAGCATGAGTTGCAGTAACAATTTGATTCACTGTTCTACAATGATGTTGTGGTTCCCGTGCTCAACATGATTATTCAGGTTTTATGGTTTCGATCTAATTGTGTTTGTCTGTCATCAATGTGTGATGGGATCACAAGACACTGATTTGCTTTGACGCGTAGAAGTGTTGGTCATTGATTGTTTGAGGACAAAACATACACTACTTGAGACAAGGGTTCTGTAATCTGTGGATGAGTTAGCCTCCTCTATGATCTGTGGCTACAGACTTGCAGCCCAAGGGTGTCAAATGAATGTTGGATGTAGTGTTCCTTGTAGTTTATTACCCATGATACGCTTGTTGAGCGGATTTGCAGGTATATAAAAAAATTGATTTTTTTGCTCATTATGCTGACCTATGTGACAAATATGTTGTGAACCCTATGTAGTTCTACTATCTACTGTTGGTGAAGCTAAATCTTATCTGTTAGTCACTGTTCTACTCTAATGTTTTTGTTGCTGTTGCACACGGACTCCAAATAAATCCATCTACAAGGCAAATATTTTGTTGCTCGGTTAGCGGCTGTTCATTCACTTAAATCATAAATTTTGTCACAAAAACACACTGCATTCTGGCATAAATTTGGATGCTATTAGGTTGGATTGTTTACTTTTTCTCACTTTTTCTTTTTGTATCTCATAGATCATATTTTCATCCAGAATACAAGCTGTTCACTGTCGCTTGACATGGCCGTCAGATTGCAAGTCACAACCTCAGTCTACAACAAACTGAGCCACACAAGTGCAAGCTAAGCTCCAGACTCAGTCGACTAAAAGCTTCAACACAAGAAGGTTAGGATGCTTCTTTAATTGCTCGTGCTCTTCTTGTTCCTTTTTCTGGGCCTCTGTAAAAGCAGAGATGCTTTATCTGATCTTTTTGTTCTTACTGCATAAAGGTCTTCATTCTTTCAAGGAGGTCAGGGAGCACTCTTTTTGTAAAGAATGTGACACGCTTCCATAAACAAATCCGTCTCTTTTCCTCCTAAGAAACTGAGGTAAATAAGCGAAGAAAGCAAAGCTAGAGGTTACCTTGTCAACCAGAAGCCTACCTTCTGAATTATGTAGAGGACTGATTCTGTAACAGCCTTAATGTTGAGTAATCTTGTGAAATATACAGAATAGATGAACTAAAATTGTTCTTGTGGAATGTGTATAACAGGATTCCTTCTCAACCAAGGATCTTCTCGTGAAACCTGTGTGCTAAGTGTTTCAATTCTGTGTACTTGGGGAATGGTCCTTTTGACAGGCTAAATGATGGTAATCTTGTGGAGCTTGGCCTTTGCTGATTCAAGTTGTTTGAGATCAGTGGGTTGTCACTTTTAACATGATAAGATGTTGGGGACTATGATATCTCCTGCTGCTTCAAGCTGTCATGGGGTCATTTCATCATAGGTTCTGAATCTTAATCAATTCTGTTTTCCTTCTCTCTCCACTTCTTTTCTTTTTCCTTGAGACAGTCAAGTGGATAAAAGTCACAGTGCAGAGTCACTGGAGATCCAATAAAAATGGCATAATTATGAATATAAACAGGCATATCTTGTTCTTCTCCATGCAACTGCCAGTTTGATGATTAAGTAGGATTGATGTTGTTGCTGCTCTTTTTATGTTCTTAGTACTTCCTTCACATGAAATTAAATTATAGCCTGAAGTATCAAACACAGATAGCATGCTAAATCTAATTTAAAACAGTATATCTATATATATATATATATATATATATAGAGAGAGAGAGAGAGAGAGAGAGAGAGAGAGAGAGAGAGAGAGAGAGAGAAAGGAGGAAGAAGATTTGAATATTGATGAGACAAATAATTATTAGACTTCTACAAGGGAATTAGATAGGATCAACTCAGGAAATAAAATATTGATAATATTTGCTACCAAGTATGTCAAATGTGTCTTCTCCCTCAAGTGAGACAGTGGGTTAAGCAGACCATCAAAATTTCAAAGAATTATGAAGTGAGGAAATGTTGGAGGAATTCCACTTCATGTCCTTAACTATGCTTTTGTAACACACCCTAAATTGAACTTATAATGGAGATTCTATTCTTCGTACCAAGTACAAGTATACTATGGATAGAGTGAGTTGGATGAGATCAATTGAGTTGTGTATGGCTCAAATATGTAATGCAAATTATGTGAGATGATTGTTGTGATTAGTCATTGGTGAAATCCACCATTGTAATGGGGGTAAAATAGTCATTTTAACGTGCACAGGTGCCACCCCTAATCATGTCGACGCAATGATGAGATGGTTATCACTTTTTGTGAAAAGCCTAAATTTACATGAAAGTCCAAACCTATATGTAAATTCTAACATTCGTCGCCAATTGGATGAAGCATTATTAGGGCTTGATACAGAGATCAAATTAAAATATATAAAGATTAGTGGGAGGATTTAAAACTCATGATTTACTCTAAAAACATGATAAAATCATCAGCACGACTAAATCACGAATAAATTATCAGCATTACTACTACATGGTAAAACTAAGCTAATATATTTTTTAAATATATTTTTTAAAAAAATATAAAGAAAAAAATCTCATAAAAGTTCAAAACCCTAATATAGAAAATTATTACTTTATAAATTAATGTAGATATATTGGTTATTTATCTGGTATGATTATATTTGGACTTATTTGACTATGTTTATATATGGACATATTTATATTTAGATATCCTTATCATCTATTAACTTCACAAATATTATTATTATTTATAAATTTTGATGTTAGTAAATTGTTTTGATAAATTGCCATCAAACGTTGCCTTCGTCGCTTTACCCTCGCCGCTCCTACCCTCGAAGCCAAACAACCACCCCCCCGGCTCTCTTCGTTACTACGACGGCGCAGGCTTTTGATTCCTATCAATCTACCGAGCGTTTTCCCCGCTTTTTCTTCTTGAAATCGATCGTTCGATTCGAATTGGTTCGCCTCTTTTATCTTCGTTTCGGTTCGGATCGGTCGGAGGCGGCGGAGAGATGGCGGCGGCGGCCCTGTGGCAACCGCGGGAGGAGGGGCTCCGCGAGATCTGCGGCCTCCTGGAGCAGCAAATCTCCCCCAACGCTGATCAGGTCCGGATCTGGCAGCAGCTCCAGCAGTACAACCGACTTGCCGATTTCAATAACTACCTCGTCTTCATCCTCACCCATGCCGTGGTACTCTCTTCTCATTCCTTCTTATTTCCCTTCTTGATTGGATCTTTTCTTGCTTTTGGTCGTTTGCTGATCGGGCACCGTTGCCTTTTGGTTGATTACTTGTTTGATATTCACCGTGTTAGTGGTTTTAGAGGGTTTTCAGTTTTTAGCGTGTTTCTTGCTAAGAAGTAGGGCATGTGAGGAGTTTGTGATAGCCAAAAATGGCCGAAATTAAGAGACAAGGCTTTGTTCTTAATCGTTCTGCAAACTGTCATGTCTTTTGGGATATGGACACACTTGTTTTGTTGCTGGTTGATGACAATTAAAGATGGTCCTTGTTTTTACCATCCAATGGAGGATTTGTAGTGTTGGAAGGTTAATTATCCTTTTCAGGAAAGTAATTTTAGTGATGTAATGTTACAATGAAAGGATAAAAATTTCTTTAAGGAGATTTATTGTGATCGAGTAGGTATGCGTTATCTCACTTTTTCCTCTTGGGGTGTCTTCACTCTATTTCTGTATGTGGAATTTAGTTTAATATTCTCCTCCCCCACCGCCCCTGAGCTCATCTCTTTTGTAATTTGGAGCCTCAGGGTCCTGATGCATGATCTTAAAGCCACTGATTAGCTGTACAGAGATTTTAAGACAATTGACTTTGAACTGTTGATCTATCATTATGTCTGGTGATGAAGTCAAAATCATGTTATTTGGTTGTGTTGGCCTCCTATAATCTCTTTTATACAGGAATGGAGCTTTCTCAGGAACTTAGGAAACTTTGACATCAATCGATGTGCTTTGTTCTCGTGGTCTGGTGATGAAGTCAAAATCATGTTATTTGGTTGTGCTACATAAAAATAGCACCCATATTAAGTATCTATGGCTATTATGGGAAGGGGGCTGGCTAAATGACATACTTTTCGGCCTGAATGTGATTTTTTATATGGTTTATCGAACAAGGTTTAGAAAGAAGCTTATGAAACACTGTGTCTTAAAGATTAACAACATGCTAAAACAACTAGTTGATGTATCCGAGCTTCAAGAGTGATCATGGAATATTGATGATGTGCGAAGAAGAGAATAGACGCATAGAGATTGATGTTGAATAATATTTTGGAACTAAGAAGGCCTATATTAAAAAGGGCAGAGGATATGAGAGAGGTAGATTGCAATCATGTACTTCAGTTTTATTCGGTTTTCTGCCTTATTAGAAAGTTGGGTGAGTCGATGAGGTGTTAAAGTGATTCATGGTTATGCGACATAGAAATTGATGTGGTCTAATCTAGGGATTCCATGGGCCAACTATCACTTGTGCCAATGGTAGACGAAATAGCAACACAGTATTGGCATGAAGGTATATCAAGATTCCACAAGCTAGAGCAATCTTCGATATACATTTTGGAAAGAAACAGGACACTGTATAACCCTAGGTCCCAAGTGTACAGACTGAAGTGAAGCATGGCTGTCAGAGCTCTGGTCCCAAGTGTAAGTTATGTCACTACATTTGCGCAAAATCGCCAGTCTATGTGCAATGGTGTTCCCCTCCTTATATACAAACAAAACCTCACCACATTGACCTCATTGGCCAATCACAAGATTTCTTTGACTAAAGAGTCAAGATGGAATGCAACCAAATTTGTTTAATTTAAAAATTTGACAGAATTTTGTGAATTGGTCTTGACTAAAATGTTCCGTGTCCCCTCCCTCTTAGCTCTCCATAAGCCCTCATAAACAGTTTTCTTCCTCATGAAGAGCCGAATGCATCATGCAATTTGAGAACCCAGTAATTAAATCATGCTGTTGGTTCTTCATTTAGTATCCAATCTTTGCCAAACCAGAGATAGAGTTGCATGAACCAACAGTGCATATTGTTGTCCCAACCTACAATATCACGAGTCCTAGCATGCACATTGTTGATTAGAGCTCCCTCTGAATATTTGTTTGACATACATGGTTACTAGACATGTTGATTGGCATGTATCATTTTAGAATGTGACTCATCCATGAAGGTAAAAACTTTCATCTAATTGGACACTGTTGGTTGAGCCATAAGCATTTTTGTGTTTGAGTTTGCAAATGTGAGCTGTGTTTTATAGATAGTTGATCAGAAACAATAGAATTCATTGAGATATTCAGTTGGTGTGTAGATGGACCAAAGCTAGAGAGTATGATCATTGTATTTGTTTTTTTTTTTCTGGAGCTTCTGATTGAGCTGCAAAGTTGACATATAGGGATAAAGATATTCCTTTAAAGCAAAGAAATAATCATATCTTTGATCGAACCAAGTTTTGAGTGGTTCTTTGTTACATTTTTTTTTCATTGGCGCATGCTTAATTTACTTGTTAGTTTTATTTGATTATTCAAGTGTTGGTTTGAAATATTGTTAAACATATTGGTGGTTCCTTGTGATCAAACTTCTGGGATTTTTTAATTCTGCACTCAATCTATGATGTATGTGCATTTTATGTTAGTTGCATCTAGTGCTTACCCCTCGCACCATCAATTTTTCATTTAGATTCTTATTTTATAACATCATATCCTATCTTTAAATCTGCCACATGGTGTTCAGCATCATCATAGCAAATCCATAGGGGTGAATGTGAGTGTTAGATAACACTAGCTTACATACACCAGGCATATGGCATGAAGTTACATTATGTTTTTTTATTTGTTTTCCGGATAAGATGGTGTTTCTACAAGTAATTAGGAGGTTCGATCTTGCATTGTAGGTATGTTTATTGGTCTCTGGAAAATGGTTCAATTGTGCAGATTTCAGAACGGGTCAAACAAACTAATCTTGCAGTCCAGGGAATTTTTTAAATATATGATCAGTTCTTGCTGATAAAATACATGTAAACATTTTGCATTGGTTGAAATTAGTTTGATGGGGCTCATCTGGAAGTTAAGACATAATTGATGGGCAAAGGATCTAGGTAATTCCAAATAATTTTGATTCCTGCTGTCAATCAAGTGCTGTATACTGGTGAAGATGATGGTCATTAATTCTGTCTAGGTGTTACATGATCCATTGGTTGCTGGGATCAAGGTTATCCAGATACTAGTACTGGAATCCGTACGGGAATCTTGTTGGACAACTATGTACTGATTTGTATTGCATGATTAATGCTGTTGCAGCAATAAACTAACTAAAAGATATTCAATTTGTTGGCAATGACCAATTGTATCTGTGCACTGCTATGTCAGCAAATCCTTAGATCAGCATAGGACAGTCAGCATACCATGGAATTCAAAACCATAGGTGGGATTAAGTTATATGCATGTCATTTAAATTTCATTCTGAATCATTACCTCATATTTTTCCTTGATAATGTGCTCCCTTTATCTTTCACTTCCAAGTTCTGTTTCAGATTAAGTTGATTCCTGGTGATTAATTTTATTTCATTTTTTTAATCTTTAGAATGCTCGTTTATCACCTTGCGCTCATTATTTATGTTCTATTATTCTAATCAAACTAGGGTAAATCATTGGAAGTACGACAAGCTGCTGGTTTGCTGTTGAAGAACAATCTTAGGACAACTTTCAGTTCCTTGTCTTCTTCATTCCGGCAATATATAAAGTCTGAGCTGTTGCCATGTTTAGGGGCATCAGATAGGACGGTTCGCTCTACAGTTGGTACAGTTGTCAGTGTTCTTCTTCAGTTAGAGAGAGTTGCTGGATGGCCGGAGTTGTTAGAAGCTCTTGCTCAATGCTTGGCCAGTAATGACTTTAATCATATGGAAGGTGCCATGGATGCTATATACAAGGTTGAAGCTTCGCTTGCAAATCTTTAATTTGGAATTATTTCTATTTTTTGACTTTATTTTTATAAAGAAACTTCATTTTTTTATCTTAATCACTTTCAATCCTTCAAACTCAAGTACGCTGAGTATTTGTCTTGTAATCTATACTAACAAGTTTAGGATTATTGATTTCAAAAGCATGAATTACATTTTCAGTAAATTACACAGCTTCATCTTTGAAAAAGTTGCATTTTCGCTAGATTATATTGTTCCAGATCAATATAGGCACATGGACGTGTTGATTGGATGAGATGACTTAATCAAGATTATCAGTGTGATGTGAGCTGCAGTAAGACTTGAGAAAGCAACGAACAAAGATTTGATGGCTTAATTTCAATGAACAAAGATTTGATGGCTTAATTTCACAACATGGAGACATATTTTCTGGGTAAATTGTAGGAGAGAGAATATTTGCAGTCGGTGATTAGAAATTCATTCTGTTTAAAAAGGTAGGAATAGGACTTAATTCATTGACTGTCCATGTTTTTTAAACATGATAACTCGTGTAGCAAGTGATGGATGCCAAATTGGCCAATATTGTGAACTATGTTCAGCGAATGAATAAACAAAATGGCAGTTGATGTTATTATTCTTGTTGACAGAATGCTAATTATGAGCTACTTAGTCTAACATTTGTCCCTACATTAACTACAGAAGTTATACTGAACACGTGTTATAAGCTCATCCATTATGAATGTGATAAAGAAATATAGTAGATCCTTGAAGTAAACTTATAGTGACAGAGAAGTTACTAGAAATTCCTCTTATACTTCATATACTCAGTGTTGGCCTTGCTGACTCTATTATGCTTGGTGGTCTTGACTTTAGTCTGGAGTCTCTTGACTTTGCTTACGATAATTGCTTAGTTACAAAACTTGCCGTAGTCATAATTAGAATTTACTGCTTCTTCCATGAATTGGATGCTCTTATTAATATAAAGTATCTTAGGGAATATCTACCCTAGAACAGAAAGCACTCTGGAACTATAACATTTAGTGACTATGATTTCTGACTGGATGAATTTATTTGGCAAGCAGTGAAGTTATGTCGTCTTTAGTTTAGTAAGATTTATCTTTTAACCGTTGTCCTCTTAAGGAGTCATATATTCTCTTTTTAAGCCGAGAATCATCTTTTCTTGTCTTAATAGATTTGCGAGGACATCCCAGAAGAGCTTGATGTGGATGTTCCTGGATTATCTGAACGCCCTATCAATATTTTTGTGCCAAGATTGCTGCAGGTAATTTTAACTGCTTACCTTATAAAGTTTGTAGTAATACAAACCTTGTACTTAAGAGTTTAGATGTTGAAAAATTTTGATTTTCCTTTTGTCTGTTTCAGTTTTTCCAGTCTCCACATGCGATATTGAGGAAGTTGTCATTGGGTTCTATCAATCAATTTATTGTATTTATGCCTACAGTAAGTAGACATGATGTCCAACTTGTTTCAGCCTTTTCCAAATTTGAACTTATAGTCTCTCCTTAATATCATCTGAATCCTCACGCAGGCCTTGTTTATGTCCATGGACCAATACCTTCAGGGTCTATTTCATCTTGCTCAGGACCCTTCTGCAGAAGTGCGGAAATTGGTCTGTTACTTGACTTCTAGCATTTTTAATATTTTCTGTTTATATTTTTGCAAAGTTTGTACCTAGTTCATAATTTACAAGTTTGAAAACTGTAGCTGATTATTGGATTTATGATGTGTCATAATGATGATATTCCTGTCAACAAAACTACTTAGATGCTCATCATACAACTTATATTTTGGCTAATATCTCTTTTTGGAGCAGACTATGTGACTACCTTTCTTAACCTTGGATATTATTTTTGGATGACTTGAAGTGTTTGATACCTTTGGCATCATGTCCTTTCTCTCTGATAATGTAGGTTTGTTCTGCCTTTGTTCAACTGATAGAAGTTCGACCAACCGTCTTGGAGGTATGTAAAAATTTTTATTTTCACTCGTAGGCCCTTTTTTTTTGTTGGCAGACTGCCAATTTCAGCTCTGCCAGCCCACTGGTGGGTACCAGGATAGTGCATGGTGCCATGGGATACCACCTATGGTGCAACCATGATGTTGTGTAACACATGCTGAAACATGAACCATGACTATCCTGGATGTGTAGCAGCAACCATCCTTATTTTGGTTTCTCTGATATTGGGGCACTGCAAGCTCTGTGAGTTCTCCAAGATCAAAGTAAATAGGCTGTACTTGTCACTTCAATATCTAATATATTAGATTGATACCTCTAATTTCAGAGTCCCCATAGTTTTTTAGCCTGCCAGAGTATGTTGCTATCTTTTTGTGAACTTTATGTGATTCTGTAAGTGACATTAGTCCTGGATATTGCAGCCTCATTTGAGAAATGTAATTGAATACCTCTTGCAAGCCAATAAGGACCCTGATGATGAAGTTTCTCTCGAGGCATGTGAATTTTGGTATGTTCAATGAGTTTGTTCTGCTTTCCTGTCAGCTTGTAAGTACATTTGGCTTTAATTGGTAAGAACATAAACTGAGGCATATTTGTTTGTCACTGCAATCTGATTTGTCAATGCCCATTTCAGGTGCATTATGTTTCAGTTGCCCTTACTGATGAAAATAGGGCATTGGAAATAATGTATAGACATTAAAATGACATTGTAACTTCATGCCATTTGAAGTTGAAAGACAATTTTCAACATATGATGTATCTTGAACCAAATATTTTAACCTAGAAGATTTTTATATACATTCAATTACTAAATCTAGTACTTTCAAAAATTAAAGATTACTTAGGTTACAAATAACTAAGGTTTGCCTTACTGAGCGGTAAGGTCCTGTACTGGGCGGTACGTGTCGGTCCGTTAGTTGATCGGTAAGCGGACCGCCTACTACCGTCCATCGCCCGGTTCCCCCGCGCGGTCTGTCGCTGCTCTTCACCGATTCCCTCGCGTGGTCCGTCGCCTGCGGGTCGCCTGCACAATTCGTCGTTGCGGGCGATTCCTTCTCTGCACGCTGGGAGACCCGCGCGATTCGTCACCCGCGGGCGGTTCCTTCTCCCCACGCCTGGAGAAGGATCGAGGCGACGTCGCCAGCTTTTTTATTTTTTCTAATATATATTATATTATATCATAAAAATTATATTATAATGTATCGAGCGGTATGCAATGTGTGTATTGCTTGATACCGGGAACTGTACTATACTGAGATAAACTCGATATGCCGGTACGGACCAATACGGCGAACCTTGCAAATAACCTTTAAGTGGTAATGCTTTATTGTCTTCCTGTAATTTCTTTTTTGGTTATGCTGTTGTCTGATTTTATTCAGTACATAACATTGAGCAACATGCCCATTGGTCCAGTTCTTTTTTTTCTCTTTTTTTGCTTTGCATGACTTGCAATCATATTCATCAAGTAGTGCACAATCACTTATCTGTTTGTACCTTTTGGAAAAGTAAGATTCTATTGACTGTAGTTATAACAAAAAGTCAAAGATCCCACACTAGGTCTGCTTTTGACATGTTGGTTATAAACATGTTTTTAAATGCCTATGCTTATCTTTGCTTTGTCAAGGTAGCTTCTGATCAACCCATTTATTATTCTTCAAGCTTAAGGAAGAAGAAGAATTTGACTGATCTCACTTGTCATGATGCTGGTTGTTGGCTGATATTTCAGGTCAGCATATTGTGATGGTAATTTGCCACCTGATGGTTTACGAGATTATTTGCCACGCTTAATTCCGGTATATCTTGCATCCCTATCAGCAGGCAGTTTTAAAATGTTTGTCTTTTTTGCTTTAATAATGATAATGCATTTATGCAAAAAAACCTGCAGATTTTATTGTCAAATATGGCCTATGCTGAGGATGATGAGACACTTTTTGATACTGAGGTATACTTTATGTTTCACTTAGTGGATCCTTGTTTCCATGGTTTTCTTTAAGCTCCTATATCAGCTTGGTAAACTTGGATTTCTAATACATAGCTGTTCTTTGCTTATAGGATGATGAGGCATTTCCAGATAGGGATCAGGTATTTATTTTGCTTCTTTGAATTTTTAACTCGATCTTCCTTCTGCATGTCTCTCTCTAGTTTGGGAATAACAGACTTTTGTCTTGAACAGGATCTGAAGCCTCGTTTCCATTCGTCACGTTTTCATGGATCTGATAACTCTGAAGAAGATGTATCATCTCACACCTGTTGTTTTCTTTTTATCGCTTTGGTTTCTAATTCATCTCTCAGTTGTTCTCATCATTCTCTCCAGCCAACCCTGGAGGATTATTAATGTAGATTGTTCATTGCTCTTATGCCAGGCTTTCTAAGCATTATTCGATGAGATCTTTTGCTGTTTTTCACAGGATGAGGACACTGTCAATGTTTGGAATTTGCGGAAATGCAGTGCTGCTGGATTAGATATCCTTTCAAATGTGTTTGGAGACGAGATTCTTCCAACTTTGATGCCTTTGATTCAGGTAATTTCAAAGATTATCTATGAATTATAGGTATACTGGAGAAAAAAATCCACTTTAGTTCCTGCTTTCAAGATAGTTTTGTATGCACTAACTACTTTTCAGTTAAAAATTCTTTCTGTCGTTTATGCTAATAAAGTATGATCATTTTATATGTTCCGAACTGCAAAAAAGGGGTCTGATGTGGGTTCCGGATTATGGTAACACAAAAAGCTTGCTCGAATACTAAGCTTCACTGGATAGTGGACAAGATGATTTTTGACTGTACTAGGACGACATCGTTGAAGGTTTCAGGGTAGGAGATGCATCAGATGTATGCCATATGATACAACTATTAGGATGTTATGATGCGTATCAGCTTTGACCTGGGTAGATCTGCGCTGATCCTGGCTATATCAGTCCTTGCCTAAATCAGTGGCCAGCCATACTTGGAGGCCAGGATGGTGGCTTGTTGCTATGTTGTTTCATAATCGTTTATTGGTTAATGCCTGCACTTAGCATTTTTTTGCTAATAATATTAACATTAATTTACATGACAGTTAATAATTGACACTCAAGAAGTTGTTTCATTGTCCTTGTAATGATCACTTTTGCAGCAAAAATTATCAACTACAAGTGACTCTAGTTGGAAGGAGAGGGAAGCTGCTGTTTTGGCTATTGGGGCCGTAGCAGAGGGATGCATTAATGGATTATACCCCCATATTCCTGAGGTACAGCTTTTACACTTGATAGTTGAAGGGGTAGTACCACAGTGCGACTACTATCTAGTCCTGTTTTAAGAAACAAATTATTATGGAGTATGATTTCTTACTTCTATTGATTATATTTTGTCAATTTTCTTGCTTTAGTTTGGTGCTGAGAAGGATATCAATACTGGAGTCTTTTATTAAATTCTAATGGTCTGCATTCTAATGTTACAAGATCAATTTTTAATCTAATAAGTACCTAAGCCCATTTACAATATAGTGTAAAAACTTTTAGCTCTCTTGCTTGGTCAAAATAATCTTGTCTACTAAAAAAGGAAAATGGCAAGAAGTGATCAGCTACTGTGTTCACTATGAATTTTATGTTTAAATGATGTTTGTTATGATCTGGTTTCCAAGAACTGAAAACTAATTTTCTATTATCAGTTAACATACTACAGAAGTAATATTGTACTTGTGAATATTGTATTGCTTTTCTGTTTCAAATTTTTAGATATCTATGTTTTATGTATTTGCAAATCTCAATGCACTTTGTCTTGGAAACTTTTTGTTCTGCATTTAAATAACTGGTGTGTTATGATTCGGTTTACAGATTGTGACATTCCTCATTCCACTTTTGGATGATAAATTTCCACTTATACGGAGTATCACTTGCTGGACACTTTCTCGTTTTAGCAAGTTCATCATTCAGGTATAGCTAATCTCTGCTATGTTGCAATATTGAGACAAATACCTTTTTTCATATTTTATTTAGGTTTGATCAATATCAATAATGTAGGAATTTTTTCAATTTTTCACTAGTGGCATTTTATCCATTCCATCTAATTCATATTTTTCACTTTGATATAAAATAAAGGTGTATTAGTAATTAATTATGTTGGTGTCATTAAAGATATTTATGATAGTGTCGTTACTATTGATAAAAGCTGTCTAATTGAGTTTTCTATTAATACATGAATACACCAATGATTCATATTATTTATTAGTTGACGAAGTTATTAGTCATGTTCAGGATAAAGCTCTTCAATTCATTTTTTTGCTGATATTATTTTAATTGATTAGAGTTTAAGCATAATTAATTTTAAATTTTAGTCACGGAGATAAACCTTGAAACTAGATGTTTCAAACTGGGTAGGATTAAGATTGTATGTATGATTAAGAATAAGGTTTACATAAACAATCTCTTGAAATATTTAAAGGTTAAGCTACATATATTGACTCTTCTCACACCTTGCCTTGCCTCGTGCACTAGATACACACTTTAGATGTTGGCTTAGTAATTGTAAGTGACATTTTAGGATATGCTTAAGTTGGATGTAGGAATTTCATTAATTAAAAAATAGATATCTTGCATCAGTTGTTCAAAAAGAGGGAGAAATAGATGGAGATATTTTTCGGAGTAAAAATTGGAGAGATAGATATCTTGCATCAATTGTTCAATTCTTCTCTTTGAGTGAATTTGTCATGTCATATAATTTAAAAATATATTAATATATCTATCTAAATAAATAAATTAATTGAAATAAAAATATTTAGTGATTATTACATGCTCAAAGACACTTCAGTTTCGCTCATAATGTGAGCACTACATATCAAACTAAGTATTCTGGTAGCAAATTGCTGTAAGTTCGGAGTGGAATTTCTAAATAGACTCCACCATTCAGTTACAAAATTTATGTTATTATTAGTAATAACATAATAACATACTATAGATGAAATTAATTATATTAAATTATTAATATATAAGGACATAGTTGTCTTGGATTGAATTGTTCGGTATTTTTATATAGAGATAGTTCACGAATAATCATATCTTGCACCTTAAGACTGAAATTAATCTTGTAATGCATTGATATAACCCATCTGGATCTTCTGCATCAAACCCAGTAGATTTAATTTAAAAAAATTGGATTCAAATAATATCCCGTTGTACATAAGGGACGATGAAGCTGACAAATCTATCTTTCATAAATGATTGTAAAATTTTTTTCATATTTTTTTATTTTCATTAAAAGACCTTTTAATCGTCTCCTTTGTTCTATCCATAACCTCATAAATATATCATATTGTAGACTTATTTTCATTATCCACTAATCGAAGGACTCGAATAAGAGGGTTCATTATCTTTAATATATAAACTACATGATTTCAAAAGGATGACATTAAGATGATATCAGTTGCCCTCTGCCTTCACAAACATGATCCTTAAAGAATAATTAATCATAAAATTAATTATACTCCTACATCTCTTATCGGTCCAAGCATCTGACATAACAAAACAACCATGTGTTGCCTATGATTTTTTATGGCCCTTTAGGAAGTCAATTGTATTATCCAATTCTTTTTTCAACAATGGAACACGTATCTCATAATAATTTGGAGGTTTTAGTCCCGTACCATATCTTTCAATAGTTTCAATCATCTCCTTAAAACTGTCTAAACAAGTGGTACTAAGTAGATGACCAGCCTGATAGAAGAAACAAGCAATGTGCTGAATTGTTCTTCTTATTTCTTTATCACAAGCGTCACTTATATTTGTCTGTCTTAATTTTGAATTTCCTACTTGCCCCTATGATCCTTGAAACATATATAGCAAGGTTTGCCAAACCGATTTGTACCGGCTATCGAGCTCAGCTCGGTACGGTACGATACCGCAGTACCGAGTGGTATGTACAGGCATATCGCTCGGTATATATATATATAATATAATATAAGTTAAAGAAGGCATACTGCACAGGCATATCGCATAGGCATATCGCATAAGCGTATCGCATTCCTTCTCCCCACATGGGGAGATGTTTCTTCTCCTCGCGAGGGGAGAAGAAATCACCCGCCAACATAGAAATCGTGAGCGACAAATTGCGTGGGCGACGGGTTACGCTAGCGGAGAGCAGCGCAAACTCCATGTATTCTTTTCCCTCTTCTTCTTTCTCCCTCCCTTGGTTGATACTGCCCGAAATTGATCGTCGACGATCGAAATTGAGCGTTATTGTCTATCGACGGATGAAATCGATCGTTACATCGATTCGGTAATGGATAAATAGTCATTAGTGGCGGTATCGCTCAGCGGACGGTCCACATCGGTCAGTTGGTGGATTGGTATGTATTGCCCGATATTGCAATCATTGATATATAGATCTATTGGTCTCTTTTCACCCTTCTTAGTACTCATAACTTTTTTTCCTCTTGTGTCATTTATATTTTTTCCACTTGGGTTGACACTCATAGAATATTCTTTTTTATCATCCCTGAATATTCAACATTATTCTCTGGTAAATTTTCATAAGATTTATTCTTTTGCTTCTTCTCATTTATATAAGCCAACAACTATTCTTTTGCCTCAAGTAGACACTTCTTGCAAGCTGTTGCTTTTTTTAAATTTCCTACTATATGTTGCTTTGCACGAAAAATCTCACCTATAGTAGTCTTATCACAGAAGATGCAAATAACTACATTAGGATCCATTAGAGAATTATACTTCCATGTAGGATCCTTTTCTGATGTCATTGGAGAATCTATTGAGTTGCTCTGTACGCTTGCTATTTATCTTGGAACCCTAACAGTAATTTTAAATAAATAAAGATTAGCATTATTAAAATCAAAATAATATATTATTAGTGTAATAAAGAAAAAATATTGTTATCAGTATACTATTAACAATATACTATTAATATATTATTAATACATTGTTAATGGTATACTGTTAATAGTATATTATTAATTGTATACTATTAACAATATATTATTAACAATATATTGTTAATGTATTGTTACTAATATATTGTTAACAGTATACTGTTAACAATATTTTGTTAACAGTATAGTGAGTTGAGCTGAGTTGATGTGAGGATAGTGTGAGAAGAGCAGAGATGAGGTTGATCGAGAGCAGAAGCTGCTTACTAAGATCAGTGGCAAGTAGCGACAGTGGCAGTGATAGGGGAGAGTAGCGACAGTGGCAGTGGTAGGGGAGAGCAGCGACAACGACAACGGGGAGAGGCAGCGTCAACGACAACAGAGAGAAATGTCGACGGCGGAATCGTGAGTAAGATTAGGGTTGACGAAGTCGCGAGCGAAAGGTGGGAAGCTGATATTGGTGCGTTAGTTGATTCAATTGAACCAACTATCGTAAATGCGACTAAACCAGGGCTAAAAACCTAGTTGGGTTGCCTGGTTTAACCTAGGTGCTCGCCCGAAGCGCCCGGCGCCTAGGCTCGGGTGAGCGCCCAAGCAGCGCCTTTTTGAAGCGCATTGCCTGGACATTGTGCGAGGTGCTCGGGCCTTTTCTAGCCTTGCCCCCGAGCGCCTAGGTGAGCACCCGAGCACCTTTTGAAATCACTAGTAGAGGTAGAGATGGGGAGTACATGTTGAAGTTGATATGTGGAGAATCACTGGAGATGGTACAAACATGTATATATTTTGTAGTTAGAAAATATGAAATAATCAATATTAGTTGTATGAACAAATGTACAAGAAGACAGTAGGCTTTTAGAAATTATAAATAAAGATGTAAAATGCTCTCAATTTAACTAAGAATTATGAATTTTTATAGATCTCAATGGCGGATATAGTGGATCCCAACTCATTATCAAATTGTTCCCTTATAATTTTTATAAATGTTAACCGGCTTTCTTATCCTTGCTTTCTTTATTCATAATACATGTGGTTTTCTCATCTTAGTTCAAGAGGGAAACAGCATATGGACAACTTAATTCTGTTTGCTTGCTTTGCAGAATATCGGTCACAGAGATGGTTACGAACAATTTGACAAAGTTCTAATGGGAGTTCTGAGAAGAATATTGGATACCAACAAGCGAGTGCAAGAGGCTGCATGTTCTGCTTTTGCAACACTTGAAGAGGTTATGGTTAAGTTTTTAGGTTGATGATTTTCCTGTCTGTATGTTTTCTTTACCAACAGAGACTCACTACATGCAGGAGGCTGCAGAGGAATTGGCCCCACGTCTGGAAATCATTTTGCAGCATTTGTTATGTGCTTTTGGGAAATATCAGGTTTCTTCTAGATCTTATGGTTTAGATTTAGATCTTTATTTTCTTTGCAAATGGAGTTATGCATGTCATGAATAGAAGTCAATTAGAAGTTCTATGTTATTTTGACCCTTTTCACTATAATATTCTTTATCCAGAGGCGGAACCTCCGAATTCTTTATGATGCTATCGGTACTCTAGCAGATGCAGTTGGTTCAGAACTCAATCAGGTTCTGTGGATTTTGCAAGCTTGTGCTTGTTTTTGCTAGTGTCATTCACCTGTCACATAAATTTGGATAGAATTTAGACTCAGATTCTTAAATTTGTGGTTTCTTTAATACAACATATCTGAATGCTAATTTGATGTGCTGCTAAACTACAGCCAAAATACCTTGACATATTGATGCCTCCATTAATCGCTAAGTGGCAACAACTTGCAAATTCTGACAAAGATCTCTTTCCATTGCTTGAGTGCTTTACATCCATTGCACAGGTATGATTTCTTAACTTACATTTTATTAATATTTTTATTTACATCAATTGCTTGAATGCTTCATGTTGGATGTTCTCAAGAATGACTTCTTATAAACTGAAGTCCCTGTAAAAGAGAGGCTTTTGGCTTTTCCAACTTTTGTTTTCATCAGATATGTTATTCTATCAAAGTAAGCAATGAATATGTAATCCTAGGAGCTACTAGAATTCCATAGATTAAGCATACAGAAAACAGAGATAATCCATTTAAAAGTCACTGAGGAAGTTCGCAAAGAAATTGGTAACTTATGAACATTTAATATAAACCAGACCTGTGTCCAATATCTACTTCGGAAAAGTGAAGAGATTGTCCATAAAAGACGTGTGCTCAAAGGGTCCAAGGATTATTAACGAGGAGATGATTAGTCCTCCTTTCCAGCTGTCTTGCAATTCTGATAGAACTTCATCATAAGCATAAAAGAATAGGGTGCCATTGGACATAACAGATAGATAACTTTGGTTTCTTAGATCCTGACAGAAGCTCCAATTTGATTGTAAGAATATGCTTACTTGTGAATGCTCTCACCCAATTTTAGAACTTATATTGGAACATATTTGGTGACATCCAAAACTGAGTTAGCTTCCCTAAGTTTATTGGATCTTGAATGTCTGGCAATATGATTACTTGTATGTTCATATGTGCTGCATCCTTTCCTTTTCCTCAGGCTTTAGGACCAGCATTTTCTCAATTTGCTGAACCTGTATTCCAAAGGTGCATTAGTCTTATTGAGATCCAGCAATTGGCCAAGGTATTTTGCGTTCTTTTTCTCAGTTGATCATTGATAACTTCTATTTCCATCACTACTATAGTTTACTGTTCCTTTATGGATTGCTTGATAATCATGGCAAGCTTGTTGTGTTTATTGGCTTTTAACTGGACGCATTTACTCAGTAGGCTTTTAATGGAGCTGAGCCATGAATTTAGATTTGTGACTTTGTTTCAATCGTCAATTTTGAATATAGAAAAAGGGTACTGGAACACAAAGCTTTAATAGTTATTATGGTCATAATAGAAGAATGTACAATGAATTATTGAAGTAGATTTTTAAAGATAGTGATACTGAGTTGTCTTCTCTCCTGCTCAGAAAAATTAACGTGATTGATTATTTTGGTTAAAAATATTTATTTTCATGCGTAGCCTATTTGGTTCCTTTAAGTGAAAGCGTTGATGTGAGCAGGTGGTTGACCTAACTCTTGTAATTTGTGAAAAAAAGTCTGAGCAGGTGGTGTACTTTTACACTCCACGCTGTATTTGACTTTAAACTTTTTATTACTTGATCGATCCTATACGATGTTATGGTCAAGTGCATTATTCTAAAGGTTAATTGCACCAAGTTTTGCAATTTCGATGTTTATCGAGCTGAGGGCGATCGATTGAGTGGTTTGAAATCGATTCGATTGAAGGTAGAAAAAGTGAGGAAGAAGAAGAAGAGGAAAAGAAGAAAAAAGAAAAGATCTTTCTGAGGAGAAAGATCGAGGCGATGTCGTCTCTTTTTCTTTTTTTTTAATATTTTATTTTTTAATATAATATAATATTATATTATAAAATATTAGATTATATTTTAATATACCGGATGGTATACATTGTGCTACCCACTTTTATTAGTTGGTGATATTCCCCTTTGCTACTCCCATGCATTTTTCTTGGTGATGTTCTCTTTAATTTTTGAAAATTTCTTAATTGGGGCTATAAGTAAGTTGATATTTGATTTCAGTTTTATAATTTATAAACAATCTGCAATCACTCATCATTTATGTTATTCTCTGACTTTCCAAAACCAGCTCCAATTTCTGCTCGGTTAACTTTTCTTTATTATGCATAAGCCTCACCTGGCAAAGAGATACAATTTCAACCATTCTAACTTTATTGTGGAAACATGTAGTAAGTTGTCATGCAGCAATTTTTTGCTCTAATCATATGTTTTTCCCCTAGCTTTTGGAACTTGGCCATATTTCTATGACAATATGTTTATCATATTAATACACTACATAATTCTTTGGATGATGGTACTCATCATCAAGTTCTATTGACTATATTGGATTTAGCTTGTCACTCTGACATTCAATGCTTTAAATGCACAGGTTGATCATGTGACTGCTGGCGTCCTATATGATAAGGAATTCATTGTCTGCTCATTGGATCTGTTATCAGGCCTTGCAGAAGGATTGGGCAGTGGGATAGAGGCCCTGGTACTTTTTACTCAGACTTAAGCAGATTACTGTTTCTGAATATACACACACATTTTTCTCAGACTTAAGCAGTTTACTGTTTCCGAATATATATGTGTGTGTAATGTGTGTGTGTGTGTGTGTGTGTATGGCACAATATATCTTTTTCATTTCATTTCCCTTGTGACTGAGAGCAACATATTTCATGTTTTTCTGAGGCAAAGAACACATATTGCATGTTGTCTTACATGTTAAACATTTAGTGTGGTGTAATCCTTTATTTATTTAACAGAAACCTAGTCATGCCAATATTGGCTGCTGTTTGGTAGGTTGCAAAATCCAACTTGAGAGACCTGCTTCTGCAATGCTGTATGGATCAGGCAACTGATATTCGGCAGAGTGCCCTTGCACTTCTTGGTGACCTTGCAAAAGTGAGTGTTTGCATCAATGTTAAAATATTAAAGATATGTTAGAAAGCTTCCTCATAGTCAAATATGCTTCAATGTATTTAAACTTTTTAATATGACAGGTTTGTCCTGGGCAGCTGCACCCTCATCTTTCAGATTTCCTAAGGGTTGCAGCTGAACAACTGGTGCGTAATACTTTGCCAGAAATTGGAAAGTAATCCCACTGTATAATAGTTGGGACTTGTAGCTTTTTATTGTTGTTGTATGTTACTTACATAACTTTCTCATGGCAGAATATTGCTGCAGTTAAGGAAGCTGCGTCGGTAGCAAATAATGCTTGCTGGGCCATTGGAGAATTGGCTGTCCAGGTCAGTTTGTGTCGTGGTACTAACTTTCTAGTAGAACAAAACTCTCTGCATAAATTTTTCTACTGTGTTCAATGCAGCAAAATTGTACTTATCCTCTGAAATTCAGATAAGGCTGGGAAATTGTTTACCTGCCTTATGTCATATCTACATGGATTTCTTTTCAGTTGTAACAATAAATGATTACCATGTCATGGCATTGAGCATGCCAATTACTTTTGGGCTTGGTATGTTCCATTCTGTGACAACTCGGTGGATCCAACTTGAGGCCAAAATGTTGTCATCACTGTAAATTCAGCCATGTTACAACTTGCAAGAGTTATAATAATGGAGTGATTCCTTTTTTTTTATTTGTATATTACAATTTGTAATTTGAAGTGAGCAGCAATTTTCCAACTATGATGCATATGTTTGATTCTCTTGGTTTCACATTGATTATCATGTCAAGCTGCTTTTGTTTTTCCAAATATTTTGTTGGTGTAATGATTATACGTGTTGGCAATGCTTGGTCAACCTTTTAATTATTAAAAGAATCATCCGCTATTATGCTATAAGTTGCAGCTGTGCATATTATATTTCCCCTTAAATAGTTGATATAACGTTTATAATAAAACAGGTTGTTATTGTTGTTTCAGTGCATTGCTTATTTTGTGTACACATTTATTACGAGGATTCCTAGACAAGTATTAATTGCACAAGTATTTGGAGTACTTGGGTTGTTGAACAGTTCTTGAACCACTGTGTCAATAGTATACCATAAGAATCACAGCAACATACGTTGAAGCGAACTGGAATTAGTTGCAGCAGCTTGCCAGCTAACAACTAGCTGGTTGTGGTCTAAATCTCTCATGATAAACACCAATTGCTTCAGTAAACACACACACGAACATAAAAGTTGCATCTATGCAATCCCATTTTGTTTCATTAAGGTTGTTTTCAACCCGGCCTATATACTATTTTGTATGAAAATGAATGTAACCTCCATAGTATGGATATTATCTACACCACCCTTCACCAGAATAATGGGCTAGGATCAAGTATTTTTAAATATTTGAAATGTGTATATTGAGCGTACTTGAGGGTTTTACTGATATTATAAACTCTGATTCTTGATGCTGCTGCTACCTAATTTCAGGTTCGTCAAGAAATTGCTCCAGTGGTTTTGACAGTAATATCATGTTTGGTTCCTATTCTCCAAAATGCAGAGGTGATTCATTCTCTATTCTGATTGTCAATACTTTAGCTCAGTTTTTAAAACTTATGACTTATTTGTCTACAGGGTTTGAACAAGTCATTGCTAGAAAATAGTGCTATCACCCTTGGGAGGCTTGGCTGGATTTGTCCAGAAATTGTGGCACCACATGTGGGACACTTTATACAGCCATGGTGCACTGCTTTATGCATGTAATATACTCTTTCTTTACTAGTAGCGTCTCAATCTTAGTATAAATTAGTACCTAGGATACATTTACTAGGACTTAATAGGACTTCTTTGTTCCTTTCTTTTCCTTGTTAGCTAATGTTGAACTGCTTCTTGTTCATGAATTTTGAAAGCATGTTTTATTCCAGTAGTTTTCTGTACCACCCACAGTATTTTAAACTTCTTTATTGCATTCTATGCAAAATGAGAAAGATTTCAAGGTATATAGTTTCAAATGAATCTCATATATTATTTTTCTCCAAAATTATGTGATATGGTTTAGTTAAACAAGTTTTAAAGGGTCCTCTTGACTTGAACCCCAGTGTAAAGCTGTTCATACACAAAGTTATTGCTGCACATGGGAGCTGATTTGCTCATTTTTCTACGTGTCCTTGACAAGTATCAAGAATTTTTAAATTTTTCTTGGGAGAACCCAAAGGAATTAATTCAGACTAAGTGAGGCTACTTTTGAATCATTGACTAGAGATTCCTAATGTTAAGTAGAAGTGGATCAGTAGTTGACTGATATTCCCCTAAACAGGGCTAAATGGCAGGACAAGATCCTTGTAACTGACCTTAAAGAGTTTAGACAGCATAACAGTGAATGCCAAATTCTAGGTAGACGTTGCCAGTAGTGAACATTTTTCTCTGTTTTGCAGACCTTGGTCTTTGCTGTTGATGTTTATACATGTCCTTTTTTCCCCTATCCTTTGTCAATGACAACATTTTAGAAACATATATTCTCATTCGAATCCAGGAACTAGGATGATGCTTTGTTAAGAGATCTCCTCAGATTCACAGCAAGTTTTCAAGAATATCCCCATAATTTTATTCTGTTCAAGGGACAAAAAAACACAAGAAAAAATCCTGAATTAATATAATAGGCCAACCCAATCTTGAATCACCTTGCCTGCTGCTAAATTCAAATTTTGATTGGGAGTCCTCATTTCATAACAGTTGCAAAAGAAGTTTACCCTTGAGTGCAAAAGATTTTGCGAAATGTGCTAAATTGTTCAGAATTGGCATAAAAGGTATCTTGATCTACTTATACCATGGAGAACATGCATATATTGCTACTGGAGAACCTTCTTGTTATAAATAATTAAAAAATATTATAGATTTTTTTTAAATATGACAAGGAGTTGCTTCAAACTTCAAGTAGGTACTAATTATCTTCACTTGGATAATAACTTGATAATTAAACACAGCCATTGCTTGGCTTCCATTACCTTTCCAGATTTTCTTATCCAGAAATTTTATGTACAGGATAAGAGATGATTATGAAAAGGAAGATGCATTTCGCGGGCTTTGTGCAATTGTATGTCTACCTTTTTCTTTATCCGCTTATCTCATTGACTTCATAATGTTCATGGATGGTGTTTGGCAACTAAATGTTTGTGGTCTGTAGGTAAGAGCAAATCCTTCAGGTGCTGTGAATTCGCTTTCATACTTGTGTAAAGCTGTTGCTAGTTGGCATGTAAGGAACTCACACCAAATTTTTAATGTCAAAATTGAACTTGTTGTACCTTCTAGCTGAGTTTTGCTCTTACCTTTCAGGAAATACAGAGCGAGGACCTACACAATGACATTTGCCAAGTTCTGAATGGATATAAACAGGTACAGATTATTAATTCCTTTACATGCCACCTACTGTATGCTCCTCCCCACCTACCACACACCTCCCTTTTTTTTTGTCTTCTTCAAATTGACATTACTAACTGTAAAATTAATGTTCTTTAGATGCTTCCGAACGGAGCATGGGAACAGTGCATGTCAACTTTAGAACCTCCAGTGGTGCAGAGATTGTCAAGATTTCAAGTGTAACGTTACTGAAGGAGAACCTCATTTTACTGGTTGTCATATTCCTGTGTTGCATGAATGTTCCCAGAAAAGTTACCCTTGCGGATAAAATCATACCAAGGCAACATGAGGCAGGTCAAAATTATGTTCTATATGGGGCCAAGGGGGTGTGTTTGCCCGGATTGGTTACCTCGAGAAACCAGATTGATCCCTTTTGTCATATGCTCTTAACAAATTTGTTTATATTGTTTCAGTGGGCTCGTTTTTGCTTGCAACTCCACTGATTTGTTCGATGGCATTCATCGGCTAGTTGAAAGGTTTTGTAATTTATATGTGATCGTTTCATGTGTAACAGTGTTGGTTGTCTGTAGGGTTCGTAGCTATTTTTGAACAATTTGTTGGTGGGCTGTACTGCCGGCTTATAGTGACTCCATGTCAATTTTGCTTGGTCTTCAATACTTGTGGTGTTTGAATTCTTGGAAGATTCAACCAAAATTTCCATTCCTTGGAGGTATCTTTTGTCTTCGTATGGTAGGTACTCCACCAATCTCGGAAACTTTTTTTTGTAGTTGCATACAATGTGCCCACGTTGTAACGGTGTATTAGGAGGAGAGTGCAATGCCCTTAAGTCATCACGAAGAAAAAGCTTTAATATTAGGGTAAATTGCCTGAATAATATTTGGATGTTGTGTTACATCTGACAGTCAACGACCTTCGCATCCAATTCTTAGGCCAACTGTAGCCTTACAATATTTAGCTAATGGAAATGTAGAATATGTATGCTTGTTTTGGATTCACATGCTTACCCTTCGCATCAGAGCCGACTCTTGGCAACTGACTTCGTGTGCAGATTGTTGTCTCCCAATCCAAACCGTCCATTCCATCTGTTCTTTATCATCTCAACCATTTTATTATGATTGAAGCCAGCTGCCAAGAGTCGGTTCTGATGATAACTTCCCCACGCCCCCCTTTTCGTCTTTCCCTCAACCGTCTCCCTCCTCCGCCGCCACCCCCTCGTTGTCAAGCCCATGAGGTGATGCAGGGCCGCTCGGTCTCTCCCACCGATCACATGACGGCGGCGGTGTAACTGCTCGCCCCCCGCTCCCCCGCCATCCGTACCCCAGCTACGATCGCTGGGTTTCGCAGGAAGAAGAAGTACCAGGCCCCCGATCCCTGGAACCAGTTCGAGGTTCGTGACAATGTCCGGCTCCTGAAGGTGCCGCTCCATCGCGAAGACAAAAGACCTTCATCGTCCCATGATGTTTCCAAGGCTGTCGACGCCGTAGGAGTAAGGAACCGAATCCTTTTGTCTTTGTTTCTTTTTGATATAATGGGCTGCGAATGCAGCCTTCTGCAAGTAGACAGGCTATCCTCGTTACTCGAACTCTAGTTATCGAGATTGCAAAGGAACAACTTTCTCTTCGAGTCATCGAGATTGCGAGTCGATGTTTACAGTCTTACCCTTATAAACAGAGACCCCTAGATGACTAAGGAGTAGTACACAAAGGCTCGTTCCTTCCAATGCAATTTATTTTTGCCTTGAGCTTTAGATTTTTATGGTATTTTAGGGTTCTGCCTTGAATTGGGTGCTTCATTTTAGATTTACAAATTAGTATGTTCTCTTAAGGATTTGATGTTTGGTAAAGCACGATTCTCCCTTCTACCTGTGCAGTTTTCGCTAATAAGGTGGAGATGCTTTGTTTAGCTGATTGAATTGTTGGATCAAGTTACGTACCTAAATGGTTTGTGAAGAATTCTTTTTCTTTATAGGTTACTATTAGAAGCATGGTTCCTGTCACTTAGTTTAATATAATTTTTTAGTCCATACTATCTAATGTGACCCCTTTCCCTCAGCTGGATACATTTATGTCTGAGTTTCATCTTCCTGTATAGACTGTTCGAAACCTAGAGTTCGCTTTTGATGGTTTACACAAAGTTATGAACATGTAACTTACCATAGAGTATGTTTTACGTCTGTTCGGCACTTCTAGATCACATTGTTGGAATGGATCTTGTTTGAAGTTCTTTGGCTAAAAATTGGCCCGTGATTATGAATGATCAACATGAAACCTATAGATTATATAAGGTGTTCTTGGTAGATCATGCGTTCATCCTTAAAGCTGAACCTTTTAGAATTAGGTATAGGGGTGAAGATTCATGTGCTGATCTGCCATTGGTATCCTACTTATTTTGGTCTGTTCTTCACTGTGAAATGTGTGATCTATTGCATATTGGTGTGTGCAAGTGCTCGTTTTGAAAAGGTGCTAGCATAAGCTTTATAAGATTGAATTACCAAAACGCTATGAAGCTTTCCATCTCACAATATGTTCGCAAATGACTTAATCAAAACATGTCAGTTCATATCAAGCTTTCTCTTTTATGAAACACAAGTATCATGTATAGCTTTTCCTTTAAAATTGAGAAGGATTGACATTTGTAGCCTTATTCAGGCAATGAAACACCAGTATGAAACACAATTATGACTTCTTCATAACATGCCAATTCATATCAAGCTTTCTCTTTTTATGAAACACGGGTATCATGGGTAGCTTACTCTTTCCAATAAAATTGAGAAGGTTTGCCATTTGTAGCCCTGTTCAGGCAATGAAATACAGATCCAATGATACTGTCATCATTGTCTTCTCCACACGTAAGAAATAACACTTGGCTCCTAGATTTTTCTTTCATCTTCTGAAATTAGGAGTCTGCTTGCTGCAGTGTAAATGCATCCTGTCATTGGTTGGAATGATATAATTAGATAGGGATGGATATTACTACTCTCTTTTCATGGTCATGTATAATAGTCTAGGGAGGAACTTTTGATATGTGAAACATATTTGATTTCTGGTGCTACCACAACAGTATGAGTGGTGGTGTACAATAAAGAATCCACAATTGTTTTGAAATGTTTATTTGTTTTAATCCGCAATTGTTTTGAAAGAAGACCAAAATGCTATATATATTTGTAGCTGATTATATGATTACATTATTCCAGCACTCTATTATTGGTGATAAAGGGAATGCATTTATGAAAGAAAGCTAACCCTCCTGTAGGACTTGGAGCTACCATAGACATATTCAGGGTCATGTATAAGCATAAGTACCAACACAAGTTGAAAATGGTGTGGACAGTGCTACACCATAATGATGATCCTGAATTAGTTTCTAGGAGCCAAATTGTTGAACTTTCTGAAGTTTTTCTGAAGGCATTCACTATGTCATGTATCATTTTCTAAATTTTTTATTTTTCATGAACTTCAGTATTTGGTTCTAAGCTGCTGGTGTTGGGGATAGTTTTTTCCTACCATTAGAATATTGGCCATCTGCAAAATGGCCACTTCAGGCTAGATTATTTTCTGGTCAGCCAATTTTGTCCAAGATGCATGGAAAAAGGCTTGAGAGCATGCAGTTAATGTCTCTTGATAGCATATGGAATATGTCATTTTTCTAGCAACTTCAACATGATATCTAGCAGTCCAATATATATAATTCTTTTACAGAGCAAGATGATGATATTTTATAGGACGTTGTCTACCCAAGAAAAGCAGATTGTAATTTGTTGCCGTTGGAGAGCAGGGTTTTGTTTTCTTCTCCGTTTCTCCAACTTCTGTGGTTAGTTTACCCAAGAGTATGATTGCTTGTATTATCAATTACCCTTGGCGCCTACTAGATTGATTCAGCTTAAGGACTAATCAAGCATGTCACTTTAATTTTACAAATGAAGGTAAAGTTTGGCAGATAAAGTTTCAAGGAGGATCAATTCTTAAGAGTTCACCAAAACAAGGCTAGATATTATATATATGCATGTATGTATGTAGATCTTTTTGGACTGTAAAAATTGACTTGTATCTATTTGTTGAAACTTCTTTAAGATGTTTGTAATGTGTTTCTGAGTCTAATGATTTGGTCAATTCATCTTTTCTGAGGGTTGAATGAGACAGGATAATTGTGGTGAATAAGTTATATTTCTTGTTAACCATTCGCTTGGATTAGTCAAAGATTATGATAGTCAATTGCGTAGCAGTGAAATTATTTGTGTCTTTATTTTCTGCAATAAATTTGGTAAAAGCACCTATGAAGTAATTGGAGTACCGTAGACTTCTTTTTGTTCACTGATTCAAACATGACTCTTGTTGTTTTCTTGCAGGGGAACGTGAGATCAATGGATGATATATTTCATCAAACTCTCTAAAGACTTTGCGATGATATGAATGGCAGCGAATGATGAGGCTCTCTCCTCGCAATGATGTTGATGGTAAGAAAGGATGAAGTCCTTTTCTCATAGGAATGAATAATGATGGAGGTATTATAACATGGTCGACATCTTGGTGTCAGGTGGTCGATATCTTGGAAGCGAACGATGAAGCTTTGTCCTCACAATGATGCTGTTGATGGTAACGAGGGACGAAGCTCTTTTCTCATAGGAATAATGATAGAGGTATTGGTGCATGACTTACACCTTGGCAATAGGTGCTCGATATTTCATCCTTGTGCAATTAGGCATCATGGAGAATTCGGCTGCGGACGATCGGAGTTACGTCCGAGCAACATGGACCACAATCTTGATGGCTAGTCCGTTGCGGAGGTAGCAATGTCCAAAGCCTATTATAAAAGGGACCTCGTAAGTATGCTCACGACACATATCTTTAGTTGAATTGTCAAAGTCGCATATTGATTTAAGCAGCAGAAGGACAACATAGTTTTACAGGCATCAAATGTGGATTTATTGGTGTCGGGAGGATTGATTCAAAAGAAAGGTCTACATTGGATCTGAATCAAACTCCCATACAATTAAAATCTAACTTAACACATAGTCTTTGATTCATTTAAAAAATATAAACTAATGCAACACGTATTATGTTATTAGACATTTATAACTATGGTCATAGGAAACTAAAGATCAATTTTTGTAGAGTGATTTAAAAAGATATATACATTAAGAAAAATATCTATCATCATTGTCTAGGCTAATGATGATATTGATAAACCTGAATCCAGACCCGACTAAATGGTACTTGTAACTTGTTTGAAACCAGGCATATGGCCTTAAGTTGAGGGACCGGTCTAAGTCTCAAGGTGGCAGTGTCCTTTAGCCTGCAGGTCTTACTTGCATCAATGGCAGATGCCTCGGTGCATGCTTCTTCATCCAGCTCCATCTTCCTATCTTCCCTGATCCCAAAGAAGGCTTCCTTCCAGGGCATGAACGTTCATGCCACAATGCCCTTCCTTCACGGACGTCAAGTATGTGCCCATGATAACCCATTTTGGCCTCTTCCTCATCGGCAAAGAGACCCCCTCCCTGCCTTCTTCCTTTCCTGGGATTTCTCCTCTGACTCGAGGTCTGTAGCTGATGAATAGATATTAATATAAATGTAAATAAATATAACTTATACGAAGGTCTTCCTATTTGATTGTTCTTGTTCTTAAAGTAATAAGGATATATATATATATATATATATATTTGGGAGTCTTCATTTCATTTGTTTTAGTTACAATGTTTATGAATGTATTCGTTGTGTTTTGATGAAGGTATTAAAAATATTATAAGCATATTAAAAATACAGTTTCAATATTTGATTGTTTTTATTCTTAAACTAATAATGATATTTAGTTGAAATCTTAATTCTATATACGAGTTGGTTTATGTGTTTGAGTCAATTTGTTTGTTTTAGTAGAGATGCTAAAAATGCCGGAACTGATAATATAAATTTCACATATGAGAATTGGAACGATTCACTCTATGAATATATATATATATATATATATATATATACTGATAATTCACATAATATTTTGTTAATGGACCACTGCAGGAGCTGTTGTCATCCTCTTCTTCCAATCCCTTCGCCATCATCATCTGATGCCTGCCTCTCGTCAAAGCACAGTCTCCCACGGGTGTGTCAGCGAAAGGTACGGATTCTGAAGGCACCCTTGCTTGCATGGGGGTAAACAATGGCGAATGAGACAGCAGTAACAGTGACGCCATCCCCGCTTCAGAAGATGGCCGGCAAAGTTGCACCCGTGAAGCCAGGAATCGCGCGCAGCGGAATGCTCGGGGTGCGTCGGGTGTCTTTCTTCTCTCCTCCTGTGTTCATCTACAGACATCATCATCAGCTCGACTTGACTTTTTGTTTATTGGTGTGGTGAACGTGAGATCCATCGCTGCTCTCAGATCGGTGTGACCCGAAAATGGATTCCCATTGCAATCATTTAAAGCCGTGAGACAGATTCATCACATGTGTTTCTCCAGTCATTGCCTTTTCCCGTGACCCTCGACTCTTTTTTTGTCCATTTCCCATCCCTTCCCACGTTTAAACTGCTATGCTACGTGTTTTCTGGCATCCCCACGGTCGATCGGCCTGCTCGTTCCAGGAACTGCAGCACTCGTTGTTAGTAGTCATGGGGAGCGGTGGATACGGGAATTCTTTTCCGAGGCAGCCGAGCGGTGGCGGTGAGGGTTGGAACTCCAAGTCGGCGAAGGGGTCAAGGAGGTGGGGGAGGAAGAGCCGGAGGGAGAGGGAGGAGGCCCCGGGCTGGTGGGGGGAGACCGGCGGTGGGATGGTGGCCAAGAAGAGAGTCCTTGTGGTGATCGACCACAGCGCGAGGGCCAAGCATGCCATGATGTGGGCGTTGACCCATGTGGCTAACAAGGGCGACCTCCTCACCCTTCTCCATGTTGTACCTCCCGACCCCCACCACCACCACCACCACCACCACCACCATCATCACCACAGGGGTGGTGGAGGAGAGGATGATGTTCCCAACCTCGCAAAATCTCTTGGCACCCTGTGCAAAGCCTGCAAGCCCGAGGTGGGTGTACATTCGCTCATGGTCCCCTCCCTTGCTGTTTTCTTCCTCCTTGTTGATCTCTTGTGCTTTGAAATCTGATGAGTAGGTGGAGGTGGAAGCACTGGTCATTCAGGGACCCAAGCTGGCAACTGTGCTCAGCCAAGTGACGAAGCTGGAGGCTTCCGTTCTGGTGTTGGGTCAATCCAAGCCTTCTCCACTCTCTTGGTAAGATCATTTACACACACACCCTCTCTCTCTCTCTCTCTCTCTCTGTTAGATCAACAACACTGATACATCTACAATTCCCTTACCTTTTGCTCGTGAAACCCCACAGCCTGTTGCGGAGCAGCAGCGACGAGTTTGTGGAGCAGTGCATCAGCAAAGCCGATTGCCTGACGCTGGCAGTGCGGAAGCAGAGGAGAGGAGTGGGTGGCTACTTGATCAGCACTCGGTGGCAGAAGAACTTTTGGCTCTTGGCCTAAGAAACAACCTCATCCTTCATTCTCTCTCTCTCTCTCTCTCTCTCTCCATCTGCTAGCTCATGTAAATGAAAGGCCCTCATCTCACCTTATCCAACATCTTGCTACTGTTTGTTATGCTGAATGCCTTTCTTTTCCTACCTTTTCATTTTTGTTGAATAGGTAGGTGCTCATTAGTAACCTCAAGTTCTCAACAATCCACTCAACCCTAAGCACATCACTCCCTTCTCAAATATTAGAAGTGATTGTGCAGTTTCACTCCCCTTGGTGTGATCTATGATTTATAATTTAAACTCATTTGAATCAATGTTCTCTATTTCTCTTCCGTCGCTACATATCGATGGAATGATAGACACTAATCACCGTCGTTTTGGACAGCCTAGTTCAACTCAATAAAAAATAAAACTTTAAATTGGAGATCACGTTCCATTTGACATCGTCGTCGTCGTTATCGTTCGCAATCATCTACTTCCTTCACATACTTCTTTCTTTTCTTTCTTTCTTTATCTTATTCGTTCGACGCCTCTTTCTCCTTTCTCGTCCTCTTACTTCATTGCCTACTCTTTAATTAGTATTCTTCTCTTTCTCTTTTTTATCTTCAAAATATCTATCAATGTACGATGTGTTGACACACTAATATCGATTGATGTTATGTTAATGTAACATTTGTTGGTTTGAATACTAACTACAACACGTTAGCATAGGCCCACATTGATACTGGATGTCGATGAGCATCAAACTCGATAATGATATGTCATCTTACATGTGATAATTTAGGATCCATGGTCAAACATCTTACCATGACATCACCACATCATCGTCGTGTTGACGTGGACACTAAATTGGTGCCACGTTAATGTCAAAACATCAATGCACTTACCACGTCATCATCACGCGGTGTTGACGTGACCACTACTGGTGGGACATCATTGTCAATACATCAATGCAATTGATTTATAGGGTGCCCAATTGTTACACGGTGATGGTTATATATTCTAGCTGGAATAATTAATGTATATTTTTTGGAAGTAATACGATCGGCCCTACATTTCAGTGGGATTTATTATTTACATGCGGTGCTTGATATAATAGATATTGGGCTAGCTGTCGTGTCCGCTCATCCTCGGATGATTTGGCATCAAGTATAGTCGACCAATCACGTGGGAAGTCGATCTGACATAGGAAAGCTGACTTGACATAGGAGTGCCAACCTGACACTGGTATGGAGGGCTCGGTCCCGTACGACAGACGTGGTGCAGGTAAGGTCAACCCATCCGTAGCTGCACCAAGGGTAGTGTGTACCATACTGCCAGGATCAAGAACGACATGGAAGCGTACGACATTAATGGTAAGCAACAGTAGTATTAAAGGTCTTAGGTACGGACGACCATTTATGTGTAGTATTAAAACCCCTATTCCCCTACGAAGCAAGGGATCACTCTGGGACAAAAACCTAACTTAATCATCGGAGGGGCCATGCTGGGAACCCCACCCGACTCGGCCTTCTTGCAGGAGTCTGCAGCCGACCCAAGGTGCCGACAATAATTTCTTGACCCGAGCCAAACCCGGAGACCTCTCCGTCTAACCGACTATCAACTCTTCCCAACCAAGGTTCCGTGCCCACTCAACAGAAACGAAGGGATAGACTGTGCTTACTCAGCAGATATGGAAGATTTACACTAACATTTTGGCGCTAGAAGGAGGGCCCATGTCATAAGAGCGCCTACCGAGCAATACTAACATGGAGAATCTCGGAGGACCGAACCCTCTCCCTCAAGCGGAGGAGGTTATCACGTTGGCGCCCATGCCGAATCACTACTAGAGGATGCTGACCTGAGGTTCCCTTCACTGGTGATGAACCCCGGACCGCTTATTGTCACGGCCAAGGCCTTCCTCGGTCTTACTCACCAGGTTCAGGCACTAGCTAGGATAATGTAGAGCATCGTGCCATATTTACCTCAGCTCATACAATTGCTAGCGTCCTAACAGCCAGCACCCCTATGGGTCGAATCTCCTATGGCCCCAGCTCGGGAGGATCTGCCCGATGTGAGGGGACTACAGCGCCCGTCAGTCGGAGTTTGGTCAGATTCCCCCGCCGCCACGACCATACGATTGTTGTCCCACTCTCGGGACTCTATGCAGGTGAACCCTGATCTAGACAACCTCTCTTCTGACTTTATAGATTCTCTGATGGAACAGGTATACCAAGTTCACCAAAGGCTGGATGAAGTTCAGAAGGAATTCCTCAAATCTAAGGAGGAGTTCAGGGAAAGCTCCAAAGGTGGGTCCCCATTCATTCCCGAGATATAAGAGAAGCCCATGCTGGCTAACTTCAGATTGCCCTCTCTAGAACTTTATGATGGAAGCTTCGACCCAACCAAACAGGTTGCGATGTTCCAGGCTCAAATGGCCCTTTACGACACATCTGATGCACTGATATGTCGAGCTTTCCCAACCACCCTAAGGGGATCAGCCAGAATATGGTATAGCTGACTCAAACCTGCTTCAATTTCTTCGTTTGATTCATTGGCAAAAGAGTTTAAGCTAAATTTCTTAGCAAGCGCACGCTCAAAACCCACCACTGCCTCACTCCTCGAGATAGCTAAAGGAAGCGAATCCCTTGCCTAGTTTGTCGGGTGATTCACTTTTGAAGTTCGAGGAGTGCCCGATGTGCACCCCTCCCTAGCAATTCAAGCATTCCTGATAGGACTTAGGCCATCAAGATTCTTCTGGTCACTGATTGAGCGACCATCCACTACGGTGCTCGAAATTCTACAATGAGCACACCAATACATGGCGGCTGAGACCTTGGTGGCCAATAAGCGAGATGAGTAGAAGTGGCCTAGAGCTGAATAATCATGAGGACAACCCTCAGGACCTCTGAAAAGAAGAATCGACAAACCAGACATGCTGCCACCAAGATCGCCGCCAATACCCCTCAATTCAAACCGAACATAAATTTTTCTTCAGATTCGAGAGAAAGGACTTCTGAAAACTCTCAACTCGATGAAGACACAGTCAGACAGATGTGACAAAAGAAGATACTGTCACTTTCATAGAGAACATAGGCATGACACGGAGAAGTGTCGTGACTTACATAACCAAATCAAAGACCTTATTTGGCAAGGACATTTGCGTCGCTATGTCCGAGACCAACCGACATCCTCTGAGAATCAATGCCCTAGAGACTCATCACCTCGTCCAAAGGGGCCTATCGAAAAGTAGATCGATGTCATCATGGGGGACCTGCCTCTGGCAGTGACAACTCCTTGGTGTGAAAAACATCTACATGGATAGCAATAAACAAAAGGCTGAGTCATGATGATGACCTCGACATAACCTTTGGATCGGGAAATGAAGAATACCTTAACCATAACGATGCCCTGGTAATCTCGACTCGAATGGCAAACACCCGAGTTAAAAGAGTAATAATCGACATGGGAAGTTCAGCCGATTACATTTGGAGAGGAGCCAAAGTCCAAAACTTTGATGGTATCATTTATGGTGGTAGGACTCCCGTTGGCGTACATCGTGATCATCAGACGATCGACCCTTAATCGATTGAGAGCTGTCGTCTCAACATACCATAGGATCATGAAATTTCTAACCAGAGCAGGAGTAGGTGAAGCAAGAAGCGATCCACGGGAGTCTAGGCAATGCTACATGATAGCAACAACATTACCCAAAAGATGTAAAGTCCCGCCAATTGCAATGGTCCCTTAGAATCCCAATAAGGAGACCCCGAATCCCGAGCCGATAGAACAAGTGTTGGAGATGCCCCTCGACTCGACACAACCAAGCAAAATGGTGAAGATCGGATTAGCACTATCGGAAGAACAAAGGATTTAATTAGTGGAATTCCTCGGGAGAAACGCGGACATCTTCGCTTGGTCTCCAAGAGACATGCCTGAGGTCAACTCGGAAGTTGCTCAACACCACCTTAATATCACACCTGGAACTTGTCCTATAAAGTAGTGCCCCCGTGCTCCCAAGTGACATAAGGCTATAGAAGACAAAGTTGCTCGATTGTTGGATGCAAGGTTCATCAAAGAAGTTAGATATCCGACCTGGTTGTCCAATATTGTACTAATTAAAAAGGCTACTGGAGATTGGCGTATATGAGTTGATTATACTGATCTCAATCGGGCTTGCCCAAAGGACTGTTACCTGCTCCCGAGAATCAACCAGTTGGTAGATACCACAGCGAGGCACAAGCTACTCTCCTTCATGGATATCTTCTCAGGATACATTCAGATTCAGATAGCTCCAAGAGATTGAGTAAACACAACCTTTATTACTCACCATGGCACCTACTGTTACAAGATTATGCCATTCGGGTTGAAGAATGCTAGAGCTACTTACTAGCGGTTGGTGAATCATCTATTCAAGGATCAGGTCGGCAGAAATATAGAAATCTACATGGATGACATGATAGCCAAAAGCAAAAAACCCAAAACTTACCTGTCAGACCTAGCTGAGACATTCCAGACACTAAGAGAACATGGGATGCGACTCAATCCAACCAAGTGCACCTTCGGTGTAACATTGAAAAAATTTTTGGGCTTCGTTATACACTAACGGGGAATCGACGCTAACCCCGATAAGGTACAAGCGATACTGTAAATGCAACCTCCCCGAACGGTTAAGGAGGTGCAATGACTCACATGTAGATTGGCGGCATTGAGTCAGTTCATTTCTCGGGTTGGAGACAAGAGTTTACCTTTCTTCCGAGCATTGAAGTTAGTAAAGAACTTCGAATGGAACCCCAAATGCGAAGAAGCGTTCCACCAGCTTAAGGCACATCTCGCCCTTCTACCACAGTTGACATTGGTTGTGGTCGGAGAGCCCCTTGGATTATATCTACTAGCATCGAATTCAGTAGTTAGCTCGACTCTAGTGAAGCTCGACAAGGAAGGACAAAAGCCAATCTACTATATAAGTCACTTCCGAATCGGCCCAGAGCTCCGCTACCCTCCAATCGAAAGACTGGCCCTAGCATTAATCTTAGCATCATGGAAATTGAGGTCATACTTCCAGGCACACCCTATCAAGGTGATAACCGACCAACCCCTGTACTAGATTTTTTTCAAAATTTGATGCTGCAGGTTGGATGCTCAAATGGTCAGTAGAATTGGGAGAATTCGACCTCGAATATGTAGCAAGAACGGTGATCAAGGCGCAAGTAATAGTAGACTTCATATCAAAGCTTATGATCTCCAACGGCCCAGTGAGCCAGGACCCAACTTGGACACTGTACATCGATGAGTCGGCCAACTCAGAAAGGGGAGGAGCCGGCTAGTTCTCAAAAGCCCCTCCGAACAAGTCTATAAGCTTGCCCTTCAGCTAGAATTCAAAGCCACAAACAACGAAACTGAATATCAGGCATTATTGTTCAGACTAAAGCTAGCTGCCGAACTTTGCGCAGAAGAAATCAAAGTATTTACTAACTCGCAACTTGTCGTAGGATAAATTAATAGAGAATTTGAAGCTCGAGAAGAAATGATGGCCAAGTACGTAGATGAAGCACGACGACTGATCCGCTTGTTTCAAAGTGCACCATCGCCAAAATACCTCAAACCGAGAACTCACAAGCTGACAGTCTTGCCTAGTCAACCTCCGCCCACGGTCCAGACACAACTATCGAGGATAGCCAAAATTCTCAAACCATCCATTGGCTCTGCTGAAGTGTCCATGATTGAAGAAGTAGGAGGCTGGGTCGACGAATTCCTTCGCTTTAAAAAAGATGGAATCCTGCCCGAAGACAAGGTGACAGCTCGGCGAATTAGAAGAACCGAGCCATGGTATTGCATCATTAATGATCATCTTTATCAGTGAGGTTTCAGTCGACCTCTACTTTGATGCTTACATCATGATGAAACCCACATCACTTTAGCAAAAGTGTATGAAGGAATATGTGGGAAACACATTGGCACCAGCACACTGGTGCATAAGATCCTTAGACAAAGATATTATTGGCCAACCATGCATAAAGATGCCCAAGTCTATGTTCAAAAGTGCGAAGAGTGTTAAAAGCACACCCAAATATAGTATCAACCGATGACACCACTTGCAACCACAGACTGTACCTACCCCTTCGCTTAGTGGGGAATGGACCTTATCGGTCCATTTCCTCCAGCTTCTGGACAATGCAGATTCCTCATAGTCAGAGTCAATTATTATACCAAGTGGCTCGAAGTAGATTCATTGACCACCATTACCGAAAGACAGGTCGAAGGATTTGTCTGAAAAAATATCATCACCAGATTTGGCCTCCCCAGAGTCATCATCACCGATAATAGTACATAATTCAATAACTCAAAATTCAAGACCTTTTGCCAAAATTATAGAATCCAATTAAAGTTCGATTCAATCACCCACCCTCAGGCTAATGGACTTGCTGAGGTGACAAACCAAGCCATCCTCGAGGGATTGAAGAAAAGAGAATCCAAAGCCCAAGGGACTTGGGTCGAAGAGCTCCTGAGCATACTGTGGGCATCGAGGACGACCCCAAAAACCCCGATGGGAGAGTCACCTTTTAGTCTAGCCTTTTGGCACTGAGGTAGTACTCCCTCCTGAAGTGGTTCACCCAATGTTTTGAATCGAGTTATATGATGAAGAAGTCTCCAATAAGCAATTACATGAAAATCTCGACCTATTAGAAGAAAAGCGAGCCAAGGCTCACCTTAGGACATTAGCCTATAAGAAGGCCATCGCAAAGCTCTATAACAATAATGTGCATCCACGGTTTATCAGGTCGGGTGACCTAGTGCTACGAAAAACTAGGTCAGTGATCCGACCCAATCTCGAGGCAAATTGGTACTGGACTGGGAAGGTCCCTACCACATCATAGATGTCATTTGGGAGGGGACATATACCCTGGCGACTATGGAAGGATGATTGCTACCTAGAACATGGCATATATCAAACCTTCAAAAATTCTTCTACTTACAAAATGCTTGGGATAGAGGAAATGACAATGACATTTATAAAATGCTTCTACTTACAAAAGGATGTCGGTACAAAATAAGACTTCATTCGACCCTGATGTCAAAATTGGGCAAGCAACCGAGCTAATCGACACAACCCAACCCACAAAAAGGAAAAGTAGAATTACAAGTCACGCTTCAAGCGAGTCGGAGTCATCAAAGGCTTGTTGTGTCTCCATCGATATTGAATCATCCTCGGGCTGAATGGTGAATGGTTTTCCTCCACCTCTAAGTCCGAGTGCAAAGCATGGAAGTAGGCTAAGGTGACTCGATATCCGTATTCATAAGAATCCCAACCCATTTTCTTCATACCTTGTTTGAACCCAGCCAAACCCTTGTAATCTTCAATTGCCCACCTCGGTAGGTCAGCTCGGGCACTTTTCAGTTCCTTCATTGCTTTGAGCAAATTGTCATCCACTCTATGAGTCTTAGCCCGCATTTCTTCTCGGTTAGATCTCTAAAATCTGTGCCCAAGTTTACCTTCTTGGCCAGATCTCCAAAGATCTGTGCTCGAGTTTACCTTCTTGGCTAGATCTTCAAGATTTGTGCCCGAGTTACCTTCTCAGCCAGATCTCCAAGATTTATGCCCGAGTTTACCTTCTCGGCTAGATCTCCAAGATCTGTGCTCGAGTTACCTTCTTAGACATCTGTGCTTGAGATACCTTCTCGGTCATATCTCCAAGATCTGTGCCTGAGTTTACCTTCTTAGCCAGATCTCCAAGACTTATGCCCGAGTTACATTCTCGGCCAGATCTCTAAAATCTGTGCTCGAGTTTACCTTCTCTGTCAGATCTTCATGATTTGTGCCCAAGTTACCAACTCGATCATATCTCCAAGATCTGTGCCCGAGTTACCTTCTCGGCCAGATCTCTAAGATCTGTCCCCGAGTTACCTTCTCGACCAAATCTCCAAGATTTGTGCCTGAGTTTATCTTCTCGACCAGATCTCTAAAGATCTGTGCTCGAGTTTACCTTCTCGGTTAGATCTCCAAGGTCTGTGCCCAAGTTTACCTTCTCGGCCAGATCTCCAAGATTTGTGCCTGAGTTACCTTTTTGGCCAAATCTTCAAGATCAGTGCCCGAGTTATCTTCTAAGCCAAATCTCTAAGATTTATGCCCGAGTTACCTTCTCGACCAGTTCTCTAAGATCTGTGCCCGAGTTTATCTTCTCGGTCAGATCTCTAAGATCTGTGCCTGAGTTACCTTCTCGGCCAGATCTTTAAGATTTTCGCCCGAGTTTACCTTCTCAGCTATATCTCCAAGATCTGTGTCCGAGCTAACCTAGGTAGAATCTCAAAGCCGATGATTGCCAGGACAAGCACAAAATTATGAAGGCCCTACTTGACCAATCATTTTTTCGAGCTACCCTGCTAGGCCAGTCATGTTCCCGAGCTGCCCTGCTTGGCTAATCTAAATTCCAAGCTACCATGCTTAGCCAATCATGTTCTCGAGCTGCCCTGGGCCTAAATTTCAGCCACCAATCATGTTCATTTCGAGTCATACCGCTTGGGCGATCATGTTCCCAAGCTACCCCGCTCAGCCAGTCCAAATTCCAAGCTTCCCTGATTGGTCAGTTATGTTCATGAGCTGCCCTGCTTGGCCAATCCAAATTCTGAGCTGTCCTGCTTGGCCAATCCAAATTCTGAGCTACCCTACTTGTCCAGTCATGTTCCCGAGTTGCCGTTCGACCAAATATATTCCTAAGCTGCCCTACTCGGCCAAATTTCGAGTTGCCCTACTCGATCGGTTATGTTCGAGATGCCCTGCTCAGCCAGTCATGCATTTGAACTGCCTCACACCCCCGGCCACCGCATCAAGATCAATTAAATCCTAATACAAACTAGAGATTCGACGCTAGACCTCATCCTCGGTTGATTGACCAAGAGCCTCGAAAAGGTCTTCTAAGGGGGAAAAAATGATATAGCGAATATTGGGCTAGCCGCCACGTCC
Source organism: Ensete glaucum (assembly GCA_021527575.1). Lineage (NCBI taxonomy): Eukaryota > Viridiplantae > Streptophyta > Magnoliopsida > Zingiberales > Musaceae > Ensete > Ensete glaucum. The sequence continues at coordinate 53,506,912 of CM038553.1, forward strand.
CCTCACCCTCGAATGACTCGGCATTAGATACAACCGACCAGCCATATGGGAAGGCGACCTGACATAGGGGTGCCAACCTGACCCTGGTATGGAGGGCTCGGTCCCGTACGACAGACGTGGTGCAGGTAAGGTCAACCCGTCCGCAGCTACAGCAAGGGTAGCATGCACCACGTTGCCAGGACTAAGGACGATATAGAAGCATACGATGGTAATGGTAAGTAACAATAGTATTAAAGGTCTCAGGTACGAACGATCATTTATGTATAGTATAAAAGCTCATGCTCCTCTACAAAGTAGGGGATTGCTCTGGGACAAAAACCTAACTTAATCATCCATGCCAGAAACTCCACCCGACTCGGCCTTCTTGCAAGAGTCAGCAGTCGATCTGAGGTGTCGACACCAATTTCCCAACCTGAGCGAAACCCGGAGACCTCTCCGTCCAACCGACTATCAACTCTTCCCAATCAAGGTGGACGTAAATGAACTAGCACATACGGGCTTGAATCAACGATGTCTACTCAGCAGACATAAAGGGACATATCGTACCGACTCAGTCGATACAAAATATTTACACTAACGGTGGTTAAATACTAAATCAACAATTTCGTGGATGTAACCTACCCTCACTCCAGTTCGGGTTGATGATTCCAAATTTCTGATTCGAAATCATGTATATGATGACATATGAAATCTAACTCATCATGTAGCTATGACAGTGTTTAGGACTCATCTTTTATGTGGTAGTAAATATAGAGAATTCGCTTTATATCAGCTTGTTTATAACCCTTCTGAGCCATTTGCCAGTTCCATCACCTGAGAGCAACAAGCAAACTAAACTGCTAGAGAACAAAATGCTTTGGAATCTGTGTGTCTGCAACATGTTTATGCCTGATAAGCTCACTTGTCTTGCACAAACAAAACACATGTCTCTCAAATCAGAAATCAGTGGATAATTGAACAGTTCAGAATCTGCTACACTTACCACTATAGAATAAGGAAGAGATGTATACTGATTTGCAACAAGCATGTTGATTGGTCAGTTCAGAATCTACTTCAGTCACTGCTAAAGTACATACAACTCAGTGCCTAATCCACTAACTATATATATATATATATATATATATATATATATAAGAAAAGAAAAGAAAAGAAAAATACAATAAAAGTCAATATACATAATATAGAACTCAATTGTTAAAATGAAGTTCTTAATATGGATTAGGAATTTTTTTAGTTAGATTCATTTAGCTTCCTAATGTTGTCAATACACATCCAAACAAAGACATGAAGTGTATGAGTGGCTATGGTTTTCCACTCACAGTACAACAAGTCACGTCTGATAGGCCAATTTGATTGGTGTTTAGAATTGGGATACAATGTATCCGCACTTCTCCCGTTCCAAATTTGTAATCTAAGAAGCTTCTTACCGGTAAGAGCTATACTTGACCTCAAACCACAAAGGATCTTTCAAACTTTAGAAGATTTACCTATTTATGCATTTATGGATGCTTGTGTTTTTTTTTTTCTTTTGAAATGAGTTGATGTTAAAAAATCATGATTCATATCGTGCAATAATTGATACACAAAAGATCATAAAAAATTAAAATTACATAACACATATTAGATATTTTACCTATAGAGATCGTATATCCTGAAAAATCAGATCCAAATGAGAGGATGAAAAATATCAGATGTCCTCTTCTCTAACAATATCCACACGATGGATGCGATAATGATGCTCCTTAGGTTGCTGTGGGATCTCCCTCTCCACATGTAGCACGTAATAGCTGTCGGCTAAGGAGAAGTGGACGATGAGGAGAATAGGAGAGGCGACCATTAGAAGCTCTAGCCTATGAACCATTTAGCCCCCTCCTATTTATAGAGATTCCTAACAACTTAACAATAATGGATCTTGCCTTGTTGGGTACTGGATCTCTATTCAACTATTCAAGTCTCTTAGATTAATTGATCTTTATCAAATAATATCTTATTAGCTCTTACTGAATCTCATCCATAGGACCAATAATATAGGAGCTTATTGGATATCCAATAAAACAATGGCGCTGAGGATATCTCACATCTAAACCTCTATCATTATAGTATTTTTCCATATGTGTATAACCGTGTAGGCCCAATATCAAGCTGGTTGTGAGTTACACCAGTCAGAACTCCTTCTGACTCAATACTCTTTCTAATTTAGTGAATTGTTAATAATTCACTCAATTCATCGACTATGGACGTATTAGACGACTATGCCATAATTCCCAAACGATAAAGAAGATCTAATTTATTAGACCTATTTATTTATAGTTACCTTATATCTATAATCTCTTATCCATGTAATATCTCAAAGATCATATATTGGGCATGATACTATTAGGTCTTATACAGAATCCTGTTTGTGTCTCGCTTTAATCGGATTCTCTCGGAGAACTCTTTTTCTCTTAATCCGAATGATCTTAGCCAGAGATTTGCTTGAGCAAGAATACACATGATATTCCTCTCATGATACCGAAAGCGAATGATTCTTTATTGACACTCAATTGCTTTCATACTATTTGTTAAATTCTAGAATTTGATGATAAAATAAATTGATGAGATAATAAACTAATATGTTTTTGAGATAAATGATATAGAAAAACCTTCGATCACAGACATGAACCATCACAAAGCAAATTATCGAAACAAGAGAATCAGACGTTAGGCTAGAAAAGTATCATATCAGAGACTGGACGTCGGGTCAGGGGATTGGTCGATGTGCCGAAGGATGGACTTTGTGTCATAAGTTTGGGTATCAGGTCAAAAGATGAGGTATTACGCTAAAAGATCATATGTTGTAGAAAGTCAATATGCTAATAGATTAGATGATATACCGAAAGAAAGGATGATGTATCAGAGAGTCAGATGAAGTGTCAGATGAACATATGATATGTTGGAATGTTAGACAATGTGCTGAAGGTTTCGTAATTGTAATTAAAATAGTTAAGTTCTTATCGTAGTAGTTTCAAATCAAATTAAGTTGGTATTAGGTCTAAACTATGTTAACTTGATTAGAAGCATATTGGGCCTGAACATGAGTTGAATTGGGCTGTTAGAAGGTCAATTTAATGACCATGAGTAGGCATTGGTGGTGGTACTGCCAAGCCCAAGCGATTGTACTGCATAGAGAGTCAAAAATCATTATTTTATGTTTATTCAGGACTTCCGACGATAGTATCGCTCGTGGATGGTGATGGTACCACCTAGGCTAGTGGTAGTACTGTTAGTATCCCAAAAAATTTGAGAATTTAAAGTTTTAGCTTCATTTTTTAAGTCTTTTGGGATCTATAAATACCTCACTCATGCTTGCTTGATGCAAGGGTGAACATGAATATAATCTTGAGAATTGAGAATTGAAGTTTGCAAAATCCTCTTGAAAGTGTTCGAGTGTCTTCCTCTTTGAGTTTAGAGGTTATTCTAGGGAGGTGTAAAGTTTTTGTAAAAGAGAGGTATAAATGTTCTCTCATAAACTTGTTAAAAGGAAAATGATTGTAACAATGGTAGTTGATCTTCATTTGTTAGAAAGAAGATCAGTAGTGAAAATTGATGACCTCGATAGAAGAGGAATTGAGAGTGGATGTATGCCGAGACGACCAAACCTCTATAAATTGATTTACAGTTCTTTCATTGTGTTACTTATTATTACTCACTAACTTACTTAGTCACTACTCGTACTTAAACTTTTTAGTTAAATATATTTTTGATACATAATTTTTTATTAAACTTTTTAATTCAAAACCTTATTGCAAAAGCACTCATTCTTCCCCCACCCTACCCCACCCCACCCCACTCCCCTCCTCCTCTTAGTGTCATTACAATCTTAATAATTAATATCAGAGCCTAGTCCTCTCAGTTGGATTAACACCCAAGAGAGATTTAATGACTTTTTTTTGGCAATCAAGAGGGCCACTCTATCACTTGTCCTCTTATGTTCAATGAGATAAACTATACTTATTGAAAAATATGAATAAGGATTTTTTTAATTTTTATAGATTTTGATTTATAGAATATCGTTGAATATAGTTTTCAGAAATCTTCTAACTCGATAAATGAATGAAATGCTTTTGAAAAAAAAATATTTTTCTTAAATGCTAAAGCTATGAATGCTTTGTTTTGTGTTTAATCATGTTTCCACTATATATGATATTTAGCATATACACTTGAAGTTACTCATAAAGGTACAAGTAGAGTAAAAGAATCTAAAATTAATCTTTTAGTACATAGTTATGAATTTTTAAAAATCAAATCAAGCAATGGTTTTGACGTAATATCTGACCCTTCCAACTTAATGTCCAATCTTATGACATAAAGTCCATCCTTTGGCATGTCGATCAATCCTCCGATCTAACATCCAATCTCTGACGTGATGCTTTTTTGGCCCAATGTCTGATTCTCTTACTTCGATAATTTACCTTCTGATAGTTCGTATCTATGATCAAAGTTTTTTTTTCATCACTTATCTCAAAATCATATCAATTCATAAACTTATCAATTGATTTTATCATCAAAATCTAGGATTAAAAAATCTTCACCTTTTTGATGATGATAATAAATTAAACTCCCCATGTGTATATCCCATTTTGAAATATTATAATGAACTTAAATTAAAAAAATGATAATCTTTCAATAAGAAGAGTATGTATATATCCCATTACATCTCCCCCTTTATCATTAACAAGAAGAAAAAATGTGCAAGTTACTACTTTTCTCTCATCCTTTATACATCCTTTGTCATTATAAAAAAGAAGAGAAGGATATGATGTTATTATGGTGCTACTTCTTTTCGTTTACAGAAAAACTACTTTGATATCATATTAAGAATATTAATATCAAATATAAGTTCAAGTTGAATTCAAAACAAAACTTTTTCAATAGTATTCTTAAATTCAAGATAAATTTGATCTTGATATTATTATTTTAAGTCTAAATAATCAATCAAGCTTCAAAATTTTAAAAATAAGTAATTAAAGTTAAACATGAGTCACTACTAATGAAAAATTATAAGCCTTATTGTAATAATATGTTTTTATTTTTAAGTGAATCTAACTCTTCACATTTAGAGCAAGGAGTACAAGATGTTGATATTTCATACAAAATTTTAAATTTACTAGTAAGTAATGCATGATCCTTTAGTGACTTATATTTCTTACCAATATTTTTAAGTTCATTATATAAATATGAAATGTATCAAATAATTTATCATAAGATAAGAATATTTCGAAAAAGTCATATACCTCATCGTTAAAAGCCAACAATGCATAATTTGCCACTTCATCCTCTGATGCACTTGATTCATCCCAAGTTGTCTTAAATGCTTTTTTCTTCTTCTGAGTCGGTAACTTCTTCTTCAGTTGTAAACACTCATTTTTGAAGTACCCTAGCTTCTTGCATTCATAACATATTATAGTATTATTTTTAGGTTTATTTTTTTCTTATGAATTTTGTTCATTTTTTATGAATTTTTTTATGTCTAATAAGAAGCGCAATATCATCATCATTACTTGAGTTTTCGTTAAAGAAATCTTCTTTGGTTTTCAGTATAATATCTTTTCTATTCTTTGAAAGGTTTTTATCTTACTCATCATGTGTTTTACAACTCATTTCATAGGTCATTAAAGATCCTTTGAGTTCTTCAAGAGGAAAATTATTCAAGTCTTTTACTACTTGGATAACCATTACTTTTGGATCCCAATATTTTGGAAGAGATTTTAAAGTTTTATTTACTAATTCAAGATTAGTATAGCATTTACTAAGAGCTTTTAAACCATTGACAACGTTTGTAAAATAAGTGTATATGTCAACAATGGTTTTGCTTGACTTCATTTTAAATAATACATAACTATGTACCAAAAGATTAATTTTTGATTCTTTTACTCTACTTATGCTTTCATTAGTAGCTTCAAATGTACGCCAAATGTCATGTGCACTGTTACAAGTAAAAGCGCTATTAAACTTATTTTTATCTAAAGCAAAAAATAAAGAGTTCATAGCTTTAGCATTTAAGAAAAATATTTTCTTTTCAAAATCATTCCATTCATTTATTAAATTAGAAGATTTTTTTAAAACTATATTCAATGACGTTCCATAAATCAAAATTTATAGAAATAAAAAAAATTCTTATTCGTGTTTTTCAATAAGTATAGTCTATCCCATTGATCAAAGGAGGATGAGTAATAGAGTTACCCTTATGATTGTCAGAAAAAGTCATTAAAACTCATTTGGGTGTTAATCTAATTGAGAGACTTAGCTCTAATACAAAATATTAGGATCATAAGGGTACTAAGAGGGGGGAGGTGGCGAATTAATGATATTACAAAAAGATTCGATTTGAAAAAGTTCCAACGAGAATATGAATCAAAAATGTATTTAACTTAAAAGTGTGAGAAAATTAAATAAGTTAGCAATAATAAGGAAAAACAAGAAAGGAAATACAAACTGATTTATAGTGGTTCGATCGTCTTGACTTACGTCCACTTGATTTCTCTTATCTCGAGGCTACTTGCTTTCACTATCGATTTTCATTTCAATGGACAAAAATTAACTATCCTTATTACATTCCTTCTCCTTTTGCTAGGCTTAGGAGAGAACTTTTACATAAACTCTTTCATACAAGACCTCACAACTCCTTACTATAACTGCTAAACTTAAAAAGAAAGAGACTCAAACACTTTCAAGAGTTTACAACGCTTTTAACCTCAAGGATTCTTTCTTTTTCACCCTTAGTTTGCACTTGCATCAAGTAAGGTTGTGTGAGATATTTATAGACCCCAAAGGCTTTAGAATTGGAGCCAAAAATTTAAATCTCCGAGTTTTTTTGGGTATTAGTAGTAGCACCGTCAGCATCAAGTAGTACTATCACCGAACAAAGCTAAAAAATATGGGTTATGGCAGTACTACTATATGTCTAGGTGGTACCATTGTCGCTAAGTGGTACCACCATCGACAGGAGGCTGTACCACCATTAGAATACTCAAAAAAGCATAAATAGTGCTTTCTGGCTGTTTAGGTGGTACCACCTCTTAGACCTGGCGATACCACCATCCAAGCCAATTCAAAGTCACAGAATTAGCTTTCCATCAGGCTCAATTCAGCCCTGGATCAGACCCAATAAGCTAAACTAAGTTGGCATGGTTTCGACCCAATACTAGCTTAATTTGACTCTAGATGAGCATGATCAAGACCTAACTGATTTATATATAGCATAATTACGAAGCAATCATCTACATTTTATTATGTCATCTTATCATTCGACACTTCTTCCGAACCTCTGATACATCGTTATTTCCTTCAGTGTGTCGCCTGATCTATCAACATATTAACTTCTCACAACATTCGATCTTTTGACGCAATATCTGATCCTTCCGGCCCAATGCTCAAACTCATGGCACGAAGTTCATCCTTCGACATGTCAATCAATCCTCTGGTCTGTCGTCTAATCTCTGACATGATGCTTCTCTGGCCCAATGTCTGATTATGTTGCTTTGCCTATGATGGTTTGTGTCCATGATTAAAGTGTTTTCTGCATTACTTATCTTGAAAGCATATTAGTTCATAAATTTATTAATTGATTTCATTATCAAAATCTAGGATTCAACATAAACCTTGATATTTCTGCAATTCAGAAAGGTAGAATCATTTTTTTCTTAAAAAACCCTAATTCCTCCTTGTGGTTATCGCCTTCATGCAACCGGCCATCGCTTTTATGCAAGTGTCTCATTGCCTCACACGTAGGCGACTGCCAGTGAGGTGACGCCTCTACCATAGGCAGCATCACCTCTGCTACACATAAAGGAGGTCACCCATGCCCATAGGCGACGTGCCTATAGGAGGCTTACCTGCGGGCGCCTCCCCTACAAGTGGTTTACCCGCAATCAATAGCCCTTGCCAATAGACCGTATGGCTCTCGGTGTTGCCCCTATGAATAAGGCATTATCTTTGTTGGTTACAAGTGCCCTGCAAGCCAATCACTTGAGTGATGGCATGTATGACATGCTGTGTGATCCTTTTGCTTATGATTAATATTGGCATATTCTTATATTATATTATTTGTTGTATATATATTGTGATGTCATTGGTTCTATGCAATGAGAATCAGATCGTGATGAGATCATGATAATGAGATCAATTCACCCTTAAACACAGATCCTAAATAATCTCAGTTAGAGGTTACTCGAGAGGGACATTAATATAACCGGATAGACCGGTGTACTATATACATGTCCATATAATGGAGTCAACTGGTCTCATAGCCACTTATATAGAGATACTAAGGATATAGTACAGGTGCTCATTGGAGAATGAGTTCATTGATTAATCCGCTTATGGAATGTTATATGGTTAATGATACCTAATTTCAGACAGTGATTTCATAGTCTCAGTTGTGTATCTGGTCCTTAAACTTGAGACACCAAGGATGCCTTGTATGAGTCCTCCTTTCTTTGATGCTAGACTTATAGGTTTGGAAAGTTTCAGATCTAGTACAACTGGTTATCGGGATTTGTAGCTAACCTTACGAAGACAATTGAGTATCAATAGAGGATCATCCACTCTCGATATCATGAGAGAAATATCTCATATATGTTTGCTCAAACAAATCCCTGACCAGGGTTATTCGGATTGAGAGAGAAAGAGTTCTTCGGGAGAATTCGATTAGAGCGAGACTATGATGGATTCCGTATGTGACCTAACAGTACCATGCCCAATATATGGTCTCTGGGATATTAGTTGAATAAAAGATTATAGATACACGATAACTGTAAACAGACAGGTCTGATGGATTCGATCCCCCTATACCGTTTGGGGACTATGGCATAGTGGCCTAGTACGTCCATAGTCGATGAGTTGAGTGAATTATTATGGGGATAATAATTCACTATATCAGAAGAAGTTATAATAGGAGTGACTTACAGCCAGCTCGGTATCGGATCTAGAGGATCACACACATATGGTAGATGCTTTAGCAAATACAGGATTGGATGGAGATCCAATTAGCCCCTATTCTCATTAGATAAGACCCTATGCTAATGGGCTCTTTGATTAAGACCCAATTAGAGGCCTAAGGAGATTATTGGATAGAGATCCAATAATGTAAGGTTAATGGGTAATTGGATGGAGATCCAATACCCACTAAGGAAAGAGCCATAGGGATTTTTGGTGGCTCTCTATAAATATGAGAGGAGGCTCATGGTTGATAGGCTGCAGCTTTAGCCACCACCTCCTATTCTCCTCCCTCCCTCTGTGCAAGAGTTGTGAGATCAGATTGGAGGAGTTTCGCTGTAGAGATCCATCATGTGGATACCACTAGAGAGGAGAACGCTTGACCTCTTTCATCCTCTCAATCCAGATATGAAAATACAGGGATATACCATCTCCCTAGGTAAAATCAATCTCTCACACATCACGTTTTTATCGGGTTTTACGTTTTTCCCGAGATCCCAATATTTTGCACGATGATTTAATCAGCGTGGGAAATCAGTTTTTATTTTGATTTCCGTTGTGCATGTGGTACTCCCGCTGAGGTTTTCCAATAGTGGTATAAGAGCCAAGGTTTTCGTGCGAAAAATTGATTTTAAACTGTGTGTGATGAGATTGCACTGTGTAGAACTATTCTACGCATTCTTGTTATGTTTTTGCAACGAAGATAGTGAGGAAAGAGGAAGGGGCCACGGCCAGGCCACTGCAGGAGCGGCAAGGCCCCTGCGGTGGCGGCGACCAAGCCCCTGCGAGGGGCTGCTGCCGGTGACACCGCAACGCACCCACCATCGGTAGTCGCGGGCACAACACCGTGGGCGGCTGCGGACCAGTGGTCCAGCGACACCACCCTAGGGCGCAGTGCTCGGCAGTAGAGGCGGTGGCCGGATCGTCGCCAGGGTAGTGGCGATGATGATGACGCAGAGGGGGCAAGAGGGGTTAGGGCATCTTCTTAGAAAAGGATGATCTTGCCCCTATGAATTCTGGAAATTTCAAGCTATCCTCTCATCTAGAATTATGAAAAACCCTCAATAATTCTATAAATTATAAGGACTGTCCTTTCATCCAGAATTACTAAAATGCTCTTGACAATTCTGAAAATTTCGAGCATGTCTTAATTTCCAAAAAAATAATTAATTAAATAATTTTAATTAATTATTATATATCTATTAATCCTACATATGATGTGATGTATGATGTGGATAGATGATCATGAGCTATGTGTTGTGATGTGTGCAATTATGATTATTATTATTATTAGGGCCTGCCAACCTCTATTTCTCTCATTTATTATCGAGCCTGCGTGCTTGTGATTATTTGTAATTACATGGAGAGGCACAGCTGGAGCGTGGAGGTGACAACGGGACCCACGATGTCGTGTCAAGAAATCACGTCGCATGGTGATGCGATGATCCAATGGAACCGATGATGACGAGATCAATAATCACAGGGCCTGGAGATGCACCGATGCACACATAGATCCTATTGTGAGTGATTAGGCCCATTGGCTCAGGCTTAATCATATTAGGTGACGGCTCATGATTATCTGGTGTGTCTTGCATATGTGATGTGTTATACACCTACTAGATATATGTATATATATATATATATATTTGTATGCGATGTAGATATATATTAAATGTGTGTGTGTAACACGACATATTAGGAGACCGATAGAAAACAAAAAACCCCTCCTACAATAATATTAAGTCGGTAAGCGTGAGGCAATAAGATTGACCCACGTGGCCTTCCATCATTATAGGAATAAATTGAATACCAACATAAGTTGAGTTGGTCGAGTCATTCGAGGCTCACCTATCTACATGATCGAGTTCTTGCGTACAACATATATATGTCACCGATGAACTAAGGACATTGTATGAATTGGTCGAGCAATCGAGAGCATATCCATCGAATCAAACTTATCTTGTAAAGATGGTGATGACTTAATTGAACTTCATGGTTGGTCGAGCAGTCGAGACCATGATGTTTCAGAGGCCGAACATGACGGGAATTATAAGGAGTTGTGATTAACAAGAGTTGTCTACCTTTTGGACTTAGTGTAGTGGGTCGAATACCTCGAGATTGCATTTAGATGTCAATTGGATCCCGATCCCCACTAAGAGTCTGCTAGAGACTTTCGTCTCACGTGTCAAGGGTGTCGCGTGATTCGCTAGGAAAATAGTTATATCTTGCTTGTCGCTTGCAAAACCCCAACATGGCATACTTGATGCCAACCGCCTCATTGGTCTAAAAGCTCCACATTTTGAGAATTGTTCTTACAGAAGATAAAATCGTATATGTCCTTAATATGATTGTGCCCACGCTGGAGGAAAGAATAAGTGATGATGAGATCACTCGCTTTGTAAAGTATATTGATAGTCCTAGAGGATAACTTGTGAGTTGATCTTATACTTCTGTCCCTACCAGATTCCTTTTCACAGTTCATTATTAACTCTAATATGAACAAGTTTGAGGTGACTCTCCCAGAGCTCCTCAAGATATTGAGGGAAGCTGAGAGTGCCATCAAGAAGGAGAAGTCGGTTCTCTACATTGGTGAGACCAAAAAGAAAAGTAAGGCTAGCAAGACCCTTAAGAAGGGTAAGGACAAAGAAAGACCAGGTAAGGCAAAGGTTGCCAAGAGAGACCCGACAAAGGATAAAGGATAGTGCTTCCACTGCAGCCAAGATGGGCATTGAAAGAGGAACTATAAGGACTATCTTGTAGATAAGGTGAAATAAAAGCTTAGAGAAGCTTCAAGTATATTCATGATCAGTCTTCACTTGTCAGATTTTCATGATAACACATGGGTATTGGATACCAGGAGTGATTATCATATCTGTAATTCATTATAAGTTCTGGCAAGACCTAGGAGACTGGCCAGAGGCAAGATGGACCTCAAGATGGGCAATGGAGCAAGAGTTGCTGCAATTGCCATTGGGGAGGTCACCCTACATCTACTTGATTGTCACGGACAACAATGTAAACAAGGTGTTCGATGAAATGCTTGTGTTAGTCTGTGTCCTTCGATTTAGATACATATCTTGTACAACAAGAAGCGGGCTTGCAGTAGACTTGGAAGCCCTAGTTTGATTTGCTTTTTGGCCAAGTTTGGCTTGTAAATACAAGTGTGTCTTATAAGCACTTGTGGGGCTTCATCAGTGGACCATTATCCTTTGTGTGCAACCTCTCTGAGTTTGTAATGTCCATGGGTGTAATTTGTATTTTGGCTTTATAAAGTGTTTTTCTTGAGCAGTTGCTTGTGGATCCCATGGGAGTTGCTTCTTCTGGCCCGTTTTCTCTTTTTGTAAGTCTGTGGGATTTTAGGAGATCTCGGGGAGGGCTGACCTTTGTGGACGGACACGCATGGGTGTCGCACGGCTTAGGCAAAATCAGCTAAGCCCGTGACAATGTGGTATCAGAGCGGAACAAGCACACGCAGAAATACTTGCCATACAAATGTGGGGGACCTAGCTAGGCTGTGTGGAGGGTAGCCAGCACGTGCAACCGTTTAGGGGAAACGGACATTGAGATGTAGGGAAAGGAGTCGCTCAGAGGAGCGGGCATCCTGGTTTGGCATTCAAGGAATAGCCAACCCCTTTGCGCGAGAGGCACCACGAGGACAAACAAGCGAAGAAGAATGCGTAGCACACAAAGATTGGGATGGTTGAGTTTGAGCTATAGCTCGGCGTTGGCAACCAAACTTGACGGTGCTTAAGGCAAAGCAGGTGCTTGGTGAAAGATGAGACCGCGCAAGGTGGGAGGTATTGTGTAACGAAAGAGTTATGCAAAGCTCACAGAGGTGAGGGAATTGCTAACTCAAGGATTCAAAACTCATGCAAGGGCTTGTACACGGATGACAGTGTTCATGGCCATCCCAAGGCACGATTAGAACTAGGCACCATGGAGCATCAGAACTTTCTCTTCGACATGGAAAGGATATGTTCGTAGGCGGCTGAAATGTGCAACAAGTTCAGCATGTTGCTAGACCTTGAAGGGTGCAGTGGAGACTGTATTGGAGAAGGGTCACAATCTAGCAAGTACATTTGTGGGGCGAACAAAGCACAAGTTCAAGAAGACGGAGTAGTCCAAAGGGGATGATGGTCTCAAACTTCCATGGGAAGTATATAAAGAGAAAAGTTGCTCCAACAGACAAATATCCGGAGGGATAAGTCCTAGTTCTCTAGTGGGAGAATCATGTGCAACATCGCATATTGAGGAAGAGTTTCTCAGGGTTATATCTTCATAAAGCTCAACGGACCGAGTGAGCGACGAAGAGTTGTCGCATGGTCTCGAAGGAGGTAATGCATTGGGGGATGCATTTCGAGATCAAGTGGGGGAGCAATCCAAGGCAACATCATATGAAGGCACACTTAGAGTCGAGGCAGAAATCGAATTCAATAGAGGGCTGACCCGTGGAATGGTGGACGTGAGGGCCACTATCAACTCAGTGCAAATCGAGGAGCAGAGCGACTTGGGTGGAACTCGGTGAAGTATCCAAGCCGCATGAAGGGAGTCGACATAGAAGATGGAACATGGAGCGGAGGCACGGAGCTTTCCTTAGACAGAGGTCAAGGGCATGAACTCTTGTAGAGGCAAGAGTGGGATTATGTCGTTCCATGGGTTCTTCATTCTGATGGGACAGACTTATTTTGCATGGTGCCAAAGATGAAGGGAGCTTCAAGGCACATGCAAGCTACCTAAGAGATGCATTTGATGGAGTAACTAAGGTGATTCAACTTGCGGAGGCAAAGTTAGGATCATGAGACCTTAGTACGGGGCAAGAGGACGCAGAGGCGGGTACTCTTGAAGAATATGCCACAGTATTGCCATTCGAGTTGTCAAGAACAAGAGGTGCATAGAAAGATTGTATTGGTAAGGGATAGAGGCCCAAGATCCAGACAATGGTGCACCAACTCTAGCGAAGTCAGAGGACATCAGGAGCTACTAGGCGACGGACTGTCCTAGAGCTATGCTTCGTCCAGGTGTAACCCAGGAGTAGGGGGGACAAAGGGGAATTGCCAAGGGAGCGAACTAAAAGTCGAAGATGGCAGAGGCCCTACGATATGTTGGCAGAGGCCACACGTGGAGAAGTCGTAGTCCGAGTTCATCACACGAGAATCTGTATGCAATAGAGATGTCACCAGGAGGCGACATGGTGCAGCGGATCGTGGTGGAATAGTTCGTGGCAATGCAATCTTGTCCCGTGAGGGACAAAATCATCGAGGTATGATCGGGAGTTAGGAGCTCCACTTTGGTGTATGACACAACAAGAAGAAGGGCTATGGATTCAAGGAGTGAATGCCGTGTACCGCAGAGGTCTTCGTGTGCATCAAAGCTTGCATTGGATGAAAGCCTTAGTCATCGATATGGGAGTATACCACCAAGAAGAAGTCCAAGTGCACGCAGTGAGTCCCATGGAGGGGACATGATCATGTGAATGATCGAGGCTGGGAGCTCCACTTGGTGAACAATGCAACGGCAAGAAGGGCGTGGATTCAAGGAGTGAATGTCACGATCAGGTCTTCCGTGTGTATGCATCAAGCTTGCATCGATGAAAGCCTTGGTCGTCATATGGGTGTACCACCGAGGGAGTAGTCGATTGCAAGTACCGTGAGTCCCATGGAGGGACTTGATTAATCGGAGCTTGGAGAGTTGGATGCGCGTGCTCACATTCGCTAAGGCGGTCGAAGACAAGGACAAGCGAGCGTTGCTACCAAGGAAGCTAAGGAGAACAGAATCGGTGAGCCTCGCAACAAGATGGCGGAGGCCATGCATGAGAGTTGCATCTCTCCATCGACCAAGGAGAATCGCTAGGAGGACACGGTGGTGTCGGCGGTGGTCGAAAGGCGAGCGATGAGTCCAACGGCTACCCAAAAGAAAAGCGTCGGTTAGAGAGGAGGTGGACTGAGGAGCTCCACGGTGCAGGCATCTACCGATCGCGAAGGAAGGGATGAAGATGCAAGGTAACGAATAGTAGTGCTATGGGCTTGGCGCCATGGTACCAGACGGGACTTCCATGAAGTCATCGATCCCTTGCTCTCATGAAGGGACAACATTGGTCGTAAAAGGGGCCAAGGAGGTGGAGAGTGGAGGCAAACCCAAGTACCAAGACGAGGCGGAGGCCAAGAAACTTCATAAGACCGATGTCGATGTGCTTCTCATCCGATAGCTGAAATTAAGGGACTTGGGTTGATGCGAGTGCTCGACCAAGGGCAGTAGGCGATGGTATGCCTTTCTACTCGGGAGGAGTAGGCGACAAAGGTGATGGAGAACACGATACAACCCCAAAGGCGACCAGATCTATCAAAGACTTACTCCAAGTTGGGGGACTCCAAGTTGGAGTAAACTTTTTACTCTTTTCGGGCAAAACTTCTTGCATTCCAGAAGTTCAATAGCAGTGGAAAGGCGAATCACAGTAGCTAACCCAACACAAGGAGTGCAACCACTTCAAGTGCTTCAGAAGTGTGAGCAAAGAGCAGGCGAATGTTAGTACCTAGCTCAATGCATGAAGTACAAACTCGAGGAGGCAGGAGAAATCAAGTAACCTTTGCCAGGCGAAATTGAGTAACCTTTACCTTCTCAACTCAAGAGAATGGTCGAAACCGAGTACCCCAGTTCTCTTAACTCGAGAAAGTGAGCTAAGCCAAGTAAACTTTTGCTCTTTTCGGGCAAAACTTCTTGCATTCCAGAAGTTCAATGGCAGTGGGAAGGTGAATCGCAGTAGCTAACCCAACGCAAGGAGTGCAACCACTTCAAGTGCTTCTAAAGGGTGAGCAAAGAGCAGGCGAATGTTAGTAACCAGCTCAATGCATGAAGTACAAACTCGAGGAGGCAGGCGAAATCAAGTAACCTTTGCCTTCTCAACTCGAGAGAATGGGCGAAACCGAGTACCCCAATTCTCTTAACTCGAGGAGGTGAGCGAAGCCAAGTAACCTTACATGTAACCATGCTTAAGTCCATTAGAATTATTTTGGCCATTGCAGTACACTATGACTATGAGATCTGGCAGATGGATGTCAAAATGACATTCCTCAATGGCAACCTCGAGGAGAAGGTGTATATGATATAGTAAGAGGGATTCGTATTCAAGAAGAGACCAGATAAAGTATGCAGGTTGCTTAGATCCATTTCTGGATTAAAGCAAGCTTTCCGAAGTTGAAACATAAGATTTGATGAGGTGATCATATCTTATGGCTTCGTTAAGAATGAAGATGAGCTTTGTGTGTACAGGAAGGTAAGTGGGAGTGCTATCACCTTCTTGGTGCTATATATGGATGACATCCTAATCATTGGGAATGATGTAGGAATGCTCTCCACAGTAAAGGCTTGGTTATCCAAAAGCTTCTCCATGAAAGACTTAGGGGAAACATCCTATATTTTGGGGATTCAGATCTATATAAATAAATTCAAGAGGATGTTTGGCTTATTCCAGTCCAGGAACATAGACTCCATTGTCAAAAAGGTTTGGTATGGAGAATTCCAAAAGAGGTTTCATACTAATAAGACATGAAATATCACTTTCTAGGAGTATGTCCTAAAAGACTCATAAAGAAAGGGCAGACATAGATAAGATATCTTATGCCTCAGTGATAGGATCTATCATGTACGTGATGCTATGTACTAGGCCTGATATAGCACATGCTTTGGGTGTCACGAGCAGGTCTCATGCAGATCCAGGTTTAGAACACTGGAAGGCAATAAAGTGTATCCTTAAGTACTTGAGAAGGACTAAGGATCTTTTACTAGTATATGAAAGAGCTAGCCTCCAGGTTTAGGGCTACACAGACTCGAGCTTTCAGTCCGACATTGATGATAGCAAGTCAAATTTAAGATATGTTTTCAACATAAATAGAGGAGTAGTAAGCTGGAAGAGTTTCAAGCAAAATACTACTACTGACTCGACCACAGAGGTGAAATACATTATTGTAGTAGAAGCAGCAAAGGAAGAGGTATGGATGAAGAAGTTCAACAAGGATTTGGGAGTCATACCAAGCAGTGTGGACCCATATATTATGACAATGATAGGGCGATAACTTTAACAAGGAAACCCAGATCTCATCAGAATTATTCTAAAGAGGTTCCATTTAATTAAAGCGATCATGACCTGAAAAGATATAACAATGGAAAGAGTTTCATCTGAAGATAACATTGCAGATCTACTTACGAAGTTGATAGCTCAAATTGTATTTGAGCATCACTTAGGGATCAGACACATAGGTGATTGGCTTTTGGTCAAGTGGGAGACTGCTGGTTACAAGTGCCCTGCAAGCCAATCACGTGAGTGATGGCACGTGTGACACGTTGTGTGATCTTTTTGCTTATGATTAATATTAGCATATTCTTACATTATATTATATGTTACAAATATATTGTGATATCCTTGGTTCTGTGCAATGAGAATCGGATCATGATGAGATCACGATAATGAGATCGATTCATCTTTAAACACAGATCCTAAATAATTTTGATTATAGGTTACTCGAGAGGGATATTAATATAACCGGATAGATCGGTGTAATATATACCCATCCATATAATAAAGGCAGGTGATCTCATAGCCACTTGTGTGGAGACACTAAAGATATAGTACATGTACTCATTGGAGAATAAGTTTATTAATTGATTCACTTATGGAATATTGTATGGTTAATAATACCTAATGTCAGATAGTGATTTCATAGTCCTAGTTATATATCTGGTCCTTAGACTTAACACCAAGGATGCCTTGTATGAGTACTCCTTTCTTTGACACAGACTTACAGGTTTGGAAAGTTCCAAATCTAGTACTGCTGGTTATCGGGATTGGCAGCCAACCTTACAAAGGCAATTGAGTATCAATAGAGGATCATCCACTCTTGGTATTATGAGAGGAATATCTCATATATGCTTGCTCAAACAAATCCTTAGCCAGAGTTATTCGGATTAAGAGAAAAAAAATTCTCTAGGAGAATCTGATTAGAGCTAGACTATGATGGATTCCGTATGTGACCTGACAGTACCATGTCTAATATATGGTTTATGGGATATTAGTTGGATGAGAGATTATAGATATATAGTAACTGTGGACAAACATGTCTGATGGATTCGATACCCCTGTATCGTCCGAGGACTATAACGTAGTGGCCTAGTACGTCCAAAATTGATGAGTCGAGTGAATTATTATGGGGATAATAATTTACTATATCAGAATGAGTTCTGATATGAGTGACTCACAGCCAGCTCGGTATCGGGTCTAGAGGGTCACACATATATGGTGGATGCTTCAGCAAATAGAGGATTTGATAGAGATCTAATTAGCCCTTATTCTCGTTAGATGAGACCCTATGCTGATGGGCTCCTTAATTAAGATCCAATTAGAGGCCTAAGGAGATTATTGGATAGGGATCTAATAATATAAGATTAGTGGGTAATTGGATGGAGATTCAATACCCACTAAGAAAGGAGTCATAGGGTTTTTTGGTGATTCTCTATAAATAGGATGAGAGACTCATGGTTGATAGGTTGCAGCTTTAGCCACCATCTCCTATTTTTTCACCATCGTGGTTAATCCTACATCACTCATCTCTAACACACAGGTTAGATCATAAAACTCATCAATTGATTTTATTATCAAAATCTAAGATTCAATAATCTCTCCCTTTTTTATAATGATAACCAATTGATGATGGAGTTAACCTTAACTCTCCCTCCCTATGTATATATCATAGAACAAATTTGAATTCAAAAGAACCCATCACTTTTGACTTCTAAGTTTGATAATATTAAAATTTTTATAATTTAACCATTCATGATATCTCATGATAAAAATTTTAAAGCATTATCACATAAAAATTTTAAACAATATGTTTTACATAATAAATATTTCAAACATTCACTTTATGTCATTAATCATAATATCATACATGATAAAATTTTTAAAACAATATTCATCTTCTTGGTATCACATAAAAATTTTAAATATTTCAAATATTTTAAAACCAACATTTCTCTTATGTCATCAATTATGTCATTTCTCCCCCCTTTGTCCTTAATAAAAAGGAAAAATACTCTATTATATTTAAATATTTATCATAACTTTTAGCATATAAAGAAAATAAATTAGTCCATTACTCCCTATTAGTAAAATAAGAAGAAGACTAACGATATAATTTACTTCATTTTCCCCCCATTGTAAAATAAGAAGAATGATAAAGATATATGCAACATAAATACTATATCAAATTTTTTTTCTTTCCTTTATAAATAAAATAGAAGAAAAATAAGAGAGAGAGGGAGGGGGCGGGTTGTCAAAGATCCAAAAATTTAGTATCACAAAAAAAATCAAATATTAAGTGGGGAGTATATTTGAGAATATTCATGACACCAAGAATCAAAATATTGAAAGAGAGATCAAGAGTCTCATCACAAGAAAATTTTGAATCTTATTTTTATAAATATTAAGAAAAAAAAATTAAGTGAAGTCCAAGAAAAAAATATAAGAGCTACTCATTTTATTTAAAAGATCATCTCATGTAAATATCAAAAAGAAAAGGCTCAAGAAATTCAAATAATTTGATAGCAAATCATGCATTTGGATGATCATCTCACATGGATTTTAATAAGAAGCTTAATTTACAAATTATGCATTTCTCCTATATTTACAAAATTTAAAATTCTTAATTTTTTCTAAGCAAATTGTTCCTCATTTAATGTTATAAAATTCATCATATCCAATTTTCTTCTAACCAAATTGGCAATTTTATCTCCCCCTTTAGTCACTATAAAAAAATAATATGATGGTTATTTTTTTTATATCTATATTCTAATTACAACCATAAGCGATAGTGTTATTAAAGATGAAAGATCAAATTGTAAGTACCAAAAGATATGATTTAATTTAATAAATTTTTTTAGACGAAAAAGAAATCTTATGAGATCAAATAAGAAGGATCTTGATTCATATGGATAATTTTTTTTAATAAAATGAAAGAAGCCTAATAAACAATCTTGATTTATATGAAGATCATATATTATGATTTTCAAGATTTCAAGATGATGATAAGATATTTTCTATGGTAAGTTGCATGTGAGAAAAGATAAAAGATCTTGATTCATGTATAGAAAATTTCAACTTATCAATATCGTGACTCATAATGAGAATCTTAAGTTATAAGATCATAAACATCCTATTTGATAAAAAGAATATTATAGAAGTAAAAAGTTGATTCCTATAAAATATACATCAAGTCAAAAGATCATGGGAAATTTTATGATTTGTTTCGAAGAAAAATCTTATTCAAATTTTAATCATCAAAATTACTTTTTATAGTTTAATAATAATGATATCACTTTATCTCTTATTAAAAACTTGATTGAGAAAATTTCGTAGAAAAACTTTCCTCTTTTTAGTTGAATCTTTTTAATTGTTTCAATTCATATGATTTGTTTCACATAAAAATTCCTTTAATTTTTACACCAAATACATGCATTAATTGTTATTTAAAACCTAGTTTTATTTATAAAAAATCATTAAGATCATTACAATAAAATATTTTTAAACAATTAAAATATTTTTAAACTTTTTAAAATCAAGTATCATTTCCAAAAAAATCATAAAATATTTTCAAACAATAGCTTCAATTTATTTTAGTTCTAATAATTTTTATTTCTTAAGTGAGTCTAATTCTTTCGACTTAGTGAAATGAGTTATCATGTTCATTTCATTCTCATTTCAAAATTATTTTAATTTTTTTAAAAATACTAAAAAGTAAAGTATATTTTTTTCTCTCCTTTTTTATTGTATTCTATACTCAAATTCAACAATAATCCAATATTTAGCAAATATTCAATCATATTTTAAGTCAATCATTCAGCATTAACATTTATATTTAAATCAACCAACATAATATCATCAAAATCCTTTTTTCATAAATTCCAACATAAATAATTTTTCAGTAAAGACAACTAAGGTTATTTAGTTTTGGTTCATTTTTGTACTAGTATGCTCTAGTTATGCATTATTAAAAATAATCAAGATTAATTGTATAACAATGAACTATTAAAAGATTCATTGTCAATAATTTTAATTCCAATATTTTCTTGTTATCATTGTTTGGGCTAGTGAGTTTGGAAATGTTGAATCTCAAATTTTGATGATAAAATCAATTGATAGGTTATTGATCTAACAAGATTGTTAATGTTGATTGATACAGGATTAACTACGACAGAGAGATAATTATAATTAAAGGTTTGGTCAAACTCAAGTCTAGGCATCGGGTCGGAGTGAGAATGATGTAGTTGGGAACTCGCCTAGAGTGCGTGGAGAGCTTGCTGAGGGTATCAGAAGTTTGTTATGATAGTACAAGGGAGTTCACCAGAAAAAGATCGAGACTCACCGGAAGATTGTAAAGGGTAGCCGAAAAAACTTATTGAGAGTTGGAAAGGTCTTGAAGTGGATTTATTGGCCTTGTTAATTGTAATTAATTAAGTCATAGTTAGCATCGTTAAGGTTTAACTATGATAGAGAAAAGGAATTATAACCAGATGATGGGACAAGATCAAGTTTGGGTATCGGGCCAAGGTTCGGATGATACAGTGGGAGCTCATCGAAAGTTTGCTAGAAGTTCGCCAATAGAATCGGGAAGCTCGCTGAGAACATGCTGGAAAATTGTTGGAGGAAGACTGTAAGACTCATCGCAAGAATGTTGAAGGCTACCGGATTGGCAGGAGTTAGGTCATTGTTTAGCTTGATGGTCCTTATGGTTGTAATCAAGTGAGTCGTAGTTAGACTTGAGTCGTGATTGGGTTTAATTTGAAAAGAATCCAAATAAACTCAATATGAGGCAACCGAGTCCACATTTGAGATGAATTGAGCTCAGGTTGAGCTCAATTGATTGACCTCGGAATTAGTCAATATGAGGTACAAGTCGAGATTAGAAAAGTGAAGGGAATCACTTTTCCAGAAATCTTGATGATTGTACCACCGTGAGCAGTGGTTGTACCATCATCGCCCAGGAATCCAAGCAACAGGTAATGGTTGGATCGCCCAAGCCGACGGTTGTACTGCTTGTACCCTGTTTTCAGGGTGGCTTTCAGCAGCGACGCCGCTGGCACCGATGGTTGTACCGCCTATACTCAGTTTTTTCGGGTGTGTTTAAATTTTAGCTTTATTTTTCTAAAGCTAAATGAGGTATATAAATATCTCAATTTTTCTTGCATTTAACATAAGAATTCACACAAGTCATTGGGTGTGAAAAAAAGTGTGTGCTAAAAGGGTATAAGAAAAAGAAAAGGGGAAAGAGAGTGAGCCAAGAGTTGTAATTCTTATAAAATGTCTCCCTTGTAAGATTCAAAGGATGTAAGGGTTTGATTATCACCGAAAGAAGATCTGTAATAGGCACTAGTGGACCTCGAAGAAGAGGACTTGGAAGTTGACGTAGGCCAAGATTGGGGCTGAACTACTATAAATTATGAGTGCTTTTTATTTGTCTTATTTGCTACTTTCAATAATTCTTAATTAGAAAAGCAATAGCATTATCTTTCGATTGTATTTTAAATCATTTACTTAATCGTCTTCAAGTCTAAGAAACGCTTCTGATTTCGATTTTATTTAAACAAAAAGTTTTTCTTTAAAACATGATTTTACACTTGCACTAATTCACTCACCCAACCCCCACACCCCCCCCCCCCTCTTTTAGTGTCAACTGACAATAATAGGAAAGTGGTTTAGATCTCAAATCATGTGCCTTGAGCATCCACTTTCAAGACATCATTTAGTGCTCCTAGCCTTTGTTAGGAAAAAAACCTACAAAAGAGGAGGTTTTGATTTAGGTACTCATTTGACTTTGTATCCATCATGAAAGGCTCTACCCATTTTTTCTAATGGAATTAAGTTATTTATGATTTTTTTAAGAACCAAATTAACTTATGTGGATTATACTTTCTAAATAGGCATCTTTGTATAAAGTGTCAACATCTATCATAAAAATCACATTTGTTCTAAGGTGAAGAATGCAATATGAGTCTTCTAACAAAAATTATTGGCTTTTGATGAGTATTACCCACAAAGCCAATACTTTCCTTATAAACATGATCCTTATTAGCAATGATCATATTTAGAGATTTATTATTTATCTTATACTTTTCTAATGTTTATTTTAACATAGCATTTTCCTTTTAATTTTATTTAGTATTTTATATTTGAGCAAGAAGTACATGGTGTTGATACATCATTCGAAATTTCAAGTTTACAGAAAAGTAATGCATGATATTTTTTGAGTGATTTATAAGTTTTGCTAAGCTTTTTATACTCATCAAATAATTCATGAAATACATTTAATAACTCATCAAAAGTAAAAGAGATATCGAAAGATTCACTTACCTTATCATGGATAGTCATGAGCGCCTAGTCGTCCAACTTTTCTTGATTGTGCTCTTCATATTTGGAGTGTCTTGGCTTATTGTGTTCATAGCAAGAAGTTGTATCTATTTTAAATTTATTTTTATATTTTTTATTTATTTTCATTATTTTTCTTGGTTCTTTTATCATTAGTTCAAGTTCATGGTTCTCATCATTCGATGAGTCATCTTTTGTTTTTAGTTCAAATTCATTCCTATTCTTTGAAAGGTGATGTTCTTATGTTCTTGTGTTCTTAGTTTAGAATCCTTCCTATTCTTTGGAAGGTATTGTTCTTGTATTCTCAATTCAGTATCTTTCATGTTATTTTGAAAGTGTTCTTCTTGTTTATCTTTATAAGTCATTTTAATTATTTTTTATTCTTTTATTTTAGGTGTGCTTTTATGTGTGATTTCTAAAGTACGTCATATATCAAAAGTCGAATTACAAACAAAAAACTCAATTAAATTTATTTTTATCTAAAGTGCAAAATAAAGTATTCATAGATTTGACATTTAAGAAAAATATTTATTTTTCATGATCATTCCAATCATTTGTCGGATTGGATGACTTTTGAAAATTATTTTCGATAATATACCATAAATCAAAATCCAACGAAATAACGGTATAGTCCATCCCATTGAATATAGGAGGACGTATATGCATTAGCCCTCGTTAATGTCAAAATAAATCATTTACTCGCTTGGATGTTAATTAAATTAAGTATAAATGACTCTGATACCAACTGTTAGGATCAAGTTAGTACTAAAAGTGGTGAGGGGGGAGAGTGGATTATTGCAAGGGTTAATTAAAAGTTGTTTTGAAAAACTTGCTCAAGAAAAAAATCAAAAGAAATTAAGTTAAAATCAAATACTTGAGCTATTCAAACTTAAGACAAAAAAATTTCGATTTAGCTAATATACTAAAATGAAACAAGGAGATAAGGTTCACAATTTATAGTGGTTCAGTCAAAACTTGACATACATCTACTTTTCAGAGTCATTCTTCATCTAGGCCCATCGGTGTCTACTAATGATCTTCTTCAACGGGTGAAGATTAAACTTCTTACACTTATCACATTTTCATAGGTTCAGGAGATGAACATTTATAAAATTTTATCTCTTCCCTTAGATTTACTTTACACTTAAGGAAAGGTCTCAAATTTTACATAACTTTTAACCGAGATTACAATCAATTTTCTTTCAATTATCACTTTATTGCTCTTTTTCTTGCTTCTCCAAGCAAAAAAACTTAGGGTATTTATATGTCCTAAAATAGAGCCAAAATTTATTCTTTCTCAAAAAAATTGGGTACTAGTGGTACTACTGCCAGCACTAGTGGTACCACTGTCGGTAGCTGTCCGAAAACCTGGGCGGCGATGGTACTATTGTCAAGTAGCCCGAAAACTATACTTTTTATATAATTTCATACTTGACTTGTATCTCCTGTTGACCCCTTTCCAAGTTAATGAAATGAGCTCAACCTGAGCTCAAATCCTAACCCAAAGTGGACATGTTTGCCTCATAGTGAGTTAATTTTAATTTCTTTCAAATATAACTAAATTAGGGCTCTAAAAATATAATGTTAACTACGATACACTAAGATATAATTATAATCGTTTTTGTTATCTGGCATTCGATCGATCTTTCAAACTCTTGATAAACTTCCCGGCATCCTCCAATGAACTCCTAGTGAGTCTCTCGATCATCTTTCAATGAACTCTCGGTATACTCTCGACAAGCTCCCGATCACCTTCGGCGAGCTCGTAGCGAGCTCCCAGTAAGCCCCTGGTCACTTTGGCAAGCTTCCGATGATCTCTCGGTGAGTTCCCACTGCATTATTCAACCCTAGCTCGTTGCCCGAACTTGACTCGAACCTAACATTAAATTATATTGTCTTTTCACCGTCGTAGTTAATTATGCATCACACATCTTTAATACATAGCTTAGATCATAAAACTCATCAATTGATTTAATCATCAAAATCTGAGATTCAATAAGTCACGCATTCATTTAATATCCGAGAGATTATATATTGGGTATGGTACTATCATGCCTCATATGGAATATTGTTCGAGTCTCGTCTTAATCAGAGTCTCCCGGAGAACTCCTCTTTCAATCCGAATGACCCTAACCAGGGATTTGTCTAAGCAAGAACACGCAAGATATTCCTCTCGTGATGTTGAGAGTGAATGATCCTTTATTGACACTCAATTGCATTTGTAAGGTTAGCCATCAATCCCGATAACCAGTTATACTAAATATAGAACTTTCAGACCTATAAGTCTGACGTAAAAAAAAAAAAAGTACCCAAACAATGTATCCTTAGTGTTTCAAGTTTAAGGACCAAACACACAACTAGGAGTATAGAATCAATGTTCGGCATTAGGTATCATTAACCATTCAGTATTCCGTAAGCGGATCAATCGGTAAACTCATTCTCCAATGAGCACCTATACTATACCATCAATGTCCCCACACGAGCCGCTATGAGACCAACCGCCTCTATCATATGGATAAGTATACAGTATATCGATTTGTATGGTTATCTCAATATCCATCTCAAGTAACATATGATCGAAATTATTTAAGGTATATATTTAAAAAAAATTAATCTAATTATCATGATATTATCATGATCCAATTTTTATTACATAAATCTAAGGACCACTGACAATATAAAATGAGAATATACTAATAATAATAATAAAATAATAATAAATAAAAATATCGTGCAACGTATTATATATGTCATCGTTGATGTAATTGATTTGCAGGGCATCTAGAACCCATAGTTAAGATATCTAAAATAATATTCAAAGAGTATATTAATCCATTCTCTTTTTTTTAATAAATGTAAAGATGATAATATTTTTTTTATGGATTAGATGATCAATATTTAAGTCAATCGGGACTCGATATACAGCCAGTATAATTGGACTCGGCATATTAAGATGAGTTGGAGGTGAGCTATCGATCGATTTTGATACTAACATATCAAAAATAGATGATGAGTTGGAGGTGAGCTACCGGTCGATTTTGATATACTAACATATCAAAAATAGACAATTGAGTCCGCTAATTCTGAGTACTTGGATAGTTGATAAAAATTTATAAGTTAAAATTCACGTATATCTTACTTGTTGATTTTAATATTAACATTCTGTATGTATATCTCTTTCTTTAATTCTTGCAGACACAAATCTTTAAAGAATATCAACACTAATCTATTAGTCAAACAACAGTCTACCAATAAAAATTAAAAATCCAAGGATGTCTTTTTAAGTTTGATTTTTACAAGAATTATATATGCTAAACTAAACTTGAGAGTGTTTATAGATACATACACAAAAGATTAAGACAAAGACCATAGGGTCCTTGTCTTTTTATCATTTTTTCTTAGTCAACGGAATCAAGTCAAGTCAAGCGAGGAGCTGAGCATGACTTGGTCAACCGACCGGGAAGGAGCAGCAACGTCGTCACTTGATGGATTCCCACAGGAACCGCGTGGGCCCACGTCAAGATCACGCAGCATCAATGTGCTTCCTCCCACGGCTCCCTCGAACGTCAGATCACGATCGTACGGTTGGAACCTTTCTCACCCATCGCAGTCACCTGGGTCCCAGGGTTGCTGCCTCGCAACACCCTCTTCGCTTTGCACTGCAGGCCTCGTCGTAGCTGGCCGTCGTCAGGAAGAAGATAACCGCGTTGAACGTTCTCTCAGACCCACTTATATATACGGAGTTCTTCACCTCCCCTGTCCCCTCTCCCGTCTCTACTTCTCCTCTTCTTCCTCCCGTGTGTTGTGCTCAGAGAGTGATGGAGGGAGCCAGGTGTGGTGGAGGTGCAACCTGCAGTAGTGGAGTTACTAAGGAGGGCAGGAAGGGAGGGACGAAGAAGCCGAGACATGGCCGCATCAAGCTTCGGATCTTTTCTGAACTATTTAGGGGCATTTTGCTCTTGGCCAAACTCATTAAGAACTATTGCCATGGTTAAGGGTGTCCGAGAAGGTGGGAAAACTTAGGAGGGGGTTGCGTCAAACGTCCAAAACCAGTAGCCTCATGATCAGTATCAGTGGGTAGTAGCACCTGCTGTTTCTTTGGGAGAAGAAAGCTACATATATGTACATATGTATACATGTTACAGTCAATTAAAGTCTGATCTGTCTCCTTGTACCTTGTGTCATGTCCATCTTCATGCCATGGAAGGGTTGTTACGGGATATTACATGTATATAACAAGGTTTTTCATACTGCAAGTCCTTTCTCTTCTTTCTCTGCAATATTCAATTCAGTTGCATGCAACGCATGGTTAACGATCAGATTAATACCATACCACAAAGAACTTAGATGATATTTGCTTTATTGTGATTTTGAGTTTGGATCGTGATAGAAGTTCCCTAGGAAAAATAAAAATAAAAATCGATTATGAGTTGTTACTGGTTCTAGATTTCTAAGAAGTAAAATCAATATTATTTGGCTTCCACTCAACCCACTCTTATATAAGTCCTTCTCTGACATCTACTCAGCCAGCCACCATTGGAAGAATGAGTCTATAAGCGACCATCAGTTAATCTTCTTGCACTCGAGATAAATATTGATTTCCTCTTAGAATATGGGCATGGATGCGTGATGTGAGGGTGATCAGTCAACACAAGTAAAACTGATGTTCTTCTAGTTAAGTCCGCTTTATAAATGAAGGCAAGAAGCATTCTGTGGGCAATCACTACAAATATGGACTTCGCATCATTGTATAAGGGTTTTTTTATCGACTTCATGGGATGTGTTGTTGACAAGCCAAAGGTGAAGAAGAAGAGGCAGCAAAAAAGCAAGGTAAAAATACAAGGCATGCATGGCGAGGACAAAGGAGCCGAGAGGCCAATGGCTGGTGCCCTCTTCCGGTTGCGTCCAAGGCTTACGGCATCAGCTTCTTCCTCCCATGCTCGTCACAGCCTGCGCAGAAAAAGACTCTGGACTTTGGAGCATGTTGGCCAATACAACATCTCATCAAATATTTGGTACAGTCGTGTTCCTCTCCGCGGCCCACCTCGGAGTTTGATAGGTCGTCGCTTGTGAGATACTGGATCTCCTCCTCGAACTGCACGCGTTGGTCCCTTCTGCCCGAATAATGACAATCTCTCTCTCTCTCTACCCGCACAAGACAACAAGCTGGCGAGAGAAGCTCTTGGATCTTATCCGGGCTTGGCAATTTACCTCCTCAGATCCAGTTGCGTAACTCGACTTGCAACATACAAGCATAAAACACTAAGACGCAGCAACCAATCATATCGAGCTCTGAATACATGAGTGATGCAGTATGCGTTGCTGCGTGCGATCATGAGTCCATCACTCTGGTCTTTACCGCTGCTGTCATTCGCTGTACACCAACAACGAAAAGACATGAACGGAGAGCATCAGGTGACCTCCAGATCTGCACCTCTAGGTAGACTGGCGAAGGGAGTTGGAGGAGGAGAGCCAATCGGTGAAGCTGTGGAGTGTCCTCGTGTCGGACCGGTAGTGGCGCTGCGTGAACTGCATGAACTCCGCCCACGTGAAGTCCGGGTACAGCCGAGCGCCGCCGAGGTCCCCCGGCGGTGGCCGGATGGTGCGGTCCTCCCTGGGGCACACGAAGAAAGCCAGCGACTTCCGTTCCCGATGCCTGTTCACCACAGCCCGGTGCAGGCAGCTTTTGTACCTTCCATTGGACAACGCCTATGTTGCAGAACAAAGACAAGAAAAGGGGGTATGCAATAATTAGACATGGGAACCATTCTTCACCATCGCAACAGTACATGCAGGCTCTTCCTTATTTCTCTCTCTCTCTCTCTCTCTCTTTTCCCTTTTAATTTCTTTGGAAGCTTCCTATAAAATCTAAAAGCCTTAAACTTTGAATAGGTACACCAACTTGCAAACATCGAATTTTAGTGTACAGTATCTGAGACATTAGATATTAGATACAAAACACACGTCCTGTTCAATAGTGTTTTGGACTCGGACGCTTCAGTCACTTGGAAAAGGATATATGCATCTGAGTACACTTGTAATAAAATTGCTCCAAACACGTTTTATAGCCATATTAAACGGGTACGTAAAAATACATAAGCAGCTGTCCCTCTGGGAGACGCACCCTTGTCTTCTAGTACGGACTCATCCTTCAAACCTAAGGAAATCATTGGTGTAGTTGAGGATGTATGTATGTGTCTTTCTTTTCTTTTTTTTTAGGTTAATCCTGGCTTAATTACTTGATGCTAATGTTTCCATCTGGTCCTACCGAAATCAACCAAACAGTAAAGAAGAAGAGACACCGAGGCAGCAACCAAAGGAACTCTGCACTGCTACTCGATAGTGTTTGCCCTTTGGCGTCACCGCTACTCTTAGTCTGTCTATAGAAAGAAAGAGAGGCAGCAGGTTACGTACCATGAAGGTGTCACCAATGTTGATCACCAGAGCGTCGCGAATCGGCCGGACCGACCGCCACTTGTTGGCCGAGAAGACCTCGAGGCCCTCCACCTGGTCCTGTTGAAGGATGGTCAGCGAGGTGGGATCGCAGTGCGGCCCGGTGCCGAGCGTCAGCTCCGGCTCCTGACATGGAGGATAGTAGTTGCATCTCATTATGGAGCAACTGTCCTCGAAGAAGTCTCTGTAATGGCTTCTTTGCACTCCTAAGCTTATTGCCAGGAGCTCCATGATCACCAGCGATAGCTTCTTCATCGCCTCGCAGTACTTCTGAAGAACCTGCCTGGTGCACAAGAAAGCTTCAGCGGCAATGCCAGTCGAGTTCGGCGACGCGTGCTTATCGTAAGATAGTGCGATGGCTTACCCCGTCCTCTCGAAATCATGGCCTAAGATGGAAGCGAAGTAGTCGACGACGACGAGGTCGCCGCCGCCGGCCTCGTGGTAGCCAAAGGAGAGGGTCTCCTTCCATGGCAGCTCGGAGGAGAAGCGGTCGGCGTGCGCCCCGGTGTAGCCCCACACGTTACCGGGCTTCCTCCGGGCGCGTAGCTTGTGACAGAGAGGGAGCTTAAAGAACCCGTCAACGCAGTCCATCGCCTCTCGGGCCAGCGACGCGTCGACGCCGTGGTTGGCGACCTGGAAGAAGCCGTGGGTGGAGCAGGCGGCCCTGACGTACTCCACCGCGCGCGCCGTCGACGCTTCGTCGCATCGGAGAAAACCGCCGAGGTCCACCACCGGGGCGTCGAGCTCGTCGATGGTGGCGGGTCTGTGGCACTGCGGCCAGATGAATGCCTTGGGTATGCTGGCTTGGTTCCCGATGACCGAAGAGTTGAAGACGACGCCGCCGGCGCCGGCGTCTCGCTCCTTGTTGAGGTCCAAGGGAGTGCGCAGGAGGATGGAGGTGGGGTTGCAGTCCATGGGGGGGGGAGGGGAGGAGACAGCAGAGTGTAGTTTCTGGGTGCGTGATTGGAGGGAGGAGGGCACGAGAGAGACAACAAAGGATGTGGCGTCAAGATGAGGTATTTGTAAGGGGAGCGAGGCAGGAAAAGGACAGAGGAAGAGATAGAAAGGGTATGGAGCATAGTTTGGGATTGGAGAAAGGGAAAACGCCATCAGTGATATAGCCTTAGAGTATTTCTATGACATCTTAACACAAAAATGAGTAGAGTCTTTAACTCAGAAGTCTGTTCTTTTGGGTATCCACCTTTTTTATTACCAAAAACTTTTTGAATATCTTATATAAGAGATCATTAGTTTACAAGACTCTTTGATTTTGTAGTGAATTATCATACTAAGACAATGGATAAGTGTTATAGCCATCCATTCATGATAGCGATGGCTTTCAAATGATGTAAAAAAAATCAATCAAAATTTTCATGTAATTAATTCATGATGTATGATATAATCAAATAGTATTATTGATATTAGTGACAAAGAAACCATAACAGATCCCAAGTAGCACATATATCCATAAATTTATATATCCAAACATATCTCATTTAATGGTGTTTACTATCTTATTTTATTGAAAGAATATCCTTTCTACATAATAGGTGTCCTATCCATTTGATTGGAGAATACTGTGTGTGTGTGTATATATATAAATATAAATATATATATAAACCTGCCTTTAGAAAATAAACAACAATATATTAATAGAGTAAAACAATAGAAAAGAAAAGATGCTCTCTGGTGACCCAATAACTAGAGTGAGCCTAAAATCAATTATGGATTGATAATTTAATAGGTTTTTCCTTTAGTCATATAGCACATATATTGGACTCATAATGATTGGATGGGATGAAGAAATGAACACCCTATGCTTAGCTTGATCTCATTCTGGCTTTAAGTGTTCGGTGGCAATGTAAACTTTCTCCTAACAGATCCATCTATTTATAATATTTGTAGGAATAATAGAAAAGCACTGTGTTGGTGTTTTTATACTACGTTATAATTTTTTTTAATATTATTAAAAATATTATAATAAAACATAAAGAAATAATAATGTAACATAAAAATACTACAATACAATGCCTTTGTATTACGTTATAGTATTTTTTTCTTGTATTGTTGAAAACACAATGTAAATTCATTATAACTGGAACAGGTCACTCAAACCAATCAATAGAAAAAGACAAAGAAAGAAAGAAAGAAAGAAAGAAAAAAAAAGGAGGTGGGTGAGTGACCATCAAATCCATAATAAATCAAGAGTATTACAAGGATTAGGAAGAAAATAACATGGTTAGAAAATTTTAAAAATAAGAACACTTTTCAAGAAAAATCCAAAAGAAAAGTTTTTTTTTTCCAAAATTTTGTTATATATATATATATATATATAGGCTCCTATTGGCCGGCCCATAAATATCCTGTTGTCTCATACAGATCCAAAAACATGGAAGGAAGGCAACAAAATTGATTGTGGAGGAGACAGGATATCACGTTTAGGTCTCTGAAGAAAAAAATATTATGATGCGAGGTTTGGAGTTAGCAGCATAAAAGAACAAGTGGTGCGGACTCGAGTTTATGGGCGAGTACAAGAAGTTTCAGGAGGCGGCCCCCAAGGTGTTTGTTGTTATTCCTACGCAGTGTCCCAGTCTACCCCATGCATGCCTTCCCATGTACTCCTCACTTGCTCAACTTACCTCTTCCACAGCCTTATCTTGAGATGATGGCCATATTATAGAGAGAGAGAGAGAGAGAGAATATATATATATGCCGCAATATTTTTCTAAGACAGTGTGGACCAAATCTCGATCGATTCCGAAACCAAAACAGTCGGATCTCTGGAAAACGATATGACGAATCGTTTTGTTTACACATAATTCTTATTTGGTAAAACCCAAAAATTTAGAACATATTTATGTATGCATGTCTGGTGTAAAGGAAATTTAAGATGATATCAGAACAAAGAGGAGCCAATTAAAAACAAGTATGTAGTACCCCGAGTTAAGTGATGAGATGGATACGAAGGAGGAAGAAGAATAAAAAAAAAAAAAAAAAAAGGTGGTGTTGATTGGGGAGGTGTTTTTGAAGTCAGAAGAAGCAGGTTTTTGGGCTGCTGCCGTATACAGTTGGGTGGTGAAAAGAACAGGGTGTGGGTGGTGGAGCCCTTTGGCCGTGGCTGCTGGTAATGGTGCTCTCTCACTCAATCTTGCAGTCTGCCAACAACAAAAAAAAGATCTGGCAGGAGTAGATGCTGCC
This sequence comes from Ensete glaucum, assembly GCA_021527575.1. Taxonomy (NCBI): domain Eukaryota; kingdom Viridiplantae; phylum Streptophyta; class Magnoliopsida; order Zingiberales; family Musaceae; genus Ensete; species Ensete glaucum. The sequence continues at coordinate 53,539,949 of CM038553.1, forward strand.
GCCCCCATTCTTCTCTGAGCTCCAAACTCACAGCTTCTGTCTGTCTGCACTACCCTTCCTTTCATCGGAAAGCTGGACTATGTTACATCAGTCCAGAGTGCCCCCAATCCAAGATTGCGGACATGGTGACAACCAGGAGCTCATAAAAATCCAATGTCCCTTGTTTCATCTGACAACAAATTGGCCTCATCAGACTTGTTGAGCTTTCTCTGTGGCATTTTGTAAGAGCAACCTTTGGGTTCTCTTTGGGTTCTGTGTGTTGTGCATCATCTTTACACGTAACCCCTTTGGGTCACTATATTGCACAGAAAATTCACAACATGCCATCTCTGAGTCACAGCACCACCACCATCTTTCGATTCTCCAAGCACAGTTCCGGGCATTATCAACAGCCGCTTTCCGTGGGGTCGTAGCGTCCACAGCGCGGTGGTGCAGTGTCGGCCCTCTTCCCCAACAGCGACAACTCGGGATCCCGTTCACGTGATCCAGATCCAAGTCGTCGCGACTGCCGGCACCACCCGTCGCCATACGGGCTGACGTAAAACCTTTTGGTGATGAAAGCGCCGTCTAACTCTCTCCATCCCCGCTTCCTCATTCCATCAAACACCCTAGCATGCATCAGCTGTGTGCACCAGTTTCGGCCACGACGTCTCGGCGCCGGTCCGCAGAGGAAGAGCGGCCGGGAGCGCATACGGACGGGGTGCGTTCACGTGGGGCTTGGGCGGTGTGCGCCGACGGGGAGTGGGACTCCGTGTCGTGCGACAAGCCGTCACTCTGCTTCCGCCTCCTCCACTGTGTCGAATCGTGTCGAGATGAGGTGTGACGGGCGGGACATCGGCTACTTTGTCCCCTCCGCCCGCCGCCGGCCTCGATGCCGTCCATCTCATTCGCCTCGGTTGCTCTCCTCCGACGCGTTCCTTCTGTGACAACCCCCCCACAATTTTACTGCACAGAGACCCTGCGATTTGTTGCCGATCCAATGCAGTCTTCACACGAATCACCATGGCTACGAGGGGATAAGAGCCGATTTGGATCACCACCCTCCTCAGCAAGAACAGCTGGGCTGGTGGGTTGGGCCCCATCAGGGCGCCGAGTGTTGGGCGGCCCAAATAAAAGAAAAGGAATTCTAAATTATTATCAAACTTAGTGTAAGAAAATATTTTTTTTCTTCAATTATGTTCAAATGACCTAATTTTTCTTCTTTTCCCAATAAAAATAAATGTGTATATAAGTCCGTATACACATCCTCGTGATTGATTAGTGGATCGTTACACATAAGTATCCTATACTTAAATTTAATATAATAAAATAATATTTGATTGAATTTAAATTATACGTCAGATTTCGGACTTAATTTGGGTTCTTAATCGTAAAAATAGATATAAAAAAAGGTTAATGATCTCAAGTTTGAAGCCATATTTGATGTGTGCACTCTTCAATTTATGGAATAAGCAAAATTCATAACCTCATTTATTAAATAAAGAGATTGAAGCGGATACAAGAAATAAAATGGTCTCCAAATGAATAAAAATGATCCATTAATTTAACTAGCTTTTTTAGCCTCATGATAAAATAATTAAATTCAAATCCAATTGGTATTACTTTATATAATTTGGAGTTGACCCAGATTTTTAATAATACAACTGATACTAGGGATATATAAAATTAAAATTAATGATCTCAGATTTTAAATTGCATTTGATGAATCCACTTATATATATATATACACACATAATTAGCTTGAATCTCATGATATAATATTTGAATCTAAGTTAATAAAAATAAAATTGTCAAGTGTTCACTTTTTGTATTTCACTGGTTTTGAAATGATTTTACAAATTTGCATAGTTTAGCATCAAAATCCAAATTAATAGATAAAATATTTTGACAATTTGTCTGGCCGGAATGATAAACCAAGATTAATTCATGTCAAGTATAGCATCAAAATCTCGAAAACCCAAAATATAAAAGAAAATATTGGTTAACCCAATTGTCTATAAACAAGTATCCATTGTGTAACCCAGATAACTAGACAACTAGACAGCATCTCACTGAAACTTGAGTGCAAAGAATGAAAGTGTATAAATAGGATCAATCAAGGAGCACAGAAAAATAATTAAGCCTGCTCTGATGCAGTGGCTAATTATTATTATCGAGACCTCATCACAAAAACAATAATGATAATGATAAATAAAATAAAATAGAAACTTCTTGTGCCCCGATAGGTGGTAAATTGTCCCACCAAACAACTAGCCGAAAGATTATCGATACATTTGGTGCTGCCGCCGCTGCTGCTTGGCCTTCTCCAAAGGCCGTAAATATGGTCTTCAAGACATTGCGAGATGGCAGGATCAGGATCCACTCCAATTTCTCTGGTCTCTATGTTTCTGATGCTTCTCAATAATTCTCGGTCTTGTGCGATCTGTTAACAACCTCAACATACGTATGAAGTTCCATAGATGTGATGGTCTCATTATCTTACTGACTGGTGATGAATTCCTGCCGCTTCCGTTGATGGACATAGATGCAAAATAATGCTCCATCAGGCATCACTAATCCACATCTAAGTATCCACATTATCACCAGATTCCAATGCCCTAACGAATCCAACACAACCTAATGGATTCTTCTCTGTCTGACGAATTCAAACCTCCACAAGTGGTGGAAGAACCAGACCACTTCAACTGTTCTAACCTAACCTAACGTTGATGCCAGATTCTGGAATGCCCTAATGAATCCAACAGTGCCTAATAGATTCTTCTCTGTCTGATGAATCTAAACCTCAACAAGAAGTGGAAGAACCAAACCACACTTCAACTGTTCTAGCCTAGTGTTGACCCAACCCATAGCACCATGATGTCATCCTGCTACAACTGAGCAGCAAGCAAAACATGTAAAGTTGCCTGGGTGATTTGCACAATCTTACAAGCCTGTGGGATCAAGTCCACCTGGGAGCTTGTGGTGTTTGAGCACCCTTCTATCAAACCTAAACATTACCTGGGACTCATAGGATGCTTGAGTGCCTCCTCGCAATCAGTCACCTAAAACCACCATATATTAGTTTAGTTTCTGACATCGAGTTCACTCTACAATCATAAAACTCAGTGTTCTATAAATCCTCGAACAATGATCTAATACCAAAACAACATGATGAGTTAGGCTACTACTAATCTCAAAGGTTCAAGCTGTCAGATGGATTAGCTAGGATAGGCTAGTGGAAGATACTAAAGGTAGCCTGATCGTCGAACCCTGTTTCAAATAATAAAGACTTCACTGCAATGTCAGCACCAAAATGTTTCTGATGTGTTTGGTTGAGCCAAACATACTTCAAGAACTTCTGAAGAAAGCAATTCAATGATATGTGAATTTGTGCATTATTTCTCTCTCTCTCAAACTAATACTGCATACAAGACTTCTCTCACCCTTTGATGATAATGATTTTGTTTGATTCATTAATCTTTCTACCCATACTTGTCATAAGCACTATTTTTTGACACGAACACCATCTTGCAATAGACTTGCTTGGTAACAACTCCCTCAGCCTATTTTTCCCTTATCAATTTTTCTCTGATGATGCAGTCTGGTACTATATTAGGCCTCTTTCACAGTGTCAGTATTTCTCTTTCTATATCAATGCACAATGTACCACATCCTTGTGATTTCATGACTCTTTATCCTTCATTCAACAACACAATCAAGCAATTTTTTCTCACTTGGCAGCATATCTCTTTAATATAAGATCTCAAATTTAGAACATAAAAGTATTAATACTGACGTGTACAAAATTTAGAAGATTTAGACCTGCATATCTTGGTTGAGTACCTGTACACCTAGACTCTTTCACACTCCTCTTGATCCTCTTTCAACAACAAAGCTAGGTATTTCTATTTTCTAGTGAAGGGAGTTGCACTAGTAATGCACCTAATGATGTAGAACTATCACGAACTTGAGACATCATTCAAGATTACACAAAATTTATAGTTTGAAGATCCATTCTTAATAATGAAAAAATAATCAAGCACAAGGCTGATGTTATGAGAAGCTGCTACTTAATTACAAATGGATCAAATATCACATAAGTTGACAAAATGCAGTAAAAGGGGAAAAAATAATTTTCACAGAGTATTCATACACAGACTAATTAACAAGAACGAGAGGGTAACTAGGCAGCATAATTACTTCATGCCATCACTTAAACAATAGGATATGCTTACACAATCTAAGAAGTGAATGCAACTTGAATCAACTTAATAAGAAGCTGACGATTACATCATGACGCTGCTAAGTTTAAATCTGAGCTAACAAGCTAACATGTAATACCAACAAGTTGCATAAAATTTGCATCAAGAGGACCAATCATACCTTGGTCAATATGAACAATTTGAATTGCTCAGAATTCCTGCAAACACATTGGAGTAGGACTTGGTGAGATAGGAGAAGTTGGCAACCGGAGGCAGCATCGGCACTCTTTCTCCTCTCTTCAGAAGCTCTTGCAAGTCTATCCTTTGCAGTGTCAACACAGATCTGGACTCTTTCCAAACAAATGCAAGTAGCCCATTCTGGAGAACAAACAAAGAGCCAGGCTTAGAGCCAGGATACCGAAATCCATAGCCACTCGCAATGCCCTCCCCGCTGTAGCTTTGCTCGACTTCCACTTGAAGAGGTTCGCTGTCCATCTCCCATGGGAATGCATCCGACGATTTCTCATCGAGCTTTGCAATGAACATTGCAGAACCATTGGGATGGAGGACATAGTGGGTTCCTTCCAATATCTTGGTTGCAATCAGAAGAGGGCGCCCCTCGACCTCTTCGTAGGACAGCAACAAGAAGAACAAGGCCTTCCCAGGCTTGTCTTCGGAAGGCTGCCCCGGAGGCCAGCCGAAGGTGCCAGCCCACAGACCGGCGTGCTCATGGCAGGCAGATGGGACCTGCATTGGGAGCTTGTAGAGAGCAAACCAGTTGTCATGCATGTCGGGCCACGCCCTGTATGCGGTCAGCCTCATGTACGCCGCTCTTAAGCTTAGTCCAAGGCCATCGCCCGACATCAAGAACTGGTGGAGCTGCGCATGCTTCTTCTGGGCGCTCCCCCAAGAATTCCCGTTTCTTGATATCAACCCAGCTACCTTGGAGGAATTCGACCTGCTCATGAATTGTTTGAATCCATCTCTCAGGTATGCCGCCACAGAGACAAGGGCCTTTCTTTTGCCGGAGACAGTGATCTGGTGATGGCTAATCACATCCCCATTAGTGGTGGCTGCATGCTCGATCAAGCCTGGTGCCAGTTCGGCCGCTTTCCGATCGATGCGTCCTCCGCTGATCTGCTTGTGCAAGCTAACGAGTTCGGACCATCGACGGGCCAACAGCTTGGCGTCGTCGCATGGAGGAGACCGATCGAAAAGAGGAGCAGTGGCAAGATCCAAGGGAATCTCGAGGCGTACTCTCCCGGCCACCTGATCCAGAAGCCGACGGCGGTCGCTGAAGGGCAGCCCGCTAAATGGGATAGAAGGAGGCGATGGAGGTGCCGCCGAGGGACTTGAGATGGTGTTGGAAGAATCCGACAGACGAAGTTTCCACACCAAGGTTGGATCTTTGGGATCAGAAACGGCCGAGAAGATCTGGGGCAAATGAAGGGTGTCCGGTGGAGGGGCGGGATCTTTGTGATGGACGTCGACCTCGAGAAGGAGGATGTTGCAGGAGGGGTCGATGGATTGGACGAAGCCGGGGTAGAGGCAGTCCTCGCCGTGATCGCCGCGGCCATGGAGAAAGAAGCAGGAGGGCGCTCCATCGGCATCGGCAAGGATCTCGAACACCGGTGCCCACAGCAGAGGACCGGCGTCAAGGCCCAGAGGCCCCAGCTCCTGTGGAATGATGCGGACGCCGACGACGGAGAGGAAGCCCCAGAGGACGCAGACAACGTTGCCGAGCTCGGGGTTCTGATGGACCCACACCCCGAGGAGGGGCGCGACGGCGGCGAGGAAGCGGCAGAGGGCACGGTAAGAGCGCACGCCCTCGCGCCAGAGAGGCAACGCGTGGGCCGGCGGGCCGAGGCGGCGGCACTGGGCCAGCCACGCCTTCTCGGAGGAGGCGACGCCCGCTCGGAGGCCGCGGCAGCAGAGGGCTAAGGCGCAAAGGTCGAGGGGGCGAAGGTAGGCGGAGACGAGCGCCAGCACGTCGTCCGGAAGAGCGAGGAAAAGCCGGGAGCCACAGTCCACCTGCGCGGCCACCCCATCCGGCATGGCTGGCTCCTTTCTCCCCTCTTCTCAATCACGCACCGGAGCAGAGGTCAAATGATAGCCAAAGGCGGCTCCTTTGTTCCTCTTAACAGAACGCCAGGCCACAAAGGTGGCACCTTTCACCGCTACTCTCGTCGGAAAACCAGAAACGAAGCCAAGAAAGAGCAGAGGAGAGAGACATCTCTTCCACCTGCGCAGAAACACTGGTGACGCTTTGGGAGAAGGGAAGAGAGAAACTGTCAATGTTGGTCTGAGATTTATTCTGTCATCATCAGACCGAGGTCCAATGGCGAGCGCCGTGGCCCAAACGTTTCACAAAGTAAAATTAAAGTGTGTTGGGGGCGGGTTGGGTTGGTGGTGGGGGGGCGTGGCATACTTTGGATTCAATCAACGAGCTGTTACTGCTACTTGTGATCGCAAATTCACATGCGGGATGGGTTGAGAGTAACCTGAGGATCGCAGTTCACATCGTTGTAGATCCTGGAAACAGTCGAAGCTTGTGTTGTGTCGATAACTCCACCGCAGTTTCCAGGCTGTCCAGTTCCTCCGGTCAAATCATCACTTTTGAGGGATTCCACCACCACCGGAGTTGAAGGGACGGTGGTGGGTCTGTGTATCCACCGAGCGCAAGATTGCTCTTCCTCAAAATAGCCAAACACGCGTTATTTAGCACAAGAAAAAAAAAAGCAAGCAAAAAAAGAAACACAGGGAGAAACATTACATTCAGCTTGAACAAGAAAAGCTCAACAAGGATTAACATGGTGATTTGTACCGGAGTCAAAAACTCTCTCTCTCTCTCTCTCTCTCTCTCTCTCTCTCTCTCTCTCTCTCTCTCTGTGTATAATTTGCATCAAGCACAGACAAAACAAGCTCGTTCTTCCTTGCAAGTCTCGCACTTCTGTGTCGCTCAGTTGTGCCTTCATCATGTTGTGATGTGAAGTTTGAGAACCACTCTACTCATTGTGAGGAGAAAGCGATTGTGGATCTTTTTATTGGTGATCATTTCGACAAAAACATCATATGAATAATCGATCGATTACTCGTATAAGATCGATAAAACTTTCTTTTAGATAGTATCAAATAAAAAGATAATGTTGGCTAGCAGCAGTCGAACGAAGAAATTAACAAGGACGATGAAATCATGAGCTTGTTGAGTGCTCACCTTACGGCCGCAGAATTATTGGATCGCCCACCATCTTCAAATTGTAGGCGCCGGCACGCCCCGCCCCGCCCACCACCTCGACGCTGCAGCAGTCTTCAACAGCCGCGACCCGCCTCACATCCCCATCCCTAGCATCGGTCCCCTTCCCGTTTGATGCCGCACGTCATTTTCACAAGCAGGTGGTGGAAATCCAAGAAGAGCCTATTTTATCTTAAGATTCAAACGAAGGATGCTTGAGATTTGCATTTGGGAAAGGGGGGGCGAGGGAGAAATCTACGAACTAAATGATGCTGAAAGCGATTTCTTAGACACAACAGTGTGGAAATCGGTGGATGCCCCTCAGGAGTCAGTCACATTTCATCAAAATTTCTATCCTACCTCAAAGTGGTGGAAGACCTGACGGCCGCCACATTTCTGTGCCGGTTTAATGGAGAAAGACCTGATAGCACGAACAAAATCTGATCATGATTGAACAAACAAAACCAGGACACATCAGATTGCTGTGTTCATCATGAGGATCCATGGCAGCCCTCCTCCTGGTTGGATCGAGAACCTCTGCACTATTTATCATGTCAGGAGATTCAATTATGTGTTTTTTTTTTTTTTTACTTAGGGAACATACGTTTCTATGACTTATAATCTATATAAATATTTTTTTTTCTTTTTTGAAGCCTGCCGTGGCACAAAAGAGAGAATTATTAGAAAATATTTATGTGCAAGGTGAAAATTATTAGAGGACTAAAATAATAGTCTTTTAGTCTCATCTTGTTACCCAATTTTAATAAGTTTTGACTTGAACTCATCAATTTCAATATGATATTTGAGGCAAAAGTTCAAAAAACAATGTGAGTGAAAGAGCAGGGAAGTTTAAAATTAATGTTCAAACCACATTTTGAGATACCATATATGAATAAGGAGACATGTTAAAAAAATATTTATGTATAATAAGGTGAAGATTGAAAGGGAACAAACAGAATAATCTTAAATCGGCAATGTATGAAATAATGAGTTACATATGCATAAAAATTTTGTCCGTTTAACTTTGATACCATATTAAAAATCAAATATGTATTAGTTTGAATCAAACTTGATCAGTTAATATATATCAAATCCAATAATAATTTAATTCAAAAAGCTTAAATTTTTATGTTATAGATCTGATCCACTGTATGCAAACGATTAGTGTCACAAAAAATATGAGTTATCTTATATTTAATTATTGTAATATTTCATGAATATCTTGGATGGTATTAGTGATTGCCCATCCCATATCATAAAATTAATTTAACATGTTATTTTTTTTTTCCGAGTGTTATCATATCTATAAGATAGAATTGTGGTTTGGAAGTCATAGGTGGGTTAAGAAATAATTTCTCTCAAAATTAAAAAAACTTATGTATTTTGTCATAGTTTATCTTTACAAAAACTTCGTCCCAGAGAGAGCGTATCTAATAAAATCCTTCTTATAATTAATTCATCATCATCGCGGAGAAAAGAAAAACAAGAAATTACTTACTAATTTAATTTGAAAAGTAATCGAGATGAGTGAGGATGAACTATTGTCACCACTTTTGGCTATTCTCCTTGTGGAGATATAGATGATGAGTATAGTAGACTTGCGCTCTTTATGTGATAATTAAATATATAAATATTCACTTATAAATAAATAAGATGGTAGTGATCATCTTTGTTTTGAGAATACTAATGTAGTAGATACCAATCTAAATTAGATATAAGACACACTGTCTTAATCAAAATGGAATTTGATTTAAAATTTGAAGGGATGCTAGAGGAAGAATCAAATATGTAATTTAGATATATGGACAAAAAAAATCAACTAAAATAAAATTAATAGAAAAGTTCATAAATAATTTAGCATGATTGTATGTTCAATGGACTACAAAAAATAATAGATAATTATTAAACCCAATAATGCTTTAAATCAAAAGAAATTATAAGTAATATGAGAGTGTTATAAGAGATAAGTAAGAAAAATATTTAAACCGGCATGAACATGTTGAGAGGAGAGATATAAAAAATCAAAGTATGCTAGAATAGTAGAGGAATTTTTTGATGACCTAATTAGGATGAATGTGATGGTCTGTTCATTTCAATGGTTGCATATGAGATGGTAGAAAGATGGAACTATTGATGCTATCACAACACTATATCAGAAGCCCCCTCCATTCATTAGGTTTAGCAACAGCAATGACAGGTAGCTCTTACACCATATTACTGCATGAGAGCATGGAGGTATGGAGACAGCGGACGGCGCACTTCGCTCTCATGAGATGATGCCAGCGACGTAGCTCCTACTTGTTGGTGGTGGGAGGGACCGAGGCGGCGGCGGCCGCGGAAGCGTCGTCGTTAGGCGCCCTCCACGACATGAACCTGTAGAAGCAAGTCATGATCCAGAAGGCCCAGGGGATGCCGACCAGGATCATGCCGGCGGCCGGGAACCACATCGTGGTGCTCGTCTCAGGGAGGACCATGTAGAGGACCAGCATGGCTCCGCCGGCGAGGAGGAGGAGGAAGAAAAGGATCGACACGAACCATATGCACGCGTCGGCGGCCCCTCCTCGAGATGCCGTCGTCTGCGACGGTGGATCTGCCCCCATCTGACGTCCCTCCTCTTGCTCTTGTCCTGAGAGAGTTGGATGTTCTTCTTCTTCTTCTTCTTACTCCTCCTCCTCCTCCTCCTCCTCCTCCTCCTCCTCCTCCTCTCGAGAGGCTTGAAAGATTCAAAAGGGTTGCACGCAAAGCATGGGTGGCGAGGGGACGCGCCCGGCTGTATAGGTTCCGATAGAGGGGAAGGGAGGGAATGGCGGAGAGACGTCGAGGCTCCGTTGTCGTATGCACAGCAATTAAACCGGACCGGAGAACCCATCAATCGATTCTATTTTCATTTATTAAATAATCTTATACATTAATCTCTATTTCAAATGCAGTTTCAAAAAATAAGAATACAGATACTAAAATAGTTGTATTACTATTTACATAATTGATTCAAACCTAATAAATGCATCCAACAAATGTATTAAATACTAAAAACACTTAATTCTCTCTTATCCATTTATTATACCAATTGAATGTATATATATATATATATATATAGGGTGATTTTTTAAAAAAATATTTACTTTCAATAATTTTTTATAGAGTACCCTTGGTCATATGAAAAGACTGCATTCATCATTACCTTTAAACTCTCGTTAGACCCTAAACCTTAGTAATAACCTCCCCTCCTTGGATCCATCGCCTACGATCCTCGTGTAAGGACCATCGTGGCCTCCACAGACCTTGTTTGCCTCACCCCTACGTGTCTTATCTACAACCCTCGTGTGACGAAGAGTTAGCTATCGACGACATAGCTTTATTACACTATGAAAAAGAACTTAGTGGACAACAAATACTTTAATTTTTTATTTTTTATTTTCAAAAATATTAGAAGCATTAGAAAATATCTATTAGCCGAAAAAAATGAATCTAAAAGTTTATACCTGAATTAGTAGCAAATTATGTCTGAACGAAGAACTGATGAGGAGATTAAGGTTGCTTGCTTAGAGTTGAGGAAGGATTTACAAAGACAGGCATTCCATTAGAATCTGGACCAATGTTGATGCATAACGAAGAAGACAATGCAAACTTTTAAGAACTAGTAGTAAATCCACAATGCAAAGGTAACTCTTTGTTTTAGCATCTGCATCAGAAAGCTACAGAAGCACAATTACAATGTTCACAAAAGCATTCACTAAATGAGGATAGCAATGGCTTTACAGCCTAAGAATGCTGTGTTCTCAGAAAGCTTCAGAATTGAATGGCATTATTTTGATTCATCAGTATATTCATATAGATTTATATATTTTTTTTTTTTTTTAGAGGAGGCTGAGGAGGCTGATCAGTCACATCAGTTTGATACTATCCGCATACATATGTTCGGATATTCTTTTTTGGCATTCGAGCTAGTTATAGTTTCCTCGGACGCGCGATAGATTGATTGGAAATTGCGATTGCCTCATACTAGAGTCAACTCCTTAGAGGAGTCAAAACCACTTGGAGTGCGATGTTCGTCGAAGTTGTTTATCTTTGGTCGGAAACTTTATTTAGTTAGTCTCGTGGGCAAAGCGTCCCTCTTTACGAGTGTGTCCTTTTGCTCCTCAACTAGCTCTCCGATTGTTGATGCCTCCGTCAAGGCTACGGTCGGGGTGTGAGGTGCCACCTTGGCTTGACCTCTTCGACAATTAAGTTAGCTAGGTGAATTATAATGTATAGTATGACTAGTGTTGAAGAAGGTCCCTTTGCTTATTTGCCTGGACACTTTTTATACTACTTGAGGAGGTAAAAATCGTACAAAGTAGTTTAATGCACATGGGTGGTAGGTCGGGCTCATACTTTGGTCAGTGGTTGAACCCCCGACCTATCTAGCAATTCTAATTGTTGTGCTGGTTAATTTTATTGTGTATCTATAATAGGTATAATTCTTTCATGGATCACTGTTTGGATTGAAATAGATCCTTATATTATGTAGGGGATGTACGGAAGGAAATATTGTGGCGAAAGCAAGAGATGCGGTCTGGGCCTAACCTCTTGAATGGTGGTTCGAGGTAGTGCTTCTTCTCGAGACTTTGATCTGAGTTGAATCAATCGTGCATACTTGACTTTCGAAAAGTAACATAAAAATATATATTAAACAAGTCAAAATATACTCTACCAAGGCCATGTAACTTATATAATGGTATGCTCCAAAACACATATGGATAGAGAGACCTAGGAATTTGGTACCAATGCATTAATCACACACATTATTGCTTTAATGGTCCAAAACACAGAATCATACTTCCGCACCTCCCTATTTGATTGATTAGGTGAAGTAGTCTTCAAGTCAACCAAATGGCATCAGATAAGGGGAAGGGATTTATTTGTTCCATTAAATGCCATTTGGTTTACTTCAACATCACTATGACCCCATCGGATTCACGCTCCTCATGCATCCTAAAAGAAGTTTGCAGCATTGTTGAGACAATACCCACAAAATTGATACTGAGTGCTTATTGACATGCTTATAGCCATTGAAAAAGCACACTGCTACTATTTTTTATTCATGTCTATGATTTTTTTTTTCCACGAAAAAGCCGGCGAAGATGAAATTTGATGTCAAAATCTTGCTATAATCAATCAGGGCTTTTATCGATCCAATTAATTGATGTTTTCAAAAATTTATCGGGTGAAATTTCGAACCTTCAACTTTTGATAAATTTATCGGATTTCATGGAATGGAGAAATATATCTGGTTATACAATTTTTTTCATTATGTATGAGATATCCTTCAAAATATTCAAATCTAAGCAATTAAATATTACCGAGAATCAACATTTAGATCACTGGAGGTTAACTTATCACATGAAAAAGGAAATGTTTGGCTTTATTTTAACTAAAACATGTAATAACATTCCTTCGTATAACACCCCTTACTCATACTAAAAAAATTAAAAACATATGAATGCCTTATAAGGATTAATGAGTGTAGTACTATTAACTCTCAGCTTAAGTATTTTAGTCAAATTAAAATTATCATGATAGTTAGCTCATCAACCCGGGTCGTGACAGAGATAAGCCATGTAAAAAGTTTTAAATCTCATATTGTTAAATTAGATTTTGATTATTCGACATGAACTTTGGATCCAATCTAATTTACATTATCCTTTGAGTCTATCATAGATCAATATGACATTAAACAAGAGAAAATTTGAGTCGAAAACTAGCTGGACCCAGCGATGACCGACCACCTCGGCATTAGAGGGTCTTCACCCTCGACAACCTTCAGTCGCATCATGATAGTAGCGAAGTACCTCTCCGCCCCCACGCGGTCCTCCACCTCACACAACTCCCAGAGGGTATAACCTCGTTCCGGAGCCTCCTCCATCGCTACCAGCTCTTTCCCCTTTCCTGAGGGGACCCTAGTGGTACTCCCCGAGGTGTTCGCCTGATGCCTATCCCGGGCAATCATAACTCATTCATGTCCTTCACCCCCTTAGAAGCAAAAATGATCCCTCAAAGGATCTTGGCCAGCTCAGTCTCATCGTTGAAAGAGCCAGGACTACGTTATTCACCATTTAAGAAGTCCACTTGGTCGGAAAGCTCCAACCCCAATGACACTAGATGAATAAAAACTACGATTTCCAACCTTTGTTATTGGAAGGTGCACCCCCTACCCGGAATCCTGCATGAGAGGTGCGATAATAATCGGCTTGTCTGCGGCTTAAGTAAAGATAGGCCATAAACAAATCCCGCGTCACTGTTATACCTGACCTAAAGCATTCCCATAAGAAAGCTACTAGATAGCGCCACGAATTGGGCGCCATCTGAGAAGGCAAAATCTGCCACCCTTTAAGGCATGCCTCCATCACAGGGTGCAGCAGGAACCTTAGACCCGCCTCAAGAGCATCAATCGACAGACTGAAGCCATTCGGAAATGCATCATAAGGATGCTCCCTATGCAGGGGCGCATGGAGCTCATACTCTGGAGGAATGAAATAGTTCTTCCTCATTTCGACTAACTGACGAGTCGTCACGATCGAGTCCACATCAAAATTGCACTGCATCGCCACTAGGGCATCTGTGGTCCCAGGGTCAGCGAAGCCGCAACTCGGACACAGAGACATGGGCAGATGACCTAAAATCCCCAAAGGGACAACTCAAAACCCTAGACTTACGGGTCAACATTTCAACCAAGTGAGACTCAGAATGAGAGGAGGCAGAAGACATCTAACCTACTTGAGAAACTACCGAGGGAAGAGAAAGGGGAGGAAGGCTAAGAACATCAGCGAAATCGACACTAGAGACGACGGGGAGTGGCAACAATAGCAGGGAAGCAAACAATAGTGACGGCTATCACGAACGGTCATCGCTCAATCGCAACATCTTTACTCCATGAATCATTTATCGCTTTTTCTTATTTATATATATGTTTGGCAGCTTGTTTTGTCTTGAGTTTATGTGTTTTTACCTAAGAAATCTGAGCGAAAGTAGTGTAGAAGGCTAGAGCGATCGCCATCGCCCAAACATTATTTTTGGGTCTTCTGCAGCGATGACCGAGCGGTGCAAAATGTGAGCCATTTTAGCACCTTGGAACCCCTCGGGTGGCACCGGACTGGATGGAGTTCCGGGTATATGTCGGGCGTAGGCGTTCATCAACAATTGAACTTGTCTTGCATCTGATACCTTGGGAACTGTCGTTTGTGGACTTGCGACCATTCTTACAGCCCTATAAAGTCTTGTTTAGCTCTCTTTCTCTCTTTTCTCTACTGCACTCAAGGTGTTTGACAAATCACTTGTATAGCTTTCCACTTTGTAAGATGTCGGGACTTATCCGTCACTCGTTTCTAAGCTAATCAACTTCTCATTTGCAGGTCCTACAGGACCGCAAGAGGTGGTAAGAGGGCTGATTCTTTGCGAACAGATAACGTTTTGGGCGTTTCATGACTTAGGCAATCCCAGCTAAGACCGGAACAGTGGGCAAGGTTGCTTCACGACTTAGGCAATTTTAGCTAAGTCTTCAAGAGTGCTATTAGGGTGCCGCATGGCTTAGGCAAATTAAGTTAAGTCCGTGACAGTGTGGTATCACAGCAAGTAAGCAGTTCAAATGAATAGCAAAGAAGATTTGTAAACTCGCCATAGTGAAACATCATGGTGAATCAAGTAAGATGGGGCAAGCTGGACCCTTGCTCCAAGTAGCTGCAGGTAGGCTGCAAGTGTAAACTTGCTCGCAAAATGTTGGAGCCGCTCATGAGGAGCGTAGTAGTGAACAAGACGAGCGTGAAGTTGGGTATTCTCCACGAGGGGAGGAGGCACCATCTGGTATGCCAATCGGGAAAAAGAGCCACAAGGAGAGACTTACAATGGTGGAAACCCGCTTTGATATTCTTGAAGCGAGCTTGGAGGAACTCTACCAAGGCCAACGAAGGCTCCTTGGGGTAGAGAGCTCGCTAGAAGAAGCTGAATCTCGGATCGAGAAAGTTGAATCCCTGATTGATCAACTGACAGAGGACACCAAAGATTCCGTATGACATCTACACGAAGTTGTGGTGGAACTCACGGCCAAGGTGATGGTGTTAACAAGGACTCTTGATATTAGAGAACAATACCCGTACTACACCGCCATAAAACTTCAGGGCACTAGAGCCGTATTACTACAGGAGTACTAGGGATGCCAAAGAGCTTGAAAATTTCTTGTTCGACATGGAACAATATTTTCGCGCTACAAGGCTCGATTCTGAAGAGACCAAAGTTGCTATAGCAACAATGTATCTAAATGGGGATGCAAAATTTTGGTGGCAAACCCATTCGGAAGAGATCTAGCAAGACCGATGCCGAGTGGATACATGGGGAGACTTGAAGTGAGAGTTGAGAACTCAGTTCTTGCCCGAGAACACAGAGTGTGTCGCAAGAAGGAAACTAAGATAACTCCGCCAAAGTATAATAATCCAAGACTATGTGAAATAATTTTCAGCACTAATGCTGGATATACAGGATATGTCTAAAAAAAATAAGTTATTTAGCTTCCTCGATGGCTTGAAGCCATGGGCACAACAAGAACTATATTGAAGGAATGTCATTGACGTAGTCGGAGTAATTACAGCCGTAGAAAGGCTAACTGACTTTGTTTCTTCAGAGGATTCGAGAAAGAAGAAATAATCTTCGAGAAATCACCCAGCTAAATAATCTCGAGCGAAGGAGTCTGGGGGAGAACATAAGAAGAAGAATTCCCACAAGGGACCATGCTCAATAGGTAAAATCCCAAAGTCCGGTTGATGCTTCTTGTGCGGAGGACCACATATAGTGAGGGAGTGCCCACAAAAGCAGGTACTCATTGCTTTAACTGCATCAATTTCGTCTCGTAAGTCAAACAAAGACAAAGCTATCACCCTTAGTTCGAGCAGTTCTGAATCAAGTAACGATAGTGAGGCATCGCAAGGACCCAAGATGGGAGCAATGCATTTGTTCAATGCATTACGGGATCAAGTGGGGGAGAACACAAAGGTAAAACCACCGAAGGCAGGAAGCATTGAGTTGATGTTTGTGGACATCAAGTTTAATGGCCAAACAACCCATGCAATGGTGGACATGAGCGCTACCTACAATTTTATTACCGATCGTGGCAGACTGGCGAACACCAAAGAAGGTGTCAGAGTTAAGATCATTCCTTGGGTTCGTCAATTATTATCGATACTTCATAGCTGGATATTCGAAGCGCGCAACTCCAATGGAATTGCTAAAGAAGGAGCAGTCCTAGAGATGGTCAAACAAATGTGAGGTGACATTTCAAGACCTAAAGACTGTTGTGTTGGAGGAACCTGTACTTAGATTACCATACTATAGAAAGTCTTTTGAAGTCCATATAGATGTTTCTGATTTTGCTATTGGGGGAGTTATTATACAGGAGGGTCATCCAATGGGCTACGAGAGTCGCAAGCTCAACGAGACTGAGCAGTAATATCCTGTGCATGAGAAGGAGATAACAGCGGTAATCCACTATCTACAAGTATGGCGACACTACTTTCTGGGAGCACCATTTGTGCTAAGGACAGACAATGTCGTATTGAGTTACTTCCAAACTTAAAAGAAACTCTCCCCAAACCAAGCACGATGGTAGGACTTCTTGGCTGAGTTCGATATAGTAATAGAGTATAAGCCCAGAAAAGCAAATATCGTGGCCGATGCATTGAGCCAAAAGGTGGAGCTAGTAAAGACTATACAGTTGGAGGGCAGAGGCCAAGTATGTCAATTACACTCTAACTTCCTTTCCAGGATTAGGGATGGACTATATCAAGATCCTCATGCAGTAACTATGATGCAACTCATCAAAGAGGGCAAGGCACAATGATTTTGGGTCTAGGAGGGACTCATCTACACCAAGGGGAATAGAGTTTATGTTCTACGAGTGGATAACTTAAGGCATGAACTCTTAAAATAGTGTCATGATTCCATTTGGGCTGGACATTTGGGTATCCATCAAATAATGGCTCTAGTGGAGAGAGCCTTCTATTGGTCAAAAATGAGAATAGATATGGAGGAATATGTTTCAACATGCCTTACTTGTCAACAGGATAAGGTAGAGCAGCAAAAGCCAATGGGACTTTTGGAGCCGCTGCCCATACCAGAAAGACCATGGGAGAGCATTTCCTTGGACTTCATTTCAAGCTTGCCCGTAGTAAGGGGACTTGGATCGATACCCGTGGTAGTTGGTCGATTTTCGAAGTATGCAACATTCATTACTGTACCCCTATATTGCTTAACGGAGGAGACGACTAAGTTGATGATGAAGAATGTGATGAAGTATTGAGGAGTCCCACACAACATCATTAGTGATCAAGATTCTTGGTTCTTGGGACGATTTTGGACCGAGTTGTTCAAGTTATTAGGATCTAAATTATACTTCTCCATAAGCCTCCACCCCCAAACAGATGGCCAAACAAAAAGAATCAACTTGCTCTTAGAGCAATATCTCCGGCACTACGTGAGTGCCAACCAACAAAATTGGGTGAAGCTATTAGATATAACCCAATTATCCTATAACTTGCAATGGAGCTCTACATCCAATAACAGCCCCTTTGAGATTATTACAGGATAACAACCATCAACTCCTCACACCCTAGTTATTGGTTATATAGGGAGTAGCCCATCAGCTTATCACTCACAAAGGAATGACATCGCAATGCAGATATTGCGCGGGCTTACTTGGAGAAGACAGCTAAAAAGATGAAGTGGGCAGACTTGAGAAGGCGATCACAAGAGTTTAAAGTTGGTGACATGGTGTTCGTGAAGCTCCAACTAGCATCACTTGAGTTTTTTAGGCATAAAGTGCATAATAGATTGATATACAAGTATGAAGAGTCTTTCTCAATCATCAGCAGGGTAGACAATGTTTCATACAAGTTGCAACTGCCAGCATGGTTCAAAATTCATAATGTCTTTTATGCGAGCAACTTGAAATCCTACCACTCAGATCCGCAAGATGATTCTCGAAATGTTCCAACTCAACTACCCCCCACTAGAGCCTCTTATGAGAAGTGAGTTGAAACTATTCTGGCGGACCGCAAGATAAAACTACCTAATGGAGCGCAGCAAATTGAGTACTTAATGAAGTGGCAAAAGCTTCCTCGAACCGAAGCCAGTTAGGAGCCAGAAGACACCCTACGACATGAAGAACCCGCGTCAAAGCCTACAAACAAGCATCGACGAGGGTGTCAATAGTTTAAGTGGTGAGAATGTCATGAACGATCATCGCTCAACCGCAACATCTTCGCTCCATGAACTGTTCGTCGCTTTTTCTTATTTGTACATATGTTTGGCAGCTTGTTTTACCTTGAGTTTATGTGTTTTTACCTAAGAAATATGAGCGAAAGTAGTGTAGAATGTTGCAGAATGATCGTTGGCTGTGCGAAGCCAAAATAGCGTTTTGGGTCTTTTTCGGGTAATGCGGTAATCACATCGAGCAGTGCAAAATGTCAGCCATTTCAGTACCTTGGAACCCCCTGGGTGGCACCGGGTTGGATGGGGTTCTGGGTATATGTCGGGCATACGCGTTCATCAATAATTGAACTTGTCTTACATCCGATACCTTAGGAACCATCATTAGTGGACTTACAACCATTCTTACAACCCTCTAAAGTCCTGTTTCGCTCTCTTTCTCTCTTTTCTCTACTGCACTCAAGGTATTCAACGAATTACTTGTATAACTTTTCACTTTACGAGACATCGGGACTTGTCCATCGCTCATTTCTAAGCTAATCAACTTCTCCTTTGCAGGTCCTACAGGACCATAAGAGGTTGTAAGAGGGTTGACCCTTTGCGGACAGATAACGCTTTGGGCGTTTCATAACTTAGGTAATCCCAGCTAAGTCTGGAACAGTGGGCAAGATTACTTCATAACTTAGGTAATTTTAGCTAAGTCTTCGAGAGTGCCACTATGGTGCCACATGACTTAGGCAAATTAAGCTAAGTCTATGACACGGTGGGGAAGCAGTCAGCAAGTAGAATAAGGGGAAACTACTAAAGAATCGGAGAGGATTAATACCTCACTCCTGAGCCGATTGGCACTCTATATCCCTTAAAAGTAGGATAGCTCATCATGATACTTCGTGTCCTATGCCCGGTGAATTACTACAAGGGACACGCGTCATCTCATAAAGTATCTCTGTCGATGAACGGATCATTATCAATCCCGAGGAAAATCTCCCAGTCGAAAGCTCGCCCAAGAGTTTTCAGTCCCAACCATCAATAACCAAACTCTCAGCCTCGCCCAGGAGCTTTTAGTCTCGACCATCAACAAGCGAGCTCTTAACCTCGTCTAAGGGCTTTCAGTCTTGACCATCAATAAGCAAGCTCTCAACCTCGCCCAAGGACTTTCAGTCTCGACCATCAATAAGTGAGCTCTTAGCCTTGCCCAAGGGCTTTCAGTCTCAACCATTGATAAGCAAGTTCTCAGCCTCGCCCAAGGGCTTTTAGTCCCGACCATCAATAAGCGAGCTCTCAGCCTCGCCCAAGGGCTTTCGGTCCCGACCATTAAGAAGTAAGCTCTCAACCTTACCTAAGGGCTTTCAGTCTTGACCGTTAACAAGCAAGCTCTCAGCCTCGCCCAAGGGCTTTCAGTCCCGACCATTGATAAGCAAGCTCTCAGTCTCGCCCAAGGACTTTCAGTCCTGACCATTAATAAGCGAGCTCTCAGCCTCGCCCAAGGACTTTCAGTCTCGACCATCAACAAGCGAGCTCTCAATCTCGTTCAATGGCTTTTAGTCTCGACCATCAACAAGAGAGCTCTAAGTCTCGCCCAAGGGCTTTTAGTCATGACTATCAACAAGTAAGCTCTCAGTCTCGCCCAAGGGCTTTTAGTCCCGATAATCAATAAGAGAGCTCTCAGCCTTGCCCAAGGGCTTTCAGTAACCATCAATAAGCGAGCTCTCAGCCTCGCCCAAGGGCTTTCAGTCCTGACCATCAATAAGCGAGCTCTCAGCCTCGCCCAGGAGTTTGCAACCTCAAATATCTCCAAGCAGGCCATCAGCCTCGTTTAAGAGCTCTCCTGGATTCCATAACAAAAACCTCCCACCTGGAAAGCTTCCTATAAGGGGCCCTATAGTTGCCTAATGATCGCGTCAATGCTAGATCGACCAAGATGACACAACCTCAAACACACATGCAAATCACTCCATTATGTTAACCCCAAAGGACCCTTCCCCTCGCCTTTGCGAAGTCTCGGGGAAGCCTCCTCCCTGGGGGGAGAAATGATAGGGATAATAGTGGTCCTCTTCCCAAACAGGATGACATGGCCAAAGATAATCCGACATGGAAGGATGAGGCTGGTTGACTAAGCTCCCAAACTTGCCCTCTAACATACACGAGCAACATGTCATGAATGAATGAACAAACTCAAGATTTGGCAGCATCAAACATTGTACGGTCGTCATCAGATCTTATAAGAACCTAAGAAAACCATGTGATAGCAGAGCAGAATCAACACATAGCCAGCAGCACAAACAGCTGTCGGCGGTGCCTGCAACATTAAATAGGTTGGAGAGAACGCCAGAAGTATGACGAGATCGAGACATGACCAGTCGACGACGTACAGGGATAAAAGGGGCACCCTAGGGGTAGCTCATTCTCTATTTCAATCCCAAAAGAAGAAGCTCCGGTGTTTGAAGTGAGACACCAAACTTTAACCTTTGAAATGATGCTAACTTAATCATCGGAGGGACCTCCCCGGGAATCCACCACCCAGGCAAATGTCTTATATTGCAAGAAAAGATCCACAAGATTAGAAGGAAGGCCCGTACCAAAGTGACAACCCGAGCTGAGCATCCACATGCATCATCCTCAGACTACATTGCGTTGGACCCCTCTTATACTCATGGCACGAATCCCATTGTGTTTACTCTCCGGACGTGATGAAGAATCCACAACAGTTACCCAAGAATCTTAGAGAAAAATAAGACATCAGATTCATTAGTCTAACGAGGGAAAAAAACAAAAGAATTCCAGTTAAAATAATCCAACAATGATGGAGAACATGTTGGTCTATTTTTTAATTCTTTATTATATCGAGCTAAATACAGAAGTATTTTTTTTCTTAATAAGAATGATTATATCATTCGGAGCATGCAAAGTTATCTATTATTGCTATTTTTTTTTGTATAAGAATGATTCTTTATACGATCATTATTTTTCGGTATAAGTCTTGCGACACAGATTATTATAGACCAATTGGCTGTGTCTTCTTTTTCAAAGTTAATTTGTTTCTACTGCAAATTTAGTCTTCTCTTTTTGGAGTTTACTATCACTGTTTAATGTGCTTTGTTACCACCAGAAGGTTGATAGCGTATAATTTATTGATTTCCAACAGATATCTGTTAGCATTAATGCACTTGTTGGACTATTTCTTCCCATGAAATGAGTTCGCAAACCTGCCTCTCTCCCATTTATATTCTTTTAATTTGGTCTACCACCATAACCTATTGCCAGTGGAACAATTCCTTCTTGCAGTTGCCAACCACATCTTTCTTTACGCTCTCCCTCTCTCTACTTGTGATTATGTCTTGCTTCCATACCGCAGTGCAGTCTGAAGACCCTCAGATCGCTGCTATTTGTGGTTGCGCAAACACTGGTCAATGGTCATCCTGAGGATGATTTCTTCTTCTTCTTCTTCTTCCTGTTGATGGGAGAGCAGATGAAACCTTCATGTGCGTCCAACTGATCGACATGAGAGGGCTAACCATTACGTCCTCCTACCTCCACGAAGCACGGTATGCACTGGCCACAACCTTGTCTTCTTTTCCTGGCTACTTGTTCCTGGTTTTATTGGTTTGGTGCAGAAGCCATTATAAATTGTTCCTCTGATAGACACTGTTCTCTCTTGTGCCTGATGGTTCCATCTATTTCCTCGGTAAAATTAGTGCCGAGTTCTTGGTCTTTGCTCTATTCGTTTTACCTGATTTGTATATTCAGACGTTGTGCTCATCTTAGAAGTGCTTTATGGTTTCTTTTTGATCTGCTGAAACTTCTCCGTATGTGTTGTGTTCTTCAATACACGAGGAGGATTTGCTCCGAGGAGAATGAGCTTGTCGGCTTAGCTCTGAAGGAGTCTTTTGATCGTAACCATGGCCTTCAAGATTGACCAAGAAAGTCTACCCAGAAAACACGGCAAATGAATTGAGTGAATCCGAAAGAAGAATTGGGAATAGCAACAAAGTCTGGTCTGAAACATTGACTAAATTTGCTAGAACCGAGGTTAGAGCACTCCTCCGGAATCCCCAGACAAGCTTCTACCACATTGACAATTCTCACTTGCAAACCTACAGGGAATGCATCCTGAGGTTGTTTTCGTGATTCGAATCAGTAGTTTCACAGTGTCATCAACACTCTCGTTTATCTTTCCTTCATATCAATCCTCCCATTTAATTCTTCACTTGGCCTCTCCCACCCGCCCATTTAATTTAGCTGGACAGGAATGACAGGATGAGAGGGACATGCACTATGGAAAGGAAGATTCCTTCGAATGAGGCACTGCGAAATATAGCTGTCTGGCTTAGTCTTCTTCCCTGATCATTTAAGCTTGAGCTGTAAGGCTAATCGTTCTTTTCTGTTTGGTAACTTCGATGGTCATGGTGGAAATGGAATTTGGCAACACCATCCAATTTAGAGGATGATACATCATATCCTTATCTACACATGCTGCCTTTGTTTAGCTACGAGATGACAAACTTGTTTTTGTTCTTGCATCTTTTGTGCCATGGCCATCTTCATCTTGATGCTTCCGTTTGGATTTGTTTTCTGGAGCAGCGACGACACAAGCAAAAGAAAGATGAAGCTGAAGCATTACAAAGAAGGAGACAAGTATAGAATCATGTTCTCGAGCTGCAAGTTTCACTCACTGAAACTGGTCCTCTTCGTCATTACATGCTGCACGGTGTTAACCCTCCTCTACTCGCCGACAGACCGCAATGAGCATCGCCAGCAGTCCGATTCCAGGTCTAGATTTGTGGACGTTGGGTGGATTTGGCAGAACACATCGTCGGATCCTCGATACGTGTCAGATACGGGTGTTGATTGGCAACAAGTATCGAGTGCTCTGCTAAATCTTGATGGCACAGAGCAGAATCTCAAGATCGGCTTGCTTAACTTCAACTTCACCGAGGTCGGTTTCTGGCGGCGCGCGGTGCCAAATGCTGAGTTTTCCGGCGTCCACCTCGAGTACGCCGACGCGAGCATCACTTGGGATGTTCTGTACCCAGAATGGATCGATGAGGAAGAAGACAACGAAGTGCCTGCCTGTCCATCTCTTCCTGAGCCCCGAGTCGAGAATGGATTGCAACTCGACGTCGTCGCTGTTAAGCTGCCCTGCCGTAGGTCAGGCAGCTGGTCGAGAGACGTTGCCAGATTGCATTTGCAGCTCTCTGCAGCCAAACTCGCTGCAGCAGGACGCTCCCCGGTCCATGTGCTCTTCGTCACCGAGTGCTTCCCGATCCCCAACCTGTTCATCTGCAGAGACCTCGTCAGAAGAGAAGGAAACGCTTGGCTGTACAAGCCCAGCGTAGCGACGTTGAGGGAGAAGCTCCGGCTTCCGATCGGGTCATGCGAGCTCGCTGTTCCACTGATAGCACGAGGTCGGCTGCTCGATCATCTTCGTTAGCCTAAATTGAAGGAAGCCTGACGAAGCTGCTTGTTTCTCCCTGCAGTGCGGCCACAGACTGGGAGTCGAAGGAGAGAAGCATATGCCACGATACTGCACTCTGCAGAGGTCTACGTCTGCGGCGCAATCGCCGTGGCTCGGAGCATCCGCTTGGCGGGGTCGACGAGGGACCTCGTCATACTGGTCGACGAATCCATAAGCGACCACCACCGGGGCGGCCTCGAAGCTGCAGGATGGAAGGTCCGAACGATCCAACGGATCCGAAACCCCAAGGCGGAGAAGAACGCGTACAACGAGTGGAACTACAGCAAGTTCCGGCTGTGGCAGCTCATCGACTACGACAAGGTCATCTTCATCGACGCCGACCTCCTCATCCTGAGGAACATCGACTTCCTGTTCAAGATGCCGGAGATATCCGCGACGGGGAACAACGCCACCATCTTCAACTCAGGCGTGATGGTGGTCGAGCCCTCCAATTGCACCTTCCAGCTGCTGATGGATCACATCGACGAGATCACGTCTTATAATGGTGGCGACCAGGGATACCTGAACGAGATCTTCACGTGGTGGCACCGCATCCCGAGGCAGATGAACTTCCTGAAGCACTTCTGGGAGGGCGACAGCGAGAGCGTGAAGGCGAGGAAGACGAAGCTGTTCGCGGCCGAGACGCCCGGCCTATACGTCCTGCACTACCTGGGGCTGAAGCCATGGCTCTGCTTCCGGGACTTCGACTGCAACTGGAACTCCGTCCTCTACCGGAGCTTCGCCAGCGACGAAGCCCACGCGACGTGGTGGCGGGTGCACGACAGCATGCCGGAAGGCCTCCACCGCTTCTGCCTGCTGTCCACGGTGACGAAGGCCGGGCTGGAGTACAACCGGCACAAGGCCGAGAAGGCCAACTTCCCCGACCAGCACTGGCGCCGCAACGTGACCGATCCCAGACGGCATCTGTGCTTCGAGAAGTTTTGCCGGTGGGAGGACGTGCTGCAGCACTGGAACGAGTCGCACACGTCCCCTGCAGCTCGATCTACTTAGCATACCATCATCATCGGCGATGCCCGTCTTCTTTAGCACATACAGCCCTCATATACGACTCCGTGACAGATTACAAGATGTCGAGCATTTGCACCGATTCTTTCAGGAAACATGCCCCGAGATCATATCGGAGAACTGTCAAAGTTGCAGGGATCTTGAGCAAACCTTAATGCCCATTACGATCACAAGGACAAATCAGAGTCGCTGCGGCGTTGAACAACTCACGTGTATTGTTCTTGGCCTCCGACACTAGCTATGATAATTGCCCACGTGTCTCGAAATTTGATTAATCCTCTACACTCGGCTTTGGATTGGATCCTGGTTGTTTGCCGCCTCTCCCCGTCCACTCGTGTAGAAGACAGATCCCTCAATGGTTCTCCAATGGCGCCAAAGACGAGCCACCTTCCCCGACTCTATTAGTTTTCTCCTCCTTGTCGCCCTCGTAGCAATGGCGGATGCCGGGGATCAGCCTCCGGAGGCCGCCGGGCCCCCGGCATCCGCCGCGTCTGGTGCTGCTCCTTCGCCGCGGTCCTACAAAGTCCCGACCGCCACTGCTGCTCCTCATCCCATCGCGACCTCGCCTACAAGCCCTCGCCGAAGCCCTCTCACCAGTGGTCCTTCCACAGTCCCCCTTCCCCCAGCAACAAGCTCGGCATCATCGACCCCCGCCGGATCATCCCTCCCGGTAGAGTCTCCCCTATCGATCCCGACGTCCCTCTCGAGCCCCTGCCGGAGATCCCCGAATTCGCCTCGATACCCACGGCAACCGTCGAGTCGGAGCTGGAATACCCAAATTCTGCGCCGAAGGAGCGTTCTTCGGTGCCAAGTCGGCGCATTCTTCGGTGTCATACAGGCCGGAGACGGACACCCGGGTTTGCGTATGGGGGGGAGATCCTCGGATTTGAGGCTCTGTTTGAAGGGGAAGATGGGAGGTGCTTGGTGTTGGCAATAAATTCTAGGGTTCTGTGTGAAAGCAGCGCATTCTTCGCGGTCATGGTTGTGGATTCTAGTCGGAAGGTCTCGGATGCTTATTGCCAGCGGCTTGAGGTTGGTGGTCTGGAAGATGTGGATGTCTTCAAGGAAACAGTTGAGCTAATGTATGACATGGATGCGGCAAGGTGGCTGATGAGGGTAGGAGTCTCTCCATCAATAGATATTATGGAGGTGAGAATACTATGTCCAGAACTTTTAATTTACCCTTTTAATCATCTACTTAGATAATAATCTATGATAACAGTGAGACGGGTTGGAAGAAATTTCATTTGTTCAAAGTTCTTAGCTTATAGTCTTATACTAATGTTGCAGAGCTGTTTTTTGTGAGATTATGGGGTTGGAACAGTTCATTTTTAGAGAACCAGTATTAAGCAACATATTAACTTGGTGGAGAGCAATATAAACAATCCATTTGGTGATCTACATTTAGGCGGATTGGACTAGCCATTTGGCTAGTTCCTAGATGATCTATTTAATTTGGCTTTCAATTTCTTCATTAAACCATGAACAAATGCACTATGTATAACTGTGTCCTGTAATATGTGTCTCGCTCCTAAACCTAAGACGAAGTAAATCATGATTTACTGTTATAAAAAATTGAAAATAAGGTGAGATATAAAGAGAACCTAGACAATCTTATTTTGTCTTTATGTTGCCTGTATATGTATAGATTCATGTTTGGTTAATGATTTTATAGAGTTGCAGTCTTTCTTGTTTCCATATCGATTTTTTCTTGGCCTTTTAGTTATGCTCAACTTATGTTTGACAAAGGCATCAGCTCTTGTTTGAAGTGTATTGAGGCTGTTCCATGGACTGAAACTGAGGAGGAGAAACTGAAGAGTTTGTTTTCAAGGTGTACAATTGACAAGGCAATATGTCAAGACGTGTTAGCCACAGGTTAGGCTCAGAAGGTTGTAACCATTCTGAGGATTTAACGGTGCAGCTGATTCAGTCTGTTACAAATGCAACAAATGGGAACGCATGGAAAGAGATGCAGTCTTTAGTAAAAGGCCAAAGGCCTCTTATTCAGAAGCTCAGTCTATCAGAAAGACCATGCTGGACTTGACAAGGACAGCCTATACAACATTTGCCATTCTTGTTTGTATATTCTGGTCAATCATTTTGAGGAAGCCTTGAACTTGATTCCTACGGATCAAATGACAGCCAGGAAAGGAACAAAGCCACTAATTGAAAGGGTATCTAAGCAAGTTTAGGACCTTAACTGGTCGCTGGAAATTCTGATAGACAAGGAGTTTGCTGAAGGTTTTGTGGGTTTATGGGCAAACCAAGAAGAGTTGATTAGGATGCATGAAAGTGCCTCACCAATTGTGAGATATGAGCTCAGTCAGATATCAGCAAATATATTTATTAAATTAGGAAGAAGGAAGTTTCAGTGTCCAGGTGGCATGAGCTTCAGTGTTCTAAAGTCATGGTTTGGACCTATGTTAATGGACTTCCGTTTGTTACAGTATTGCTCAAAGAGTCTGGACATGAGAGCATTGGAGGAAAGCTTGGGCGAAGTAATTCTTACCCTCACACTGAAGCAGCAACATATGTTATTTGATGAATGGTTCTGCTACTTTGCTGGGAATGGTACTCAGTGTCCGAATTTGAGCAAGGCTTTTCAGGTATGGGGGCGAAGATCATTTGTAAGTACCCTCTGAATCACACAAGCGATTTCTTCTATTTTCTGATGTTAGATTTGTCCTGTGGTTTAAGCATATTGTGGACTAACTACTAGTAGAATTGAATAATGGAATGTCTTTTAACATACCCCATGTTTTTACAAAGAAACGATGCAGGTTTAACCAAAAGAAGTGGTACCCAATAATAGTTGATTCCCTGAGTTTATAATTTTTGCCAATTATTTGTTCTGGAGATTGTTTTTTCCATGAAAACATCAAACAAGACCAAGAATTGACTGCTATGAGTATTTTTATGTAGTTGGCTCACCTAGTTTATGGAAATGCTCTTTTCCCTTTTCTTATCCATCCTTTGTTTGAGATACAGCCAGTTGTCCTTCTAGGAACTACATAGTGTTTGATTGTACACATTTCTTAATAGATATTACTCTCATTTTTGTTTACTTGTCGGTTTCCTTGTCAATTTATTTTAAACAAGGATCATACAACCCGTATTTGTACTAATTCTAGAGCTGATTGCAACCACAACAGTAGAACTATTAGAATTTGGGGATGAAGATGCATTTAGCAGTAATGAGTCTCAATTCTAGTGTTGTCAACACCCTTGCATGAGTAGTCAAAACTGCCTCTTGACCACTTCTTACTCCAGAACCACTAGTGATTTAATATAGCATCCCAGATAGCTATCATAATAACATTATCTGCAAAATCTTCAACAACAATTTCCTTCCCTTTATTCAGAACATTACCTGATATATCAGACAAACTTTTTGTAATGGTCAGTCACCATTTTGTCCAATTCCAACATGTAGGTTGTCATGATTAAGTCATAGGAGAGTGATTGAGTTGGTAGTTGATCTATTTGCTCTATGAAGTCAAGCTTGGCTCAAATGATTTGGTTTCACTTGCTCATGACATATTCATGAGTCTACATCAACTGTACCAGTTAATTCATGGTGGGTTGGAGGACTCCATCAACTATTCCAATCCCTACACTGCACACAAATAGTGATAAATATCTGTGTGCCTTCTAGAATATGCCAACATGTGGAGACTTGGACTATCACATCAGTGTCATAATAATGTGGGCTTTGAACTTCCATGAAGGGAATAAAATAAGAATAGAAGTTAATCCAAAGCAAGAAAAAGATTTTTAGCATGCCAATTGCCACCAAAATGACATCCTGTAGAAAAATGATAATCATTGAGGTGCCGCACCAGATTAATTGATCCTTAAAATTAGATTCAGTAAGTCAATGGGTCACAGATGGATGCTCAATTCATACCCATTAACAAATTTCAGTATAGCCAAGAGGAGAAATGTCATATGCCTTCCTAAGCAATTAGAATACAGTCTCACTTGGCTTATGAATCATCATTCATACCTGATGATCATCAAGGAAGTGAGTTTATTACTTCTCACTACAGAAAGAAAGGATTGATGCTGATGTCAACTTCTCTGTTCCTTGATGAAATAGGAGTGTGATGTTCCAAAGATATATTTACATGCCAAGTGACATGGTCCAAAGAGGTGTGATGTTCTGCTTCTAATGTACAGTTCTCTTTCCTAAAACCCTAATGGAGAGCATAATCCACTTTGTACCCTCGTAAAAATTGACTTCTATGTATATATTAATTGGTTCACACATACATTAGTTTAGAGGCATTCTAGAATTTTTGAAACAATATATACTACCAAGAATAGTGTAAACATTGAGACCCATTCCGCATGTGAGTGCTTTCAAGAACTAAATATACATATACTTAAAATAAGGAATTTCTATATTTATTTCTTTGAACTTTAAATTTAATATATATAGTATTATATCTTTTATACAAAGGTAAGTGGTGCTGATGGAACATGATTATAGGATGTCGCTATTAACCGTCAAAATCGTAATTGATCAAATCCTCAAAATTTATTGTTAGATAAGGTTTCAAACATTCAACCTTTGATAAGTGAATTTGTTATATTATAACAATGTTTTAAGTATATATCTCATTCTAATTACTTTTTAGTAAAATTAATATCTTTAAAAAGATTAAATATGTTTGTAATAATATTAGAAATGTTTTAATTATATATCTTTTGACTCAAGCCAGCCAACGTTAATCATAATTAATAGTGATTATAACATCTGAGTTTTTTCTTTGAATATTAAAGAGGGCGAAGTGGATATATATATATATATATATATTGTTGAGACTCCACCGCATTGGAATAAACCCCCCACCGCTCTACTCTTCTTCGATAAGCCACTCTTTCGGTCTACTTCGACTTCATTTTCTTCGAGATCCCTGCTCAGTCTTCATCTCGCCCGATTCTGCGTTCCAGGTACGTCGCCGTCGCAAATAGATGGTGGTCCTTTCGATCTTGGCCTCGTCGTCTCGGTTCCTATGATACGTTTGCCGCTTTCTAGGGTCTCTAAGGGCGGGATCCCATGGTTTCGTCTTCGTCGAGCCAGCCGGAGTTCGATTACTTGTTCAAGCTGCTAATGATCGGGGATTCCGGCGTGGGCTGGAGCAGCCTTCTGTTGAGATTTGCTTCGGATTCTTTTGAAGATCTTTCTCCTACTATAGGTCCGATTCTTTTATACTTACTCTGTTACTCGAATTGTCAGGATAGAATTCTTTAAGATATTCTTAAAATACCACACACACCTCTTGCTTCATGAACTATGGTCCTATTTATAGGACCTCATAATAGTTACCTTATCCTGCTTTCTCACTGATTGAGAAAGTGTAGCCACTATCTCCACTAACTCCTAATTCATGGGCCACTACATCCATAACTCCTAAACATGAGCCACTACCCCCACAACTCTTAATACATATTAACTACCTGGGTAATTTTTATGAATCAATTCTCAACACACCCTCTTGATTCATAGTTACATATACCGATTTGAGACATGAAATAAACATGCTTTTGAATTGGTAGTGACTTGGTGAGAATATCTGCAACTTTTTCATCTATGCCACAATATTTTATTATAGCTTCACTTGCTACAAGATCTCAGATAAAATGATATCATATCTCTATGTGTTTCGTTCTTCCTTGAAACGTTAGATTCGTCATCATTGCAATTATGGCTTTGTTATCACAAAATATTTTCATTATTTCTTTTTGTTCTTGATAAAGATCTTCAAGAAGTCTTCTAAGTCATATTGATTGACAAGCTGTTGATGCTGCAGCTATATATTCTACTTTCGAAGTCGATAACATAGTTGTTGCTTGATTTTTTGAACTCTAAGATATAACTCTTGATCCAAGGCTAAAAATATTGTCTGAAATATTCTTTCTATCATCTAAAGCTCTTGCCCAATCACTATTAGTGAAACTAAATAATTTACATTTAAAATTATGAGAATACCAAATGCTGTAATACGTATTTTTAGCAATATCACGCAGAATTCTTTTAACAGCTCCGAGATGATGTTTACTTGGACTATGCATAAACCTGGATACTACACCAAAAGAGAAAGTAATATCTGGTCGAGTATGAGTTAGATCAAACCTCCAACCAAACTTTTGTAGTATCTTGCATTTGTTAAACATGTACCATTTTCAAGTTTCAATTTCTCATTTACATTCATGGGCGTTGCTTCAACTTTGTAATTAATCATGTTAGATTTTTTGAGCAGATCCTTTGTATACTTTTTTTGTGAAATAAAAATTTTATTTGATCCTTGCTTCACCTCCAACCCAAGAAAATAGTGCAGTAGACCTAGATCTGACATTTCAAACTTATTCATTATGCATTTTTAAAATTCTCTCATAACAGAGTTAGATAAATATATATATATATATATAATATCATCAACATAAAAGCAAACCATAAGAATATTATGTTCACCTCCATTCTTTAGATAAAGGGTAGGTTCATTGTCGCTCATCTTAAATCTATTTTGATGAAAACTATAATCAATTTTGTTGTACCATGCTCTTGAAGCTTGTTGAAGCCCATAAAGAGCCTTCTTTAACTTATACACTTTTTCTTCATGTCATTTTACTAAAGAACATTCAGGTTGAGTAACAAAAACCTTTTTTTATAAATTTTTATTTAAAAACGCAAACTTCACATCAAATTAATAAACACGCCAACTCAAGTAGTTAAAGCCAAGAAAGTTCTCACAGTTTTGAATCTAGCAACTGGAGAAAAAATATCATCAAGATCAATACCTTATTGCTGCGTTGCTACAAGTCGAACCTTATGCTTTTGGAGACTCTCATCTGTTTTATACTTTGTCTTAAATACTCATTTCAATCCAATAGCTTTTTTTTCTTTCGGTAGATCCATTAGCTTTCAGGTTTCATTCTTCTCAATTGACTTAATTTTCTCCTTCATTGCCTTTTGTCATTCCTCTTTTTCAATTGCTTTCTCAAAGCTTATAGGATCTGAAATAAACAAAACAAGTGCTGAATTATAAATTTTCTTTAGTGATCTGAATATTCCTAGAGGGGTTTCATCTGTGGAATCATTTGATGAATTTGAACTGCTACTTGATGAGGTTGACGGAGAAGTTGCTGGAGCAGGATCTATCACTTGATTCTGTGGAGTGACTAGTTCAGTTGGAATACGAATTTGTGTTTTACCTTCATTGATCTCCCAATTCCAACTTGTCATTTCATCAATCACAATATCTTTGTTAATAATAACCTTGCCATTAATATGATTATACAATCGATATGTTTTGGATTGTATAGAATAGCCAATTAAGATGCATATATCAGATTTTTCATCAAGCTTATGATAGTTTTGTGAATTTACTAAAGTATAAGCAATACAACAAAAAATTCTTAGATAGCTTACACTTGGCTTTATACTATACCAAGCCTCAAAAGGAGTTTGACTTATAACAACCTTTGTCGGTGAAATATTTAACAAATAAACTATTGTTGCAACTTCTTCTGCCCAAAAATTGATTTGGAAGATGTTTTCCTTTAAGTAAACTTCTTACCGTTACAAGATAATTTGATTTTTACATTCAGCTACACCATTTTTCTCTAGTGTATATGACACTGTTAATTCCTTACGAATATCATTTTCTTCACAAAAAGAATTAAACTCATTAGACAAAAATTCACCACCCTTATCTTTCCGAAGTGTCTTTATGTATCTACCACTTTGCCTTTCTACAAGTTTCTTGAGTTTTCGAAAATTATCAAATATTTCAGATTCTAATTCTATAAAATATACTTAACTCATGCGACTATAATCATTAGTAAACAACATAAAATATTGACTTTCACCAAATGATTTTGTATTCATAGGTTCACAAAAGTCAGCATGAATTAATGCAAGATAATTAGATGCTCTTTATGCTTTTCCAACAAAAAATAATTTCTTACTTTGTCATAAATGCATCCTTCACATGCATCAAATGTATTAATTCTAGATAATCCGTAAATCATTTCTTTTTGATTTAACAACCTTAAACCCTTAATGTTAAAGTGTCTATATCTTAATTGTCATAAATTTAACTCATTATTTTAAGTTACAACAAAAGCATGCATTTTAATATTTGAAACATCAAGTGGAAACATTTTGTTTTGCGTCATGCAAATATTTATTATAATCAGACCAAATATCATATCTTTAATAGTGCATGAATTATCATCAAATATAACTGAATATCTATCATCTATTAATTGTCCAACACTCAACAAGTTATATGATAAACTAGGAACAAAGAAAATATTTTCAAGGTGTTTTACCTTCCCTTAATTTGTCTTCACCTCAATTATTCCTTTCCTTTCCACTTGGATTTGCTTGTTATCTCCAAATCTAACTTTCAATTTGTGAGTCTCATCAATATCTCTAAATATTGATCTTATGTCTGACATATGATTAGAACATCCATTATCCAAAAATCAAATATCATTTAAGATATCATTAACTTATGAAAGAGTCATAAACAACTTATTGTTGTCTTCATTTTCCTCCATATAGCTTGCGTGCTTGATAGCATGACAAGATCGGGTCCATATCTATTTTATGATTGAGTCATGTTAGTCGATCCAGTCGAGTCAGTTATGAAATTGGTTGAGTTGAGTAGTAGTTTATTTAATCTTCTATTATTTAATTAGGAGTCTAAGTCTAGAGAGGCTCTAGGTGGAACAGTCCAAGTCCAGAGGGACACTTGGTAGAAGAGTTCAAGTCCAGAGAGACTCTCAGTAGAATTATATAAATAGAGATGTATATATTTTTTTAGGAAGCAATAAATGAAGAAAGTATGGTCTAGCTATTTGGCAGAACCCTAGGAGGGCTGATCCCCTACAAAGATCAAGGAGGGTCGATCTCCTATAGAGATCAGGGAGGCTCAATACCCTCGAAGTGATCGTTTATCCTCCTTTCTCTTCTTCCTATACGATAGAAACCCTATAGTTCCTATCAGTGTTTTTCTCTTTTCCAACAATCTGCCTTCATATGACCAAACTTTTTACAATAATTACATTGAATTCCATTCTTATATTTTTTTATCATAATTTGATTTTTTTTGTTCATCATGTCCATTAAAGTGTCCTCTTCCTCTTCCTTTTCCATTTCCTTTACTACGAAATCCTCCTCTACCACGTTCTCTTCTTGTTGATTTTTTATCTTCTTTTAAAGTAAAAAACTCCCCCTTAACCTGAAATGTTTTTTCTTCACTTGGTGACTTGTTCAACCTTTCTTCATGTGTTTACAAGGAACCCATTAGTTCATCATATGAAAAAGTAGAGAAGTCCTTTGACTCATCAATTGTGGTAACTACATGATTAAATTTCGGAGTCAAACTTCTCAAAACTTTTGCAACAATTACATGATCATGAAGATGTTTATCATAAAGTTCATTTGACTAATAATTTCAGTCACTCGAGAAAGAAAATCTTGTACTGATTCATTGTTTTTCATGAACAAGATTTCAAACTTATGACAAGGTGTTTAAAGTTTTACTGTAATCATCTTCGATGAGCCTTGAAATTCATTTTGAAGTATCAACCAAGCTTATTTTGAGATTGTCGCTGCTACAATTCTTAAGAAGATTGTTTCATATGTAGCTTGTTGAATGAAAAATGATGCTTTGGGGTCATTCTTTCTGTTCTCTCTTGGCCTGGTTTCTTCATCTGGATCTGCATACTCATTCTCTATTAAGTCTCAAAGATCTTGAGACTTGAACAGAGTCTTCAATCTTCATCTTAATACTTCAAAATTCATAGCATTTGCTCGAGAAGATGAGAATATGGGGTTGAGATATAGAATTATCATTGAAAGCTATAATGCTTAGTTCATATTGAAATACAGCTCTGATATCATAAATGTTAGAGAAGGAGTAATGAAACGACAAAAATAGAATACTACGATGCAATTAAACGAGAATGCTTTTAATCAAGAAAACAACGTAGTATTAAACATGCAGTAACACTTACAAGATATTATCCAAATGCCACACACACACCTCTTGCTTCATGAACTATGGTCCTATTTATAGGACCTAATAGGAACTATCTCATCCCACTTTCTCACCCATGATTGAGAAAGTGTAGCCACTATGCCCACTAACTCTTAAATCATGGGCACTACATCCACAACTCCTAAACATGGGCCACTACCCCCACAACTCTTAATACATATTAACTACCTAGGTAACTTCGTTGAATCGATTCTCAACAAAGTGTCAGTAGTAATGGTGATCAGCTTCTATAGCAGTCATTGAACTATGGTAACAATCTGCATCTTTTTCTCATAACCATAAGGATTAATTGGGGGTAGTTATCTTTTTGATGAAGTCAGTATTTAAGATATTAAGTTGGATTAACTGATTAAGGTCATGGTAGCTTGCCTATGGATTTTGGTGTCTAGATTTTCTTTCAGAGAATTGGTGAAAGTTATCTCACTTTGCTGCTTTAATTTCCATGAAGCTAAGAATTGTTTAGTAGTATTTTATATGGAACTTTTCAGCAAATACTGCCTGTTGATTTGAGTTTCTTAGTATTACGTTCTTATTATCTATATCTTGATCAGGTGTTTTGATTATGCTGTTCAGGTGTGGACTTCAAGTTAAAGATGGTTACATTAGGTGGGAAAAAGCTAAGGCTTGCAATATGGGATACAGGTGATCTTTCCACTGCTGGTTTCTCATGATATCATTCTGATTTGTTCTTGGTTCTGAACCGATTGATTTATACTTTTGGATATCTAGATAAATTGCTCCATTGCTTGTTAATGTAAGAAAGTAAGCCTTTGTGTCTTGTTTAGGTTGACCATTGTGACTTGAGTGATAATGGTATGAATATATCTCTGTCTATGAGGTTAACTTCTAGACATTGTCTAAAACATAAATTTAATTTTAGAGGAAGGGGTATATTTTGAACTTTATGATTATTAATATTTTATTGAGATATGACATTGTAAAGGTTATGATCTCAAAATTATAAAATCGGAAAAGTATGATAAGTTTGTAAACGCTTGTAATGCCTCCTCGCTCTGTCATCAATGAGATAATGTGGTTAAGTTCTGCATTATGTGTGGTAAAGAGCAGATAAGTAAAAGAAACGAGTAACTAATAGGAGATGAAAATTGAAACATCTGGGAAGGCATAATATGTGGATCTTGAAAAAGCTGTACGGTAGTCCCTATTAGTTATGTTGCTTCTTTCCTTTTTCTAGGGTAGTTTTTCAAATACAACTTATTTGGTTACTGCCTTCTACCTATCTTTCTTTTTGCAGTTGTGTTTTGCAACTAGCACCTGCACATTTGTACAGATTTAAATGTCATTTGTGGTTTTATCCAAGGTTTTACGTACCGATCCGTATTGGTGTACCAACATTTTGTTGGTACTGGTATGGTACCAGTACCGGGCAATATGCACAGCACGTATCGTCCAGTATATTAAATATATTATAATATTTTTATAATATAATATAATATTAAAAATATTAAATATATTTAAAAAAGCAAATAAAGTGGGACATCGCCTCGATCTCTCTCCCTGTGTGGGGAGAAAAGTCGCCCGCGGGTGAGGTACTTTTCCTCTTCTTCTTTCTTCTTTTCCTCTTATTCTTCTTCCTCTTCTCTTTTTCTTCCTCAATTGACCGTCGACGATTGATTTTAGCGGTACCGCCCGGTAGCGGCCGGTCCGCATACTGGTTAGTTGTCGGACCGGTATGTAACGGGCGGGACGGGTCTTACCGCTCGGTAAGTAAAACCTTGGTTTTATCTAAGTGCTATGCTGTAATTGTAAATGAGTGCTAACTCAGAAGTTATCTATGTTGCAGCTGGACAGGAGAGATTTAGAACTTTAACAAGTTCATATTACAGAGGAGCGCAAGGGATAATAATGGGTATGGACGTCTTTGTCATATTATAGAACTATGATCTAGTATCTATCTACTTAATATTTGTTATGATGTTAATTCTTTATTTTGCGCTGAAGCCAACCAACTAGTTTTGTTAAAATCCTGTGTTTCAGTGTGCTTTTTGTCAGTATTATTGATTTGATGTTCTATAGTGTAGGCTTTCATCTTAGTTAATGTTTACCAAATCAGATTGACATTCAGATTGACCTAGGGTCTAGAAGGTAGAGTTGGAGATCAGCATCTCAAGAGATTGGCAGGATCATAACAAATTTTATGCACCCATTCAAAGTTTATCCTACGACCCAGTCAAAAATACAAATAATTTATTTACCTCTTGGGTCAAGAGTGGATAGGATTGCACCATTTTGTGTAGGTTATGCAACATTTTAGATTTGGATATTAAGCCATTAAATTAGATGATATATTATATGACCTGAAGATCCTGACATTATGCTCGTAGCTTGTTCTCTTCGTCATTCTAACATTGTTCATCAACTCTTTTCGGTTTTTTTTCTTGTTCACATTGATATCTCAGAGGTTTCATTTAGCTAAATATAATTTTCAAGGTCAAAATTCTTGCTGATCTTCATTGTCTTATGGTATTTTTTAGTGTATGATGTAACAAGAAGGGACACATTCACCAATCTTTCTTATGTATGGGCTAAGGAAATTTATCTTTATTCAACCAATCAGGATTGCATCAAGATGCTAGTAGGGAACAAGGTCGATAAGGTACTTTGCACTTTTTCGATATATGAATCAGTTCATGGATGATAATTGTGCTGGTCACCAACCATCATTATTGTTCATTTTCCAAGTTTGGACCTTTCATCCTGCTAGTTAATAGTCGTGAATCCCTCTCACTGTTTTTCTAAATTTTCAAAGATATCTTTGACTAGTTCGGAAGTTTTGCTTGTTTGCAGGAGAATGAGAGGGTTGTGACAAAGAAAGAGGGCATCGACTTTGCTAGGGAATATGGATGTTTTTGTATCTAGAATGTAGTGCAAAGACTCGAGTTAATGTGGAGCAGTGCTTTGAGGAGCTCGTCTTAAAGGTTTGTTATGATTAAGTGCTGACATTTGTGTCAAGTTTATATTCATTCAGTAGTTTTAGTTGGCTAAGTTCTAAAATTCTAACTTAACAGGACTTCTTGTAGATTATAGTTTAATCTTCACTATATTTTTAGGTATATACACCATGTTTGTCATTAATAGTATTTGATTCTTTCATCATATATATGAAATTTAACAAATTAAGTCTGATCCATTTCAACTTGTCCCAACCCAAAAGACCTATTAGCTGAATAGCTCAAATAGAGTTGATCTGAGATAATGAATCTAATTCTCAATCCATTTCTGCAATCAGATGGACTGGTACAACCCTGATATTTTGAGTGGTACACCAACTTGCACCTCTCATTGTCATTGAAAACCATGTGGCTTGATATCAGTCTTTGGTTAGATCAGTAGAAACAGGTCAATACATACTGATCCGATCAGAATTTGAAACGTTGGTCTGAATAATGTACCAGATGCTTAAGCTCTAAATGAAGACTTGTCTTTTTTTTGTAAGCTAAACCCATTATCGTCTTCTGATGTAGGACATTGTTCATTTAAATGTTTGACCTTGTTGCCAATGTCCACCCATACAGAACAAAGTCTAGAATCATATCATAGCTGGATACATGCACCAAGGATAATGCTATAGTGACAACTTGTCATGATGTGCTATTGCTTTATTCATGATAGCTTTTTCCTAGAAGGCCTTTTTAACCCACTCATATGTGGTTTTTGGGCACTGATAATACTTACTAACTGGATAACATGAATGAAACAATCTTTGTCATGTAGGTTCAATAGCATATATTCTTACATATCATTGTAATTTATCTATGAAATCTATAATTTGGAGAATATGTAAATAAAGTTATACCTATATATGTGTGTGTGTGTGTGTGTAATTTGTGAATATTTAATTATTAGTTGTTAATTTGGAGAATATGTAAATAAAGTTTGGTAATAAGTAACAAAATAATCTAAAATAAAAATGATATAAAAGCTCTTGATTAATTTTTTTGTGGAGGAAATTAAGATTATGTCTCTATGGGAAAAGGTATGATATGTCTCCTTTAAACTCGCCATTGAGTCTTCACTCGAATCACCAAGAGGTGGTCTCAAAAGAGGCAAGGTGGTCATTGTCAATAAGAAGAAGATGTTGATGGTGCGAAAGAAGAACGAAAGGTTGTGGGCATCACCTATTAGGAAATCTATAGGGATCATTGTTTTTAATTGATGTCTTCTCATATTATGATCTTTGTCTATATCTGACGAGACATAGATCATAATATGATAGAATATCAATGAAAAACAGTGATGCACATCGCATTTTGCACCTCTCCCACTGTCGACACCTCAGTCTTGTTGCTATCGCCGCTTCCTTTGACTCTATTTTTGTATCCTTAATGACTTGAAGGAGATTCACGGAGATTTAATAGGAGAGAGATCCTCTCTCTCAATTTGTTTTATAATAAATTAAGCAAGAATGTTATTTCATTGTCATATTAGATTTCTTCCTTATCTATTATCTAACTTTATTTGAACATGCTACAAATTGAAACTAGTCATTAAAGATTTAAAAATCAGATACAAATTCCTAATTTAGCTCAAAAATATATATCTGGGCATGACAATTTACAAAGTGGAGATTAGTTTCAAGGTCCGAGTGTTAGACATAATAGAGAGCGCCAAAATGTCTAAGCAAGCCTTGCCTATTTTTTTATATTTATTTATTTATTTGCAGTTCCTAACTTGGTCAAACTGTACTCTGGTTGCTGCTTTTACCTTGATGAACTGATGATTTCTCTCTTTTGGAACTGTTTCTTCTCTTCAAATGCATGATTTATTTGTTTATTCCTGTGGTAAGCTACTGGTTAGGCATAGATCGAGTGATTCGACATGTTGTTATGTAGATCTTGGACACCCCCAACCTGTGTGCTGAGGGTACATCAGGCGTCAAAAAGAACATTTTCAAGCAAAAACCACCGCAAGCTGATGCTTCCATGAGCAGCTGTTGTTGAGGATCGTCGGACGGCCATGCTTTCTAGATTCCAGGCGTCTCGGCAGCCGGGAGCCGCCCCCACAGCTAGTGATGGTTGCACATGGTGGCGGTTAGTGGTGATCCCTCTCTCTCCTGCGCGTATATTATTGTTTGAAGTCAAGCTCAATCAATCCCAGAATGCACTCTTTTTGCTTCCCCCTATTTATCATGGGTGCAGTTGGTTCTGTATATTAATTGTCATTTCAACTAAGGCCAAGTCGTGCAATTAGTTCCCTTAACAGAAAGATGATGACCTTTTTAGTTTTCTGTGGGGTTATATTTCCAGATATTGTCCCCCCAAATGTCTTCATTAAAAAATTGGGCTGCGTGGCTGCTATTGGTACAATGGATTTTTGGTGTTTCACCGAAAGAAGACAGATGAATTTTATACGGTGTATTCCTTTCCTTCTTGCAAGAGTTTGATTGCCACAAAGGTGGCATTTGATGATGATTAGTTGTTTTATATGACCCGCTGCTTGGCGTGTGAACTCGCAGGTCCAGATTACGTGGTGGAAGGACAGTTCACCGTTTGAGCTTCGACAAAGTGGCCCACTCTTTTTATTCATAGAACAGATGGATGAGGTAATATTATTATTGCTCATAGCAGTTTAGTCTCTTTTTAAAGTCATCTTAGGGCATCGGGAAGAAATGGGAGTTTATTTTTAAGTTCTTAGGGCATATTTGATAATGATTCCTTCCACGCTTAAAAGTTAGTAGTAGGGAATTCAAATGATTTGATAGAGTAATTAAGAAGGAGAGAGCCTTCTTAGGGACCCATATCTTTGAGGCCTTTTATAGTGTATTAGAATGATTATAAGTTGAGATCACGTTAAACATTTAAAATAGTTAGCGAGTTGTTTGGTCATCAATGAGTCATTAGATTATGCGGTCAATCATCATGTTACGATTATGGGATAATGGCTCACCCTAAGCTCGACATTACTAATTATCATCGTCGAGTTAGCATCTCAAATGGTGCCATATCGCGACTTAGTGGGACTGAGGAACCGTGTTTGGCCAAATGGGGCATAAATAATGTGCCATCGAGCCACCTACTTGCCATGTACCTCGTATCATATTGCCCCACACCATGTTACACATCACTCATTGCTGGGCATTGCTTTATTGCTAGAATCCATGACTTCAATTTTCCAAGACTCAGCTTGATGCTATACGATGAGTAGGATTGACATTTCGTGATTATTGATTGTGTCAGCATCAATGAATATCTAATGGTCGGGTTCAATCGGTCATGTCATGCATGATGGTCGGATTTGAGGATCATGTCATCCTCGAGGGCACTTAATGGTTAGATACAGTTATATCATCAAAGATGAATGTTTTATGGCCAAATTTTGTTGCGTTGGTTGACACTTCATGATCGATTTCGTCGTTATTGAGAGATGCTTGATAGTCTGATTCGATCATATCGTCATTGGGGGATGTTTCATAGTTGGATTTGTTTGCATCATTGTCCAGAGACACTTCATGACTAGATACGATCATATTAATTAATGACTAAATTTAATCATATTTTCATCGAGGGATGGCTCTTAATTGGATCTGATCATGTTATCATCGAAGTTAGATAATATACAATGAAATAACATTCTTGCTTAATTTATTATAAAACAAATTGAGAGTAAATATCATCATATATGCATACATATAACATTCTTGCAAGAATGTTATTTCATTGTCATATAAGATATGAGAGTGCACATATATGTTACAACGTGCGATGTACATGTATACCATGAAGTCTCTGGATAATGATGTGATCAAATTCGATCATAAAGTATCTCACAATGATGACATGATAACATGAAAATATGATTAAATTAAGAGCCATGTACATCGCACGTTGTAACATATATGTGCACTCCCTCAATGAAAATATGATTAAATTTACATCACACGTTGTAACATATATGTGCACTCTCATATCTTATGTCATACAAACACATATATACTCTTATAGTGAATATCATCATATATGCATACATATAAAATATTTTCATTATAATTCATATATTTCTATGCTTATAAAATATATTCATTTACATTTAACTCATACCTAGCTCAAGATAATTATATCATTAGAAATATACTTTTTAAAATGTATTATGAATAGGATAACTTATAAGATCAGTATTTTACAGTGAATTAGACTTATAATTATCTTACTTAATTCAAAAATAAAAATATCAGTGAAAAATCATGTTCCTTAATGATCAAATATGTTAGGGAGTGGTATAATTATCAAATTAAGAGCATAGGATAATGAGATGTCTTAATTAACAATCTTATCTTAAGTTATTGATTTATAATAATTTATAGCAAATTTAAACTATTTTTTGATAAAATCCCTAATAAAATATACTATACTCAACTAAAAAATTTGTCTAAATTTTATCATCATTTTTTCAATAATTCACTCTATAATAAAATGAATCAGCTAGTATCACTCGAACTATCGAATAATTCTATGAAGAAATTGCACTTCAGTATTTTGGCTAATCAAATGATCTTGAATTATTACAAAAAATTTATAGAAAACTAAGAGACATATGATATAACCCTAGAAAGAGCTCTATAGATTTTGATCCTTGAAGTGGATCAACCCTTTGGAACGTTGTAGGGGTTCCTCTCTTCTAGACTCGACACAAGATTGAATTAAAATTATAGATTATTTGATTCAAGAGAGAGGGGCGACTACATCATTATATAAGGATCAAAACCCTAACCTAAGGAAGTGTTTGCCTAAGTAAAATTACCCCCTTGCCCCTCTTAGCTAACCTACCTTAATAGGAATAGGGCGCAACTAGATTGGCTCTATAGCCGACCTAAGCAAGGGAAACCCTAGCTAACCAACCCAGTAAGGGGGGCGACGACCACTAAGCCCTGAGGACTAAACCCTAGCCATACTCCTTTATAAGATAGGAATGACTTTATTACAATCTAGTAGGAT
Source organism: Ensete glaucum (assembly GCA_021527575.1). Classification (NCBI taxonomy): domain Eukaryota; kingdom Viridiplantae; phylum Streptophyta; class Magnoliopsida; order Zingiberales; family Musaceae; genus Ensete; species Ensete glaucum. The sequence goes on from CM038553.1 coordinate 53,583,103, forward strand.
TTTATTAACTACTTCTATAGAGATTAGGACTCAACCCTGCTGGAGTCCTATCAAACCCGTCGTCTTAAAATCAGCCTTGTCCTCAAGGCGAAAGTTCCATGAACTCAGAGAACAGGGTCTTCAGCTCCTCATCAGCTTGGGTATCAGTTGGAAGAACTTGAGTTGAGTCATCGTCTTTAAATTTCCATTTGAGGTGGGATACTTAGAGGATCAACTGTAATTTTGATCTGGTGCACGGATCTGATCTCTACGTTAGGGCTCCAATGTGGTTTCCAATTTTGTAAGGTCCAAAGAAATAGGGAGACAAATTCCTTAAGGCTCGAGTTTCCTGCTGATTGGGCTGGAGGTGTAAGAAAACTCGATCTTCAATTTTTCGTCCATTCTGAAGTTTGTCGGGAGGCTATTTCTTTTTTGCATGTGCTGGCGTGAGCATGGATTATAATTCTTTTGGGCTTACTACTCTTTCGTACCATGGACCATCTTGCATAAGGGTGACGTCGGTCCCAACTCTAGATGTGTCTGCTCCAAGTACGAACACATTGCCACGTTCACGTAATGCTAACATCGATATAGATGGTATCATGGTTGTGGGGGTCATGTGAATGTCTTTCTCCTATTCCTTCTTGCGATCGTGGGCCATGGATCCGAGGTCATCATCAGGGAAGACTTTTAGCATCATGGTCCGCTCCTCGGTGAAGTCATGAAAGTAGCCCGAGATGAGGGAGCACTGCATCAGAAACCATAGTTGGTTCAGCTGAATATGACACTTAAGGAAGAGTTTATCCCTGTAGACAAAGAGGTAAAGTTTTTGAAGATAAAATGTCATTGCAAGGGAAGGTTATGGTCAAATGATCTGTATCTCTCGTGTCTCCTGGACGATCTTTTTAGCTTTGGTCCTCAGAAAATATGGACAACAATATAGCCGAATATGTGCTGGTGGTTCCCCTTGTAAGACCAACATATGGGGGTCTTGCAGTCTGGTAAGAAGGAGTTGGCTCAGTTCAGCGGACGTGCCTGAGATTTCAGCGAGCTTCTCTAAGCACTGTGTTGAGATAATCTTTTCTTCGTTCTCTCCTTTCCCACATAAGGTCACCTGTTTTCTTTTGTCATTCATAAGGTCGTTGGAGCTCATGGTGTCGACGAGGATGGTGATGGGCTAATGCTTGATGAAGCCATCGATGTCCAATATCTGTGGTAGAGCATGAAAGGTGCGGGCGACTGATTGTGATTTTTCCTTCATATCCTTCTCCTCGGACTCGAGAGCCATATCTTTGATTTGGGTTCTTCGGTGGGCTCAACCAATAGAGGTCTCTCTTTTTTACAATGGTGGTCTCGGCTCGACAGTTTATTACAATGCCAACATAGGCCCTTTACCGATCTATCACGAAACTCTTCTCTTGCTAACTTTTTCGGCTGAGGTGATCGGCTGGTGGTAGATGAGGCCGAGAATCTTTGTGCTGCTGGTCGTGCGGCGGCTTTGGTCCTCCGAGCATCTTGGTTCAGCCTATCTTCATGAAGTCATGCGAAGGAGATGACTACTTTAAGTGTGTACAGTTGTCGCGCTTTAACTTCTTCTTGAATCTCCGGCTTCAAGCCCTCAATGAAAGTCTTCAATATCTATTTTTCAGACCAATCATGAGTTTGATTAGTTAACCTTTCAAACCTGATTTAGCACTCTTGAATGGTAGAGGTTTGACGGATCTTCATTAGTTCTTCGTTAAGGTTCATGTAATTGATTGGTACTGAAGGTTTATATGCTTTTGGTTAGGATGTGGCTCTCATGCTCTTAGCATCTTGATTGAGGTGCCCTTTTTGAAGTTGTACAAAAGAGATCGACATCATCAAGGTGTAGGGCTGCCATGTCTTATCCTCGCTTCTTATCTCTGATGGGTTCTTTTTGCAATCAGAATTTGCTCTATGTTGTGATCTTCTTCGACTTGGTGATCGGCCCAATCTAAACCCCTCGAAGAGAGCGCGTAATTTAGTATCCATACACATCTCGAAAGCCTCCAATTTGGCTTCAAATAAGCCCAGCAATGTCATGACATAAGGATCTCCAACCAGATCTTTGATGTTGACACAGAGAAAGGTAGTAGATTGATGGATCTGCGGCTTGGTGGGCGACGATGGAGGCGACATTAAAAGCAATTGTGGTAATTGCTTGGGAAGGTGGAGGCGTGGATGACGGCTACAGAGGTAGCAAGATCGCTGCTCTGATACTAGATGATAGAACCCCAGAAGGAGCTCTATAGATTTTGATCCTTGAGGGGGATCAACCCTTTGGAATGTTGTAGGGGTTCCTCCCTCCTATACTCGGCACAAGGTTGAATTAAAATTGTAGATTGCTTAATTCAAGAGAGGGGGCGGCTACATCATTATGTAGGGATCAAAACCCTAGCCTAAGGGAGTGCTTGCGTAAGTAAAATTATCCCTTTGCCTCTCTTAGCCAACATGCCTTATAGGAAAAGGGGGTGGCTAGGTTGGCTCTATAACCGACCTAAGCAAGGGAAACCCTAGCCAACCAACTCAGTAAGGGGGGCGACGACCATTAAGCTCTAAGGGCTAATCTAAACCCTAGCCATACTCCTTTATAAGATAGGAATAACTTTATTACAATCTAGTAGGGTTTTATTAACTACTTCTACAGAGATTAGGACTCCCTGCTGGAATCCTATTAACATATAGAACTAAATATACACTGATTTTTAGTTTAAATAGAATTATTTGGAGTCTAAACTACCCTCATAATTCAATTACTAATGCCTATACTATTATGCTAAAACTGAGTTATGACTATCTAAGTTCTAGGTAATACTCACTCAATTTTAAATCTTTAGGAGAATCTCTTAAAATATATCAAAAGAATAAATGTTACTTATATCTCTAAGGGAGTCAACTTATCTCAGATAAAATTTTTTTTATAAAATAAGAGATTTTGAGTACCTCAAATTGGGACACTTATAACTCTATACACTCATCATTAAAATCATACTAGACATCTTAGAACCATAACAGATTTATACAAAATATAGTCAAAAAATCAAATATAAATTTAAAGTCTAATTCACTAAAAAGTAGTTGAAAAAATCAATCTATAATCTATAAAATCAAAATCTTAAGTATAGCAAAGAAAGAATTAAGTTTTTCTTACCTCAATCTTCCTTGGAGCTCAGGTTTCTAGCCTCCGTGAGAGAAGTTGAGAGAATGAACAAACAAAAAGAGAAAAGATCATGAATTATCAAGTGTCAAAGAAGATAAGGCCAAAATAAGGTAGAGGTGCTTACCTTGAGTTTTTTTACTAATATAATTATAAGATTGCAGCAACTTCAATTGAGTCTACCTTCATTTGATATGAATGATATTTTTGATTTAAACTCATCTTTTAATCTCACTTATATATCTCAATACGTATAGTATAACATTCTAGTTTTATTTGTATTTTATTTAAATTTTTTATTTCTTTATCCATGCCTAAGTAGCTTATTATCCTCCACAATGTAATGTTTAAAACTTAAACTTTTGTTATTTTAATCATGATTAAACTCATTCAAGGCTTAAGATTCACTTAAGGTCGATTAAAATTCAACTCTATTATTCATCATATGCATACTTATCATCATAACTTAATCTTATATTCAAGCCTATTGACACAGTTTGTCTTATTGAGCCAAAGGACTATGTCTTCTTACTATAAAATATGCTTAAAGTAACTTGATACTTATGCATATTCAATTAAAATTTTATAGAATACTATGAATAACATATTTTGAGAAGTCTGATCTACGTGCAGGACCAGCAGACATATCTCCTTGCTCCATTATCAATCATCTCATAAAGGGGATGACCACATCCAATCCACCTTTGACGTCAACGACTAAGAAGGCTACATGGGCGACCTTGAGTGTCCAGATTCGAGCCAAGCCATGCTGACAATTTGGCCACGGTGTAAAGATACCCAATATTTTGGCACTACAAGGAGGGCCTAGTCGGATGTTGTAAGAAGACCCACCACTAGGCGACCTAAGCGAGCACCTAGGGGAGGAAATGTCGCCCGCTCCCCCGATCCTAGGGTTCGGAGGGCTCTACCTTTTCCTCCACTCATGAACTAGAACACCATTGTCCCGACCTCGAATCGCTACTAGCGGTTATTCAACAACCTCAGGCTCTCATCTCTCAGAGTAAACCTCGAACAGCCCACCTGTCTCACCCGAATCGTTTCACAACATCACAAGTCTAAGCTCTTGCGAGGATGATGCAAATGATCATCACCCTTATCCCGCAATTGGCTCAACAACATCCATATCCTCTACCACCATCTCCAGCAATGCAGCCAGCCTTCACCGACTTGCAACGAGACCCCTCCCCGGTCGGCCAACATCTTGGGACTACAAACACTGACTTACCGACCAGGGAGCGGTCGACAGACCCGAGGCCGACGCTTGAACACAACACCCCTAGGTGCATGAGCCCAACCCACCCCGAGCCCGATACGATCTCATCCAATCCAGTGGACTCTCTTCGGACTTAGTTGCACTCGATCAATGGCTACTTGGACGACGTCCAAAGGGAGTTCCGAAAATCAAATGACGAGCTCGGGGATGACTCATTGGTTAAATTACCTTATATCTAGGAAATCTAAGATAAACCAATCCCTCTCAACTTCTACCTCCCAATGTTGGAAGCCTATGATGGCAGCTCTGACCCAGCAGAACATATAGTTGTCTTCCAAGCCCAAATGACCCTATATGGCACATCTGACGCTTTGATGTGCTGAGCATTCCCCACGACTCTTCGAGGCTCAGCTCGGCTCAGATGTGGTACGACCGACTACGGTCAACTCGGTTTCATCCTTTGACTAGCTCACATGGGAGTTTGAGTATAACTTTCTGGCTAGATCACGACCCATGCCATCTGTAGCCTAGCTTCTCAGGTTGAATCAGAAGGACGATGAACCCCTCTCTCAGCTCGTCGCTCACTTTACTACCAAGATACGAGGGGCGCTTGACGCCCACTCCTCGCTAATCATGCAAGTATTTTTGACGGGTCTGCAACTGTCCAAGTTCTTTTGGTTGTTGGTCGAAAGGCCGACCACAATAGCTCCCGAGATGCTCCAGTGTGCAAATCAATACGTCACCGTCAAAGCATTGGTGGAGGAAGGCGCGAGGGGTCGCACCAAAAGGCCCCGTATGGAATAGCCCCGAGACTCGTTATCGAGACCACCCAAGAGGAGGCTCAATAGACCCAAGTCGCTGCTCCTGAGACCCCCTCTACCACCTCTCTACTTGTCTAGAGTAAAATATTTTCGAGAATGTACGTGATAATTTATAGGTAACCCAACACTGTGAACTCGGTTGGTCGAGCGACAAAAGAAGGAACTACAACCGAGCAATATTGTTCGACCAAACCATGCCCAAGTTGTTGCTCGGACAAACCCGAGCTATGACCCAATCTGTACCCAAGTAGCATTGCTCGGCCAAACTTGTGTCCAAGTAGTGTCGCTTGGCCAAACCATGCCTAAACTGTGGCTCGACCAAACCCAAGCTATGACCCCATTTGTGCCTGAGCAGCATTACTCGGCCAAACCTGAGCTATGACCTCATCTATGCCCGAGCAGCATTGCTCGACCAAAACTATGTCCAAGCAGTGTTGCTCGGCCAAACCATGCCCAAGTTGTTGCTCAGACAAACCCGAGCTATGACCCAATTTGTGCTTGAGTAGTATTGCTCAACCCAATCTATACCCGAGCAGGGTTGCTCGACCAAAACTATGTCCAAGTAGTGTTGCTCGGCCAAACCATGACCAAGTTATGCTCGGACAAACTCGAGCTATGACCCAATTTATGCCTGAGCGGTGTTGCTCAACCCACTCTATACCCGAGCAGCATTGCTCGACCAAACCTGTGTTCGAGCAATGTCGCTCAACTAGACCATACCCAAGTTGTTCCTTGGCCAAATAGTGTCGGAGTCATACATCTCGACCAAATAGTGCTTGAGTCCTGCACCTTGGCCAAACAATGCCCGAGCCGTGTACCTCGGCCAAATAATTTTTGAGTCATGCACCACGACCAAACAGTGGCTAAGTCGTGCACCTTGGCCAAACAGTGGCTGAGTCGTGCACCTCAGCCAAACAGTGCTTGAGTCGTGCATCTTGGTCAACCAATGATCGAGTTATGCATCTCGGTCAACCAGTGCCCGAGTTATGCATCTCGACTAGTCACGAGTCTTAGCTATGCCTTGGGGTAGTCATGAGCCCAAGTTATGTATCTCGACCAGTGATGAGCCCGAGCTACACCTTGGACCAGTCATGAGTCCAAGTTATACATCTTGGCCAGTCACGAGCCCGAGCTCTACCTTAGACTAGTCAAGAGCCCAAGTTGTGCATCTCGACCAGTCATGAGCCCAATTATGCATCTCGGTCTCACGAGCCCGAGCTACGATTTGGGCCAGTCGAGAGCTCAAGTTGTGTATCTCGACTAGTCATGAGCCCAAGTTATGCATCTCAACCAGTCACGAGCCTGAGCTACGCCTTGGGCCAGTCATGAGAGTAAGTTATACATCTCGGCCAATCACGAGCCTAAGCTACGCCTTGGGCCAATCATGAGCCCAAATTATGAATCTCGGCTAGTCAAGAGCTCGAGTTACGCCTTGGACTAGTCCTATGCTCGAGTTACGCCTCGTGGCTAGTCTTATACCCGAGTTAACCTCGCGATCAGTCCTATGCCCAAGTTACACCTTGCTGCCAGTTCTATGCCCAAGTAATACCTCGCGACCAATCCTATGCCCGAGTTATGTCTCGCGACTAGTCAAATGTCCGAGTTATGCTACTCGGACAATCCTATGCCCAAGTTATGACTTGCAGCTAATCCAGTACTCGAGTTATATTGCTCAACTAGCCTAGCACCCGAATTATGTATTTCGAGAGTCATAAGCTCGAGTCACGGCTCGGATTGGTGATGAGCCCGAGTGGAGAGACCCTCATACCTCAAGAGTTGCAAACCCAAGTAAAGAAAGCATCACAGCCCTACCTTAAGCTCCTTTATGAGGAACCCAAGATATGCCTCTTCGAAGGGGAGAGAATGATATGGCCTATTACGATACTTCCCCGTGGCAATGAGTCATCAGTCGTAGGAAACGCCAACTAGGAGCCTCAAGATTGACGTGGCACACTACGGCGACATCACACCTTGAGGCTCGATCGTCGATTTTTCGAGCCAACCACTCTAGATAACTAGAGTGACGCTGTGTCAACCGATCCCACATGAAGTGAACAGATCATGTACGACCAACTCCCGACTACAAGTATATAATAAACCCCTAGACCAACGAAAAGAAAGGCCTCTCTCTCACTAGCCTCAAAACTTCATCCACTCCTCTTTTCTAACTTCGTGGATGACAACCTCCTCAAAACAAATGAGCAACCATGGGACGTCAGAAAGATCACCCCAAGTGATCTAAGACAGACCGAGCCAACCAGCAGATTTCCCAATAGACTGCAGACAAAAGCTGGAACTTAGTAACAATTCTACACTTTCGGCCTATTTTTTTTTCTATTTGGTTTGTAATTTCATCCTTTCCTAATACCATGAGCATCCTCTCATGTAGATTACACCAACAGATGCCTTCTTAGTTAATTCATAGAAAGAAATGCCAAAACCTTACCAGCAGAAGCTCTAAGACAAGTTGCGTTCATCATGGCCAGAGTCTCTCCTCCCACTGCTCAATGCTCCAAAGCTGCCAGACTGAACACAAACACACCCAAGAAAATTAGTAATATTTGAATCTGAAATCACAGCCCTAAACCAAACCAACGGGGACACAACAGCATTTACAACCGTGACAAGAGACATTTACAAACTTCACACCATTTCTCTGGGCATTGATATCTGCTGAAAGATATCGATTTCACCACAGCATTAAAAACCTAGCATGTGCCTTTCGGCTTGCGCCACTTACAGGGTTCAAAGCGATGCTCGAACGAAGTCGAGCTAAGATTCTGAGTACACTTATTTAGGACATCATTGGCTATGTACACAAGATGTGAAGCAATCTTTGCAATGTACACTTGTTCATAGTCCCCATACACACCAAGGTCCGAGGTTTTCGGAACTAGGAAGCGACATAAGTATCCAGATCCATCATATTCAGTACAATCTTGTACAAATGCACGTCACATAACGCTTTATAAAGCTTTGATCTTTGCTTGGCTGTTGTAATCACACATTTGTTGATTGATGTTCAGTAAGCATGGCTTGCCAATGCTGTCCTACTTGCTCGGTTGGCTTGGATGGCACAAGCACAGTGCACGGAAGTAAGGTTGAGACAGCCACTGATGATAAGCGAATGCCTCTCGGGGCACGTATGCAGTTCTGGAAATGAGTTACAGACGGCTTGAACAGCAGGTGGTGTTAAAGCCGTGCACTGGCTGATATTGAGGTTCATCAGACCACCCTTGTCGAGACTGCTGATTCGCCGTGATCCATGGTTATGGTTCACATGGCTATTGGCTAGTGAGTACATAGCCCTGTCGGTGATGTTCTGGCAGTAATACAAGCCCAGAGATCTTAGATGAGGACAACCATTTGCTAGTGCAATCACACTTTCATCTGCAATAACAAAGCAAATAGAAGACATGAAAACCTGAAAGAAAAAGAAATGTTTATTTTAAGGGAATATATAATAGTGATGATGAATAACCATGTGATTATAAAATAGGAGTAAAGACATGCAACAGACTCCAATTGAACACATTGGGTTAAGCACTTGGTGAAGAACTTCATCAAAACAAATACAAAAGAATCGCTCCAATGGTCTCTGAAGTGCAGTAATTGGGAAATTCATGGCCATCAGAGTACCAAAAGTTTGTTCGTACAGGAGAGCATATAGAACACATTTTATGTGGTATTCATTTACATACTCAGATATGAATTTCATTAGTTTCATGTCAGTTTAAATGTGTGAGCCCTCATTGATCAAACTCTTCCAACTTGAAGGTGTATGCTAAGTTTATATCTCACTTATAGATTTACATTATATGCAGTAAGTGCAGTTTCAGCAGAACAGACATGATATTCCACAGTATTGAACACTTATGCTGCACAAATAATCAAAATACTGAGATGAGTCCCATTTCAGGGTCAGCTAGATGAGTCCATTACAAAGGTGAGCTTTTTTATCGGTTCATGGGAAAAGCATATCTGCTTGCGGAGTTGAGGCTTTATTTAGTAGCCACTCCTGCACTGGCCATCGACACGGATCTCTTGCTGTATTTAAATCAAGCAGCAGTAATGTGGACCAAACTATACGTCATCAAGCATCCTTTTATGCCGTTATTATAATCTTATAATATCTTCCTCTAGACTTCCTTTCTTCACTAAACTAACTTCACTACCATCACTTCAACTGATGCATTACAAAATTCCCTCTCAATGTGCCTAAACTACATTAAATAGTAAGTTCTCCTGTTACCTCAACAGCTCAACTTGACATGCTGCAGATTTGGAGATCATGTTGTAATAAGGTATTATGCTGATTGCAGTAATACTTGTCCCCATCTATGTTCCTTTTTGTTACCCCTATTTGATGAATAAACTACAGATGATTAATTAAATCAAATAATATGTTCCGTATGTTAGATAAATATTCAAAAACAAAACAAATTGTACAAGTATATTTTGCATCACAGAGAACTAGCAAAGCTCAGTTACTGACAAACTACAAAATAGCAGAGTTAATGTCAAGGTCGGCGATTTCGTATCGTACTGCCCGGTACGGGTGGTACATATCGATCCTTGCGTTGACTAGTATGCGGACCGCCCATTACCATGTAGTACCGCCGATTGGGGCAGTTTCCGCCCCGTTACCACTCGAAAACACCAGTAACGATCGATTTCGACCGTCGTTGGCCGCTGTCGGGCGGTAACGATCGATTTCGCTCGTCGATGACCGATTTTGGGCGGTATCAGCCAAGGGAGGGAGAAAGAAGAAGAGAAGAAAAAGGATAACCTGGAGTCCAGCGCTGCTCTCCTGAACCGTCGTCCGTGGGCGATTTCTTCTCCCCGCGTGGGGAGAAGGAATGAGGCGACATCACCATTTTTTATTTTTTATAACTTTATATTACATTATATTATATTATGTTATATTATATATATATATATCGAGTGGTACACCTGTGCATACCACTCGGTACCGACATACTGTACCGTACTAAGCTGGTATGGACCAGTATCGCGAACCTTGACTAATGTAACTGGACAAAAGAGAAAACATGAAGCTGAAATAGTTGGATATCATTTGGTCACTGATGTTATCATAATGGAACTATTGATTTGAACTCTAGAATATATAGGTTTAAAGAAGCTAGCTATAAAGAAAAGACAACATGCAAAAGGAATTATAGGAGGAACAAAAAAACAAAAGGCAGATGACTGATAGGAGAAAAAATAACCATTTCATAAACTACATATTGGTTAGTTAAAACTTTAAAGATAGAGCTAAATCTAAAACACAACCCTTTTAAAAGTGGAGTCAGAGTCAAGAACCAGTAGGAGCTTGGGAAAAGGAAAGACAGTAATCATCGGATTATGCTCAATTGATGCCGGGATAATGAGGAATGGAATTTGAAAAAGAAACTAATAGTTGAGTTGTATTTGTTGGAATAAGTCTTTTGGATTGAAAAGAAATGAATTCAAGATAATACTTGCATAAAATCAATAAATAGCTTACCATTTAGTTTATATCACAAAGGGGTACAGAAAGTTCACCACCCCAAGCATATTAAAAAAGGTACGAAACTGAAAACAAAAGACTGACCACCCAAGAAAGTGTCCAAGAGATATAAAGTTTAAAAGAGAACTCAAAAGAGCTTCTGCCAATACAATCAGATTTTGAACCTCTTTCTAACTCCAAAATACTAAAATAAGTAGTAGTGCATGAAACAACCCTCCATGCATAGAGAACTATGAAATTTAATGTTTTGCAGCTGATAATTAACCCCTTTAATGCATTCCTTGGTCATGAAGAGAAGCACCTTGAAATAGTTTTAACTTTGTCTAAAGAATATATTCATGAGTTGTACATATTTGAGTGGGTTAGGTTAAAGGATATGAGACAAGCATTGTGGGCTGTAGAGAATACCATAGGATCAACAAAATTAACATGAGTTGATTGTAGCAAATTCGGCACTCCCGTGTTATCGATCAATACCATAATTTCCAAGGCTTGGAAGCTCACCGTCAGGATATACCATGAGTTAAGAATTGGGACTGTCTAATATGATCGGTGAATTGTGTTGAGACAATAATTTAAAAGCGGACAAAAAAATTACAAAAAAAATGAAATAGGTAAATTAAAATAAGTAGTAGTTTATTTTGTCATCTCAACCTATAGTATTCCACTGAAGAAATGACCATACTGCTTCATTGTGCATGCTTTTGTTTTTCATCCAAACTGTTGATTTTGCACGAGCCCTCTCTATTGACCATCCAATATTTTCTTTCCCATAGAGTTAGGATTCTCTTCCATTGCTGAATGGATTCTGTACTCAGAGTTTCATACACAAGTTACAAGTTTGGACATATCTTCTGGATTTAGTTTAATTATTTTGTTTTCTTTGCTAGTTTTATACATTATGTAAATAAATAATCCTTTAAAAGGTCATATATGTTAATGTCAACAAATTTATATGTACACTAGCTTCCCAGAACATCAGGTAATGAAATTGATACATGTAACACTAGGATATAACATGCTTGGAAATCAATATTGCTGCTTATAAAACTCCTGCCATCAGTTAACAATTAAAAATTACTCCGCATATATGATCGATGGCTATATGCAAAGGTAGATTTTTCTTTCTTTTTTTTTTTTTTTTTTGCTTTGATATGAATGTAGGGAAACAAAAAGGCTGGACTGTATACCTGGTGAATGCAGATTAACTTTCGGATTAATTTGATTGATGGGAACAGAAATTTTAACAAAATAAATAATAAAAAAAGAGCATAACCAGCACACGAGGCTCCTGCCAATGCAGGGTTTGGGAATGGTCAATATAGGCAGCATTACCTTTAAATATTTAAAGAGACTATTTTCATGACTCAAACCCTGATCTCCCAAATCGTAAAGGAGCAATTTTACTATTGTACCAAGGCCCACCCGATTTAACAAAATGAAAAATCTAAGATATAAAAGCTACAACATCTGAGGTCTTAGGTGATCCATGGTTACAAAAGGCACATTGCACCTCATAAAAATTACAAATGCAAAAGCTATTAACAACAAATAGCTAGTTCATCAACAGTATTTGACTAAAAAGACCACAAGATTAAAGCACAGGCGGACATAAGTTTTCTAAGTGGCATGGATAATTACATGTACTGTACTCAGATATTTTAGAATTAAAGAGAAATTCCTTTTTCTAGTGATGGTTTCTTTACAACTGCTGTCACTTCTACATATTGATAAAAACATGTATCAAGGTAAATTACCTGTGATAAGGACACAACCACACAAGTCCAAAGCCCGAAGATTGGGGCAGCCTGTGGCCAAACTGGTAACTCCTTTGTCAGTTACACAGTCACACCAACCCAGATTCAAAGATTGTAGCCCATTGCAATGGTATGAAATAGCCTGCACCCAAATATCTAGTAGGTTGAAGGAGGAAAAAAAATCTCAAAAGATAAAAGAAGCTGATCAAACCAAATCAAAGTACCGCACCTGTAGAGCTTTGTCAGATGCAGCCTTCACACATCCACAAAGATTCAAATATTTTAGGTTTCTACAGCAACTAGCTAGATGTGCAAGGGCAGAATCACTAAAACCTGAGCACCCACTGATGTTGAGCTTTGTCAGACAGGGGCATCCACGGGCCAAATTATATAAAGAGCGATCACTCAGTTTACGGCTTTTGCTAAGGTCTAAATCCTTCAAGTCATGGCAATAATTAGAAATTGTCTCAACAGCACCATCCTCGAGTTGAAGTCTGTAATTTTGTCGAAGAGATAAAACCTGCAACTTCACAAACTTGGGGATGACTGATTGCACGAGATTGTTCATGTTATTATTGCACCTGCAACAGTGAAATTGTAATTCCAGTTATCAAAAAGACTTATTTGACCAGCTATATAACTATTGTTCAATGAAAGCACCTACAGATCTTCCCACAAGAAAATTTATATTGTGTAAACACAATATAAATTGTTGCTGTGGTCACTTCATCTATAATTCAGCAGTATTACTCCCAAAAATCCATGACTTCACCTACCGATTAATAGGCAACACCTCTAACAGGGCCAGCATTTGTCAGGGAGTAAACACTGGGCACAAATAAAAAGAAGAAACAACAGATTAATCAGTACCATGATAGGGAGAAACTTGTAAGCCCCAGGCACAGGGCAATCCTCCAGCCTTTGCAAACAGAGGAAGCCACAAACACAGTGCTATCATCGAGGAGCGAAAGAATTCTAAGCAGCAGCTCCATAGGTAGGTCTTTCCAACCTGCAATAGCCACTGCTGACCTCTCCATCTTCCCCCCGTCACCTGAAACTATGAGGCTATTGAACCACACGTCTAAATCTACGGACGCGGGATTCCCACCAGCCATATCAGCAGAACCTCTGCAAAGATTAGACAACACATAAACGAAAAATCAACCACAAATTCTTTAAAATCGCCGCTTCCTTCTCTTTCCCTCTCTCCGGGCTTAATCCAAGCTTATAAAGAAAACAACAAGAATCACCAAAGAAGCAGGATAACAGCTAAGCAATTTCACTAACCATCAATTGTAGCCCATAATTCTAATTTCTTTCTGAAAATAAGAATGAAAACATAAAAAATCAACGGTTGGTACTAAATAACGCCATAAGAACGACATGATGATGATTCTGGGTGATTGCCCGAAAGCTGAAGACCCTAAATAAACAAAATTGGGAAAAAGGGGGCTAGAGAAGGTTCGATCACTGCCGCCAGTAATGCTCCAGAAAAGACTAGGAAAAAAAAAAAGAAAACCTTCATCACGCTCCTGTCTTTCCCCCCACAGTAGGAAATTTCCAAGCAATACTTGGTCGAAAGTCCAAAAGACTGAACCATGGAGACGATCAATACATACAGAATGATCACTATCAATTATCACCATAAGAACCAAAGAAACGTGATCACCTGATCGAAGACCGGGATCCGAGCTCCCGTTCCGGACGAAGAGAAGCCCCGCGACGGACGGACGACGGGAAGAGGAAACGATCGCGAGGCAGAATGGAGGGATAGCTATGGATTGGCACCTTTCCCGAGGCAGAGCAGCACAAGGCTTCGAGTTGTTTCTTTGAACGGGTATACCAACAAGTTACGCTAAGGCCACGCTGAAAGACTCCACGAGCCACACCTTACGCGACGCCGTGGCGACGAATGAAGAAACAGGTAGAAACGCATGTGTCACACTTGGTCTTCCGCGTGCGTGGTATGCGTATTATGTGCGCGTTTAGAAGAGCACGGCTCGGTCACGATAACAACGATGCGTATGGCTGTGAAACGGGCGGGGTAACAATAGACCAAACTAAAACCTAATTTTGAAGTCCAATAATTCAATAAACTAAAATTAAACGTTAAAAACAAAAAAAAAAATCAATTTATTTAAACTCGTCTCGTTGATACTTTTCCACAATTTTTTTTATACTCTCATATTTCACCTTTTTTTTTCTCTCTCACAAATCACAAACCTAATAATATGGTGGGTCCACTTTGGTTTGTCCGTCTAATTGGAAACCATGTTTTTGTTTTTTATGTGAACCGAAAAGATTTCTTGCACATCACAATCTGATTATTGAGATATGTTGACATACAAGTAACATTAGCCAGTGAAGAAATTATGCTTGTTACAAAAAATTTGGATTTGAGTGTAGAAAATTATGATGACCTATTCAGAATATAAAAAGTCTTACAATTCAAATCTTTACCGGATCAAATTTATAAAAATATATTTATCATTAGTATATGACTAGTGAGAGGTCGCATGCTCTAAAATACGCAAGTCCAACTCAATAATAAGAAATTCATCTAGCCATATATACAATCGTATGAGAACGATAAGACTAATCTAAGTAATTAGGACAATAAATAATCGGTTTTTTTTCAAGTTAACAATCTTCTAGTGTAAGACAATCAAAATCAAATCCGCGAATGACACGGGGTCGGCAACAAGCATGTCTCAAAAGGCTTGATCGGGAATAATAATAACTTGTTTAACATAAGATGTGATCATAAAGCAACATTCTTTTGCCATAGTTTAAAGATCGGTCATCATCTCAGGTTTCAACCTGGGGACAATTACAGACAATGGCAAGGCTTAAGCTTTAGCTTGCAGAAAGCATCTTGATTTTGAGCTGTCATGTTCATTCAGATAATGTACTCAACGTTGCATGGGTAATCGAGCTTAGGCTTTGATTCCTCCGATTAAAATAGAGGGACGGTTGAGGCTCCCAATCAAATTACAAAATCCAAACCAAACTGGTGTTTTCAAACTAGATTAAAGTGTATCATAAAAAACCGATTGAAATAAGATAAAACCTAAACACCCAAAAAAAAAATTTCAAAAAAGTAAAATTAAAAAAAGAACCAATATAACTTTGACCAAGCTCATCCCAACATAACATTCCACATTTGATCCAACCTACATGATTTGCATGCACGAGAAAATTCTATTCTCATGAAATAAGTCTCAAAAGATATTGATAAGGTGCCACGGAGGATCCTCCTTCAATATCTTGATCAAAGTCTTATTGCTTACTTTAATTATGAGATGTTCCATGCCCATTGTTGCAGCTAGTATAATTCTTCCCTAAACAACCACTAGTTTATTTTTAAAGCTGCTCTCCTCCACCGATCTACATCCTGTCAATCCACCTTCACCATCAGTGTTTAATTTGATCCATCGAGAATTTGGTTTGATACAAATTTTATCCATTCACTACTCGGTTTAACTGCACTAAGTCTCCTTTCAACAACACTAGTAGTTGTGAGTTATAAGCATTTTCCAACTATCTAAAGCTGGCCACAGCTTAACTACTGAACCAAGCTGTAGACACGATCTTATGGATAAGAATTTGGCACCTGTCGATCTAATTAGTACCGAGAACTTATAATCATCTATGCCTTACAAACTAACTTAATCAATAGTATGGGAGCCATTACTCTCTCACCATCTATCGCTTCTCAAGTATCTATTAATACAGGGTTTGACAGAGATGTGATTTGAAAAGGATGAGAACTGTCGAATTATCGATGAACTTAAGAGGATAGTAAGTCGATAAACTCAAATCTTTTACCAAACTCACGCTCGTTAAGGGATAACTTATTACAACCTAACCAATTAGTTTATTGGTGGTGCACTTTATTCCCTCTAAATTGAAGGTTCGAAATCTCATACTACAGAATGAGATAACTAATTTATGGAGAAAAAATATATGTAGAAATTATGCCTAAACCTACTTGAACGAGGAAATATGTGAATTACAGCTAACCTATATTTAACTTTTATAGAGGCCACCAAAATTTCCTCAATATGCTGCATGAAAATTATACTAAGCAGTTAGATAGCAAACTTTATTGAGATTTGCAATGGAATTTTTGTAGTAAAGCAACGCAGCTTTATGTGGAACATGCATAAGGATGTCTAGGAAAGAATAGAAAGACTCACCAAATCCCGCATTTTGTGGGCTGGAAGACAGAGATGATCAGAAGTAATCAACAAATTCAGACCATGAGCACCTGAATTCAATGTAATCTCCCTATATAAATACACAGATATGAGGTTTACTCATTCGTTGAATGAAGATTACTGGAAAATCTTTCATAAGAACGAAATGACGTGATGAATCACTGAAAGAATTGCACAAAACATCTTCTAACTCAAAAATTATTTAGCATGAAATTAAGGTTTTTTCTGAGCCAGAAAACTCAAGAAAGCAGAATTCTGTGATCTTTACCTTAGCTTACAACTTTGTATATGTTATTAGGAAAACATGCAGCGCATGTCGTGAAAACAACCAAAGGCGAGCTAAACATATATTGATATACGCACTGATAGCATATACGAGCTACATAACCCTTTCTCTGTATGTCAAAATCAATGAACACTCCAGCGAATAATAGAAGCAACAGAGCCGCAGTATCCATGAAAACAAGAAACTAAAAGAATCTTCTACATCTGAGATCATTGCTAGCTAATCATGATAGTGGCAATTGAGATAAGAACAGAGCCACAATGGTGCGTGCAACAAAGCTTCAGAAAGAACGACAGGAATTGAGTGAATGAAATAAGATTGGAAACGGAATTATTGATCATAGGTCCAGTGAGGCTTTCGATTTAGAGAGCGAGCGAGGGAATGGCTCTTACCAGGTCCTCGAGGTAGCGGACGAAGGTGAGGGAGTGGAAGTTGGTGGAGATGATCTCGAGGGGGTAGGGTTGGAGCGAATTGGCCCAGAAGAGGCAGCGGCGAAAAGGGGCGCGGCGACGATGGTGTCGATCGCCGAACCCCACTCCCGTAACGAATTCGAAGTAATTGAAACCCTTCTTTGCCGTCGTTATATATTTTATTGGAAAATAATTAATTAAAAAAATTATCATTCAAAAAGAAGGCATTTGGTAGCAAATACTTCAAAAATATCAACCAATGCTTTGAAGCATCCAATTAATTAAAACTCGATATATATAAATATATATATGTATATGTATATATATATATATATATATATATATATATATATATATAGGCTTTTTTTTCTACTGATGCTTGAAATCGACCTCCACATCCCTCTTAACGTTGTTTGTAGCGTCGTCTTCTTGCAAATAAATCAGCTGCTGCATCGAGGGAACTCATCTCCCGGCTTTCTGCCAGCAGAGTGAGTCTTCTGCGCGATGAACATCTTCTTAAGCATCCTCAGCATCACCACAAAGGCAGGCTTCCGGCGCAGGGGGCGGCTCTTCGACACCTCTAGCCGCAGCTCCTTCCTGGCCAGCAAGCCTCCATCAGCAGCCAGGACGTCCATGCCCACCGACCTCCTCCCCGCCGCGCCCCGCGGGTCCTCGGCGCGGTAGAACTCCTCGTTGAAGTCCTCCCAGAGCATGTCCATCCTCTCCTCTTCGCCGCTGCCGCCGTAGTCGCTGAGCACCGTGGGGGAGCTAGGCCGGAGGGCTCTTCTGCATGTGGTGGCGATGTGGGCGCCGCCCTCGGAGAAGCTTCGACGGAGCTGGCTGCTGTCTGCCTCGGGGGAGTGGAACCACAGGGAGGTGGTGGCGAGGCTGGGGAACGGGAGGTCGGGGATGAGCTCGTGGTCCGTCACAACGGTGGGGAAGCTGAACTCTTCCATCTTCTTCTTCTCTTTCATGGCTTCATCCGCAACCGTGTCTCTTATAGGAAGGTGTGGGGTTGACCATGGAGTTAGGCCTACCTAATGCTATTGCAATGTGGTATGAGGTCTGAGCATCTCATCAATCGCCGAAATGAGCGGGGGAGCGGGGCCCTTCACGGTTCTCCAATAATGCATGCGATATGATCCATTTGGCGCACCTCGGTAGATCTCATGCGGGGGCGATGAGCTAAAACAAACACCTCAAGTCCACCATTTAGCAACCCGATGTTGAAATGAACACCAATTGATGCCGGTAATCCTTCAGCTAGTTCTCCAATTCCAAGCTGATGTTGAAACGAACACCGATTGATGGCATCCACCTCCTTATAAATTAATTAATTGTTGGCTGAAAGCTATGTGGATGAAGCAATGGACACTGTCGTATTTGGTTGGCAATGATTAGGGGTGTTGGAGAATGTAATCCATGCAATCCATTGTGCAAATTGGTGCATCACGAACTTTACTCTTTGAATGCCACTATTTACGTTTATTAATAGGGGGAGGAATTGTTCGAGATATTGAAGTCATATCTTACTTCACGTTTGTCATGTCTTAGTGTGGTATTAGGAAATTTCGAATAACTTCGATTCGAAATGTGTCAAACCTTACCAAATTGTATTAGGGATATGTACAAAATAAGGTATTCTGTAAAATTATTTTGAACCTTAAATTAGTTTTTGATTAAATAGTCTTACCCACCGAAGTTAAATCTTTAAAAGTTGAATAAATTAAAGAACAAATATTCTTAAGAAAGTATCAGAGAGTTTTTTTAGAATAAGATTTTAGACTATTTCACTATGTTGTAGATTAATTTTAGAAACAGTTATATATCTTCTTGTGTAATCCGAGGAATTTATGATATGATAGAGTCATGAGCATGATTGTTCATATCATATCGAGCGATATACTCAAATGGCCATATATATATATATATATATATATATATATCTTAAAAATAAAAAAAATTGATGTCGTCTCGTTTCTTCTCCTTACTTGGGGAGATATTTCTTCTTTGTCTGTGGTGTCACGGATAAAAATATAAACAAAGTGCTCGACGTAATGCTCATTATTGTCCGTGTCCTTCAATTTTTGTACATGCTTTGTATCGAACTTTTAGTAGGTTTGGCAGCCCTCGTTTGGTTAACTTTCATGGTCGGTTTCGGCTTATAAATGAGAGTCATGTCATGTTGACACTTGTGAGGATATCGATCTGTAATGGACTATTATCTTTTGTGTGCAATCATTCAGAAGTTGTAAAGTCCATAGTTGTTAATTTGTATTGGCTATATAAAGTGTTTGCTAAAACTGTTACTTGTGGATCACGTAGGAAATGATTCCTATAATCTGTTTTCTCTTTTGTAGGTCCTAAGGGACCATAGGAGGTTTCGGGGAGACTGACCTTTGCAGGCGGACTCACAAGGGTGTCGCACAACTTAGGCAAAACTAGTTAAGTCCATGGCATTTTGGTATCAGAGCAGGACAAGCCCACACAGAAGCACTTGTCATCCAAACGTAGGGGACCTAGTTGGGTTACATTGAGGGCAGCCAGCATGCGTGACTGTTAGGGGGAAACGGACATTGAGATATAAAGAATGAGTCGCTTAGAGGAGCGAGCATCCATGATTGATATTCAAAAGAATAGACAACCCTTCGCGTGAGAGGCACCATGAGGACAAGCAAGCTAGAAAGAATACGTAGCACACAAAGGTTAGGATGGTTGAGTTCAAGCTACGACTTGACGTTGGCAACCAAACTTGACGGTGCTCAAGGCAAGCGAGTCACGTAGTAAAAGATGAGACCATGCAAAGTGGGATATGTTGATCAACGACTGAAAAAGTGATGCAAATCTTACATAGGTGAGAGGAATTATTAACTCAAAGAATTTGATACTCATGCAAGGGCTTGTATGATTACGATAGAGTGTCTGTGGTCATCCCAAGGCGATCAAAACTTGACGTCATAGAGTATTAAAATATTTTCTTTGGCATGGAATAAATACGTCTATAGGAGATTGAAGTGTGCAACAAGTTCAGCACGTTACTAGATCTTGAAGGGTGTAGCGAGGGCTATATTGGCGAAGAGTCACAATCTAGCAAGTGCATTTGCAGGGGACAAAACAATACACAGATTAATCAGTAAGACGGAGTAGTCCAAGAGGATGGTGGTCTCCGAAACTTTCAGAGGGAAGAATGCAAAGAGAAAAGTTGCTCCAATAAGATAGATATCCATGAGGGTTAAGTCTTGGTTCGCCAAAGGGAGAATCATGTACAGCGGACTACACATGTTGAGTAAGAATACCTCAAGATAATATTTCTATAAAGCTCAATGGACCGAGTGAGCAGCGAGGAGTCATTGTATGATCTTGAATGAACTAATGCATTAGTGGATGTATTACGAGATCAAGTGGGGGAGCGACCATGGCAACATCATACAAAGATACACTTAAAATCGATGTAGAAATTGAACTCAATAGAGGGCTAACTCGTGGAATGGTGGATGTGAGGGCCATCATTAACTCAATGCAAATTAAGATGTGGAGTAATTTGGTGAAGTATCTAAGCCACATGAAGAGAGTCGACATAGAAGATCGAAACATGGAGTGGAAGCATGGAGTTTTCCTTAAACAAAGGTTAAGGATATAAACTCTTGTAGAGGCAAGAGTGAGATTATGTATTTCCATGGGTTCTTCATTCTGATAGGGCAGACTTATTTTGCATGGTGTCAAAGACGAAGGGAGATTTGAGGCATGTGTACCTTATCTCATAGAAGTATTTGATAGAAGGACTAAGGTGATTCAACTTGCAGAGGTGATGTTGCAGAAGTATTCGAGGCATGTGTACCTTATCTCATAGGAGTTTTCCTAAAAGTATGTTATAATATTCTCATCTAGTTTGTTTATAACATTTATGGTGTTTTATTGATATATTAAAAAAATATAAAATATTATTAAAAAAATATTATAAGTGATATGATATCTTGCCAATTTGATTGTCAGTACCCTATAGATCATTACAATATCATACTTTTAGGCTCATAGTTAGTTTAGTTAATGTTAGAAGTCTATTTAGATCATTTACAGTATTTTTATTGTGATGACCAAAATCTTATAACATACCAAAAACATTATAATAGGCAGTAAAAATGAAGAAATTTTTGAAGAATGATTTAAGTTTTTTTTAATTAAATATATTATTTAGGAAAAAAAATAAATAAGAAGCATCTATCGAAAAATACCTAAAATATTAATATTTTTTAGAAACATCGTCAATGATTTTTTTAATACAAAGAATAAGTGATAGATGACGAGATTAAATCCACCAAAAATGAATCTTATATCAATCCCCAACAATATCATTTCCATTGACACCAATTCTGCGTGCAATATGAAGTCAAATTGTTATTAGAACAATAAAGTCCATAACCGTTACACATGCTTGTAACGAATGCGCCCGTTATACCATTATAACACCCGTTATAACGGTGCTCCAATGTGCTCCGCCGTCTTCAGCATTTGGATGACGGGTTGGTGATCCTCTGTAACAACGATTCTAACAAGAACCTTCTTGTTGTGGCGTCGTAGCCGTTCATTTGATGTAGAAACGCCCAAATCACGGATCACTAAAAGTTGGAGGGGATCCCATGCCAAGCCCACCGCGACCCCATTCGGCTTCTCCCCTTCCTGTTGGCTCCGTCGTTCTTTTCCGGGCGAAGCCTATAAATGCCCTAGGAAGCCGCATCACCGCCTCGGCCCCGCCTTCCATTCCGCCACCGACAGCTCCCAGATGGCGAAGAGGCCGCCCACGCCGCCTCTTGCTGCTGCTCTTTCTCCGCCGCCGGCTGCTTCTGACCAGGACTTCGATCCCAACTCCTGCTCCCTCGAGAAGTTCCGCCTTTACGAGACCCGAGCCGTAAACATCCCCCTCCTTCCGCCACGCTCCGTCTTTATTTCTTCACGCGGATCAATCTTTGGTCAAATTCTTGCTTCATCATTGAATTCGGCAGAGATTTTACCTAATCGGAAGCGATCGGGACAAGCGGTTCTTCCGGGTGCTTAAGATCGATCGCTCCGAGCCGTCCGAACTTAACATCAGCGAGGACCCCGTCGTGTACTCGCCGCAGGAGGTCAAGAACCTCCTCCAGAGGATCGGCGAGGGAAATCGCGCCACTGGGGGCCTCATCTTTGTCGGCAAGGTCTACGGAATTGCAGGTCCCGTGCTCGGTCTTTTATGCCTTCGATTCTCTTTTCTAAGAATGGTATATTGTATTTTTGGCTCATTTGTTCATTCTCTTCTGGTTAGGCTGCATTAAGTTTTTGGAGTCGTATTATCTGATTCTAGTCACGAAGCGTCGACAGATTGGATGTATATGCGGACATGCGATTTATTGCATTGACGAGAGCCAGCTGATCACTGTTCCACATTCTTCGATTCAGTCTGATGTCGCTCACTCAAAAACAGAGCTTCGGTTATTTCTTTACTTCCTGCTTTCTTGATCTTACATGACAAAATAAGCAACTTTTAGTAGTCTTGATTCACTCAATCAGCTTACAGAGAATGTGCTATGTATGGTGACACTAGCTTATAAAATCATCTTTAGCAAGGCCTTTCACTAAGCCTGCATAATCTTACTGCATACTTAAAAGTTAACCTGTTATTCTTCCCCACCTAACAAATATGATCAGTCTTCACGTTGGTTGGCAACAAAATTTGACCTGTAGGTCATGGTGAATTGCCCACGGAAAGATTATCCATATGAGGACATAAGTAAGACTTGTACACAGGCAATTATTAAACTGAATATTGTCCTGTTCTTATTGCTTGTCAAATTCCAGTACAGCTAAGAAATTGTGCTTCTACTAGTTGCTTTCATCTTTGTTTGTATGTACAAATTTTTATTTCAATTTCTTCTCTGAAGCTTTTTAAATTCTGATTCAGGTACAAAAAGCTTTTGTCAAGTGTTGATCTCACAAAAGATTTCTTCTATAGTTACACATATCCTCTTATGCAAAGCTTGCAGAAGAATGTCCTTGCCACGGACAGGGAGAAAATGCCTTACGAAAATATGTTTGTCTGGAATGCATTTCTGACACAAGCAATTCGATCAAGGTGTAATAATACACGTTGGACAATTGCTTTGATCCATGGACACTTCAAGCAGGTAAAATAGGCACTTTTGATATGCTTTTCATTTGCATCTTCCATTTGATAGTTTGGACTGCATCTTTCCATATAGTGTTTTTGTTTTCACATGTTTAGTTTCTAACCAAATCATTCTGCTTAATTTTCTGTTAATTTTTTATTTTTTCTATAAAGTGAAGCAATAACAAACTTGGCAACCTAGTCCGACAGGATAGGGTACTTGTTCGTTCCTAAACGGGCAGACTAATAACTTCAAATGATGCTTGCTCATCGCCTCCATTAATTTTCTTCAAGTAACCAGCACAGTTATTTTTATTTTCATTTTTTTTTGCCAAATTTATGAATTTTTACTGTTTCTTTTACAAGATCAAATCTCCATATTTTCTATCTTCACTGTATGGTAGTCTGAGTACATGGAATCAGGGGTTTATATGTTTTAGTAGCCTTTGATTCAGAATGAACATTTTCAGCTAATGCTCCCTGAAATTGGTCTTTTTCTGAGTGCATTCTTGCCTACAATGTGCATAACTTCTCAAATGCTCTTTTTTCATTTCACCTAATGCATATATATATATAGTTTGGTAAGCATTATCCTGACTTTCTGAATTCTGTATTCTTGTTTATTCTCTTTTATAGTTTTGTGAGGGCTAATGTATACACCCTTACCTCTATTTATCAAAAGATTGATTATGTAACGCCTACTCTAGTCACCTCATGTTGTAGGGGAGCAATCTTACCCTTGAACCAAGGACCAGCTTTATTCACATAAAATTACATTCTTCCTAATTTGACCAATATGGTCTGGTTAACATAATTCCATAGTCTTCACCATTATATGATGTTTTTGTCTCTTCATGATTGACATGCTTAGTGAAAAATTAGTTTACTTGTAGTAGCAGGTTGAATATTTAAAAAGCTGTTTCTCTGGGAAGGCTCAATGTACGTAGCTTTACCTTTAAATATTTAAAAAGCACCTGTTTCTATGAATCGAACTTTGGTCTCCCACGTCGTAAAGGAGTAACCTTACCGTTATACCAAAGCCTCCCCTCAGCAAAATCCTATTAGAAGAGGAATAAATTTTCTTTATACGGAAATGAAAAAGATCACAAAGAGATTCATCTTAGAAGTATTTCTTTTCTTTCCAATATGGTTTTAAAATACCCATAATGTAATGTAGGATTTGTAGAAAATCCCTATCAAAATAAGCATGCAGATAGACAAAATTATAGTCTAAAATGTTTGAAAAGTACAACGAAACAGAGAATCTAAACTAAGTTATTCTATAACAAACAGGACTTTAAAAGGACAAGTTACACATTACCAAATGTGTTGGTCATGTGGCTAGGAGTCTATGTTGTTTGATATTTTGGCATGTTATATGGTCACAAATGTACTATGCCAAATAGACCCTTTATTTAGATATATTATTCTAGTGGTGACATAATGTGGGACTTTTACTTAAAAAGTATTTTTGAAATTTTAATTTATTCACATACATGACAAGAAGAATGCAGCTCAACATGGACGCGATGAATCGTTTATAACTTTTAAAACCTTATGTTAATCAGGATCACATAAAATTGGTTATGGTTTAAATGAAATAATTTTTTGATAGGACTCACACTATAGATATGCTAAAATTACTTGTATTATGGTTTCTCCACACCACAAACTGAAATTACTTCTGTTAATCTTTGTGGAATTTCACGCTGTTTATCCTGGGATGTTCAGTTTTGAATTACTTCCATTAGATAATGTTCTTTGCCAATTGCAGGTCAGGCTTTCGATTTTTGGACGAGAATTTAGTGTCATTCTCATTTCCAGACGATCTCGTCATTTTGCAGGGACACGGTATGTTAATATAAGTTGATTTTGTGTAGCACAGTCATTTGTTGGTTCTTTTGTGGCTGTTTTCTTAATAACTCAAAATTTTCTAAAAAAATTATAAAGTAGTATTGGCTTATACTTTATATTGAATGCTCGTTGATAAGTGTATTCTCTTTTGGTAAGTAATTTTCCAAGTTCATCTTTCAGAAAATAGTCTGTCTTTTCTATTGGATAGAAGCTAGTCTGTCTTTTCATTCATTACCCAACTAATTTCCTGTAATACGCAAAAAAATTAAGTCATTTTGTTAATCTTCACTTCTTTATCTTTGGTGATGTCCGAGAGGATGGAAATAGATGATGATTTGAAGTAATAAGTTGGTGCTACTTGATGCCTAGTCTTAGTGAAATAAGATGGCTAGTTACATCTTCACCTGTTTCCAGTTTGCTACCCCTATGCTAATGCTTCAATTATGCTTTTTTAACTACCCTCTTGGAATAGTTATTTAAGCTAGGGCCTATAATTCTTCCCATTTCTCAAAATGTATATTATTTGTTGATATTCTTTTGTAAATTATTCAGTAATCTTATCGTCTTATGATAACACTGGTTTCTGAGGGATGCATGACAAACATTTTGAATGTATAAATACTTCAAATACGGTGTTACCTTGCAAGCAGAAAAAGTTATATGAATCTTTTTCTTTTGTTACATATTTTTGTCAGTCATCCATAGAGTTTGGGAAGAAATTTGATGATTAAACTCTTCATTCGGATCAGGCTTTACAACTTTCCAATCCAGTTGTTCACTTCAGAAATCTGAATAATTTCAATTGAGACATTTTGTTCACTTGTAGTACTGAACTTTGCATGGTCTAAATCTGTTTGCCTCAAAAATGAGGTATGAGTTCTAGATCCTCACTGAAGATGCATGTCTTTATATGGTCAGCCTTGCCACTACTAGGCAATTCTTGAATTTGATGCTTCATGGATTATTTTTGCACTTGTGTATCCATTTATACTAACTTAACTGGTTTAATACTCATGATTCCATTGCGTATTTGGAAGTCACATAGCTATTGTTATCTATCCTTCTTCTCTTTGGTGTTTACCTCTAGTGATGTTGTATGAAGGTATTTGAAAAGAGGGGTAAATGATTGTGGTAGAGTTGCTAATGATGTTGAGACTGAACAAATAGTCCTTGATGAAGAAGCTGGATCATGCAGTGGGAAAATGAGTTCTGTTGTGCAGATGCGAGGTTCAATTCCCCTCTTTTGGTCCCAGGAGGCTTCAAGATTTAGTCCTAAACCAGATATTGTCTGTAAGTCTGAAATTTTATAAGCTATGCAATACTACATTTGTGGAGAGTATTCTGACACTGCATGGCATATTTGTATGAGGTAAAATGCTGAAGAAGAAAAGAAAACAAGAATGCTAAATTCTATTGTGAGGATATCTTCACAGACACTCTTTGATGCTATATAAGTTGATTAGGATATTTCATTTCTTCTTTCTTTGGTGCATTCACATTTCTCCTTTTCTTGTAAGTTGCTTCAGGAAATAGAAATCTTGATCTCTTTTTGTTTTTTGATTTCAGTACAGAGATATGATCCTACATACCAATCAACTAAACTGCATTTTGAAGATCTGGCGAAGCGATATGGGAATCCAATTATTGTTCTTAATCTCATTAAGGTGTTTGCTAGATATTTCAGTCAGTTTCTTGCTTCTTATTATTGGTAAGCATATAATTAGACATGACCTTCAAATCTCATACCAGACACATGTTAGATAGTGATACTTTGGAACTCTTCCAATCTGATGCTGGATACTGTAAGTATCAACATTTTAAGTTACTTATTAAAAATCAGTTAATTTTGATGTCTTGGATTCTTTTAGGTAAGATCTTTGTATGTTGTCATGAATGTTCTAGAATTTGGCAATGGTAAAGATGGTTAATGGACTTCAAAAGGTTAACATTTACCACTATTCCTTTAAACTTTGGGCAAAAGTTTCAATTATTAAAAATTATTTTGGCAAATTTTACGATTGAATTTCTCATGTCTTCTCAATAGAAGGAACATGCAGATATCAGTATCTATATTCAATGTTAAGAAGTTGAATATGCAGATGGTTTTCAATTAATATCATATCCTTGAGGTTGTCATTTTTGTATAATCGTAAATAGATTAGTTGAATTGTTACTCTACGTACAAAAGTCATGAAGAATAAACAATGGGATGCTTAATTTTGAAGGAAGTTAAGGAGATCCTTTTCAGGCAAGCTTGTATACAGTTGTCAGGATCTCAGAGAATTATATGAATAGAATAGTTGTAGTTTTTGAATGATGATTAGAAAGAGCTTATGAATGAGAAAGTCCCACAAATTGCAAAACTTTAAGCTTGTATCTGTTAGAGGTCTTGTTGGATTTGATTCATGTGTTTAACTATGATGATGGTTAGGTATCTGATGCCATGCATTGACTTTTTTAATAAGCAATTGTACTCTACATTTTGAACAGTCTATTCTGTTGTATATCTTTACTTATGTATGATTATTTATCTTTTAGTTGACTTGCCTGCTGAATCATGTAGACGTTCGAGAAAAGGCCTCGGGAAATGATGTTACGACGTGAATTTGCCAATGCCGTTGGATATCTTAACCAAATTCTCCCAGAAGAAAGCCAGTTGAAGTTTATTCATTGGGATTTTCATAAATTTGCAAAAAGGTTATCTGCATGTGTTTTTAATATGTTGAGTTGAAACTATCTAGATATCTAATTATTTTCTTTTTTATTTTGTAGCAAGTCTGCGAATGTGCTGGCTGTTTTAGGTGCTGTGGCAGGTGAAGCACTTGATTTGACTGGCTTTTATTACAGTGGAAAACCAACTATCTTGAAAAAGAAATCAACCCAGCTTAGTAGAACAAGCACTGGAAGGTATGCTGTGAACTTGACTTGTAGAATATGATTTTGGATTATTGTTCAAAACCAAAATAATCACATGAATATAACTTTTAATACAAAGGACATCCCAATTCCCAAAGCATTCTTGCACTGTCTTGTACATGATTTTGGAGATATAGGATATGCAGTTTACGATGATACTACCATAAGAGTGCAATCCAACAGTTAGATACTCTTAGATTTGCATTCTTGCTTGTCTTGTACATGATTTGGGAGATATAGGACATGCAGTTACTGATGGTATTGCAATGGGAGTATGATCCAACAATTACATAATTTTAGAATTTTGCATTCCTACTTCTATTAAATTTTAAAGGCCACCTTAAAATGCACCTTTTATAACTTGGATGTGACTGTAATTATAAATATGGGGTAGACAACCTTTTGGGTTGATTAAGGTTATTTAAAACATGAATATGTGGTAGTAACAAATGTGTTACTCATGTTAGATGTTTAAATTTTAGCATATGAGAGACAGAAAAGTTTTAACACCTAATCCAACTTGCAGATGTATTCACCCCTGTTGTTAACTGTGATTCCAGTGCACATCACAAGTGCTGATGCATGGTTGGTCGTGGAAGGACTCAATTTATTTGCACAATATTATTTCTGGGCAGATGCCCAAGTTTTGAGGACAATATTTTCTCTAAGTTTTCTTTTGTTATAGATTGTATCTTCTTGAATTGAATGACCCTTTAATTGTTTTACTGAAAGTGAAGATTCATAACCTTCACGATTAAAAATTTGTTAAGATTTCATTCAAAAAGAAAATGAAAAATGTTAGACTAATCTTATGTTCGATTTTCCTGTGGTGTTCCAAGTGTTATATAAGTATTCCTCATTCTTCCATTCTTTATATTAAGTTAACTATATGAGGTATACACCTAAGAGATATGCTTTTACTTTTCGGGTGATTGGTGTTTGCATGGATGGTCATAGCTATAGCGAGTTTTGTTTATTCCCTACATTGAGCTGATATTGGATGTTCAGTCAAATTGTTATCTGGGCACCAGAATTTCATCAGGTCTTACCTAACAAATCTTTGGTTTTTCTCAAGATTTTCAGGGTTGCTTCTTACAATTAAATTTCTTGGTCTGAGTTAAGCTTAATTAGTGACAGAAAAGAGCAGAGACTGGGACTAGAGAGAAAGTTGAAAGAAATGGGAAAAGTTTGCTACATAATTCTGTAACTTATTTTTGGTATATGTGGCTAGATTGTTGAGGCTTTACAGTTTTTGCTCTTTTTCTATTTGTTCTTAACATGCATCTGCTTGTAACTATTTAGCTTATTGGCATTGATAATAATTGATAGATTAGTTTATTGAATTGTTCTTTCATGAGGTTAATCCTGACAAAAAATTATATATGTTTATGTTCTATTTTTTTGTTTGAACCAACTGTTGTGCTAAAATTTTAGCTTAGACAAGCAACTTCTAATGTGCTGTATTCAGGGATACCTCTCTTGGTGATCTCAGAGCTAGTTCTGGGGACCTTGCAAGGATGGCAAGTAGTCTTGAAACTTTAAACACAATGGTCACCCAAGACAAACAAAAGGAATTAAACCAGAAGCAACAGGTTAATGGGCCTCGTTTTCAAAGTGGAGTTCTGCGTACTAATTGCATTGATTGTTTGGATCGTACCAATGTTGCACAGTATGCTTATGGCTTGGCAGCCTTGGGCCGCCAACTACATGCAATGGGACTTACTGATGTTCCTAAAATCGACCCAGATAGCAGCATTGCTGCAGCTCTTATGGATATGTATCAAAGCATGGGCGATGCACTTGCTCAGCAATATGGAGGCTCTGCAGCACACAACACTGTGGGTTTTTTAAATAACTTGGTTAATTTCTGTCATCTTTTCCTGTTGGTTTTTCTTTCTATTTGTAATATGTTCAATTAAATTGAATGGTCCTTCCTTTTCCATAGATTTCTTACCCTAGTTGACCAAAACCAAACTTTGTTTTTAGGTCTTTCCTGAAAGGCAAGGCAGGTGGAATGCTACTACTCAGTCTCGTGAGTTTTTGAAATCAATTAGGCGTTACTATAGCAATGCTTACACAGATGGTGAAAAACAAGATGCCATAAACTTGTAAGTTAAGATTATCTCTATATCATGATTTCATCAGTTTATCTTTTTTTTTCTTGTACACTTGGGCCACCTATCATTGGAAAGGATACATCATTCCTTATGGAGATGGAATTTGATATCATGTTTTGACCATGTGCCTGTTTATTTTTGGTTGATATATCAGATTTTTGGGTTATTTCCAACCACAAGAGGGAAAACCTGCTCTTTGGGAGTTGGAGACTGATTATTATCTTCATGTTGCCAGAATTGGTGATGAAGCAGTTCCTGATTCTGACAAAAGGTGATGAAATGGAGTTTGAATTCTGAAGCATAAACAACCATGGTTATTATTCATAAGTCATGTTCTTTCCTCTTTCTAGTGTCTGCTAGTAGTGCATTGGCATGGATAAATGTCAATTTCTTATGCTAACATACTCGAATCTTCCACAGTTTATTACTGGACATAATGCATCCGGATGGACTTCAATCAACTCTTTCGCCAATACCTGCTTGCAAAAGAGATTTCTCTCGAATAAAGTTGACGTCATTTGATAAGCTAATTGAGAGGACATGTAGTTCAATAAAGAATGTGAGGCTTTGCAGTGAATATGACATGAAAGCAAGTGTTGCAGCAGGAAATCCTGGAATGGCACCAGATGCTGCGTAATTTCTAGTCTTGAAAGCTTTAATAGTATTCACTTGCTTCTCTTATTAGCTTTTACTCACTTGGCATCCAAATTTTGATTTTATTTTTAGTTAATAATTGAGGATGATCCAGTTCATGTTTCATGGCCCATGGTATTCTTTACAAATCTAAACCTTTAAAACTAACCAATTCTTGTCTCTAAGTTCTTATGTATGTTTCTTAATAAATGATATTACAGTTCACATGTAGGCAATGATCATTCGTTCGAATTTCACCAATAGTTTCTTGTGATTAGTATTCTCTCTCTAGTGGTGCTGAATTTCAACTTGCTTATTTCATTATTGTGACACTGCTGAACTTTTAGCCCTCTTGACTAAGGGATTAACAAAATCCATGTTGATTTTTTACATTCATGCTGGTTCATTTTTAATTGGCAATGGGGACAATCATCAAGAATTTTGAAACTAGAGAAAAATATCATGTTCAATTATTGGAAGGATATCAATCATGGTCATAAATTCCATATCAATCATTTGTCAAGATTTGTCAATCCTTGACATGGCGGTATGCCAGTGGGACCAACATGGAAAACGAAAATGCATAAGAAGATGATAGGAGTGAGAAAAATAAGAGAAAGAGGTGAAAAATATTACTTGGTCAGAAGGCAGTCTTTGTCATGGTTGACATAGATGATTTGTAGTGAGATGGAGGTCAGTCTGCATGTCTCTAGCAAAAATTGAGAGCAAGCATTGTTTTTCTTTCTGTCCAGTCGAGGGGCCTTTGGCCACAAGATAGAGTTTATCAGATGTAAAAGGTAAAGTTAATTGGAAATGGTAAATGGATGTATTGCATAAGTTATTGGTAAAGTTCCTAGCCCGTTAGATGCATTAATATTAGCTGTTAAAAGGCTCCCCTTTTCGTCCAGCTGCCGCTGATTGTAACATTGATTGGGCTAAAAGCGGTTTGCAAGCAGTGTTGGGCCATGTAGGGTGGTTATGAAGAGATAAGAGGGAAGGTTTCAACAATCTTTTGGTCAAGATGGATGCTTTAGCTGCTATCAACATTTTTAGGTCTCAGGCTATTGTACCATGGCACTTGAGAAACCTCTGCACTGTTATTTTTCTTTTAGCCAACTTTGTAGTTGTTACTGGATTGATGGATTCATATACCCAGGAAAGACAATCACATAGCACACAACCTTGCTCTTGCTGTAAGGCCTTCTAACATCCCATGTGTTTAGGATGCTAATTTTGCTAATGTGCCTTTTGGGAGGTCTGCTAATCTATCTCCTTTTAGTTGAATGAGAAGTTTTTCATTTTATTTTTGGAAAAAAAAAGTTCTCTTGTGCATGAATAGTTCTATGGAGGTGTAGCAACTTTTTACTTGAGGATTATGCTCAAGTGTACAGTTTGCATAACCCGCATGTCCAGGTGAACTTGGCATACCTAGTGTCATCTATTCTAAACAAGATTTACAATCGCTCGCCATTTGGCGGTACCGCCAAAAATCGACCGTCGATGGCCGATTGAGGGAGAAAAAAGGAAGAAGAAGAAGAGGAAAAGAAAAAAAAGAAGAGAAGAAGAAAACCTAGCGCTTGTCCTCGCCCGCGCACCGTCGTTGCCCTTGCCCGCGGTTCGCCAGTGCGCCATCGCCCGCGGATCGCCCGTGCCCATTGCCGCCCACACCCGCGCAAGGAGAAAGATCGAGGCGACGTCGCCCCTTTTCTTTTATTTTTTAATATTTTTAATATATTTAATATTATATTATATAATATTATATTATAAAAATATTATATTATATTTAATATATCGGGCGGTATGCAGTGTGCATACTATCCGGTACTGATATCGTACCAGTACCGACAATATGTCGGTACACCAGTATGGACCGGTAAGTCAAACCTTGATTCTAAATAACCTTCATTGCTTGCAGTACCAGTACCGATAATATGTTGGTACACCGGTATGGATCGGTAAGTCAAACCTTGATTTTAAATAACCTTAATTGTTTTCACATGCTTGGCGTTTAAAATGCACTTATTCGCACAAAATTCTTTAGTTGACTGGAAGCAACATGCAAATTCATATTAGGATTGATCTTTGTAAGATTTAGTAATCATGCCCTCGTCACTAGTGTTGGATGCCTTATCTCCGCAGGTCATTCATGACACTGTGATCTTTATTTAGGTAAGAGTTGGTTACCATGAGCACAATTTTTGAGTTATAGTTGGGTTCGGTGTACACTGGCAACATGTGCTGCATCAACACAGGCATGCCAGTGGCAGAAAAAGGGCCAGTGGCAGAAAAAGGGGAAAAGAAGAAGATACAGAATGAAGATGTTGCCTCGGGATGGGCTTAGGACCTTCATTAACATTGTACTCTCCATTCCTTGTTTCCCTCTTAAACTAAGAAAAAAGACATTCTTTTTTCTTACTATCAACATGGTATGTTGCTAAATTTGTATTGTAATCCCTTAAATCTAGATAGATTTAAGTCCCTATTTAATAATAGTCAACATCAATTATGAGAAGCACTTTGACTTTTTATTTTTTCAAAATAAAATGACCAACCCAAATAGGTCTCTTTTTCAATAATTTTGTTTTATTTTTCTCTGTAACATGGTGGAAATAATTTCTAGAGCCTTCATGAGTTTATCATGTTATTCACATTCCTTCACAGTAATTGACATCTGGAAGTGGTTTATATGTTTCTTTGTAAACACATCCTTTATTGACATGACAAAGTTCATATACTGACAAAGTTCATATACTGTGTATAAGTAGACTTGGTCTTTCTTGTGTGGCATAGATGCAGGTCATATATGGAGACATTTAACCAGACTCTTCAATCATATTACATTTTGGTGAAACAAGACCTTTTCTATTGATAATTTGCTTTTGTACAACCTATTCAGTGAAATACAGCTTAGAACCCCAAACTGGTTGTTTGGCCAAAGAAAGTATGAAAAGGTAAATGAGAGATCTGCAGATGATTTAAGCGGTGCTGGTTATGGTAGCTTAAATTGGCTTTCTCATGCTGATGATGGATGTGAGGAGGATATCTTCAAAAAGTAATTCTCTTCCACATTAAAATTGATAGCCTAATTACTGTTGGACAGTGCTAGTTGTCGTACTAAATGTTTTTTTTGCCAAATGTACTGTGCACTTAAATTCTCTAGTAAATTGATCCAATGTTGCAGCTTATGCTTCATCTCTAGATATGCAATGCTTTTAAAAAGTCAGATATTATGTTTAATGGTTCTGTATATGTTCCAACCAAGACACTCATGGTCAATTTAAGATATTTTCACAGTGAATGAGAATCAAGTGACAAGCATTATAATCTGTTTACCAGTTCAAGAAAGAAGAAGAAAATGTCTCTTTTTTCCTATTTGTAACATTAGCTTACAACTGATCTTACAACTGATCCAGGCAAAATTACGAGCTTTGGTTACACTTGGTGGCAGTAAGTCTATGAATAGTTTAATATATGTTCTTATCATGTTGTATCATGCATGAAATTTATCTGGTACATATTGAAGCTGTACATGAATCAAGTGACTTTCATTTTGTCCAAATGTGTATGTGTTTGACATGGAAGCATGCAGATTTCTATAGGCGCACACACCTATTTTTGCCACATTATACTATGAGTTTCCATCGTCTGACATTTATATTGGTGTCACCATGCCATAGCTTGCTTGTCAGCTCCATGATAGTCTTGCTCCTTGAAAGATCTATTTGTTTCCCTCTTCTGTGTAGGAATCACAAGTTCTACAGCATTTTGACATGTTCCCAGTACATAACTGGATTTTGTCTGGCTGAGTTTTGACTATCTACAGTAGCTCTAAGGTCATTGGGAGATGAGAAAACTCTACTTTTGCCTATTCTAATTCGGAAAAAGCTTTTTTCTATTATCGAACTTTTTTACAGCAGATTTTCGTTCCTATTTAATAGGTAGCCTGGTGGGTCAAAAAAAAATATACAATAAGTCAATTCATATGTTTCATATATGCGTAAAGTATATGTTAGACTAGTTATTTACCGTTAGTAGTTGTAGAATTCAATTTTATTAGTTGTAGGTGGTGATATCAACTATCTTTTTCACAACTTAAATAATTGATCCTTCAAGGCATGGTTGGACAACAATTTTCTTCTGTAGAAAAATGATTTTCTTCAAGGAAAACATTTGCAATAATATTGTTGTTGATCCAAAAATGTCTTATTGTATAGTGTAGGACCTGTACTGATCTCTTTTCAGTATTTTTCCCTTAATAAACCAGAAATCTGATTACTTCTCGGTTACTGCAACTATTGTGCATTGTGGTGTTATACCAATAGTTCCTGCAATTAGGTTGAATCAAGGAGAGGCCTTAGTATTTTTAAAACTAATACACATCTCTTGTGTAGTTATTTTCTTCTATGAATTAGTTTGTCAACATAATTGCCATATGCCTGTCTGCAATCAGGAACTGATACTTATTACCTTTATATATAATTTCCATATTGGATATCTTCATGTAAGTACATGATGATAGGTTTTGGTCTTTGTGGATTCACTATTGGAGAACGATATATTCCCAAGATTTTGGACCTAATGGTTTGCTTTCCAGATACCTTGCAATGGCTTCAATTGGCGATGACAACAATTGGTATGGTGGGACCTTAATTTATGACGAAGATGAAAGTAGTGAGGCCTACAAGCATTATGCCGAATTATGTCAGGTAATTATTCTAATTCTTAGCTGCCCATAGAAAATTGAATGAACATTTTGTCGATGCCCTTTGTGTCTACTGTAGTTGTAGGAGGATATCCACATTTACCAGCATCTGATATGCTTTAGATTCAGAGAATAGAATAAAAGTTTGGAAGCATGAATCTCTCACATATATAATTGCTTGCTTTCTCACCTTTGAAGTTTAAGAATGTTCAAGAAGTTAGGCCACTCAGGACTGGTACCCTATGTATGTCTACAACCATTAAATTGCTTATTACATGCTGTAGGAGATATGTGCCAGCTTCTGTCCATGTTTGCTCCAAAATGGCATACTATTGGATTAGTAATCAACTGGTGCTGCATGCACACAGCAAAGCGTTGCACTGATGGGTCGTCAATCACATTGCGCACAAGTGACATCAAGTGCCGTTTATGTGGGCATGTATGGGGCTGAACTGCAGCCTTTTCTGGCTTCCTTTTTAATTTCACGTGACATTTGGTGTGATTGACATCAGCACCAAAACACCAGTGAATTATTATTTATATAAATGCAGAGAATGTAATGACGGATTATAAGCATTTGTGGAGTTATGTTGGTAGATGCCATTTCTTAGGATACTGTACTTGTTTGGTTTCTTCACATTCCAGATAGTATTCCATAAAATCCCCCCATTTTGCTTGAGCCCAGGGCCCAGTTATGGATCCTTTTGAGCACGACCCCGAAAAAGAGAGACACTATGCGGATGCTTTGCGCATGGAGCTGGACAGCACCGATGATGCTCTTGTCGAAGCCGAAATGGCGACTGCTCTCAAGGAATATGATCAGATTGGGGCGGACCTCGGAATAGTCTCTTCCTGCAAGGGCGTTGCGGAAGATCCGAGCCAGCTGACCAGGTGGATCATAGGGGAAGAGAAGGTGCAGGGATGGAGGAAATGAAATGCTTACCGCGGCAGACCATTCTGTTGTATGTATGAAGTCCTTACACTGATTGCTTTGTGTATCAATCTGATGCGTTCTGACAAATTGATTGCTTTGTGTTTCGATCCGAAGCTTCCCACTGATTGATTGCTTTTTTTTATCAATCCGATGCATTCCGACAAATTTTGTATAGCATTGGTTTGTTTCCTTGGGATAGAACTTTGGCTTCTCTAAGAGCCTGTTGTTTTGTCATCTCCTATCCGCTTGAACAAGTAACTGCAACATCAATATTACCTACAACATTGATATGGTTGGGTAAAGATTGTAGATTCAATCGTCATTTGATAAATCCTTGTACCTAGTCGGAGAGGCATTTTTGGAAAATTTGAAAAATATAAATATAAATTGTGAAAAAATATAAAAAAATTGTTCTCAAATTGCAACAATATTCTCTAATTGCAATAGCAACTCATTGGTGCTCTCTAATTGCAATCATAAGTCTCCCTAGCGCTTTTTAATTGTAATAATAATTATTGGTAAAGATAATTTTATTTTATTTTTTGTTTTGTCTTAACTTAGCTGTTAAAAATTTTGATAGATTATCACAAGATCATGAGCTCCATCTCATTTTGTCTTTATCGAGGAGCTCAATTTTTTAATTTCATTTTCGATCTTTGAATTTTATTTTATTTTTGCCATTTTTTTTGAGTTTGATGATTGTCTTACACATTTAGATTTTTTTTAATTCTTTAATGGTGGATGTATCATTCCATCTTCAATTTTATAAATTATTACAACAAATTTTAGCAACTTTGATATCATATTGTTTAATATGGACAATATGTACCGATCCGATAAGAAATCGATATGAGTGATACATCGATATACGCTCATATTTCATGTGTTGGTATGGTCGATAAAACTCGATACAATCTTTTACGTATCGTTCCAACGACTTATCGATATACCAATAAGGCTAATTATATATTACCTTTCGTAGCTACTAACCTTTAGTGTCCCGATCTTTATATTTTAAAAAATAGTGGTATCCCTATAGTTAGAAAAATAAAACATCTAGGTCCATTTATAGTAACGAGATTAGTTTTACCGATGAAAACACAAAAACAAAGGTAAAAATATAATTTTAACGTTCGGTAGATGTTCGTGGTGGTGGACAGCGACATCGTTGGTGGTGAGGTCGGAACAATTGCCTTGCCGCCTCCGACAGTCCGCTCTCACTATGCTACCACATGCCTTCATGAGGAGCGCACTACTGACATCATCATCACCTGCCCCACGTTGCTCCTCATCTATGTCAATGCTGACGTAATTGTCGAGCGACAATTGGATCAGTGTCGACGCAGATGGTGGTGGTCGCTGTGATGTCTATGACAAAGATGGTGGTCGCCTTGCATCAATGCTGATGCAATTGTTGAGAGTCAATTGCATTGGTGCCGACATAGATGGTGGTGGTCACCGTGACGTCTACGACAAAGATGGTGCTCCTCATTTGTATCAACGCTGAAGCAATTGTTGAGCGGCAACTACAATGGTGTCAACGCAGATGGAGGCGGTTGCCACGACGTCTATGACAAAGATGGTGGTCGTCTTATCGCTGACTCATTGGGTGGGTCCCATACTCAGACTCAAAAGCTGGGTTCGTCGGAGCTCTTGCCACTCCCCCCGCTACCGCGTTGGTTTCGACACCACCTCTCACTGAACAACCCTTTTGTCACTCTGTATTTGTGTCAATGTCGATGCAGATAGTGCTGAGTGATGCCACTCTATATCTATGTCGACACTGATGCAGACGTCAAGCGGCTCTTTCGCCACTTGGTAGTTACATCGACGCTGACGTAGATGTAGTCGCCACTTGGTAGTTACATCGACGCTGACGTAGAGGTGGTGGTGAGCAACGAAAGGATCGCTCAGCAAGAGGTGGTGCCGAAACTAATGTGAAAGCAAGGGGATCATAGGATCGAATTAGCACGGGGGGTGGGGGGGGTGGTGGTGGGTTTGTGGGAATGAGTTAGTGCTATCGAAAAATTACATAGAATCTAAAAATCGTTCGATCAAACCCATTTCAAAAATAAGTTAAACTTCGAATGGGGGGGGGGGTGGGGGGGTGGTGGTGGGTTTGTGGGAATGAGTTAGTGTTATCGAAAAATTACATAGAATCTAAAAATCGTTTGATCAAACCCATTTCAAAAATAAGTTAAACTTCGAATGTGAGTAAATGTAGTTAGCTACTAAATCAATATGCAACAAGGATTAAAAGCACACATTGGATTTATAATGATTCGATTGCCGTGACCTACGTTCACTCCCGATTCCTCCACTTGAGGCCACTATGGCTTCGATGACTACTCTTCAAACTAATTAATAATAATTAAATATAATAGAAAAGGCAAGAGTAGAGATGCTCACATATTCTATAGTGGTTCGACCAAAACTTAGACCTACATCCACTTTTTGGAATCCTCCTTCGTCGAGGCCCACCAGAGTCCACTAAACGTTCTTCACATATGAAGACCAAATCCCCTACACTCTCTCTTTTTTAAAGGTTCAGGAGATGAATATTTTACAAGAGTTTTTCACTTCCCTTAGATTTACTTTTACACTTTAAAGCATCAAGGAAAGCTTTCAAATTTTACAATATTTTTCACAAGAATTTTTTTCCTTTTTCATTCACCACCCTTGCTTCTCCAAGTAAGAAAACTTAGGGTATTTATAGACCCAAATTGGTTTCGGATTGGAGCCAAAATTCAAAGCTTTTCATAAAACCAAGGTACATGCGACACTATCGTCGACACCAGTGGTACTACCACTGACCTAGGTGGTACTACTACCACCCACCAACGGTACTACTACCACCCACCAACGGTACTACCATCAAGAATCCCGCAAAAACTATTTTTTTCATAACTTTGTGTACTCGACTTGTACCTCATGTTGACCTCTTTCCAGATCAAATAAATGAGCTCAACCTGAGCTCAAATCCAACCCAAAATGGACCCAGTTTCCTTACATTAATTTAATTTAGATTTCTTCCAAATCTAACTCAATTTGGATTTTAAACCAAACCAATGCTAACTATGACATACTAAGACATACAAATACAATCAATTTGACCAACGTGTCAAGTGACTTTCCCAACTGTCGACGATCTTCCTGGTAACCGCCGCGAACTCCCAATGAGTGTCGGTCATCTTCTAGCGAACCCTCGGTGCATTCCCAGCAAGCTCTCGATCACCTTCGACGAGTTCCTGGTGAACTCCTATAAACTCCTAATTGCTTTTGGCTAGCTCTCGACAAACTCCTAGCAAGCCCCCGATCATCCTCGGCGAGCCCCTGATACCTTCGACGAATTCCCACTGCATCGTTCGAACTTTGGCCTGATGCCCAAACTTGACTCTAGCCCAACATCTGATTGTATTACCTTGTCGTAGTTAATCCTGCATCATTTTCTCTAACACACATGTTAGATCAACAATACATCTATTGATTTCATCATCAAAATTCGAAATTCAATACAGTTACCCCTAGAACTCTTTTATCCTTTTTACAAGTTTAGGGAAGAATATTTACAAGTTTCACCCCTCCCATAGAATGAAACCAAAACTTCAAGAGGAGGGGACTCTCAACACTTTAAATCATAATTTTTGCTCACCCTTCTTATTTCCTCAAGCAAGGAGTGGTTACACTGAATGGGCCTCCTGATGAGCCTAAATTAGCCCCAATTAAGATCCAATGAGCCCTTAATTGAGTTAGCATAGTTACACCCAAAACTAATTTAATTTCAACTTAAATTACTTTGATCAAGACATAAACTATTACAAGCATGGATCCTTTGTTGTTTGGCATGTCATTATTTCATTCGACACTTCATTCGAACCTTTAATGCATCGTCCTCTCTATTGTCGTATTGCCTGATCCATTGGGAAATTAACCTCACGCAACATCCGATCTTGCTGTAATGTCCGATTCATCCGGCCCGATGCCCGATCTCTGACTCCGGCCAAACATCTGATTCTTCTGCTTTAATCGATATATCTTTTCATGATTGAAGTTAATCCTGTGTCACTTGAACGCTCATTAGATTATAACTTCATCAATT
The DNA here is from genome assembly GCA_021527575.1 of Ensete glaucum. Taxonomy (NCBI): domain Eukaryota; kingdom Viridiplantae; phylum Streptophyta; class Magnoliopsida; order Zingiberales; family Musaceae; genus Ensete; species Ensete glaucum. The sequence continues at coordinate 53,623,891 of CM038553.1, forward strand.
GATTTCATCATCAAAATATGAGATTTAACTCCGACGATCCTAGTTTCGGGTTGAGGCTTGGATCCACCCAATAGGTCAACGACGAGGTGTCCACCATCTTTACTGTAGACATCGCAACGGCCACCACCATATATGTTGATGCAGAATAGATCAACGATGCACTCTTCGTAGAGACGAGGTGGCATTGCGATAAGAGCCAACCTCATCGTCATCGAAGGAGGCCATGCAAATGCGTCGACATCAACATAAGCAACATCGTCGTCCACCATCAAACATTAAAATTATCTTTTTGCTCCTTATTTACATGTTTCTATCGATAAAACTAACATTTATGAAATAAATGAAACTAGATATTTTACTTTCTTAACTATAGAAATATCAATATAAGTTTTTGAAATATAAAGACAAGGTAGCTTACTACATAGATATAATTAACTCTATATAGATTGATCAAAACAAAACAAAAGAATCAAGATATTGTTTTAGAAAAAAGATGTATTTTGTCCATCAACCAAAGAAATAATGAAAATGATTGATGTAAAGGATTACATAGTTTGTCATGCGTGTAAAACTTAGTAAGCTTTGATGGAAATTACAAATTAAATACTATTTTTAAAAATTAAAATTTATATAAAAGGATTCCGATTCAAAACAGAAACCTCTGATTCAAACCGCAATCATTTGGAACGGATCCAATATCAATTCTATGTTTCACAAAATCAATCTGATTCAATGTTTCACAGATGTGGAGCCATAACGGTTCCAAAAGTTCTACTAAGATAGTAATTCCTAATCACAAAATTAGAACAAGATGTTTATTTATGAACACTAACTCTTTTCTTTTTGAAGGATAAGTGGCAAACAAAATTCAAAAGACATTACTAGTAAAGTCTTATCCAACTAGATTGGTTAACACCTTCGTCAAACACTAATTAAAATCCAAAAAACCTTATCACTAGGAAGGAAGGATGACAGGCTTGATATGATCCTTCAACATACACAAACCTTATCACTAGGAAGGCACCTCCAGAGCAGGGGCACAAGATACTAGCAACCTAATGCAAGAATCCATTAGCTCAGAAATCTCAAATTATTTCATGTCCAAAATTCAAATCAACCAAGTTTTTAATCCACAAAACAAAATCAAAGATGAAATTATAGCTTGACCTAGCATCAACTTTCCTCTTCTGTTCTCTTCTCGTATGACAAATAACTTAGCAGGCTGCAAGGTAGTCAAATCTGATGAAAAGATAACCAACCAAAAACTCGGAAACCAGGCACAAGTTAAGCCTTCATCCTACCATAGAACTTCCTCTTCTCCTCGGTTGTCTGGAAGCGTCCATGCCCGAACTTGGAAGAAGTATCAATGAACTTAAGCTTGATTTCCTCGAGGGCGACGCGAGAAGTCTGCTTCAGTAGTGATTGTCTAAGCGTAACAACCCTCTTCTTTGGCCCAACACAGCAACCCTTGATCATAAGGTAATCATCTTTCACGATACCATAATGCGGGAAACCACCCATCGGCGTGATATCCTTCTCGGTTCTGTTTTAAAAAAAAACAATCCAAAATACTCGGTCAGGATACCAGACAATAACTCAGCTCTCAAGTTTTTTATACTCTACCCTAAAATTTTCTCTGCATGCTTGACCAAGATTCTAAAAGAAATTATTTTGGACAACTTTGTTAGAAAGCCAACTATCGATAGAATGGACAATTAATTACCTGTCGAACTCAGTAATAGCAGTGTGCGACTCATCTCCAGCTTTACCAATTTTATAGATCTTTTTGTTCATTTCAGTACGGTGGTGGTATCCATTCTGACCAGCACGAGCAACAGTGTAGGAGACTCTGGCAGGATGCCATGCACCAATACAGGCAACCTTACGGAGTCCTCTGTGTGTCTTGCGTGGGAGGCGGGTGACACCCCAACGAGTCACCACACCTTCATATCCTTTACCTTTGGTCACACCAATGACATCGATCATCTCATCTTTCTGGAAGACAGCATCGATAGGGATCTGCTTCTCAAAGAAGCTGTATGCATAGTCAACCTTCTGAGCAACTGTCCCTCCATTGACCTGGATCTCCATCAAATGAGCCTTTTTCTGTTTCAGACCTTTCATCTTCCTTATCTGAGCATAACCAGCAAGTGACAAAAGACCATAAGCTCACTTCCATAAATGGAACCAACGAAGACTACTACACACTTTGTAAATCGATAGAATTACGGTGAGATACAAAATTTACCCGCTAAGAAATATAATGCAAGAAATATTCATAACAAATTCATCTAATCCTATATTAAATCTAAATAATTTTCATACAAAAATTAGTTGGTAATTTGTTTGTGTAGAACAAAGAGGTTCACCTAAATATGTTTTCTAAGTAAATTAGATTGTTCTACTACTAACAAGAAGATGATAATAAATTGTCCTCGCTAACAGAATAGACATTGCCAGTCATCTTCTTCGGTATCTTTTTCATTTTGGCCACCATGTGTGCGATAAGATTTAAAAGAGTGGTTGGCACTATGCATCCAATGGGAAGTCTAAGAAAAATCGATAGAAAAGAAAAGTCCAAAATGATCAAAAGAAAAATAATTATGATAATGTAGAAAATAGTAGGTTGTATCACACAAGAAAGCTGTCATACCTTGTACTGAGATCACCCTGAAGTTAGTCTGAGGTAATATAGCTTGATCTAAAAAGTGCCAAATATTAGTCTGAACTAGAGATTTTATCAAAGATTGCAACTAAAAATGGGTCCAACACTATACTTAAGGGGTTATCTAAAGTTGTTTGAATGGAGATACATTTTAGGAGAAAGGATGCCACAGCTCAAATTTGCCTATTACATAAGAAAACAATAAAAATAGCAATCATCCCTCAGCGAGCTATACAACAAACACAAAAACCTGACCAAATAAACTAGTAGATTCCTAAAAACATTCAGGTATAAGAAGAGGGTTAACATCAATTGTACAGTATACTGAGAATTAAGTGCGTCAGCAGCAGGTAATGTAGACCCAACTCATGAACATGCCATATTAAGACTGCACTAATAATGTCATAAATGAGCAAACTCATCAAAGTGCACCTGCGTATAAACCTGACCAAATAAACTAGTAGATTCCTAAAAACATTCAGGTATAGGAAGAGGATTAACATCAACTCTACAGTATACTGAGAATTAACTGCGTCAGCAGCAGGTAACGTAGATCCAACTCATGAACATGCCGTATTAAGACTGCACTAAAAATGTCATAAATGAGCAAACTCATCAAAGAGCACCTGTGTATGAGCCAGCACACGGATAACAGATGCATATTTCTTCATCTTCTCCAGCTGCACCTGAATTTCCTTCTTTCCTTCTTCACTTTCATATTTCTTGGAGTACTTTGTAAAAGCCTTCTTCTTGCTCTTGTACCAGCTCTTGTAAAATCTCCTCCTCACTTCCTCACTCAGATGTTGAGCCCACACAGTGTTAAGAGAACGAAGTCCACGTGGAGTCTTCACATAAGCAACAACTCCCACAACAACGATTGGTGGAGTTTCTATGATAGTCACAGCCTCACATGTCTCTTTCTTGTGAAGCTCTGCAAGAAACAAGTGAGTATAAGAACCTCAAAGCTTAAGAAACTAAGAGTAGGATATAATGAACAAGACATCCAATAAGACTTATGACAAAAGCAAGATGCAGACATTGGTCAAAAAATCCAATTGCAGAAAACATTCAAGCATTGAATAGTAGGACAATGGACAAGAAACCCAAACAATCTAATTTATATCGTATGGGAAAAAACATGGAATAAATTAGAGAACGTAAAGGAAGCAAATGCAACTCTTAGTTAAATCAAAACCGATGCATTGTCGATTTTGTTTGTGGACATTGTTGACAGATAAAGAAATATAGCAAAGCAAACAAAAAAAGACATCAACCATTCATCACAAAGTGAAAACACTACATTTGAAATATATGAACTAGCACACAAACAAGAACAATGAACTAAGCTCTGTATGAATAAATTGCAGTCTATTCTAAATTTCACTTCTATCAAGTGCTATTATAAATTGCAGGGTACACTAAGTTTCACTTCCCTTGAGTTTGATTAGATTTCATTCCTCTAGTTTAACAATATAACCAAAACACTAGGTTTGGAAAGTCAAAATTTTAGTACATAAATTAGTTGCAGTAATATCAAAAATTGAACAATATAATAAATCAAATAACACAATATGCATAAGAACCAAGGTTTGTCATACCGGTCCTTATCGGCATACCAAGCTTAGCTCGATATGGTACGATATACCGGTATCAAGCAGTATCGATATTGTTCGTCCATTTTACTTCTTGTCCATATGGTTCTTCTCCAGCTCAGTAGTTCCGTCGTACATAGCATGTCTCTAAGTTTACCACGGAGAAAACTACGCGTTGAATCGGGCAAAACAATGGCATCGCCCAATGATTAAAAGTGGCGCTCGAGCGATCGCCTACGCACCCGAGCGAGGCGAGGCTCGAGCGCCTCGCTAGATTTCCAAGCGACGCGCTTCAAAGAGGGGTCGCCTGGGCTCGGGCGAGCGCCCAGGCACCGGGCGTTTCGGGCGAGCGCCCGGGTTAAAACAAGCATGACCGAACCAAGCTAAAAACCTAGTTCGGTCATTCGCGTTAGTTGGTTCAATCGAACCAACTAATGCAGTAATATATACTGCATAAACCCTAATCTTACTCATCTCTAATTGGAATTATGTCGTTGACATCTCAACACTGCCGTTGCCGCTACCTCTGCCTCGTTCGCTGTTGATGCCGTTGTCTTCGCCGTCGTCGTTGCTCTTTGCCACCTTGCTATTGTCGCTTCTCTTCACCACCATCACGGCAGTCGCTGGTTTTCACCGTCATCGCTGCAGTCGCTGCTCTTCATCGCTACCGTTGCCATTGCCGCTCCTGTCGCTCTCGGTCAGGTCAACTTAGCTCGTTGCCTTGTTTCTACTGTTAACAGTAGTCCATTAACAATTATTGTTAACAATAATTAACACTTAACTATAATGTTAACAATATAACAGTATAATGTTAACACTTAACAATATATTAATAGTATACTGCATATTAAGTATTAATAGTATACTATTAATGGATTGTTAACAATATATTGTTATTGGACTGTTAACAATATATTAACATTAAACTTTTAACAGTATATGAATAGTATAATATTTCAATTTTAAATTTTAATAATACTAATTCTTATTCATTTAAAATTATTGTTAAGATTTCAAGATAAATAACAAGTGTATAGAGCAACTCAATAGATTCTCCAATGACAATAAAGAAGGATCCAACATGAAAGTACAATTATCTAAAGGATCCTAAAGATCCTAATGCAGTTACTTGCATGTTCTATGATAAGACTACTAAAGATGAGATTTTTTCTACAAATCAACATCTAGTAGGAAATTTTAAAAATGCAACAGCTTGTAAGAAGTGTCCACCTGAGATAAAAAAAGAGTTGCTAGCTTACAAGAATGAGAAATTGATATAAAAAAAATTAATATTATAAAATTTTACCAGAAAATAATATTGAACATATTAAAGATGATAAAAATTATTCCATAAGTGACATCCAAAGCGAAAAAAATATACATGACAAAAGAAGCAAAGAAATTATTAACACTAATAAGAAAAGAAAAAAAGAATCGATGGATCTATATATGTATCAAGGATCACAAAAACAACTAGGGCAATCAGGAGGTTCAAAATTAAGATAAACAAATATAAGTGATGCTTGTGATAAAAAAATTATTAGCACTTCAATACATTACTCATTTTTTCTATCAAGCTGGTCTTCCACTTAGTATCACTCATTTACAGAATTTTAAGAAGATGATTGAAGCTATTGAAAAATATGATACAGGATTAAAACTTCCAAGTTATTATGAGATGCGAGTTCCACTATTAAAAAAAAAATAGAGTATACAAATGATTTATTGAAGGGTCATAAAGAATCATAGACAACACATGGTTGCTCTATTATGTCAGATGCATGGACCGACAAAAGATGCAGAAGTTAATAGATGCTTCATCTATTATGATTAATTGCTTTTCAGGAACCATATTTGTGAAGTTAATAGATGCTTCATCTTTCGTGAAATATGAAGACAAGATATATAATTTGTTTAACAAGCTATAGAAAAAATTAAATAAAAAAATATCGTCTAAGTTATAACCGACAATGAAAGCAACTATATATTAATTGGTAATATTCATTTTTAAAATATTTTTAATATTTTATTTATTTTATTTTTAATTAAATTTTATAATTTTTTTATCTTTTATCTTAGGTAAATTACTTAGATAACACTTATATTAGACTCAATGTGCGACACACTATATCAATTTAATGTTTAAGGATATTAGAAAAATCCCGGACATCAACAAAACATTAAAAAAGATAATCTTTATTGTTGGTTTTTTTATAATTGTATTGGAGCCTTAAAAGAAGTAAAAGATAAGAGAGTCATTGATATCATCTTAATGCCATCATTTTAGAATCATGTGGTTTATATATTAAAGATAATGGGCTCTCTTGTTTGTGTCATTCGATTGATGGATAATGAAAATAAACCTACAATGGAATATATTTATGAAGCTATGAATAAAGCATAGGAGATAATTAAAAGATCTTTTAATAAAAATAAAAAAAATTATAATATTTAATGAAAGATGGAATTGTCAACCTCATCGTCCTTTACATGCAGCGGAATATTATTTGAATCTAAAATTTTTTTATAAGATTACATCTACTAGGTTTGATGTGAAAATTTTTGATGAGTTATATCAATGAATTACAAAATTAATTCAAAGTATTGAATCACAAAATAAGATTATTCATGAATTATCTTTATATAAAAATATTAAATATTTGTTTAGAATTCTAATGGCAGTTCAATTTAGGACAACTACATCCCTAGATATTAACAATTTGATATAAACAATTTTATTTGTAATATGTTATTATGTTATTATTAATAATAATAAATTTTACAAGTGAATGATAGAATATATTTAAAAATTTCACTCCGAACTTGCAATAATTTGTTTTCAAAATACTTTATTTAACATGCAGTGCTTCAGGTTATAAGCAAAACTAGAGTGTCTTTCAGCATGTAAGGATCATTAAATGTTTTTTTCAATTAATTTATATATATGTATTAATATATTTTTAAATTACATAACAGATTCACTCAAAGAGAAGAAATCGATTGGAACATCAATGATTACATGATCTTATTTATATAAAAATATAATCAAACTTTGAAGGCTCGTCATGAAATACAAAATAGAATTGATCCAATCTCGTTATAAGATATTTATGATATGGAAGAAATGAGTGACAACTTATAGGATGTCGAAGACGAGCTTTTATTTGAAGATGATAGACTGACATGTGGAGATGTGACAAGAGCCTCAGGTGCTGGATTATTATAAACATTTACAAGGCAGATGATAAAGAAAATTGAGTGCAGCAACATCAAGCTGAGCTCTTGTTATTATTAAAAATATAGAGAATGAGACATTTTGATGAAGAGGAAGGGCAAGAGGAAGATAACGAACTTAATAAAGATGATTTATATGAAAACAATGATGATAATGATTATAATGAGTGATTTTGATATAAAAGTTTATCGTTTTGAATTTTAAAATTTTTATTAATGTGACTTTATAATTTATACTTCAGATTTAATTAAATATGATATTTTATTTAAATAATTATATTTATTAATTATATTATCTATTTTTTAATATTTTGGAGCCTCACTTCGCTCGAGCGAGCGCCTAACACCTCGGGCGTTTTGGGACCCTAACGCCTTTTAACACTTAGCGCTTTTTTAATCACTGGCATCACCCCGTTCAAAGGTTTTTCTTCTTCCTTTTTTATTCTCCCTCCGTCAGTTGATATAGCCCGAAATCGACCGCTGACAATCAAAATCAATTGTTACCACCCGACAATGACAGGCAACGACCAAAATCGATCGATAACGATTGATTTTGGGTGGTAATAGGGTACATACAACACCAATCGACGGTAATGCCCAATAGCGAGCGATCACCATACCGATCAGTTGGTTGAGCGATACGTACCACACGCACCGAGCGACACACGTCGAAATTACAATCCTTGATAAGAACTTAAATCTAAAGGAAGTCTTTTATATTTCAAAAAAATGAAAATTCATTAAAAAAACAAATATATATTCATGTTGTATTCCTTATTTCTGATAAAAATTTTGGGCTTTTAGACACAAAACAAACTTTCGCATCATAATAGTTGGAGTCATCATGTAAGGCATAAGGCAACTATTAGAGTCATCTATTGGAGGCAACTACATAATGTCCCAAGTATTAAGGTAATCTACATAGATCTCTTCCGGTGAGAATTATCACATTATGCCTACGACAATTTCCCAAGTTAACTTTTATTAGTAGAAAGTATAATTTTTCAACTAATATTTTTTAAAAAAATACATAAATCATCCTTGTGAGGTGATTGTTCACCAGGTCACTAATGAGGTTTGAAACTCACCCAATTCTAGAAATCATATAACTTTCGCTCAATCTAAGGAATAGATAATTGTTCAAGCAACCACAGGAGATAATCCAAAGATCTCAGATATCTACTATGCCTGTTGCTCAATCCCACCAATCACAACTTAGATGCATGTTCCCATTATTAAGGAACCTCTTCCTCATAGTTGTTTTCTGGTTTTGTTCTCACCAAACACTTATATCTTCCAAGTTATGAAATGACCACAGATATGCTTATAGAAAACAAAATGACAAATAAAACAGATCTTTTTCATAATTACAAAAGTACATGCCACAAATGCCCTATGAAAAGTGATAAGAAGATTTTATTTTTCTTAGGCAGCAGCAAAGCAGGAGACATTGGGTCTGAAATGTTTATGTTGGAACGACTGGATGAATTTAGTTATGGTAAATAAAAGACATTATCTAAAAAGAACCATCTCAGAATAGCACAGAAAAGCATACAAACATAATGATGCATCCAAATCTGTGTTACAGAATATTGTTTCAAACATTATAGCCAACCTTGGGTAATAAATACTTACTTGAGCCTGGTTTGTCAACCTCACGAACAATGTGAGTCATTCCAGACTTGTATCCAAGGAAAGCTGTTAACCTGCATAGCTTTGTCGGATCATCCTTGGGGAAGGACTTCACTGCATCAAGAAAGCACACATATTTCTCATCACTATATTCCCGGTACGTCAGCAAACAGAATTGGTCCACCATCTTTAACTTGAAAGAGAAAACTAAAGGGGAAGAATTTCAACAAGGAACTTCAACATTATATATTGGAGGGTAAACTCTATATAACCAAATCTGCAAGTTAGCATGTGCTCCTTTCATAAATCAGTCGATCAGGGAAGCACAAATTTTCCCATTCTACAACCAAGCTCCAAATAGCAACATCATACTACAAAAGTTCTTAATGTATGACCATCATGGAAATCTGAAAACTAGATAAGGCACTGATTAAACAGAACATTCTTAGTTCATGTAACCAAGATCCAGCTTACCTTTGCCACGGTGGCGGGAGGCTCTCTTCCTGGGAAGGAACCCGAGGGACCCATGCCTTGGGTGTTCAAACTTCCGATGAGACATCCTTCTTACCGCTCCCTCCCTGAAAACATGACCAGGGCTTATGCTTATGCAATGTCTATGAAAGCCGAAACAGTAATACAGAAAATCACCAAAACACCAGAGGATCCCGTAACAAAAGATCGACGGATCGAACCAAACGAACGCACAACGGTAGAAGCATACATCTGATAGAAACAAATGATGATGATTGCATTCAACTCGGGAAGAACGAAATCACCAAGAGAAGCGTATAAAAAACAGATTTCTGAAGAGCAACACCAGAATCCAAGTACTACAATATCAATCCCTAATGAAAGGGTTTGTTCCGAGACTTCGAATTAAGAGATGCAACAACAATCGAATCAAGAAACAAAATAATCGAACCCGTAATCTAACGATCGAAGAGGGGGAGACAGAGGAAGTGAGAGGTGAAAGATGGGCGTCGTGTTACCTCCAACGGCGATCGCCTCCCCACCTTCGCGTCGGAAACCCTAACGAGGGTTTATATACCGGCCGAAGCTGCGACAAGTGCATGTGCGGCGCTGCCTAATCGTAGAATGACTAAATTGTCCTCTCACTTCAATAATATGACCGGCGCTACAATTCATCATCTTCAGTTGCGAATCTTGGCGCAGTAAAATCTCGTAGACCGATGGCTGATTACGATGACTTCAATGGACGGTCCAGATTCATTCATATATATATATATATGTGTGTGTCCTACTCGAAGTAAGATATTTCTCGAGTCCGATTAAACAATATCTTAATTTAATTTAAGTGAATTTAACAAATTTGGATCGGAGAAATTTCGACTCGCTGATCAAACTCGCTGTATCAAATTCGGATCCCATCAAAGACTATCCAAACATGATTAGATCCGATATTTGAATTTGATATAAGTGGTTTGGATTAATTTGTATCCGAAGAAAATTAGACCCGCTAACCCACCAAAAGCCGCGAGCCTCTCAAGTCCGAAGAGAAAGAAAGAGAAAGTCGGGCTCCGACGTCGGGATGGCGCCACCCAAGCGTGGGAAAGCGAAGGGGGGCTCCGCCGCCGCCGCTCCACCCACCGCCGCATCGGCCGAGTTCAAGGTCCCAGGCTGCCTCCGCCTCGTTCCTCCGTCCACTGTCGCCATCACCATCCACGCCAAGCCGGGCTCCAAGGTCGCCACTATCACCGGTCCGCCCCTCCGCTTCGATCCCCTTTCCCTTCCATCTGCTTTGTTTTCCTGCAAAGAGACATATTTCTGGTTTTAGATGTGGGCGACGAGGCTGTCGGCGTTCAAATCGATGCCCCGGCGAGGGACGGCGAGGCCAACGCCGCGTTGCTCGAGTACATCGGCTCGGTGAGTCCTCGATCGTCTCGTCTATTAACTTTCTTCTCGTAGTTTCTTACTGTAATCTTCTCAACCAACAGATCGTGTTGGGTTCTCCAAAATTAGTTTCTAGTGTGTTAAAAAAATAGATTTTTGGTGGCTAATTTGGTGGTTGATTTCCTGTTCTAAGAACTAACGCTAGGAGGAAGTGTGCTAAAATTACCTAAGGATATGAATGATCGCTTGAGGAATTTAGAGGAAATTTCCAGAGGTAAAGCCTGTGCGACATAATTCTCACATATGTGAAGTTCTGGGATTGAACAAGGCAAATGTTAGTGAGTAGGTAGTAATAACAATTCAAAGCGCAGGATGTTTTACTCAATTCACTTAACCCTAGTCTATTATCCGACTATGTTTTCAGATTTAATAAAAACACAAACTCAAGATGACAATTAATTATGATCATATTAATTATAATATTTTAGAATTGGTTAAACTAAGAATGTCCTTGGGTTTCTAGTTAATGAAAAAAGGAAAAAGAAGATAGAATTATTGAGTCATACATGTAAATTTGTTCATGAGTTTGATTTTGGAAGACCTGATGGAGTGTAAGAGCTCCATCAAAATGAATGCAAGCAAAATTTGCAGGGTTTTTTTTTTCAAATAAACCAGTTATCTACCACGATTCTTGAGTATTTTGTATATCTTTATCTTTTTCACCTCTAATTAAAAGTTACTTAGCTTGATGACCAACAAAGAGAACTAAGTATCCAGCGAGGAGCAGAATTTATATGTGTTCATGCCAGGAATACTACCTTCAAGTGGTTCAAATCTTTTGATTTTTTTTTTATAATACCGATATCAAGTTTTCATAAGATCTGAAGAACCAAAGATATAATGCAACTCTGATCTTGAAATGGACCTAATCCATGGTCCAAACAGTTTTTATACTGTATGAGAAAGAAAGATATGGTAAATTAGATTATCATGTCTTGATGGGAGCTATCCTTGCTGAGTCCTTAAGAACCAATATACCAGTGGCTATATTGGCACTATGAAAAGTAAATTGTTTCTTAATTGTCTTCTCAGGCATCAAGTAAGTAAATTTGATTGATAAAACGTGTGTTGTCCAGATCAAACGGTACCCTGAAATTGTTGTAGTAGTGTTCAGTCCATCAGTCACTTGGGGAACTTGATTATAAATTTCAGATGTTTCTTATATCATTCCAAATTATATATGGCCAAGTCTTAAAGTTGCATTATGCCCTCAGCCTCGTTCCACCGTAATGTGAAGTTGGTTACCTTGATTATATTGTCTTAGATTGATTATGGACACGTCTCCCACCATTCTACCATTTTTTGCATTGACACTTCTCATTCAGCTCATACATCTTTTGCCTCCTAGACCTGCCTGTTCACAGATGTACCAGTAGGTGGGATTTGTACATAACTCCAGTAACCTTAAATCCAAAGTTCAGGTTATTGAAAAATTTTGAATTGTGTTGGTCAGTTCTTGATGCCATATAAAATTGAAGATTCAAATGTTCGGTGGATATCTGCAAATTTTGTTCGGAAATGATTCTTTGATCCCAATTTGACAACACAGATGACATCCAAGGTCTGTAATTATTTTCTTAAAAAACCCAAGATTTGTTACATACCCTGTTTCCTATTGTCTAAGTATTTTTCAATTGAACATCTAAATAAGGAATCCCTTCCTGATTATGACTGCTTAATTTTAAAAAGTTGATCAAATTAGATTGAAGAAACATATATGCTCTTCTGAAAGGCTGGGAAACTATCTACCATGCAGCTTTTAGGAGTGAAAAAACGGCAAGTATCTATTGGGTCTGGTTCAAAATCCAGAGACAAGGTCGTTCTTGTGCAAGATGCAACTCTGCAAAGTGTTTTTGAAGCCCTTAACAAGGCATGCAAATGTGAGTAGGTAAGGAGCACCAGAGCTCACTGTGGAAAACTTGCATGTTGTCCATGAGTTGTTTGTTTTCTCGAGTTTCATGAGACTTAATATAAATTAAAGTTGGTTTACTACATTGTTCCCTTTGATCTAGTTTTAGTGAGTAGTTTATTGCTTGGGGGTGATAAACAGATACTCGTCCACAACTTTTTTTGTTTATGAGTTCTAATGAAATTTCTTGGGGGTGAGTATCTGTTTATCGCATGATGACTTTGGATACCGCAAGTGATTGATGATCTTCAAGAAGTAATCACTGCATGATTCTGGGAAGAAACCATCACTGCTAGTTTTGTGAAACTAGTTGCTGCCCACCTTGTTCAGTAACCACTCATCCAAAAGTTTTTTTTGGCAGCCAACAACATTCTAAAGAAGAAAAAGGGAAAAAAGGATCCAGCAAGCTTGTCAGAAAATAGAAAAATGACTCTCTCTACTTGCCTGCAGTCTTATCCATCTGTTTGTTCTATAGTAAGCTAAAATCTACATCTAAGTGAAGTTTCGGACTTTGATATCTGCATGAGCATCTGATTATTAGAATTTCCCGAGTAAAGTTTCTCAAAGAAATCTTGCTTTCTCATAAATGATTTTAGAGTTGGAACTCCTTTTATTTTATTTAATTTCTTTCGAAATTTCACTTACAACCTTTGCTTCACTTTAAGTTAATTAGTTGCATCACTCCCATCAAAAGTCTATTTCAGTGATGCACTATTGGTGAAACAAAGTCTTGGCTCTTCAATCATCAAGCTACAGTGACTTTTACATACAATTGAGATATGCTTGGAGAACACACAATATGGCTTCACCTTAAATTGTCTCATAAGTCTTTAGAGAAGAAGAAATTGGCACACAGGGTGAATCTTTTGATCATGATTCTTGGCAACCAAAACAAGTTTCAAAAATTCTGCATTAGGCTTTGACCAAGCTCCACTACCACTACGGTGGATAACACCTGTTACCTCCCATGTATACCATCTCCTACAGCATCCAAAAGCAGGCATTAAGATGGTCCAAAAATGGAGGAGAGGAAAGAGGGAAGGAAAGATCACATCACATCACACTTTTCCCATATCTTACTTGTTGTGTCCCCTCAACCTTCGACTGGACTGATGACAGAATCCTCCATTCCTTGTACATCACCATACACTTTAACCTTCTCAAATCTCTCCTCCTAAGAATGTGCTACGTAATCTGTTGTTATATCCCGTCAACCCTTTGCAGTCTCTCCAACTCTTAAACATATCTGCTCTCTTCTCCCTCTCTCTCTCTCTCTCTCTCTCTCTCAAATGGGACTGCTTTCTAAAGGATCTGTTCTGGTAATCCTCCTCCTCCCCCTCCTCTTCCATCTCTTGGTGTCATGTTGCGATGGCTCAAGAAGCATGCACGACTTGCACCGGAGACCACCGGCGGCAACGAAGAGGTCAGGTGGTGTCTTCTGGTTCTTGCCGAGAGCGACGCCGATCCCGCCGTCAGGACCTTCGAAGCGGCACAACTCGCTCGGCTTGCATGCTCGAAGAACAACGCCTTGAAGAAAGGTGGGATGGGAGTCGTCGTCTCCCATCTCCAAGGTTTTCTCTTTCCCTCCCTCTCCTTCCATCTCTTTCGTGCTGCATTAATGGGAGCCATGCCAAGGTCGAGGAGGTCTTGTCTCGTATCATGGAGATCATGTGTGTGTGTTTCTACCGTGTCATCTTTATCTCATACATATGGTGATTTCGAGCTCCTCCTACCTTGTTCTTTGCCGGACCACAAAAAAAAAAAAAAAGGAAAAATCAAGGAGAGGTTCGACAGAGAGGGGTACGTACGTGTGGAGGGGCGTGGGAAAAAAAAAAAGGAAAAAATCAAGGAGAGGTTCGACAGAGAGGGGTACGTACGTGTGGAGGGGCGTGGGAGTCACCGGCCATGTACGTGAGCGGTGGCGGGCACAGTACCCTTCGTCTTGGAAGTTGTTTGGGTAAAATTCTTGTGATTGCCAGTAGTCATGGTCTGCCTCCGTGTTTGCTGAGTGGGCATGATTGGTTCAGGCTCGTGTGTGCTAGCTCGCCCGCGGTGACGGAGAGACAGTAAAGCACAGTTGAGAGGTGGGAGCTCTTGGGTCCGGCTCGGTAAAGAAGAAACTGGCTCGTCGGAGCTCGGGTCGAGAAGAAGTGTTGTAGCTCGGGTCGGTAGCTAATTCCTGCAAGAAGGTCGGGTCGGGTGGGGTTCCCGACATGACCTCTCCGACAGTCAAGTTAGTTTGGTTGTTGATTTTGCGATCCCCCCTCCGTAGAGGCGTAGGGGCTTTTATAGTAAAGGTTACGGGGTGTTTGTACCTGAGGTCCTTACCCTCCCTGTCGCTTACTATGTTGTTGTACTTCACCACGCCCTCTGTGGTCCTTGCGGCGATGCGCACGTCGTGCTTCCTACAATTGGGACGTGTCGACCTTGCCCACCTTACATATGTTAGGTCGGCCGTATGACTGTTGACCCCTCCATGCCTATGTCAGGCTAGCTCCACCATGTCGGGTCGGCCACGTTAGCGGACTACTTGTCCGAGGGCGCGAGGATGTGACAGCCAAGTCAATATTCACCATATCATTTCCCTCTCCCCCCCGAGAAGACCTTCTCGAGGTTCTCGATTAGGGTGTTGAAGATGAGGTCTTGTGTTGAGATGTCGGGTTATGGTGAAGTCAGACTAGTCCCGAAAGCCAACTGATCCGACTGAGCATGAGTTGATCTGACCGAGCAGGAGCTCGGAAAATGATCTGACCAAGCGGGGGCTTGGGAAATGGACTGGTCGGGTTTTGTACCTAGGAGTTGATCCGAGCGAGTAGGGGCTCGGGTGATGATTCGACCGAGCAGGAGCTCGGGAACTGATTATACCGAGCGGGGCTCGAGAAATGCTCCGATCGAGCAGGAGCTCGGGAAATGGACTGGGCGGGTTTTATACATGGGAGTTGATCCGAGCGAGTAGGGGCTCGGATGATGATCCAAGGAAATGCTCTGACTGAGCAGGAGCTCGGGAAATAGACTGGTCATGTTTTGTACTCGGGAGTTGATCCGAGCAAGCAGGGGCTCGGGTGATGATCCGACCGAGCAGGAGCTCGGGAACTCCGACTGAGCAGGAGCTCGGGAACTGATCGGATCGAGCAGGGCTCGGGAAATGATCCAACCGAGCAGGAGCTCGGGAATTGATCTGACCGAGCGGGAGCTCGGGTAATCCACTTTGACCCGTACTCTAGCGGTTCTGACACGGGGCGAACTCGGTCTCCTGTCCATGTGATCTGGCCGAGGGGGCAAACTCAGGCACAAATCTTGGAGATTTGGCCGAGAGGGTGAACTCGGGTACAAATCTTGGAGTTTAGCCGAGGGGGCGAACTTGGGCATAAATCTTGGAGATTTGGTCGAGGGGGCGAACTCGGGCACAAATCTTGGAGATTTGGCCAAGAGGGCAAACTTGGGCATAAATCTTGGAGATTTGGCCGAAAGGGTGAACTCGGGTACAAATCTTGGAGATTTGGTCGAGGGGGCGAACTCGGACACAAATCTTGGAGATTTGGCGAGAGGAAACTTGTGAAACCTGCCTCATTTTATCGTGTCACTATTATCATTATTCTTATTTATTAGTATTATATATATATATTTTATAATTATTTTTTCTGTGTTGCAGCGCCCTTAGTGCGGCTCTACATTCAATGCGGTTATGCATTTAATGCACCGGGTTGTTTTGGGGTGGTCCTTTGCTTTGCCTCGGAAAGCTGAAATGACACCCTTGGATCCTATAAGTTTTCTACAGCCAGGTTGAGACCTCACTTGCTCGTTTTGCCCTCTTTTGCTCCTCCCTCAGATCTCCTCCTAGCCTCCCTTCAGTCGGTATTCTCTGAATAGGTCAGAATGACCTCCTCGAACTCTTTGAGTTGTGTCAGGGTTATTTCTTCCCCGGGGTCGAGAGGAGTAGGTCTGGGGGATCCCGAGGCAAGTCTCTTAAGGGCCCCCATCGCCAGTCGATGCAAGGGTCCTAAGGGACTTAGAGGTCATGAAAGCAGATCATGACCTAGACACGACGGTGATCGAGGGGTCACTCGCTATCATTAGGGAGCGTTACAGCATCCTAACTGAATACGGTTTGCACGTTCCACGGTCCGGGCAGCGTCCCTATATCTCGGACGTGCCCGGGGTGTGCATCTCGGTGGATGCCTTGGAGTCCAGCCTTCAGTTTCCACTTCATCCCCTTATAGAGGAGTGCATTAGATGGTGAAGGATCTCCCCCAGTCAGGTAGCACCCAACTCGTGGTGCTACCTTGTTGTGTTTTTGGGCGAGTGCCGAGGGGCTGGGATTATCCCGACTCGGGACTTGTTTTTGGCATGCTTCCGCCTTTGTAAGAGTCGGGGCAGCTATTATCTCATCGCTCATGTCGATTTTAGGGTCAACGGGGCTCCTTCCAACAATAAAGGTTGGAAATCTCGTTATCTTTTTATGAGTGGTCCGGTCTGGGGGTTCACGCTCGACTAGTCGGCGCACCCGATCGGTACCCCCTTATTTATCCGAGGAGGAGTCCATCCTGGTCAACAGACTTAAGGGGATCCTTTCCTCTTCTCGTGCCATCAAGGAAATGACTGAGCTTTGGCTGGTCGAGGTGGGTCTTAGCCCGGCCTCTAGGGGTATTATTTTGTATACGCCATTCTAAATCTTAGGAATATTTTTTCTAACCTGTGAGTCGGGGTGTAGATCGGATGGACCTCGGTGATCTACGTGGAATGCCGAAGGTGTCCGGAGGGAAAACCCCTTCGGTTCGTGCTGCGGTGCCAGCTCGGGAGGTCGGCGTCTCCCCAGTGAGAGAAGCCCCGAAGATTTCTTCCAAGAGGTCGGTCGATACGCGAAACGAACAAACTGACGATCTGGCTCGTAGCCACAAGAAGGTGAAAATTTTGTCTAGGAGGCACAAGTCTCGCCATGGCGAAGGGGGATCGCGGTTGCACTCAAAGGGGAAGGAGCCTGCGGAGCCTGTTGAAGAGTCCGAGACACTAGGGGATTCTGCCGAGGAACATGCGTCGCCAGTCTTCCACCACCCAAGGTCCATGAAGGACCTTTTCAAGATGAAGGTCCATAAAGACGATGTGGGGTGCTACGCCCTGCACATGTCGGACCTGGCCCATCAAGACCCCGAGAAAGAAATGCAGCCGAGGTGGGAGGGGCTGAAGAACTTGACGAAGGTCTGGAATGACCCGTCGGCAGCCGAAGGGTTTGAGAGGTGTTGCTGGCCCGAGCTGCCAAGGAGATGGTATTGGTAAGTTCCCGACCTTCATCTTGATGTCGTAAGTTTCCTTTCGACCGAGTTCTTACTATTGTTGTTTTGTGCAGAACCAGCACTTTTAGATGGCGCTCTTCGACCGAGTCCATGACATGGGCCGGTTGATAACTTTTATGGCCTATCGCATCTCTAGCCTCCAGCAGGAGATCGATGCCCTGAAGTCCAGAGGGGGTCTGGAGGCGGTCGCCAAAGCCGAGGAGCATGCTTCCGAGCTAGAAAAAGAGCTCAAGAAGACTAAGCATGAGTGGGATGAGGCGGTCCAGCGACTCAAGGCCTCCGACAATGAACTTAACGAAGTCCGAAGCAACCTATCTGAAATACAGAGGCTACTAAAGGAGGCGCGGGTCAAGGCTCAGAAGATGGATGACGAGCTGCTGCAGTCGATGAAGGCTCTAGAGAACGCCTGAGCTGAGTTGCCGAGATGAGCAGTCGACCACTACAAGTAGTCAGCTGGCTTCAAAGAGGGCCTGAAGAGGATGGGTCGGGTCACATATGAGTACGGTTATCGGGTGGCATTAGCCCACTTCCGTTCCTTACACCCGGACTCGGAGGTGGAGGAAGATCCCTTCACCATCAAGCCCGAAGATGACTCAGTACCGATGGAGAGGCAGTAGGCCTTTGATGACTCAGCCCCGCCCGAGCCATGACTTGTGATTTTATTATTTTGTCAAGGTCGGTAATGTGTCGTTGTCGCCCGACCTCTTTTTGCATTCAAACCATTTTGTAACCGAGGTCGGGAAGTACCCCGTTTTGCCCCCGACCTCTTTTATAAGCACATTTCATTAATACAAATCATACAACTTTTTCCATGTCAAGTGTAAAATTTTCGAAGGTTTGAAATGTGCCATGTTCTCGGTAATACCTGTCCTTCTATAGTTGCCAACGTGTAAGTCTCTTCTCAAACAACATCCACAACTCGGTAAGGTCCTTCCCAATTCGGTGCCAACTTTCCGCGGGACTAGGTCGGGTCACTGACCTCGGCTTTCCGTAGCACTAGGTCACCCGCCTTGATGAGCCGAAGGCGCACTCGGTGGTTGTAAAGTTTGGCGACAACCCTTTTATAAGCTAGCGTCCGCAGATGAGCGTTGGCTCGCTTCTCCTCCAACAGGTTGAGGTTCTCGCGTAGTTATTGGTTGGATACCTCTTTGTCATGGGTTTGGATTTGGAGGGTCGAGAAAACCACCTCGGGAGGGAGTACAACCTCAATTTCGAAAGCCAGGCTATAGGGAGACTCCCCTGTTGGGGTTTTCAAAGTTGTCCGAGATGCCCAAAGTATGCTCAGAAGTTCCTCCACCCAAGTTGTTGAGGCTCCGGAAATCCTCTTCTTCAATCCTCTGAGAATGGCCCGGTTCGTCACCTCGGCAAGTCTGTTGGCTTGTGGGTGGGCGACTGAGCTGAATTTCAATTGGATGCGATAGCTTTGGCAAAATGCTTTAAACTTCGTATTGTTAAATTGTGTCTCGTTGTCTGTGATTATGATTTTAGGAAGGCCGAACTTGGTTATAATGTTTTTCCACACGAATCCTTCAACTTGCCTTTCGGTAATGGAGGCCATTGTCTCGGCCTCGAGCCATTTAGTGAAGTAATCAACTCCCACTATTATGAACCTTAGTTGTCCTGAAGCTGGGGGGAAGGGACCGAGGAGGTCCATTCCCCATTTGGCGAAAGGCCAAGCGCAGTCGACGATTGTGAGCGGTACCATCAGTTGATGTTGGATCTGGGCATGCTTCTGGCATTGCTTGCAGCTTTGCACATAGGTCTGAGTATATTTACGTAGGGTGAGCCAATAATAACCTTGCTTGAGAATCTTGTGTGCCAAGGTCCGAGCACCAACATGGTCTCCACATATGCCCTCGTGGGTCTCAACTATGGTGGTGCGCGCTGCAAGCACCGAAGCAGGGGTCAGCTAAAGCCTCGTAGATAGAGCCAACCATCAATAAGGAAGTGCCATGATTCCACCCTCTTGATTCGTCGGGCAACCGCTTTGTCCTCGGGGAGAGCTCCTATTTGCTTGAAATGGATGATTTTGCTGATCCAACTTCCTTCTTCTTCGTCGATAGACAGCACCCCTAGGTTGATGGAAGGCCCGGGGATTCTTGCTATTTCCCCCGGCGGTGTGTCGGTTGCGCAAGAGGACGTAAGCCTGGCCAGGGCGTCTGCTTGTGAATTCTTGGCTCGAGGCACTTTGGTGATGATGCACTTCCAGAATTGATCTTTCATCCATCGCACCTCGGCTAGGTACTTGACCATCACCACTTCTTGGGTCTCGAAATCTCCATTGACCTGGCTTGCAACGACCTGGGAGTCAGTAAATATTTCTATGTTTTCCGCACCAAGTTCGGTAGTGACTTTTAAACCGAACAGTAGTGCTTCATATTCTGCTTCATTATTTGTGGCCTTGAATTCTAGCCGAAGTGCGTGCTCGTAGATGTGGCCAGAGGGATCCTTGAGCACCAAGCCAATGCCTCCTCTTTTCGAGTTGGCGGAACCATCGATGTGCAGTGTCCACATAGGGTCCGAGCTTGTCGGGGTCTCCGAGGGTGTGAGTTCCGAGAAGAAGTCTGTCATCACTTGACCTTTGATTGTCGTTCTTCCCACGTACTTGATGTCGAATTCCCCCCAACTCTATCGACCATTTGAGCATCCGACCTACAACATCAAACTTTGAGAGAATCTGGCATAATGGTTGATTGGTTATTACCTTAATGGGATGTGTCTGGAAGTATGGCCTTAGCTTTCTTGATGCCAGGATCAACGCCAAGGCCAATCTTTCTATGGGGGGATAGCAGAGCTTGGGACCCATCAAGACATGGCTGGTATAGTAGACTGGCTTTTATCCAGATTTATCGAGCGTCACCAAGATCGAGTTGACCGCCAAGTTGGATGTCGCAAGGTACAAGCCGAGAGGCTCTCCATCCTTTACTGATGCTAGTTTAGGCAGATGTTCGATGTGGCTCTTTAGCTGGCGGAATGCTTCTTCGCACTCGAGGGTCCACTTGAAATCCTTTGCCGACCTCAGTGCTCGGAAGAAGGTCAAGCTTTTATCTCTAGCTCGAGAGATGAAGCGACTCAGCGCCGCTAGTCTGCCTGTGAGTTATTGGACCTCCTTCACTGACCTTGGGGACTGCATCTCCTGTATCACATTTATCTTATCGGGGTTGGCATCTATTCCTCGTTGATGAACAATAAAACCGAGGAATTTTTTGGATGTGATGCCAAATGTACATTTGGTCGAGTTGAGACATATTTTGTATCTCCTTAGCATGTAGAACATTTCTGCTAGATCCGAGAGATGAGCCTCGGTTTTTCGACTTTTGACTATCATGTCATCCATGTAAATCTTCATGTTCCTCTCTACTTGATCCTTGAATATACGATTTACTGGCCGTTGATATGTCGCTCCAGCATTCTTCAGCCCAAAAGGCATCACTTTGTAGCAGTATGTGCCGTTGTGAGTAATGAAGGTCGTATTCTCTCTGTCTGTCGGAGCCATTCGGATTTAATTATACCCTGAGAAGGCATCTATAAAGGAGAGCAGCTGATGTCCCGACGTGGCATCCACCAGCTGGTCAATGCAAGGAAGGGGGGTAACAGTCCTTCGGGCAAGCCCGATTGAGGTCGGTATAATCAACGCACATTTGCAATTTCCATTAGCTTTTTTGACAAGTACAACATTGGATAACTAGGTCGGGTACTTCACTTCCTCGATGAGCTCCGCATCCAACAAGCAAGCGACTTCATCTTCCACGGCCTTTTATCGGTCGGGAGCGAACTCGCGCGGGCGCTGCTTGATGGGTTGGGCGCCGGGAGTGATGTTCAAATGATGTTGAGTGACCTCTGGGTCGACCCCTGGCATATCCTTTGGGGACCACGCGAAGTCATCCTCATTCTTCCACAGGAATTCAACTAGTTGTACTCGCTGGTTCTCTGAGAGTCCCGAACCGATCTTCACTAACTTGTCCAAGCATCTTGGATTGAGGGGCACCTCCAAAACTTGTTCCGTTGGGTTGGGATCCCAAGCATTATCCTCAAGGCTTCGGCGGTCCACTGCGACCGTTTGGACCTTCAGCCTCTTGGGTAGTGTTATTGTCGTTAGATAACATTGTCTGAATTCTCTTGGGTCACTCCTGACCTCGCCAACCCCCGCCCGGGTCAGGAATTTCATGAGCCAGTGATAAGTTGAGACGACCGCCTTGAGCCGGTTGAGAGTCGGCCATCCGATAATGGCGTTGTATGTTGATGGGAGCTTCACCACCATGAACAACACCATGAGAGTTTTTGACCTCGTCTCTCCTCCGAACGTGACAAGAATCATGGCCGCCCCCATAGGAGAGACGAAGTCCCCAGTGAACCCTATTAATGTAGATGTTAGGGTGACGAGGTCTTTGTCAGTTAATCTCAGTTTCTGAAAGGCATCAAAATACAAAATGTCGGCCGAACTTCCCGTGTCAATCATAACTCTTTTGACGTAGGCGTTGGCCATCCGGATTGAGATCACCAGTGCATCGTCATGGCATAGGTACTCTTCGCTCCCCGACCTGAAGGTGATGTCAAGGTCTTTGTCATGCGTCGGCCTCTTTCTGACCTTAGTGCATGCATAAGCTTTGCGCGCTGAGGAGCTGTTGCCACCCGAGGCTGGCCTCCCGAAGATTACGTCGATTTGCTTTTCGACTGGACCCTTAGGTCGAGGCGATGGATCTCGGGGAGGTCGACCAGCGAGGAGTGAAGATTGGTCACGAACATATCGATGCAAGTGCCCGTGTCGAATGAGGTCTTCAATTTGATACTATAAGTCGTGGCATTCTTCCGTGTCGTGGTTGTACTCCTTGTGAAAGCGATAATACCTCCTTTTGTCGCGTCTTTCAGAGTGTGTTTTCATTGGATTCGGGGCCTTCAAAAGCCCCTTCTCCCAAATCTGAAAAAAGATCTTTGTTTGAGTCGAGTTGAGGGGATCGGGGGGGGGGGGGGGGGGTCGGGTCTCGATGGCAACATGCCTAACCTATCCTCCCTCCTCTTTGTTGTCCCGAGGGGTGTCCTTGGGGTTGTTCCACTCGGGGGTATTTCGACTCGTCTCGCTTACCTGCCACCAACATCTCGGCAGCCATATATTGGTGTGCCCGCTGTAGCATTTCGGGCATCGTCGTAGGCAGTCGCTCGATCAGTGACTAGAAGAACCTCAATGGTTTAAGTCCCATTAAGAATGCCTGAATGGCTAGAGAAGGATGGACATCAGGGATTCCTTGGACCTGTGAAGTGAATCGTCCCACAAATTGAGAGAGGGACTCGTTGCTTTCTTGGGCCAACCCCAGGAGGGAAGTGGTGGTCGGTTTTGGGCGTGCACTGGCCAAGAAGTCAGTTCAAACTCTTTTGCCAATAAATCAAACGAAGATATAGAGGCAGGTTTAAGACGACAATACCAGGTCCTGGCCGGTCCTCTTAGGGTGGTCGGAAAAGCTCGACACATCAATGCATCGGACGTGTCATACAGAGCTATTTGAGCGCGGAATGCTGCGATGTGCTCTGTTGGATCGCAACTGCTATCATAAAGTTCGAGGGTCGGGAGTCTGAAGTTGACCGATAGGGGTTTGTCTTGTATCTCGGGGGTGAACGGGGAGCCGCCTTTTGAACTTTCTCCGATCTCCCCCTTTGATTTGAGGACCTCCTTCTGGACCTCATCCAGCTACTGATGGACTTGGCAGACTTGTTCCCTCAATGAATTAGTGGAATCAGATGACAGGGTGTCGAAGTCAGGACTGGTCTGAACCGGATCGCAAGAGCGGCTTTGTAACCGAGCAGGTGCAGCAGTCGGGGAGGCTGCACGGGCTTCCGCAGCCTGGCGCTGTGGTGGTTCCACCTTGAGCTGAGTCTCTCGGTTCGGGGCCATAGGTGACTCCCCTTGCAGAAATGCTGTCGAGGGAGCCGATCGTTGAGTTGCCGACTATATGAGCTGGGGCAAGTATGGTACTATGGTTTGCACCATGTCGGCCAGTGCTTGAACTTGGTTGGTGAGGCCGAGAAAGGCCTCAGTCGTGATGACGAACAGAGCAGGGTTGGATACTGGTGAAGGAAAACCCTGGGTCAGTCATCATTCTCTAGAAATGGTTTGGAGTCAGCCCTGCTGTGGTGATCTCCTCCGCTTGTTGAGGGTGGTTGGGCTCTGAGCGATGCTCCGCACCCGAGTTACCAAACAGACGTTCTTGCGACATAGGCCCTCCTTCTAGCACCAAAAATGTTTGTGTAAAATTCTTGTGCCTACTCAGTAGGCACGATTTGCCTCCATGTCTGCTGAGTGGGCATGGCTGGTTCAGGCCCATGTGCGCTAGCTCGCCCGCGGCCATCTTGGCAGAGAAGGAGTGAAGCACAGTTAAGCGGTGGGAGCTTTTGGGTCCGACTCGGTAAGGAAGAAACCGACTCATCGGAGCTTGGGTCAGGAAGAAGTGTTTTAGCTCGGGTCGGCAGCTAATTCCTATAAGAAGGTTTGGTCGGGTGGGGTTCCCGACATGACCTCTCCGACGGTCAAGTTAGTTTGGTTGTTGATTTTGTGATCCCCCCCCTCCGTAGAGGCGCAGGGGCTTTTATAGTAAAGGTTACGAGGCGTTCGTACCTGAGGTTCTTACCCTCCCTATCGCTTACCATGCCATTGTACTTCACCACGCCCTCTGTGGTCCTTGCGGCGAGGCGCGCATCGTACTTTCTACAACTGGGGCGTGTCGACCTTGCCCACCTTACTTATGTTAGGTCGGTCGTCACGACCTCTCCATGCCTGTGTCAGGTCGGCTCCACCATCTCGGGTTGGCCACGAACTAGTTATCCAAGGACGTGAGGATATGGCAACGTTGTCAATATTCGTCGTATCAGCGTGTGTAGCCCCGAAGTGGGGAAAAAGTTATAAGTGTGTCCTTTTTTATTGCTTCCACCTGCAACATAATAAAAGATAAGATTTAGTCATGATTTAGATATGATTTCCCTCAACTGAATGAGGAAATCTCGTATATTAGTTGAGGGAAATCCTTATTCTCATTATGTATAAATAAACGATGAATCAATGAATCAAGTGGGCATTTTCATTACTTCTTCTTATTTTCAACATGGTATCAGAGCCCCTCTCTTTATAAGAGAGATTACCTTTCTTTTTTATTCACTGTCAAACAACATTTTTTATGTTCGTGGACAACTCCGCTGCGAAACCACAGATACTGGGGTCATCCACCGCCACAGTCTCTCGATGTCGAAGCTAGAGATTTCCAGTGCATCGACTTTCTCTTCCTCCGTTGGACCTTGTTGGCTTTCTCAATTCCTCTACCGAGACATTCTTCTGCACGAGGTCATATTCCTTGTGCACCACCATTACCGTATCAGCTCCAACAAGCAGCGGCATCTTACCTACCCCATATGCAGTAGACGATGGCTTCTACACCTGCTCGCCGATGCCATCCCTCCTGCAGCCTCTATTGCTCTGTTCTCTTTGCTGAGAGTACCTGTATGGGCCGTCGCTTATCGTCTCTCAGTGCTTTATAGAGAGGGCACAACAAGTTCTTTCTCGTTGTCAAACGACAATAAATCTACGATCGTAGCGCTTCTCTCGCTGCCACCACTGCTGCCACGTAGCGTTCGTCCTTTTCTTTCTTGACATCACCGTCAAAGTCAACTATCGTCAACGTCAACCATCGTCAGGTCTTTACCGCGGTTGACAACACAACAGCTTCCTTCCTTCAGTTTCATTGACATTGATTCAAGATTGACATCCTTAGTTCAAGATTGGCGTCCTTACAGGAGCTCGATCTTGCGGGAGCATGATAAAAGATAAGATTTAGTCAGGATCTAGATATGATTTCCCTCAACTGAATGAGGAAATCTCATATGTTAGTTGAGGGAAATCCTCATTCTCATTATGTATAAATAAACGATGAATCAATGAATCAAGTGGGTATTTTCATTACTTCTTCTTATTTTCAACACAACACACCGCTGAGTATGAGGTGATGGGTCCTCTTTATGCATGCAGTTCTAGTGTTTGTAAGGACTTAGCAGCTCTCGCATTCACGTCTCTCTTCGATTGATGATGCAGACAATAGAAAACCCTGCTTGATCTTTCTATCATATACGCACAGACAACCCCTACTTGATTTTTTCTATCATACCCCCGACACACAGAGACACACAAATATAGTTAGTGAGAGAGAGAGATGATATCATCGTGTAGAGTCATTATTGGATTGAATCTCATCTTCATGAAGACATCAAATAACTTAATTAGCTAATTTCATTTTAAGGATTTTGACCCATTCAGAATATTGTTTTTGTAATGACCATAATTTTCATATTGAATTTGGTTTATAAGACCTAAATGGATATGCTAGCATTAATTTAGAATAAAATATTTTAGATCGATGATTTAGGCCAATCAAATTAATAGATTAATTATTTTATAGATCTAATTGTGCCTTTGAATATTAAATTCAGTGTATGAAATAGGAAATGATATTTTGACTCATAAATGGATAATATTTTGCAAATGAATATTGATGTTGGTTTATTATACTGAACCAAAAAATTTCTCACCAAGAATTTTTGAGATTATTGGTATGAATAAGACATCTTATATTATTGATAGTAAAATATTTAGGGATAGACCTCAATGATTGTAAGGACTATCTCAAAAAAGATAAATTGATTAAGTCCTCAAGAGATTTAGTATATAGTTTTGTTCAGCAAATGATAAAAATAAATATTTTAATCAAAATAAATATTTTAAAATAACTTAAAAATAAATCAAATAAATAAAAATATTTATTAGTATGCATAATTAAAAGTATATTATATATTTAAACTTATACTAAATTAGATATAAATTATGTAGCCAGAATACTATGTGTACATTAGAGTTACCTAGGAATGAAATACTAAAAGACTACGAAGAAAGTAATAAGATATCTACAAGATGTGAATGATTATATGCTCAAATATATGAAAATATATATGTTTAAAATGATGATATTTTTAGATGTTGACTATATAAATTACCCTGATAACTGAAAATCCACTTTACTTTTTATATTTATTAGTTGAATTAGCAATTTATAGAAAAAATATTAAGAAATTTATTATTGTATTATCAATAACTAAGCTTTGTGAGTATAAAATTTTATCTTAGGATTTGATATAGTAAGACATAATTGCTGAATCACTAAAGATACTTTATGGTATATCACAACAGTTTTCTTCTTTAGTAATATCAAATACTCTAGCAGTTCTATGTATTATATTATAGAGTAGTTGATGGTTAGTGAAAAAATTTTAAAGATAATGTCAATTAAGAACATGAGTTTCATTATATTGATTAATGATTCATTGAGGCCTTACAATCTAATGTACTTGAAATAACATATTTTCTTAATTAAGTTTATTAGCAACCCATAAAATATATGATAATGAATGGATATTATAATTGATGTTTTCATTTACATAATTAAAGATATTTGTTTTTGTTATCCTATTCACATTACATATGTGGTTGAGTGTACTAATAGAATTATTTTGACAAGATAGATTACAAGGGTAGTTTTGGATTATATTAGGAATGATAAATAGTATTGTGGTACATAAAAAAATATGACATTAATGACATACAATTGTTATAACTCATATTAATAGTTGAACTTAGTGCGATATTATGTTTACTAGAGTTATTTGGCCTATTTCATAAAATTTGTGTGTATGTGTAAAATATTTTGTAAAATTTCATAATATAACTAATTAAATTTATTTTTTAAATTTATTTTTATTTTTTTTGATTTTAAATTTTTATATATCTTGGTTTATATATATATATATATAATTAAATTCTGATTATGATTATCAATGAACAGAAAGAAAGTCCAATTATAATAGGATTTCTTAGACGATAACGCTAATGGGAGGGGCTATCTTAATTATTTATCATAGACCTTTTATTCTTGCTTATAAAAGGATAGGTACTCTGAGGGACGAACTAACCTGATAAGTTATTGAGAGATTATAAATCTTCTCTTATTTCTCCTTTCTCCCTAGTCCATTGATCACATTGATCATGTGAAAGATAGGAAGAGAAGAAAATACAAATTTAGTTTTACTTGTAGATCAGCATCGCTACAACCTTCAGATGTGTTTACATATTAGATAAAGACTTTCTTAATGACATCAAATATACAGATCGTATACTTGATTCCAATCTATGGCATTAAAGTTTTCACCATAATAATAGCATAATCATGATAGTTTACATTTCACCATCATCAATCGATCGTCTCCTTGTCGCCATTAGAGGCAGTTTTTTTACTGGATACGAAAGTCGTGATGCCTCGCGATGGGGCTTGGCAAAAGCAACGGGCAATGGGGACAAACATGATAACGAGGAGCCTAGAGGCGAAGTGGCCTCAAGTTGAGGTATCATGGTGGGATAGAAGGCAACGGACGATGAGCGATCTACGAAAGATAACATGGGATATTTACAAAATTATAAAAAATAAAAATATCATCATAGAAAAATAAAAATAAGGGTATCTTCTGGGGAAAAAAATAAAAAAGAAAAATAGTTGTTTTTTTAGGGAGATCGTCCGGTTACTGAAAAATCGAAGGTGGAGCTGCCACCGTCGGCAGCGGCGGAAATCGCCATATTTTGGATTTGTTGTTGTTTATGTTCACGCAGTCATTCATCACGGTCAAGTTCACATTTGGACGACGCCTATACCACAGACACAGCCCAAAGAGCGGAAAGAGAAAGGGCACGGTCAAGTTCACATTTGTGGGAGGAAACAAAACCTCGTCAAAGTCACATTTCGACTTCTCCCCGCTCTCTCCTTCCTAAGAAATGAGGCAGTCGCAGTCGCGCACACGACGATCACGCGTGCAACGTCAAAGACGCAGAATTAAGCCTCCCTTCCGCGTTGTCTTCGCTGGAGTTTGTGATGTCTCCCTTCTCGTCTTTGCCCGGTTATTAAGTACCTAACCTTGTCATTGTTTTGGACTCCCAGCTCCATATCTCCCCGCTTCCCTACCTCGACAACTTTTCCATCCAAGTCTCCCCGGTTTCTCGCTGTAGTCTGTCTGGGTCGGTCGCCATGGTAGGAGTGGAGATACCGTCCTACTTCCTTTGCCCCATATCTCTGCAACTCATGAAGGATCCGGTGACGCTGTGGACCGGCATCACCTACGACCGCGACAGCATCGAGCGGTGGATCTTCGCCGGAAGGCAGAACAACACCTGCCCGGTCACGAGGCAGCCTCTGTTGGACTGCGAGGTCACCCCGAACCACACTCTCCGGCGGCTGATCCAAGCTTGGTGCACCGTCAACGTGTCCGATGGCGTGGAGCAGTTTCCGACGCCGAAGGCCCCCATCGAGCGCGCCCAGATCGCGAGGCTCCTCGATGAGGCCATGCTGCCGCAGTCCCAGCTCGGCTCCCTGCGCAGGCTGGGGGAGATCGTCTGCGAGAGCGAGCGGAACAAGCACTGCGTGGAGGCGACTGCGGGTGCCGTCGACTTCCTGGCTTCCATCGTGGCGAACAACGGACGCAGTGGCTTGGAGTCCACGAGTGATTGTGCTTGTGACGAGGCACTCAGCATTCTCTGCTCGCTTCAGCTCTCCGAAGAAGGCCTTCTCGATCTCGTCAAGAGAAATGCCGGCGTGATCGAGTCACTGACGACCACGCTGAGACGGTCGAGCTATCAGTCGCGAGCCCACGCGACGCTGTTGCTGAAGTCCATACTTGGAGTGTTGTCGCAGGATCGGTTGACGGATCTCAGGGAGGAGCTATTCCAAGAGGTCGTCAACGTCATTCGAGGGAGGATCTCGCACCAGGCGACGAACGCGGGATTGCATCTCCTCAACCGGGCGTGTCCATGGGGAAGGAACCGAATCAAGGCGGCCAACGCCGGGGCGGTGCACGTCCTCATCGAGCTCCTGCGACTCGAAGAACCTGACCGGAGGACCTGCGAAGTGGTACTCGTGGTGATGGAGAAGCTCTGCAGATGCGCCGAGGGGAGGGCGGCGATGGTGGGGCATGCGGCCGGGATCCCCGTGGTGGCGAAGAAGATACTGCGGGTGTCGCAGGTGGCGAGCGAGAGGGCGGTCAGGATACTGCATTCGGTGGCGAGGCACTCGGCGACTCCCGGATTGCTGCAGGAGATGCTGCAGACGGGAGTGGCGCACAAGCTGTGCCTGGTGCTCCGGGTTGATGAGTGCGGAGTCAAGACAAAGGAGATGGCAAGGGAGATACTGAGGCTGCACTCGAGGGTGTGGAGGAGCTCTCCTTGTCTCTCTCCTCGGTTCCTGCTTTCATACCCGACTACTTCACATCAGTAAACTCCACACAACAAAATTGGAACGGTAGCCTCAGGATCGTATAGAATTCAAGATCACCACCAAACCAAAGATTGATGATTCTTTTATTAATCAGACAATTCTCTTGCTTATTCTCATCAACTTCAAACAGTCGTGTGCTCCAGACAATTACATCGCATGAACAAGTAAGTATTTCCTTCGATTTTGGCATAAAATTAATGCAGATCAACTGTGTGTTTGTACCAAGTCCATACGCGGTGGTACTTGTGTTCATTACATCATATCTATTTTTACCAGAAGGTGAAAAATGAGATTAAGCACAAAAGATAAATCTATTCAAATGCCAAGCTACGCTGGTTTAAAAAGTAACTCCCCTGCATACATCTTAAGCAACTTTTGCCGATATTGGTGTTCGATTCGACCGAGAGAAGGAAGATGTTCACTCAAAGGCACTAGACAAGAAGAACTGCGTTTATGCAACCGTCATTCTCCGGGTTATTTGTGACTTGTGCGTATTTTCCTACAAATAATTGGAAGGAGAAGAGTTTCGGCGGTGAGGCAAGCCAAAACAAACATATTTAAGTCTTCATGAGCACAAGATTCTTACCCCACACTACTTTTCCTGCTGGTGTCACCAGACCAAGTTCACTCACATTAACCTGCCATTTCAAAAATCAAGAAGACCGATGATTACACACACTGACTAAAAAACCATAACTTAATTTGTAAATAAGCCTTAGTAAACACAAGGCAGTTCTAAGCATGTGTAACATATCATCACCAGTAGTATCACTTACCTCAATAATGGTCCCTCTAGTCACAACACCAAGAGAAGTGTACATAGGACCATTTGGATTCTTCTTTATCCCAATTATCTCAAGGTTAAAAGTACATTTCAGTTCTGGATGTGTCACGTGGGCTTTAGTAAATCTCAAGCCTGTCGGTCGGATGAATCGCTCATACTTTGGAGGTTTTCTTGTAAACCCTTGGCCAACGAATGTGACTTTAGTGACCATTCTCTTCCACTGCTTGGCTGTTGGGGTAACCAGAAAGTGTCAAAACATTTTCCTCATAGGGTAAGGCACGTACTAATCTTAAAATACATAACCTAAATAATTCATCTACTATCTACTTCAGTATTTGAATGTTATAATGAACCAGAAAACCACAATTTTTAAGTGGCAACATGAAGGATTATAGTGCACGCCCATTCAGGAGATACAAACAACAAAATACATGAAACCTTTGACCCATTCAAGAGCTAGAATGTAAAGTATATGTGGATGCATCCATCTTTATACATTATAGATTTGTGAACATGGTATCTTTACAAGTAAATGGAACATAATACTCAAACAAACCTTTGGTCCAAATTATTAGGTATCAGCTATGTAAGAGCATTTCCCAGATCTAACTAGGGTCTCCAAGTCCTTCCACTGTTTAGCACCTATATACTTCAAATTGGTACCTTTTTTTCAGTTTACCAATCCTGTGTAGAACATCTCTAGCGTCCATCTATGGATAATCTATGTTCTCTCAACTGGCAAAGTAAAGCATCAAGCAAATTCTTACGTGTCAATTTCCAGTACACCTTCCTCAACTATAATCCATTACATAAAAAAATCCATGACCAGTCAGAATTGCTTAGCTTGTTTTGACTGCTGCGATGTTAAGCAAGATGACATTCGAAATCAATAATAATTTCATAAAACTGATAGATACTATAGAAAAATTGGTGACTTAAAGAGGTACAATACTACAATATATGGTTCATGATCTCTCAAAAGAAAATTGTATATCATCATTCTCATGCATGTGGTCTGATTATTTAGTTGTTCAACAAATTATTTGCTTGACACTCTAAGGCAGGACTCTTATGCATCAATGGACCAATGGCTTGGAGCTCTAAATCTATCAAGATCCACAACAAAAGTTGATCATCAAATAGCAAGCAGAGTAGATTTTCATGCCATGATGAAGGCAAACGATACAAGCAAAGAATTGCTATCAACCATCAATAGATAACAAAATAAATAGAGAAGGTAATAACAGTTTTAGGCTTACTAAGGATAACTACCACAGGAATCCAAGAACCAACTATATACAAGACAAACCAAAGTGGGGTTCTAGATATTCCACCTATTAGATGCATCCGCAGTTGCAGGCCCCCTGTTCTATCCTCTATTAGATGTACATACACAAAGACTCTGTCTCCTCCCCCTTCCCTCTGAAGATATAAGTTTGATTAAAGAACTAAAGACTACAGAAATGAATGATCGATACGACATATAAAGGGAAAGTGGGGCTCTAACTCAAGCCTATTGGATTCATTCACAGTTACAGGCACACATATAAAATTATGGAAAAGAGGATATCAAGAAATCATTTAATTGATCTAGAGCAAACTCAAATTGGTCTAGGGGCTAGATTCTAAAGTAAGCTGAAACATCATATCAAATTTGTTACCGAGAATAGTAAATGCAAGAACTAAAATAAGATACCAACTTTTACGCTTCCCAGATCGAATGACTCGGAACATCTCATCTTCAGCCACAGGTCTGACCTATAATAAGAAAAGAATACTCATTTCATAACTTTGTCAATTGATCAAAATCTCCAATAGAAGATCACGGTCCTCAAAATGTTTGTGTTAAGTATATTCTGAACACAAGCTCACCTTTGGTAAGGGGACCTCCCATTTGCCAGCCTTTTCCTTCCTTTTTTGCTTAATAGTGTTGCTCAGGACCTAAAGAAACCAATGCCACCAGAGGGAAAAGAAGAAAATGTAATTTGTAAAACAAAAAAAAACATATAGTTCACTAAAAATATAACGCATGGTATAACATATTAAATGATTGCAACCTTTGCCCGTGCTGTGGTGTCTCGATCCAAAAGATATGCAGGAATAGCTCCATCATGAACTTTATCATCCACCTTACGTCTACTTGATGATTCATCGTGCATAGCAAGCCTGGGAAGGAGCAAAAGAAGGTAATCTGTTAAATTTCACTTCACTTGGTGTAGGCCTCAATTAAATTAGAAACTGTGAGAGAGCATATTTATTGTCAATCTATTGATTCTGAAATGTTACCAGAGAAAATTACATGTTTATACAGGAAAGAAACTTATCAGATTGCCAAACATGGACTCAACTACATAAATGATGATAGATTAAGATGTTCAGGATCACAGTGCCAAAAAATTGTTTGCATACTATCGTTATCAGTGGCTCGATGTATGACAAGGATCCTAATTCCAACATAATAAGTTGCAACAGAGTGAAATGTCACATCCTCGAATGGCACATATATCAAGTAATATAGGCTATTTAGATGGTACACGAAAACCCCGCAAAGGGAGCCTAGGTTGCTAAAGAAGTCCACAATATGTAAAGGATGAAAAGGAGGCTTACGTTTTCTTCATCAGTGCCTTCTCCGCATAACGCTTCTTGGCAAACATTTTTCCTTTGATACCCAAAGCCTGTTCATAATTTGTGAAAACATCAGAGAAATAGGAATCGTTCGCAGTTCGCACAGCATGCGGTGGGCAAAAACAACCCCTAAAACTCCGAATCAGTAGCGAAGGCCAACCTTTTGGGCATAGGCCGAACGCTTGTGAACCTCGCGAGCCTCCTTCTTCCGCTTCCGCTCAAAGTGGTCCAGCCGGTAGCCATGACGCTTCCGGTGAAGCTCGATGTGATCCCCTTGCGGCTGTTCCCAGAAGTCCACAAATCAAAGAGACGAATCACAAAAAGGCAACAGAAAAGGACGAACAAGGGAGCCCAAATGGGAGGAATTAGGAGAACTCACCATGGCGGCGGCGGTAGTAGATGGAACGGCCGGCAAAAACCCTAACCAGAAAGAAGGGCTTTGAGCGAAAGGGAAAGGGATGGGAGATAAAAGGCTAGGTCCGATCTGGTACTCCTCTGGATCAGTCTAAGCTTAAAGTTCTCTATTCAATTATGATCTTCTGATTTATATCTAACGGTTCAGATCACAAACTGGGTGAGAACGAGCCAGGTCACTCGATAAAAAGTTGGGCTTTAGGTTTTGGGCCGTTAAGGTTTGGACATGAAACATGAGACACCTTTTTCCTTTTTTTTTTTTTATGTTTTCTTCTTTTTTCTTTTGTTAAGTGGAAAGGCATGATTCGAATCTGCGATGTTACTATGAACTTTCAAAAAATTTATTAAATAAAATAATCGATATTTTGTAGAATATATCAATGTTTTAGATATAAATATGTGGGATGAAACTTTGAACTTTTAACCTTGGCAAGTGAGTCTCATACATTATCATAACTCCTAATTTTTGTTACACAAATATTATAACAAGTTATGAGAGAGGTAAATATATGTGTATATATATTCTCTTTATTTTTTATATTTACCAATTTAAATTTACCTCAATCTAATTATAATTAATTTTTTATTGACCATTAACATAATGGTTAGATATGAAGACTTGAGGAACGAAAGGTAGGCCTTAATTAGATTAAATAATAAAAATGATGTTCTTCTTGCTAAAAATGGATAGTGAAGGAGGACAGAATTGCTAAGAAAGCTCTCACTGTAACCCCATGAATCCTCCTTACGTTCATACTCTCAAGTGTCAAACCAACGTCTCCTCTAGCGATTCTAAATCTTTCACCTTCTACGCCCCTATCCGTCTACTTCTTCAAGTCCACATAGGTCTATAGTGTTAGAATAATTTAAATACTTAAGATTATATAAAATAAAAGATAAAAATTTAGATTTATTGTCATACGATATATTTTTTTAATATTTTAAAATGTTTGTACTCTATCTTTTAGTCAATACTGTTAAGTGCTCTTGGATTAATTACTCCTAGTTTTCTTTACTACTCTCTTCTCCTTCTCTTTGTTCTACAAAAAAAAAGTCAACAATGATATCAAAACCTAGTTCAAATAAGATAAAAATAAGTACATCGATTAAAAAGAAGAAAAGATTAGTAGATTCAGAAAAATCTATAAAAAAAAAAGGAAGATTTGGAGTAAGTGTTCGTTATCAATTTTTTTTCTTATATTTAAAGCTGATAATTATCAATTTTAGACCATTAAGATATAAACTTTATTTATTTTAAATAGATTATAGAATTTGGTAGAGAATGATTGTATTTAGTAGGATGTATAGGATTCTAATATTACTAAAGATAAAAAAAGATAAGATGAATGAGAATATGCAGAAAGATACAAAAGCCCTATGCATGCTACAACAAGCAATAGATGAGTACCTATTTCCTCGAATCATGATGGCTTAACATCCGCAAAAGCCTAAAAGATATTAAAAAGTGTATTTGGAGTCACAAAACAAAAAAATAAAAGATACACCTACATTGTTTATTAATGAGCTATTTTTTAATTTATAAATAAAAAATAAATAGATATTTAGATGAAACTTCAGAACATGCTCTTTAAATAAAGATAGATGAGAGAATGGAAAAAAAAAATTCAAAAATCAGATATCAATAAAGAGATCAAAATGACAAAGGACGAGGCCGACTAAATAAATGTGACAAAGAAACTCGATAATGTTTTTGTTGTAAAAAGGATAGACATATTAAAAAAATTATTAATACAAAAATAAAAATTGAAATGTTTCTATTTTCTCTTACTATAAAAATATGATCATCTTGAAAAAAAATAAAAAAGATATATGAAGAAAAAATTTATTTATAATATCCGATGAAGAATATTATAAATCTAAAAATAAAGTAAGGTCCTAAACTCTAAAAATAACAAGAAAGTTAAGAAATCCTATATCTAAATGATGTATTTTTGTTTATGATAATATGAAGAAAACTAAGAAAAAAAAGAAGAGAAAACATCAAAAGAGATTCAATCCTATAAATATAGATCCACCACTAACTCTTTAGATATGACTGTCAAAAAAAAAATATTTAAATAATAAACCTAAAAAAAGATAAAATAAGATAACCAAATGATTCTCAAGAATATATGGGTGCTGCAGTCAAAGAATATATGGATGCTGCAGTCGGCGAGCTCGTAAAGCATATCAACTCGCTGAAATCGAAGTAGGACGAGGTCGTGACGTTGTGGACTTCACTGCCATCACCTTTGCGGCCTTCCTTCCTTCCTTCCTGAAGGACTCGGGGTCCTCGGATGCATGCAAGAGGGCCACGTCCATGGTGGTGAAGAAGAGGAAACTACGAAGCAGCAGTAAGGAGTGTCTCACCCATTTGGCTTCTCTTCGTAGGACCGAGAAGAAGTGCAGTCAATCTTGAACTGCAGCCAAGTCTTTCTGACAGAGAGAGGAAGATTATCGAGTGCAGCATTGAATAATGGTGTTGTGATAATCACATTTTTTTTTTTAAGATTTCAATCGTTAGATTTAAAATCTCTATACGATGAAAGTAAAAAAGTCTAACGTTATTTCCCCCCTAACATTATCAGTTTTAATTATGTTTTCGACAGAGGATGATACCATCGAGGGCCATGAGTAACTACTGTGGATGAGGAGGGAGAGTGGCGACGAGAGTTGATGGAAAAAAAGAGGAATAAGAGGACGACATAGATATTGATGCTCTACATTTTTGTTGACGTCGCTTAGCAACTGCGTCGGTGGCTCAAGCTTTGCGCTCAACAACCCAGGTTTTCCACAATATACCAGTGGCAATTAGTCTCTCAAGCACTCTAGAGCATGCCTCCAGTCGTTATAGTACCACCCAATTGCCCCTTTATGTTGTTGCATCTTGCTCTCGAAGCTTGATGGCGAACAACAATGCGACCACGAGGGTCACCCATAGTGGTAGGGCTACGATCGTTTCCTAGTGTGGGCCAATCATGCGAGCTATCACTTTTACACACCATTGTTCGCTTGACAACCCCATCCTTTGGTTCCAACATAGCAGGATGACCTCCACCATCTCCTCAAACACCCCCACGTTGTCGTTTTGTGGTCATTTACCAAATAAGCTTCTTTGCTCTAGGCATTGCTATGGACTTAGAGATAGAGGGGCAAGAGATAGAGGGTGATGAGGTCACAGAATACAAAATGGAGATAATAGTATTGAGATCATAGGAAGCACAGAGAGGGTGGACTCATTGTGGACCTTCGTGAGAGACACAACAAAACGTCAGGGGAGTGATAAGCAACACAAAGTGACCTAGCGGATGTGGTGAGCCATGAGGAATTTGACGCCATGGATGGACACATTACATGCCCAACAAAGAAAAACCGCATCCGACTCACAATAGATCGTCGTCCTTTCGTCGCTCTATATCTGTATCGACGTCACTATCTGTCATATTTGAAATCATAACTAAGATACTGAAATTATCTTTTTATCTATCATTTTTATATTTTTATCGATAAAATTGATAATATTAGTATAAATAAAGCAAGATGTTTCACTTTAGTTGATTGTCTAAAAATGATAATACTTAAAAAAGGTGCTAAAAAAAAAAGACAATGGCAAATGTGATTGGATTGGATCCGATATGGCTGACATCTTCATAGCTGTGTGGTAAATTCAAACTTATCTATTATTATTATTATGTCAACCCTATCGGAAGTTGCTGTTGTGGTCCCTACATGTGGTAGGTTGGTGCCGTGTTCACCTATCCAAATGCCTCACCGGTCTAACTTGCATGCATTATTTGAACACACGACTATGGGAAGAAGAGCAGATATGGGCATAACTCTGACCGGTCTCAATGAGCCAACTTGTGTAATGTTTAGCTTTAATCTTTGTTCATCATTACATCATGCAACTACTATCTTATAATAACACCTTAATGGTACTTGATTTTTTTTCAGACTGCAAAAAGAAGAAGAAGAAGAAAAAAGAAAAGTTACTTGAACTTATACTCAACCTTACTAGACATATGGGATGTGTACAACAAATTAGGTCTTTCTCATCAGAGATCACTGTTCATCAACCTCTTTCCTGCCCCATGCAATTTTTCAGATCCCTGTCAAACAACACCAAGCACGAATGTGTTGTGTGGAGCAGCTGCGTGTGGCTGTCATGATCCACCTATCTTTCTCGCACTTCTCAATTATTCTTCTCTCACGCTTCCACCTCCCTGTTTCTACTTCTTGATCTCTCTCTTGGCTTTAGAGTAGATCCCATCATGCAATGGTTACTTCTTCAGACGTACGTTCCTCGGTCTCGGATAAAAAGTCTAGTAGATTACTAGCAATAATATCTCTACACCACATTATTCTGTAATTGTTTTCATTAATTTTCTTTTTGCTGGAATTAGGAAAGAAGACTTTTGAATGCAGTCTCTGTTGAATGAAGAACTTGTTCTACCCACACAAATCTTCCTCTGAGCCGGTCAATGATCCCATGCAATCAACTGTAGTAGTCGTATGCAGAGATGTGCACGGCGATATTTTTATACAAAAGATTGAAAGACTTCGTTGCGTGACATTGTTCTATATAAAGGAGACCTCCCAACCAAGAAAAGTGGAGCATCTCGATCTGGAACGTGATATCCTTGAACCAATGGCAAGCGTCTCAGTTGGATCATCTAGCGCACGAAGGTATTCTTTATTATTTGGCCTGTGGAAGTTTGCTGTTCTTGATCCTACCTCGTCATGAAGAACAGGGAAAAGAATGCCTGAGAGCTGTTGTGCTGTGCAGGCTTGAAGGCAAGGTAGCCCTGATCACGGGCGGCGCCAGCGGCATCGGCGAGTGCGCGGCCAAGCTGTTCGTCCGACATGGGGCACGTGTGGTGGTTGCAGACATCCAGGACGAGAAGGGACACGCGCTCTGCGCCGCCCTCGGCCCCGACGTCGCCTCCTACGTCCACTGCGACGTCACCAATGAAGCCGACGTCGCGAGGGCCGTCGACACCGCCGTCTCCCTCCATGGGAAGCTCGACATCATGTATAACAACGCAGGCGTCGCCCTGGGACGCGACCACGGGTTCCTCAACGGCGAGAACTCCGCCTCCCTCTTCGAGCGGATTATGTCCGTCAACGTGTTGGGTGTCTACCTGGGGACGAAGCACGCGGCGCGCGTCATGGCGCCGGCGCGCAGCGGGAGCATCGTGACGACCGCGAGCTCGGTGTCGGCGTTGGGGGGGATGGCGCCGGCGTTCTACACCTGCTCGAAGTACGCGGTGGTGGGGCTGATGCGGAGCGCCGCGGCGGAGCTGGGGAAGTTGGGGGTGCGGGTGAATTGCGTGTCGCCGCATCTGCTGGCGACGCCGATGACGGGTACTGCGTTGCAGATGACCCTGGAGGAGGTGGAGACGCTGTTGGAGGCGGGCGCCAATCTCAAGGGCCTGACGCTCAAGGCGGAAGACATAGCGGAGGCGGTGCTTTACTTGGCCAGCGACGAGTCGAGGTACGTGAGCGGCCACAACCTCTTCGTCGACGGCGGCTTCACCGTCACCAAGAGCATGCAGTAGTAGTCACGTCACGCAGCCACCCAGCAGCCAGTCTTTTACAGTTTATGAGACCATCATCTACCCATCAATTACGTGTTCGCAGCATTGAACGATTAATAAAATGGTCTCTGACTCTTCCTGTATCATCTACATATGTTTAGGATTATTAATAAAAAAGAGTGGATCGAAGAAGTTTCATCCGAAAACACTCCAACATTTCTTTTGCTTCGTAGTGCCGCTCCTCGGAGATTGCTGGCCGTCGATCGTTGACTCCTCGATGCCCGCCTTCTTCCGTGGAAAGTCAATAACGTCTTCCGCTGACCAACTCCTGAATAAAAATATATTTATCGTTACAACTTTAAGAATCAACGGTATGCGATTAGAACGAATCATAATTAACTGATGTCAGGATTCGAACAACATTATCTCACTTCATTCAATAAGTTTTTCTTCAATCAAAAGTTAGTACGATCACAAAGTGGGAATTGTAGTCAACCGCTGCGGGAGTCTTATGGGTTGACTTGTAAAAAGATTATATGCAACTCTTGTCTTATAGTAAGATAAGAATATAATAAAATCTTCACTTTCTATTATTTAGGATCGGTTACATGAATCTTTTATATTAAAATATATAAAAAATTATATATTTAAGTACTTAATTTGTTATTTATAATACTCATTAAAGTCTTTTTAAATATTCCTCTCTATCTTCTCGTATTATTAACATTAATTATTATATATGTTCCAACTATCATATTCAGAGTTTTTATATACTCATGTCATCTTAAATGATTTTTTTTCTATCTTTTTCTCTATTGAAATGATACTGGAGGTACAAAATTATATTTACACCTCTCTCGTAAGAATAAGAAGGTTGGCAACTCTAATTCTGAATCATAGAATAATTTTCTCATCATTAATTATTATGTTTCTATATAATCTTTATTAAATGTCACATAATTATGGTGAACTAAGCTAGTTATAAACGTAACATAGTTTTCTCAACTAGGTTAATTACTCATAATTGTTGGCAACTATATAATCTTTAAATTATTTACTATAATCTTTCTTACACGTAACATAATTTTCTCAACTAGGCCAATTGTGACCTATTTCTCACAATTAGTCTAGTTCACAATTAACTATGTTGCTAAAATATTTTTCTTTATTTACACCTCCAATTTATGTGCACCTCCAACAATTAGGTTGGCAACTCTAATTGTGAATCCAAGAATCCTATATTATCTACACCTCTCTCTTAAGAATAAGAAGGTTGGAAAAATTATTGGCCATAATTTTTTTCATCTTTTAGTAAATTATATTATATTTAACAAAATTATCAAGATATCATACCATCACCAACTCTCTCTCACGGTTATACCTCTATGTTTAGTTTCACAAATAATCTCCTTTGTTAAACTTCTAATCTTGTTAGTTTAGTCTAAATCATATTAGTATTATCCTCGTCTAAGTTATAAGTTGTCCTTAGTTCTATCTTATTTTTAACTATTTATTTTATATCATTCTTAAAATTTTATCATATAGTCCTACTAATTTTTTATATTTTTTCTTTTATTTTCTATAGTAATATCTAATATCATCAACCTATGTTGATTCACCAAACTTATGTTACTCCTAAAACATGTTAACAAATTACTATGAATCAATTCTCAACACTTCCCCTTGATTCATAGTTACATACACTGATTTGAGACATAAAATAGATATGCTTCTGAACTGAAAGTGACTTGGTGAAAATATATGTAACTTATTATCCGTGCCACAAATACTTCATGTTATAGCTCAACTTGCTACAAACCGAGTCTTATGCTTTTAGATACTTTCATCTGCATTATACTTTGTTTTGTATCATCATTTCAATCCAATAGCTTTGTTTTCATTTGGTAGATCTATTAGCTCCCAGGTTTCATTCTTTTCAATTGACTTGATTTTCTCCTTCATTGCTTTTCGTCATTTCTCTTTTTAAACTACTTTATCAAAACTTATATGATCTAAAATAAACAAAGCAAATGTTGAATCATGCATTTTCGTTAGTGATCTGAATCTTCCTAGAGGGGTTTCATCTGAGGAATTATTTGCTGAATTTGAACTACTACTAGGTAAGGTTGACGTTTGAACTTATTGAAATAAGATGTGTCACTTGATTCGGTGGAGTGACTAGTTTTGCTAGAATATGAATTTAAGTTTCACCTTCATTGATCTTCCAATTCCAACTTGCCCTTTCATCAAACACAACATTTTGATTAATAACAACCTTACCACTTACAAGATTATATAATCGATATACTTTGGATTGCGCATATATCCAATTAAAATACATTTTAAAGATTTTTCATTAAGTGATGATTTTGCAAATTTTCCAAAGCATAAGCAATATAACTAAAAATTCTTAGATAACTTACAGTTAGCTTTATATCATACCAAGCCTTAAAAGGTGTTCAATTCATAACAGCCTTTGTCAGTGAAATATTCAACAAATAAACTGATGTTGCAACTACTTCTGCCCAAAACTGATTTGGAAGATGATTTCATTTAAGCAAACTTCTTATCATTTAGACAATAGTTTGATTCT
The DNA here is from genome assembly GCA_021527575.1 of Ensete glaucum. Classification (NCBI taxonomy): domain Eukaryota; kingdom Viridiplantae; phylum Streptophyta; class Magnoliopsida; order Zingiberales; family Musaceae; genus Ensete; species Ensete glaucum. The sequence goes on from CM038553.1 coordinate 53,666,422, forward strand.
TATGTTCGACTATACTATTTTGCTTTGGTGTATATGGTGCGTTAATTCCCTGCGAATATCATTTTCTTTACAAAAATAATTAAACTGATTAGACAAAAATTCACCACCTCTATCTGTCCGAGATGTCTTTATGCATCTACCACTTTATCTTTTTATAAGTGCATTGAATTTTTAAAAGTTATCAAATGCCTCGAATTTCAATTCCAAAAAATATACCCAACTTATACGACTATAGTCATCCGTAAATAACAAAAAATATTAACTTCCACCAAATGATTTTGTATTCATAGGTCCATATAAGTCAACATGAATTAATTCAAAATAATTAGATGCTCTCCATGCTTTTCCAATAGGAAATAGTCTCTTACTTTGTTTATCATAAATGCACCATCATATACATCAATTGTATTAATTTTTGATAATTTGTAAATTATTTTTTTTATTTAACAACCTTAAACCCTTAATGTTAAGGTGTCCATATCTTAAATGCTATAAATTTGTCTCATTCTTTTGATTTGCAACAAGAGTATATTTCTCAATATTTGAAACATCAATTGCAAACATCTTATTTTGCATGATGCAAACATTTGTTATAATTAAACCAGATTTCTTATCTTTAATAGTGCATGAACCATCATCAAATATAACTGAATATCTAGCATCTATCAATTGTCCAACACTAAATAAGTTATTTGATAAACTAGTAACATAGAATACATTTATCAAATTGTTTTACTTTCCCTTGATTTGTCTTCATCTCAATTATTCATTTTCTTTCACTTGAATTTGCTTGCTATCTCCAAGTTTAACTTTCAACTTGTGAGTCTCATCAATATCTCTGAATATTTATCTTACGTTTGACATATGATTAGAACATCCACTATCCAAAAATTAAATATAATTTAAGATATCATTAATTTGTGAATTAGTTATAAATAACTTACTATTGTCTTCATTTTCCTCTATATAGCTTGCTTGCTTTTCTCTTTTGCAGCAATTTGTCTTCATGTGACTAAACTTTTTACAATAATGATATTGAATTTCGCTCTTGTAGTTTTTTTTAATCATAGTTTGATTGATTTTGTTCATCATGCCTATCAATGTGTCATCTTCCTCTCCCTCTTCTATTTCCTCTACCACAAAATCCTCCTATACCACGTCCTTTTCATGTTGATTTTTTGTCTTCTTTTGAAGTAGAAGACTCCCCCTTAACCTGAAATGATTTTTCTTCACTTTTTTCAAGCGATCTATTTAACTTTGCTTCATGTGCTTGCAAGGAACTCATTAGTTTATCAAATCAATAAGTAGATAAGTCATTTAACTCCTCAATTACGGTAACAACATGATCAAATTTCAGAGTCAAACATTTCAAAACTTTTGCAACAATTATATAATCATGAAGAGGTTCACAATAGGATTTCATTTGACTAACAATTTTAGTCACTCTAGAAAGAAAATTTTGCACCGCTTCATTACTTTTCATAAATAAAATTTCAAACTCACAACGAAAGGTTTGACGTTTTACCGTAATCACCCTCATTGAGCCTTGAAATTCATTTTGAAGTATTAACCAAGCTTGTTTTGAGGTTATCGCTTGTGTAATTTTTGATAATATTGTCTCATGTACAACTTGTTGAATGAATAATAATACCTTTGAGCCCTTCTTTCTATTCTCCCTCAGCCTGGATCTTCATATCTATTCTCTATCAAGTCCCAAAGGCCTTGAGACTTGAACATAGTCTTCATTTTGATACGCCAAAATTCATAAGATTTGCCCAAGAAGATGAGAATAATGGGTTGAGGTATAGAATTGTCATTAAAAGTCATAATTCCCAGTTCAGATTGAAACAAGACTCTGATACCACAAATGTTGAGGAAGGAGAAGCAATGAAACGAAAAAACAGAATACTACGATGTAATTAATGAAAATGCTTTTAATCAAGAAAACGATATAGTATTAAACAGGAGGAAATAGAATACTTATAAGATTATTTTTAAATGCAATCACTCATTTATGAACTAACATACTATTTATAGGACATAATAGTAACTACCTCACTCCACTACTTTATCCCATTATCTCACTATATCACCTATGATTAATCACTACCCCTACTAACTCCTAACTACCTCCACAACTCACAATCTCTTATAAGCAAATAATATTTATTCTTTTTATGATCATAATATCAATCAATTCTAATCCTTAATCATCTTGATTACAAGTCATTTTTTATGTTTTAAAGCTTTTTTATGAAATGAAATCATAGATAGTTCTGAAGTTGTTTGTACATTGAGTCTTTGGTTAGAGTTAGAGCCTACGACAAATGAACATAAATTGGAGATGAAAAGAAAGTAACCATTCTATATTTCCTTAAAAAAAACAAGAACAGCAATAAGAATCCATCACTTGTCAGCAGAGCCTTTGTCAAGGTGTTATCCCTCTTCTAGCTCACCAGTTATCAAAAATAAAAAATAAAGAAAGGGAAGGAAAGTTTTGTTTGCAGTGAATTGTGCAGAGTCAAAAAATTTCTCAAAGAGCCTATATATACCTTTCCAAGTATTGGAGTTTTTTGTTTTTAATATTCCAACCCTAAAGACAGTTAAAATTGTTGAGAATTATGAAGAATAGGAAGAACTCTTTTACATCAACAAAGGTCTCCCATCATACAGCAATTCCAACTACTCATACTCATCTTTTTATGAGAAATGATAGCACAACTTGATCTTATCAGCTTGATAAATCGGTCAATATAGGTACCAAAATAGTTTAGTGACTGAGAGGCCACTAAACTATGGACTCTCATGATCAATAAAGGTACCAAAATAGTTTATAGTGAAGTCACTGATGTGATATTTGGTACTAAAGTTCTAACTCTTGTGATGGAAGGAATATTTTGGATTTGATCTCGTTGCTTTTGAGGCCATTAAAAAAAAAAAGAGCAACAATTTTGACGAGAGACTTTATGTCCAAGTTTAAACTCTTAGTTTAGTTTAAACTCAACATTCAGTTTGACCTAAGGACATTATATTTCTGATAAGCAAATTCAACATGTAATTATTTTTTACTTCCTGCTTTGTACTTTAGTGTCCATTTTTTTTTTTGGTTAAGTAGTGTTTAGAACCGTGAGAAAAGCAGATCTGACCCGTGATTATGACACTCCAGCAGCGTTGATGGTGGAGTTCTTACGCCGTCGACTGCTTCATCGCTGGTTATCTGCATCGTTAATGGCCACACAAGTCATTTCTACAAGTCTTGAAAGCTCAGCTTCTGTTAAAAATCAAGACAACGTAAAAAGACATGAGAAGAAAGCGTGATCCAACCGGCGACTACTACGACGCTTGATTTGATGGCAGCAGCAGTGCTAAAATCCTCACCACTCACATTCTTCTATGACAAGTCAACTGCGAAACTGTAAAATAATACTGACGACAGTGACAAATACTGTAAGATTCGATATCTTTCACGAACAGAAACTAAGAAGAAATTGGAGGCGAAGATGAGGTTAACGTGCTATTGGAAAATGGCCGACTTTTAATGGCATATGTGCTAAGTATTGGACCATAAAGCCTCTGCCGACACTCGAGGAGTGCATCACAATAGAGCAACCTAGCAATATACTAAGATGGGAAGCACCTCTATTCTCTCATCAGTAGCAAGAAGGTCTCTGTTTTTGCCATTATCACAGCCTAATTTTCTTATTCTCTCTTTGTTTATGTACGTGATTTAGGCATTTGATCAGCTAGGTTTAGTGTTGTTGATCCTGCTTCATCTTACATGTTTAGACAATAGGTTGGTTTGTGGTTCTGCAATCGCTTGCGAAGAATACCTGAGAGTTGATCTGTTGCGCAGGCTCGAAGGCAAGGTCGCCCTGATCACGGGCGGCGCCAGCGGCATCGGCGAGTGCACGGCCAAGCTGTTCGCCCGGCACGGGGCGCGAGTCCTGGTCGTGGACATCCAGGACGACAAGGGCCGCTCTCTCTGCGCCGCCCTTGGTCCCGCCGTCGCCTCCTACGTCCACTGCGACGTCACCAATGAGTCCGACGTCAAGCATGCCGTCGACACCGCCGTCTCCCTCCACGGGAAGCTCGACATCATGTTCAACAACGCGGGCGTCATCGACGATTTGAGCAGCAGCTTCCTCAAAGACGAGAAGTCGACCTTCGAGAAGGTGATGGCCGTCAACGTGCTTGGCGCCTACCTGGGGACGAAGCACGCGGCGCGCGTCATGGCGCCGGCGCGCGCAGGCAGCATCGTGACGACGGCGAGCACAGCGTCGGTGATGGCGGGGCTCGCGACGCCGGCGTACACGTGCTCGAAGCACGCGGTGGTGGGGCTGATGCGGTCTGCCGCGGCGGAGTTGGGGCCGTTTGGGGTGCGGGCGAACTGCGTGTCACCGCACGCGGTGGCGACGCCGCTGTCGAGGAAGGGGACGGGCATCACCGACGATGAGGAGCTGGAAAGGGCGGCGGAGGCGACGGCCAACCTGAAGGGCACCAGGCTGAAGGCGCAGGACCTGGCGGAGGCGGTGCTTTACTTGGGCAGCGACGAGTCCAGGTACGTGAGCGGGCACAACCTTTTGGTCGACGGTGGCTTCACTGTGACCAAGATAACTGCGTAGCTATCCATCCATAGGTGCAGACAGCCCCCTCTGCAATTGCTTGCAATAAATGATGAGAAACTTTTAACGCAGGAATCAAACAGTCTGCTAGTAGTCTTTGCTTAGTGTGAATCTTACAGCAGATGTTGGCATTGGCATTCACCAATTGGCATCCTCCACGACCGCACGAGACTGCAAAACCAGTAGTTCATTGAAGCCTTCCATAAACAAAGGTCGCTATGACTCACAAGTTTTATAATATCCCACACTAGCGTTAAAAAGCTGCATCAAATACAACAGCAGTCTTCGGCAGAGCCATCGTGCCATTGAATACCGAGCATTCAGCATCTCCGATATACCATCATATAGATGAAGTCATTAAACTGCGAGAAAGAAAGCATAATAGAAATGGTAGAAAATTACCATCTCATCATATCATGCAAATCATATGCCATTTAAGATAGTGGGTTAGAAACGTTTTAACACCATTAGCTATGTGCCAGCAAAAAGTGTATTTGGTAGATGGTTTATCTATGCTTGTTTTATCTGCACCTCAATTCTCAAAAATTTCACAAAGAGATGTGAAGTGAACTGATGCCAATAGATAGACAGAATACGTAACATGAGTGTACATCTGCAAATTCATCCTCTACAAAAAATTTCCAGACAGTGCCAGGCGATCATGTACATATCAATATAAGAAGAAAAAAACAGCATCAACTTTTCTCATAATCATAATACCATCGCATGCAACGACAGGACCATAAGGAATTGCCCCAGCAAGGTTTTACATAAAAATGTTCTCTTCTTTCACACTGTGCTGTCAAAGATTTCTCCACCAAAATCACAATTCCTCTAAATTTTGGAATGAAACTTCTTAAGTGCAGATATGATAATTGATAACCTGCTCTATATCCTGACCAGCTAAGGAAAATATTACTTCTAAGTAGTTCAGAGACTAGGACAATTCTTTCTTCCATCTTACCAATTTCTATCAAAAGACTAAGAGTGACGATAGAAGGTTCAGGATCAAGTGCTAAAATGAACATGTACCTTTATGTTGATGAGACTCTAGGCTTGGGAGATACTTTTTGAATAAGCATGAGACCCTTTCACCTGGAAAATATCCAATCAAAACCATTAGAAAGGATTGATTACATTGGGGAAGTGATGCAAACCAAAATGAAGCTAATTATACACTCAGGGAATCCCAAATAAATAAAGATGTTCTCTAAGGCCTATCAGGGAATCCCAAATAATTTCTCTCTGAAGGCCACATTGAATGGAGCCATAGGCCTTTCTAAGGTATACCTACCTTTAAGTGCATCTACTAGAATGGATTTTGTGATAATTCCTCAGCAACTATGGTGCTGAGAAGATGTTTTCACGTAATTCTCTTTTGTAAAGGTTAATCTAACAAGTTCCCCCCTGATCACCTGTATCCTTCCCCAAGTTGTCTCCATGATACATTCCTAAAGGAGAGGAAAGCAGGCTATAAGCCTGTAATCAGCAAACATAGTTTGCTTTATCTCTGTAGGTGCCATTGTAAGAGAAATGGAATTCAATACCACAACAATTTCTTATTTTGAAGAACTCTGAGACAACCACAACAATGTCATACCTAAAACCGACCCTGTCTGGCCAAGAAGTAGTGTGTCTTTTGGTAGAGAATGTTGGGGAAGGAGGAGCAAGGAAATGATAAAACAGAATACTATGATCCAAATAACGGAAAACGCTTTCAATTAAGAAAACGACGTAGTATTAAATAGGAGTTAAAAGAACAAGAACACTTACAAGATTATCTCCAAATGCACACACTCTATTTTCTGCACTACTACTTCATTCACTAAGGTCCTATTTATAGGACATAATAATAACTACCTCATACCACTTCCTTCATCCCACTATCTTACTATCTCACCCATCATTAATAACTATCCCCACTAACTCATAAACTACCTCCACAACTCCTAAACATGGATCACTACTCCTAAACATGTTAACTAACTATGTAACTACCATGAATCAATTATCAACAGAGAATACATCTGCTTCAATTTTATCTAGTGCAGTATCTCTAGTCAACATAATTCTATCTTTCGCTGTCATAATTAGACTAACAGCTACACCATTACGAGAGGCTCTATTTTCCAAAATCACCAGTTGAAATCAATAATCTCGATGTAAGTTACAAACATACCATGACATGACTCACAGATCATAACGCAGCAAACACATCAAGAACGCATCAATAATGATGTCCAGTCGAGAGAAAGATAGATCATCATAGATGACAAAATGATTGGTCAGGCTCCTCCAACTTTAGCCAAATAAACAGAATAAACCAGCATGAGATCGAGCCACGAGGAGGTGAAAGATGTTACCGATCGTGGAATAACCAGAGCCTAAGTCGGAATCCGGAGGGAGCATCTCGAGGATCCGGCAGACCGCGGTGCTCGCGTTACCGGTGAAAGCGAAGAACTCCGCGAGGACCACCGTGCCGCCAGCTACCATGGGACGGGGGATCGCCATGGAAGCTACGTCCTTCCGTAGTAGCCTAACACTCTGGCGATCTCCCTCCGTTTGGCTAGGGTTATTTTCATGGGCCCAACTTCGAACCTCCAGGATCAGCTGCAACACCTCAAACAGGAAACTTATTTTGTCGCCAGTAAATTTATCATAGGCCCCACGCAAATGATCCAATGGTTGTTGCCGAATGGAGACAGCACGGATGAAATCCGTGGAAACGTGGAGGGACCACACTGGTACCCAATAACCCGATCCGATAACGATTAACCTAAAATTTTCACTACGCTATCGGATCGGAACGTAATATGATCCATACCCAAGATTCAATTCGAGAACAATCCTATGATAGCTTTACACCGCTACAATAAATTCTCTCGCGACGGGACGCATTCGAAACTTGCGGCCTCATCGCTGGTGCCATGTGGGGAAGCGCCGATGGCGGCCCGCCGGAGGTCACCTTGGAGACCTCCATGGGTCCTTTCACCGTCGAGGTAGTCTCCTTCCGCTCCCCCCCTCCCCGGTCCTTTTCCTCTTCGTTCGATCTATGCTCTCGGATCTCTCTCTGATGTCGCTGCTGCTTGGGTGTATCGCAGATGTACCACAAGCACACCCCCAAGACTTGCAGGAACTTTGTGGAGCTCTCCAGGAGAGGCTATTATGACAACGTCAAGTTCCATAGGATCATCAAGGTTTCTCCTCTTTTTTCCCATGGCCCTAATCTAACCTCTTGGAGAAGAAGACAACTCCTTTGTCTTTTGTTGTTTTGGCTAATTAGTCCAGTATGTGGAGTAGGATTTTATCGTGCAAGGTGGAGATCCGACGGGGACTGGAAGGGGTGGTGAATCCATCTACGGGTTAGTAACTGTCTGGAATTCTTCTTTGGCGTTTTCCTCCTAAGAATTAGGTGGCAAAAATGTAATCTTTTAGCTTGATTTTTCTTAGGGACAGATGAAGTTGCAGAATTTTATCTTAGCAGGAATATGCGGGACATTGATAGAAGTTTTTTTAATGAATTTATTCTCACTGAGTTCATGGTTTTCTTGCAATTGGATTATTGATTTTCTGGTCAGTTAACTGCATCATCGATTGATATGATTGTTGTGCCTTAACTCTGTGCAGTCCAAAGTTTGAGGATGAGATAAGGCCCGAGTTGAAGCATACAGGAGCGGGCATAATATCAATGGCAAATGCTGGTCCTAACACTAATGGAAGTCAGTTTTTTATAACTTTAGCACCATGCCAGTCATTAGATGGTATGTCAACACTGATTGCAAAACTTTGTTTCCATGTCTCTTTCTTGTTTTTATTCGAGAGAAGTAATCTTTCAAGTTAGTTTGTTTTTTGTTATGAATGATTGCAAGACTGTTATTATTTCTTTCTCTTTTTCATTTGAGAAAAGTAATTTCTAGAGTTGGTTTGTTTGTTGTTAAGTAGTGAGACATCACCAACGTGGTTGCTTATCAATAATATGCTGTCTTCTGAATTACTATGGTTTTCTGCTTTCTAGTTGATAAACTGAAGCTATATATCATAGTAGCAGTACGGAATCTGCATTTTACAGGTGAAGCTACTTTTATGAACGCTAGTTAATTCTTTGTCAATCTTTTAGATGTCATGAAAACCAATACCCTGTGCTGCTACTGCACTCGGAAAACCACTCAGGATTTCCTGTGAAATTATTAATGCTGAAGTTGGATGTATGAAGGACTTTTGAAGTCATCTAATGTTTTTCTGTAAAGAGATAGGAGATTGCTATTTCAGTTATTCGTATCTTTATGGCCATAAGTTCATGAATTTAGCTGAATTTTTTTGGTCAGAATGGATTTGCTACGACTCTATGGAATCAGTTTATAAATATAGATATCACTTGCAGCTCCAAGGCTTATTTTGCTAGTTAACATATGTTGCAGTTGAAAGAACTACACATTGTTGAAAATACTTTTTTTTTTCTAATTTATGGAAGCTGTTAGTTCCCTTGTAATTAAAGCACTCATGTGAACAAGGCAACTTTTTTAAGTCCAACAATTTCCTTTCTTGTGATTGCATTATGAACTGACTTTTGAACACTTCTAATGAAGCCTTCTTATTGACTGGCACGGATAATCAAGATATTCATTGTTTGATCTCTTTTTATTAGCTCTACAGACTGCCACAAGCAGTAGAAATAAATGCAAAGTGTAGAAACATTATATACGCACATTAAATATACAAGTTATTCTAGACATTTGTGGAGTTTGAGGACAACCTTCAGTGTCATGGTAAGTTTCCCCTTTGCTACTAGGATGACCTGGATACAAGTCATGAAAATATCCTGCCTAGACCTCATGTAGATGGGTGTCTTATGCACTTGACCATCATTTTGTCTCCCTTTCTATACTATGTAAAGGAATTACAAGCATGAAAACTACATATGGTTTGTGTTTACATCATAGAACACCTGGCACATGGCATTCCTCGATAACAAGTATCAAAATTTACTATTAGAATGAAGTTCCTTGACCAAGTCACAAAATTTCAGCTTTTGGATCTGTCTGTTGAATTGTCCAATCACTGTGCTTATATATTCATTCCTAGTTGTTTGGAATTTCTTATGTTACCTTTGGCTTCGACTTGTCATTTTGCAGTCACAAAAAATAATGTCCATGTGATCGAGTTATTTTTCTCAATGGATTCCGAATTTAATATGCCCTGGACAATGAAATTCTTACCAAGTTACAAATTTCAGCTTTTGAATCTGTTATATGATAAACTGTCCAATCACTTGTACCTTTGGCTTCTTTGTCATTTGTCAATCATAAAGAAAAATGAGTCAAGAAATTGGGGTATTTTCCTGCATTTAGAATTTGATATTCTCTGGACATTGATTACATTTGATATGACATCAGGAAAACATACCATTTTTGGACGAGTTAGCAGCGGGATGGAAGTTATCAAGCGTCTTGGAAGTGTTCAAACCGACAACAACGATAGGTGGGTCGTGATTGTGCACTATGATACTTCTGCATTTGCAGTAACATATATGTTATTGTACCTATGCATGTTAATAATCTTGTTTTAATGTGTAAAATCAACAATCAGAGAGATAGATAAGGCAATCCCAACAACCATCAAACCAATTATATAATGACTAGTATAGGACTATGGGTGTCCTATTTCTCCCATTAAGCAAGTTTTTTCTTTTCTCAGAACTAGGATAACATGGTTCAGAACCATATGCATGTGTTGACCGTTTTGTATAGGCTTTTTTCATTTACCAAATTATTGATAAAAATATTAGGAACCTTAGGTATTTTATTGAGACCAGAAAATTAATCATGTTTTGCACATGTAGATTTTTAGAAAATCTGATGCTTGTTGGATTTTGCCTGGAATATTTCTTAGAAGTTTGAATTATACAATCCTTGATAGGAATTTAGAATCAAAAACAGAAATATCAAGCCTATTATGCATCATAATTGTGTTTTATCAACTGCATGTTTGATAAATCTGCTTAATTTAAAGATTATGAACTGAAATGTTCTTTGAAATTTATGTTGTCCTTTTTCACACAATTATGGCACTCTTGATGAATCTCTCATCGAATGGCATAGCTTGGTGACATATGGCCATCAGAAAATTTGTTCATTTTTATTTCTTTTGAAATTTTTTTTCATTTTTATTTCTTTTTGATACCAAGACACGATTAGTTAAAGAGTCCTATTTCCTTATCAGCTTCTAGCAAATAGCTTTATGATGCAGGAGACTGGTATTAAACCACCATAAGTTGCAAAGTTTTACCGGTGCCTTCATTCGGCAGAGTTTCAAACCTGAATAATATTCCAACAAGCTAGTTCATTGGACCTTTCTGGTGATGAGTTGGATTATGAGGTCAAGTAATCAAATAAATAAGCTGTAGTTGAATTAGCATGTTGTCACGGACGGTCGTCGCTTAACCGCAACACCTTTGCTCAACAGACCATCCGTCGCTTTTGTTTACTTGTATAGATGTTTGACAGCCTATTTTGCCTTGTTTTTAAGTGTTTTTGTCTAAGAAATGCAAGCAGAAACAATCTGGAAGGCTGCAGAATGATCGTTCAGGTGCAGAACCAAAACAGCCTAAAACTGCCCAATTTTGGGCCATTTTCGCGTGCTGCGGCAAGCTTTTTGAGCGGCGCGGAATGTCAATCATCTCAGCCCTCTGGAACCCCCCGGGTGGCACAGGGTTGGATGGGGCTTCGGGATAGTAGTCGGGCGTAAGCTTTCAAAACCAGTTGAAGTGTTTTGCGTCTGACACCCTTGGGAACCGTCGTTTGTGGACTTGCGATCGTTCTTATAGCCCTCTGAAGTCCTGTTTTGCTCTCTTTCTCTCTTTTTTTGTTGCACTCAAGGTGTTTGATGAATTGCTTGTAAGAGCTGCCTTATTTGTGAGACGTCGGGACTTGTCCGTCGCTCGTCTTCAAAATTAATCAACTTCTCTTTTTGCAGGTCCTTCGGGACTCGCACGAGGTTGCAATTGGGCTGACCCTTTATGGGCAAATACGCTTCGGCGCTTCATGACTTAGGTAATCCCAGCTAAGTCCGGAACACTGGGCAAAGGTTGCTTCGCGACTTAGGCAATTCCAGCTAAGTCTACAAGTTTGCCACAAGGGTGCCACACGGCTTAGGCAAATTCAGCTAAGTCCGTGACATTGTGGTATCAGAGCAGGTAAGCAATTCGAATAAGCAAGCGAAGAGTATTCGTAATCTCGCCATGGCGAAACACCATGGTGATTTGAGCAAGATAGGGCAAGCCGGATCTTTGCCCCAAACAGCCGCAGGTGGGCTACAAGTGCAAACTCGCTCGCAAACTACTGGAGCCACTCATGAGGAGCGCGGCAGTGAACATGACGAGCGTGAAGTTGGGTACTCTCGCGAGAGGAGGGGACACAATCTTGTGCGCTAACTGGAAAAAGGAGCTACAAAGAGAGACTTGTAACGGTGGAAACCCGCCTCGATGTTCTTGAAGCGAGCTTGGAGGAACTCTACTAAGGCCAAGGAAGGCTCCTTGGGGTAGAGAGCTCGCAAAAAGAAGCTGAATCTCGGATCGACAGGGTTGAGTCCCTGGTCGACCGATTGATGGAGGACACTAAAGAATCTGTTCGATATCTACATGAAGTTGTGGCGGAACTCAAGGCCAAAGTGACGTTGCTCACTAGAACTCTTAATGCGGGAGGGAACAATACCCACGCTGCAACGCCACAAAGCTTCAGAGCACCAGAGCCGCAATGTTAGGGGGGCGCTAGAGATGCCAAAGAGCTCGAGAATTTTCTGTTTGACATGGAACCAAGGTTCGTCGTACCAGTCCGTACAGGCATATTGAGATTTGGCTAGTATGGTATGGTATGTCGGTATAGCTCGGTACGCTTGGGCATACCGAGCGGTACAAATAAATAATATTTTAATGATTAAAAAAATATTATTTTTTTAATACCTGAAAAATTAGAAAAAAAGTTGAGTTAGGGTTTGTAAGATAGAAATTGGTATATATTCAACAAAATCAATGTAAATTAGGCAAAAATAATATTATATATCTTTTTCGAGCTTCGAGGAATCGTTTTGAGAAAATGAGAGAGTTTGAGAAAGAGTGAGTGTGTGAAGTGAAATGGGAGAAGGGTGAGTTTAAATAGAGTTAGAAAGGGTTTTTCGATCGTTACAGAGTCTGTAACAGTCGATTTTGATGTGTTACAAGGTCACTAACGGTTGAGTTCGACTGTTATAGGGTCCAGAACGGTCGATTTTGATTACAGGGTTTGTAACGATCGATTTTGATCGTTACCGAGTGGTATCGGTTAATTTCGCTCGTTATATTTATGTAACGGTCGATTTTAACCGTTATATATCATATAACGGTTGGTACCGCTGCAGGCGTGTCCGATAAAACCATTGATGTATGCATCACCGATCGCGGTAGGGCAGACTGAAAACCTTGCATGGAACAATATTTTCATACTACGAGGCCTGATTCGGAGGAAACCAAAGTTTCTATAGCAACCATGTATCTGAATGGAGATGCAAAACTTTGGTGGCGAACCCATTGGGAAGAGATCCAACAAGGCCGATGCCGAGTGGATACATGAGAAGACTTAAAGCGTGAGTTGAGAACTCAATTTTTACTCGAGAACATAAAGTTCGTCGCTAGAAGGAAACTAAGACAACTCCGCTAAAGTACATCCATTCGAGACTATGTGAAGCAATTTTCGGCACTGATGCTGGATATACAAGACATGTTTGAGAAGGACAAACTATTCAGCTTCCTCGATGGCTTAAAGCCATGGGCACAATAAGAACTGAATGGGAGAAATGTCACCGACGTGGTCGGGGCAATTGCAGTCGCAGAAAGGCTAACTGATTTCGTTTCTTCGGAGGACTTGGGAAAGAAGAAACAATCCTCGGGAAATCGCCCAGCAAAATACTCTCATACAAAGGAGTCTAGGGGCGAACAAAAGAAGAAGAGCTTCCATAAGGGACCAAGCTCGAAAGGCAAAGCCCCAAAATCTGGCGGATGCTTCTTGTGCGGAGGACCGCACATGGGGAGAGAGTGCTCGCAAAAGCAGGCACTCAACGCTTTAACGACATCAATACACCCCCACAAGTCAAACAAGGGCAAAGCCATCGCCCTTAGTTCGAGCAGTTCTAAATCCAGCAACGACGATAAGGAGTCGCAAGGGCCCCGAATGGGAACGATGCGTTTGTTGAATGCATTATGGGATCAAGTGGGGGAGAGAACAAAGATAAAGGCGCAGAAGGCAGTAAGTAGCGAGTTGATGTATGTGGACATCAAGCTTAATGGCCGAACAACCCTTGCAATGGTGGACACAGGAGCTACCCACAATTTTATTGCTGATCGTGAAGCAAAGCGACTTGGACTTATCTTGGAGAAGAACCCAAGTCGCATGAAGACTGTGAAATTGGAGGCCAAGCAGATCTCCGGACTAGCAAAGGGGGTCCTTATCAAGATTGGAACGTGGAGCAGGTGCACAAACATGATAGCGGTGCTATTGGACGACTTCCAAGTGATTCTTGGAATGAAGTTCATGCACGCGGCGAAGTTAGTGCCGATGTCGTTTCTAAACTCTTTATGCCTAATGGGAGGCGACGACCCCTGTGTAGGTCCAGTTTCTTGAGGGAGAACTAAGGACCCACAACAAATATCGACACTACAATTGAAGAAGGGATGCGAAAAGGCGAATGAACTTTCGTGGCTGCTATGAATCTGGAGACACTTGACGGGGAGGTCATTCACGAACCTGCTGCGGTGGCAAACGTTCTGAAGGAGTTCATAGACATCATGCCACTTGAGTTGCCAAAGACTCTGCCACCACGCAGAGGCGTAGATCATAATCTTGAGTTGGAGTCCGGGAGTTAAGCCTCTAGCGAGACCACCATACCACATGGCCCGTATAGAGTTAGTAGAACTGAGGAAACAATTAGATGAACTACTAAGCGGTGGTCTTATCCGCAGTTCAAAGGCACCATTCGGAGCTCCAGTTCTTTTTCAGAAGAAACCAGATGGGAGCCTCCGATGATGTGTTGACTATCGAAGCCTGAACAAAGTGATGGTAAAGAACAAATATCCTATTCCGCTCATCGCGGATTTGTTCGATCAATTGGGCAAGGCCAAGTATTTCTCCAAACTCGACCTTCGGTCGGGGTATTGGCAAGTGAGCATTGTAGAAGGTGATGAGACGAAGACTACCTGTGTGACCAGGTATGGAGCGTTCGAGTTTCTGGTGATGCTTTTCAGCTTAACCAACGCTTCAACCATATTTTGTACTTTGATGATGAACCAACTTTTCAAAGAGTATTTGGACAAGTTTGTGGTCGTCTACAGCCAGACGCTCGAGGAGCATGTTGAACACTTTCGGATAATCTTCGGAGTTCTCAGGGAGAACACCTTGTTTGTGAAGAGGGAAAAGTGCTACTTTGCGCAGACAGAAATTCTGTTCTTGGGGTATCAAATCGGCGATGGTTCCATTCGGATGGACGAGTCAAAGGTGCAAGTTGTGGCAGAATGGCGAACACCAAAGAAGGTACCTGAGCTGAGATCTTTCCTTAGTTTCGTCAACTATTATCGGCGCTTCATCTCTGGATATTCGCGGCACTCACGACGGAAAGGCTAAAGGCGATCTTGGAGATGGTTGGACAAGTGTAAAACAGCTTTCCAAGATCTAAAGACTGCTGTGTTGGAGGAACCAGTACTCAGATTACCAGACTATGGGAAGCCTTTTGAAGTCCGTACAGATGCTTTTAACTTCGCTATTGGGGGAGTACTTATGTAAATAGGTCATCCAGTGGCCTACGAGAGTCGCAAGCTCAACGAGACCGAGTGACGATATCCAGTGCATAAGAAGGAGACGACAGCGGTGGTCCATTGTCTACGAGTCTGGCGACACTACCTTTTGGGAGCACCATTCGTGCTAAGGACGGACAATGTCGCATTGAGTTACTTTCAAACAAAAGAAAATCTCCCCGAAACAAGCACGATGGCAAGACTTCTTGGCCGAGTTAGACATGGTAATGGAGTACAAGCCCGGAAAGACAAATGTCGTGATCGATGCATTGAGCCAGAAAGTGGAACTGCTGAACGGTATACAATTAGAAGGCAGAGGCCAAGCAAGTCACTTGCACTCCAACTTTCTTTCTAGGATCTGGGATGGACTGTACAATGATCATCAAGCAGTAACCTTGATGCAACTCATCAAAGAGGGCAAGGCATGACGATTTTGGGTCCAGGAGGGACTCATCTACACCAAAGGGAATAGAGTTTATGTTCTGCGAGCGGGCAACTTGAGGCGTGAACTCTTGAGAGTGTCACGATTCCCTTTGGACATTCATCAAACAATGACTCTCATGGAGAGGGCCTTCTATTGGCAAAAGATGGGGACAGATGTGGAGGATTACATTCGAACATGTTTTACTTGCCAATAAGATAAAGTAGAGCAGCAAAAGCCAGTGAGACTTTTGGAGCTGCTGCGTGTACCAGAAAGGCCATAGGAAAGCATTTCCTTGGATCGATACTAGTGGTGGTCGATCGGTTTTCGAAGTATGCAACGTTCATCGCTACACTCCTACATTGTTCAGCAGAGGAGGCAACCTAGTTGATGATGAAGAATGTGGTGAAGTATTGGGGAGTCCCACACAACATCGTTAGTGATCGAGATTCTCGGTTCTTGGGATGATTCTGGACCGAGCTATTCAAGATGCTGGGATCTAAGTTATACTTCCCACAAGCCTCCACCCCTAAATGGATGGTCAAACAGAAAGAATCAACTCGCTCTTGGAGCAATATCTTCGGCACTATGTGAGTGCCAACCAACGAGATTGGGTGAAGCTATTGGACATAGCCCAATTATCCTATAACTTATAGCGGAGCTCTGCGTCCAACAAGAGCCCCTTCGAGATTATCACAGGACAACAACCGTCGACTCCTCACATATTGGCTATTGGTTATACAGGGAGTAGTCCGTCAGCATACCACTTTGCAAAGGAATGACATTGAAATGCAGATATTGCTCGGGCCTACTTGGAGAATGCGACCAAAAAGATGAAGAAGTGAGCAAATTTGAGAAGGCGACCACAAGAGTTTAAAGTTGGTGACCTGGTGTTGGTGAAGCTCCAACTAGCATCACTCCAGTTCTTTAGGCACAAAGTGCACAAAGGATTGGTGCGCATGTATGAAGGACCTTTCCCAATTATCAGCAGGGTAGGCAACGTCTCTTACAAGTTGCAACTAACGGCATAGCTCCCATCAGAGCCTCCTACGAGAAGCAAGTTGAGACTATTCTGGCGGATCGAAAGACTAAGTTACCCAACGAAGCAGAACAAACGGAGTACTTGGTGAAATGGCAAAAGCTTCCTCGAACAGAAGCTAGTTGGGAACCAGAAGATGTCCTACGACATGAAGAAGCCCACGTCAAAGCCTACCAACAAGCGTCGACAATTTAAGTGGGGGGAGAATGTCACGGATGGTCATCGCTTAACGGACCGACCGTCGCTTTTGCTTACTTGTATAGATGTTTGGCAGCCTGTTTTGCCTTGTTTTTAAGTGTTTTTGCCTAAGAAATGCAAGCAGAAATAGTCTGGAAGGCTACAGAACGACTGTTCAGTGTGCAAAACCAAAACAACCCAGTTTTGGGCCATTTTCGCATGCTACGGCAACCTTTTTGAGCGGCACGGAATGGCACCCCTTTGGAACCCCCTGGGTGGCACAGGGTTGGATGGAGATTCGGGATAGTAGTCGGGCGTAAGCTTTCAAAACCAGTTGAAGTGTTTTGCGTCCGACACCCTTGGGAACCGTCGTTTGTGGACTTGCGATGGTTCTTACAACCCTCTAAAGTCTTGTTTCACTCTCTTTTTCTCTTTTTCTCTTTTTTTGTTGCACTCAAGGTGTTTGACGAATTGCTTATAAGAGCTGCCCTCTTTGCGAGACGTCGGGACCTGTCCGTCGCTCGTCTTCAAAACTAATCAACTTCTCTTTTTGCAGGTCCTTCGGGACCCGCACGAGGTTGCAATTGGGCTGACCCTTTGCGGGCAAATACACTTCAGCGTTTCATGACTTAGGCAATCCCAGCTAAGTCCAGAACATTGGGCAAAGGTTGCTTCACGACTTAGGCAATTCCAGCTAAGCCTACAAGTTTGCCGCAAGAGTGTTACACGGCTTAGGCAAATTCAGCTAAATCCATAACAATGTGGGTGGAAGTGTTACATTTCCTCTTAGCATGACAAGTACTAATGTGATTGAGAGTTCATTCGAGTTAATCTAGTAGTATGCTGTTGGTCAGTGTCAAATTTTACTGATTGAAGAACTTAGTTTTTGAATTGCACAAGTAACTGGAAAATAAAATCAAGTTGCATCTCAAATTTAATACTTGCTTTTGTTTGGACAGTCCCTGATTTTTATACAATACTTATACCTGTCATTTATATGGACACCGAGCTGTTAACGAATTATGCTTCTTTCATGCGCTTACTAAAAGCTTTCTGCTGATTCAGGCCAATACACGATGTGAAGATACTGCGAACGATAGTCAAGGATTGAGGTGCTAGTGTCACAGTAAGGAGGTACCAGTTACTATATGTTCTTGGAGGTAAGGAGCTTTCAAATTGTCATTCTGTAGTTTTTACTTGTTTGCATCATCCCAAGCCAAGAAGTTCTTTTGTACTGCAAGAAAAAGTGGACTTGTATTAATGTTGAGGTTACAATCATGTGCTTCAGGTATTATAAGTTGGAGAATCTGAAACTTTTAACTTCTTAGTCTTTTTATTTTTATATTATCACCGACCATTTGAAGAATGTAAAATTTAAAATTTCTCTGATGTCCATCACTTGCCATTGTCGCCAATTTAGATAGTATCATTAGAAATAATGTAAAAAAAAAACATTTTTTTGTAAAAATCTTTTATTATGACATAAAGATATCCTTTGAGATGGTAGATGAGCGATTCATCATCTTTTCCAATTAGTCTTAATTTTTTGCAATGGTACCAAAAAATATATTCTTGTTCTTTTGTCTAGTCAGTATCTCATTTACCTGCAAATAAACATCTTTTATTTAAAGACGCAGACCAGATTGGGCTCGATTTGTGGTTATAATTCAACAATGTAGTACGCCTTTGATGCTAAGAAAATCTAAATAAATACTATTTGAGATAGTTTGTCTTTTTTATCGAATAACAAAAAGGCTTTCCACTCATTGTTGTCTAAATACCAAAAATTTGATTCTCGTTATTAAATTTTGATTAAAGTTTAGTGATTTCTTTCAGAAAAAAAAAACGCATCCTTTTTTTATTTCTTCTAGATGATGTCCCTCATTTTTTGTTTTTTTTAATCTGGTATTCTCATTTTCCTTTAATGTTTTAAATGTTCATTGTTGTTGCTCGTTGTTTTCACTCAATAACGATAGGATCGAAACAATGAGGCTCGGTAATGAGACGAAAGTGACATGAACTCGTAGCGAGGAGGAGGCGATCGTAACCGTGCGACGAGAGCAAAAGGAGAATAATTTATTAGCAAAAGTAAAAAAAAGTGTTTAGAAAAAAAGGAGAGGGTTTTCTTTTCTGTGTTTTTTTCCCGTGAATCAATCGCGCGCTTTCCACATAGTCAATTATCTCCAAGATAAATTTGCATTAAGGGTAATTTAGTAATAATGATGCAAAATGGTAAACCCTAGTAAGCCGAGAGGTTCTATTAAAGGGACGGCTGACACCACCAGTTGATAACAGCACGAGCCCCCGCGAGTGGCCCTACTCGAGAAGACCATAACCCTCGAGGTCGAGAACAATAACACCATCAACAACGTTAAGGCCAATATGATCAATTTAAGATGTTTTATGTTCAATGAAATCATGCTTGATGATTTAATGATGCATAGCGATCATGCTCAATGAGCTTATATGTCAAAATTATGCATAATGATATGTGATTTATGACTTATTTATCTTTACCATAATGAAAGCTTTTTTTCGATTTCAAATGATAATGTATGTTTTTATTTGGCTTAAAAGACAAAGACATGCTTATATAAAATAAAAAGAGAATATATTTTTCTAAAAAAAAAATTTGTCTTATAATTTTTTTAAAAAAATTAATGAATCGATTATGTTATTTTTTTATGAATTTCTTTAACTATGTAAGTAATTTTGATGATTTGATGATTTGAATTTGAATAAATTTTTATCCATGATATTAATTCCTTGATATTTATTATGAGTCAAGATTTTTTATTCTTTGTACTTCTACGATTCCTTTGGCTATTCAGTAAAAATAAGATATTTTAATAAACCATGATATGCTAATTGACATCTTGATAATTTATGACTTGAAGTTTTGTTATGTATTATTTTCGTTTTTTCTTCTTTCTTAATTATAATGACAATAGGGATAAATTAAATCACTAGCATTTTAAGAGATCGAGAAGTCATTTTATTTCATCTTGAATATCTTTAAAGTAATTTTGATGATTTGAAATTGAATGAGTTTTTACCTATATCGTGATTTTGATTCCTCATAATTATAACTTAAAATCTTTTATAAATCAAAATATCTTATTATGTGTTCTCGTATTATTTAAAAAAAGATTTTTATATAAACAATGATCTTAACAACTTAAGATTTCTTATGCATGAATCAAGATATTTTATTTGTTGCTCCTATGATTTGTCTCTTGATATTCATAATTTATCTTCATGAATTTATATCTCATCACCATGTCAATTTTTCTTGATATATTTTATATAATGATTTGAAAAATAATGTAATGGGAAAAGTTTTGCACTCCTTTTTTACAATCACAAAGGGGGAGCAAAACTTGCTCATATCAAAAGAGAAGCAAAAAGTGCTATCTTGGAAATCTCAATAGAAGCAAAAAAATTTGCTTAACCTCATATTCTAAAAAAAATATGCTAAGAGAAATAACACTTGCCAACTTGTTAGCTTGCATGATGTAAAATTGCTAGCTTGAACATTGTAAAGGAATAAAAAATTTACTTGCTTGCACTTCTCAAAAGAGAAGTAAGAACTCACTAGCTTGCATGTTCTAAAGCGATGAAAAATTTACTAAATTGCTAAACTTTTATATCTTAAAAATTTACTAATTGCACTTCTCTTTTTTTGTTGATGACAAAGGGGGAGAAGGTATAATGATGTGAAATCATGTATGATGATTATGCATGTAATGATGATTTTAAAAATATACATGATGATTTGGAATAATGCATGCAATACTCATGATTTTATTATGATGATATGGTGTATTGCATATGATCTGATTAAAATAGTTTCAACTTGGACTTTTGAATTCATTTAATATTCTTTTTGAAAATTTATTAAGAGCTCTTCTTAACGATGTAATACTTTCATACCTCCTTTCTTGTTTCTCTCTGTTGAATTTTGAATTTTGATGATAAAATCAATTGATAGGTTATTGATCTAATAGGATTGTTAGAATTGATTGATGCTGAACTAATTACGATATAATGATTATTACAATTAGGATTGGCTAAGGTCAAGTCCATGCATTGGGTCGATGCGGTTGAGAACTCGCCAGGAGTACGTTGAGAGCTCGCCGAGGGTATTGAGAGTTTGCTAGGATGGCGCAAGGGAGTTCGCCAGAAGAAGATCGAGACTCACTGGAAGATTGTCGGGGGTAGCCGAAAAACTTATCGGGAGTTAGGATGGTCTTGTAATGGATGTTTGACAATTATAATTATATTTAATTAAGTCATAATTAGCATAGTGCAGAACTAATTATGACAGGAGCATTGGAGTTACAACCAGATAATGGGCTAAGATCAAACTTAAGCATCGAGTTGGGGGGTTCAGACGATATAATGGGATATCGCCGAAATTTGCTAAGAGATTCATCGAAGGGATCGGGAAGCTTACTGGAAACAAGTCGGGAGATCGCTAGAAGAAGACCGGAAGACTCACCGCAAGAATGTCGGAGGGTGTCAGATTGGCGGGAGTTAGGTCTTGGTTTAGCTTATTGGTTATTAAGTGTTATAATTATTGAGTCATAGTTAGGAATTGAGTCCTGATTGAGTTGGATTTGGATGAAATCCAAATCAACTCAATAAGTCAACTGGGTCCACTGTAAGGTTTAGTTGAGCTTAATTAGTTGACTAAGGGAATAGTCAATTGATTGTTCAAGCTGAAATTTAAAAAGTGGAGGGAACCACTTTTACAAAAATTTCGACAGGTAAACCGCCAATGAATAGCGGGTGTACCGTCGTCGCCCATGCTTTCAAGTGGCTGATGATGGCTGACCTGCTCAGACTAGACGATTGAACTATATATACCCAGGAATCTGAGTACCTTCGACGGTTGACCCGCCCAGGACGGACGAGTAAACCGCTCGTACCCTGATATTCGGGCGATTGAGCTACCGAAGTCGGCGGGTGAACCGTTCGTACTCGATTTTTCTATGTATATTTGATTTTTGGCTCCAAAAATCTGAAGCCACTTGGGGCCTATAAATACCCCAAGTTTTCTTGCATTCTATATAATAATTTTTGGGGATTATATTCTGGAAAAATATTATGTGAGAATTGTAACAAAAAGAAAAGGGGTAAGGGAGTGATTAAAGAGTGTAATCTTGTCTCCCTTGTAAGCAAAGTATAAGGGTTTAGTCTTCACCTAAAGAAGATTGGTAGTGGACGCCAGTATGCATCAAGAAGGAGGACTCAGGAGTGGATGTAGGCTATTGGCGCCGAACTACTATAAAAATTGTGAGTGTTTCCTTGCTTTCATTACTTATATATTTTTGTATTGACTCTTCCGATTTAACTCAACTCTTTAAAAGCAAAGTCTTCACGATAAGTTCTTTCGTTCAAACGTTACTTATCTTTCCGGTTTACTTATTAACTTAGCAACTTTCTTTCAATCACTCACTCATTTCACTAAGAATGAAAAGTTTCGGATTTCGTATCTTGGTTTAATCAAAAAATTTTCATCTAAACTGAGAATTTATACTTGCACTAATTCATACCCCTCCCCCCTCTTAGTACCAATTGATCCTAACGATTGGTATCAGAGTTACATTTTTCTAGTTTAGTTTAACACCTAAGAGAATAGCTCTTTTTGGCTTTCAAGAGGGTTTTTCTATCGTTCACCCTCTCATATTCAATGGGGCGGACTATACTTATTAGAGAACTCGAATGAAAGTTTTCTTGCTTTTTTTAGACCTTGATTTATGGACTATTATGGAAAACAGATTCGAAAAATCTTTTCTTCTAATGAACGATTAGAATGATTTGGAGAAGAAGATTTTCTCTTTATATGCGAAGGCTATGAATGTCTTGTTTTGCGTCTTAGATAAAAATGAATTTGATCGGGTTTATTATTATGATTCGGCTTTTAAAATTTGGCTTACATTGGAATTGACACATAACAACACACTTAATTTAAATGACTCATTAAATAAAATATCACATAAAAATAAATATGAAGAACACCTTCCAAAGAACAGAAAGGATTGTGAACTAAGAATGACATATGACTCATCAAGTGAAATCTACAGTGGTGAGAATCTTGGACATGAACTTTTGACAAATGAACTAGAAAAATTAATAAACTTGAATCTTAAAAATAATCTAAAGATAGATAAAACTTCTTTCTATGAATACAAGAAGTCAAGGTGCTCCAAAGATAAAGAACATAATCAAAGTGGAAGATCTTGCGCTCGTGGCCAACCACGATGAGGTAAGTAACCACCCTAAAAACTCTTTTACTTTTAATGAGTTATTACTTTTTTTTCATGAGCTTTATGATGAATTTAGAAAGATTAGCAAATCTTATAAATTAATTAAGGAAAAGTATGCATCATTAGTTAGTAAACTTGATGAAATGCATGAAGTAGCACCATCACACAATACATGCACTAAACATGAAACACAATTTTTGCTCTGTGAAATGCTAGATAATGTTAAAAAGCAAAATATCATGCTTAAACAAATATTAATTTTTTTTAAAATATAGAATAAATCCCTAAATATGATCCTTGCCAATAAGGATCATATTAATAAAAGAAATAGTATAGGCTTTATTGGTAACATTTAATAAAAGTCAACTACGTTTGTGAAAAGACCTACATTAAATTTGTCATCTAAAAATAAATATAATTTTTGTAGTAGATTAGGACATAAAACCTACAAATGTCTATTTAAAAATTATAGTCCACATAAATTAATTTGAGTCCCTAAAGGAACCATAAACAACCTTAAGCCATTAAAAAAAGTAGGAAGAACATACCATGAAGGACCCAAACTCAAATGGGTACCTAAATCAAAACTTCCCATAATATAAAGTTGCATCCTAACAAGGCTAGGAGCACTAAATAATGTTGTGAAATTAGATGCTCAAGGCATATGACTTGAGATCTAATACTCTTTAAAAGCTCACTAGCCTATGTAACAATAATAAAAAATTATTTGAATTAAGATGTTTGAAGCTTAATGATCATTGTTTCTATTATAATAAATCTTTTTATTGAAAATAGTTCATCATTATATAATTAATATTGATGATGCATAGCTAGAGCATGCTAGAATTAGAAATAATAAAGTATAGTTAACTTAAATAAAAGTCATATATATGAAAGAAAGATTTTGATGATGATTATTATATTGATGTGTATTAACTTATGTTGATAATTTATGTTATTTTTGAACCTAAAAATCATATATGAAATCATCTTTCTTTAAAAAAAAACTTCTTGATTATATGATAGAATCTTTCATGCAAAAAGAATTGGATTTAAAATGAATCAAAGCTTTTATTTGAAAATATTTTCATAATAATCATAATGAAATTTCATTTTTCACTTTAAATGTCAATGCATTCTTGATGATACATTTATTGTTGAATCTATTTAATTATAAAAATAAATAAAAAGTTTAGCTATTTTCTTTTGGAAAACAATCTATGATAACTTTATTGAAATTTTTTGAAAATTAATTTTTTATGATGATTTTGGATAAGTTTTTTAAATAATTTTTATTTTAAAAAAAAGATTAATAAATCAATTATGTTATTTTTATGACTCTCTTGAACTATGAAAGTCATTTTCACGATTTGATGATTTGAAATTAAATGAATTATTATCATGATTTTAATAAGTTCAGAAAATGAAACTTCAAAATCTTCTTATGAACATATTTTGAAAACTTGAAGTTCCATATATATAAATCAAGATCTTCTACTTTTTTTCTTCCTTAAAATTAACTCATAATCTTGATATCTATAATATGATATCTTTATTATATGAAGACTCTTCTTTATTCTCTTATGATTCTATTTTATCATCTAAAAAGAGATTTATTAAATTAAATCATGTCTTTAATATTCATGAATGTATTTTGATATTAATATTTATTTTGACATGATTTATTTTAAAACTCATGAATGACATAACTTATTACCAAATTAATATTTCTTAAATTTATGATAAGTTAAAAATTGAAAGAGATTTGTATTATAATAAATATTCTCTTAATTTCTTGACTTTACTTTTACATTATCGGAATCAAGTTATTGATCTCTATAATTTTTTCTTTTTAAATAAAAAGAAGATTTATGATCTGAACAATAATAATTAAAATTTTTATCATGATCATTCTTTTTTTTATTAAAAAATTTATTTTAGATGAATTGAGATTATCTCCTAAGACTTATTTTTATTATTCATAAAAAAAGAGGGAAAGAAACTTATTAAATGAAATCATATCTTTTGATATTCAAAAATTTTATTTTATCTTTAATAATATGATCTCCTTGTACTTTTTGGCATAATTTGAATATGAATATCAAGAAGAAATTATACCATCATATTTTTTTAATAATGACAAAAAAAAAGGAAGAGATAAAATTATTAATATGATTAGAAGAATTGAGATATGATAACATTGAATGAGGAACAATTGCTTAGAAAGAAATTAGGACTTTCTAAATACATACAAAATACTTGATTTACAATTTGAGCTTTATCTACTATCATACATTTTTATGAAATTCTTGATATTTTTTATCAAAATTTATAATAAATAATTTTTTTTGCTATACTTGAAATTGCATGAGATGATTTTATGAATCAAAATATTTTGTGATGTGTTTTAATTTCTTGAAATTACAACTTGAAATCTTTTATGAATCGAAATATTTTGTTATGTATTATCTTATTATTTGAAATAAAATTTGTATACAAATCATGAACAAGACAACTTAAGATTTCTTATGAATGAATCAAGAGATTTTATTTTATTTGTTTCTCTTATAATTTGTCTCTTGATAATCATAATTTGTTTTCATGAATTATACATCTCATCACTATGTTAATTTTTCTTGATATATTTCATGTAATGATTTAAAAAATAATATAATAAGAAAAAATTCACAGTATCTCTTCTTTTTGACAGTGACAAAGGGGGAGAAGATATGATGATGCGAAATTATGTATGATGATAATGCATATTGATTTTTAAAAATATACATAATGACTTGGAATAATAATCATAATTTTATAATATGATGTATTGCATATGATGTGGTTAAAATAGTTTCAACTTGGACTTTGGAGCTCATCTTAATTTTTTTTAATTTATTAAGAGCACTTCTTAATGATGTTTTACAACTCCTCCCTTATTTTATTTCCTTTTTCTTCATAACTCATATCGTATTTTATAAAGGGAGAGCAAAGACTCATGTGCCTTAAAATCCTTAGCCCTATATTTTACCTTTTTGTTGATAACAAAGGGGGAGAAATATACATTGATGTCACATGATATTAATTGATGACTTATGATATTGGTGATATATATTGATAACACATGATATGGATATAGATCTGGATTAGACATCTTGGATATGGATATGAGTGCTATTATGATTTGATGACTTGATGAAATTCATGATTCGATGACGATACAAATTTGTGTTAAAATTTATATAAAATATTAATTACTTGAATTTAAGAGTGTGTGATTTTATTAAATTTAAGTAGCATAGATTTAGGGATAGTTAGGATTAACTCCTGTCATCAATTGATTATGATTATAAAAAAAAGGAGATTATTAAATCTCAAATTTTAATGATGAAATCAGTTGATGGATTATTGATCTAACATAATTGTTAGAATTGATTGATGCAAGTTTAATTCTGATAGAATAATTATTACAATCAGGATTGGCCAAGGTTAAGTTCATGTATCGGGTCGATGTGGTTGGGAACTCGTCATGAGGGCATCGGGAGCTCGCCGAGGGTATCAGGAGTTTGCCATGATGACACATGGGAGTTCACCAGAAGAAGATCGAGACTCGTCGGAAGATTATCGGAGGTAGTCAAAAAGCTTGCCGGGATTTATGATGGACTTGTAATAGATGTTTGGTAATTATGATTATATTTAATTATCTTAATTAGCATCATGCAAGACTAACTATAACAGGAGTAATAGAGTTACAACCAGATAATAGGGTCAAGATCAAGCTTGAGCATCGGGCCAGAGTTCGGACGATGTAGTGGGATCTCACCGAAGTTCACTAGAAGATTCACTGAAGGGATCGGGAAGCTCGCTAGGAACACGCCAGGAGATCGCTAGAAGAAGACTAGAAGACTCATGGTAAAAATGCCAAAGGCTGCAGGATTAGCGGGAGTTAGATCTTGGTTTAGCTTGTTAGTCATTAAGTGTTGTAATCATTGAGTCATAGTTAAGAATTGAGTCATAATTGAGTTTGATTTGGATGAAACCCAAATCAACTCAATAAGGCATCTGGGTCCACTATAGGGTTTGGTTGAGCTTAAGTTGAGGTCAATTAGTTGACCAAGAGAATGGTCAACTGGTGGTTCAAATCGGAGTTCAAAAAGTAGAGTGAACCACTTTTGCGAAAATTTAGACGGGTAAACCGTCGGTGAACGTTGGGTGTACAGCCGTCGCCTAGACTTTCGGGTGACGGACGGTAGCTGACCCGCGCAGACTGGGTAGTTGAATCGCCCGTACCAAGAAATCTAGGTACTTTCGGCGGTTGACCCACCCAGGACTAACAGGTAAACTTCTTGTACCCTAGTGATCAAGCGGTTGAGCCACCCAGGTCAACGGGTAAACCATCCGTATCCAATTTTTCTGGGTATGTTTGATTTTTTGCTCCAAAAATCTGAAGCCACTTGGGGCCTATAAATATCCCAAGTTTTCTTGCATTCTATATAATAATTTTTAGGGATTATATTGAGAATTGTAAAAAGAAGAAAAGGGGTAAGGGAGTGATCGAATAGTTCAATCTTGTTTCCCTTATAAGCAAAGTGTAAGAGTTTGGTCTTCACCCAAAGAAGATTGGTAGTGGACGCCAGTGTGCCTCAAGAAGAAAGACTCGGGAGTGGATATAGGTCATTGGCGTCGAACTATTATAAAAATTATGAGTGTTTCTTTGCTTTCATTGCTTACATATTTTTGTATTGATGCTTTCGATTTAACTCAACTCTTTGAAAGCAAAGTTTTCACGATAAGTTCTTTCCTTCAAATGTTGCTTATCTTTTCGGTTTGCTTATTAACTTAGCAAGTTTATTTTAATCACTCACTCATTTCACTAGGAATGAAAAGCTTCGGATTTCCTATCTTGGTTAATCGAAAAGTTTTGATCTAAATTAAAAATTTATATAAATTAAACCTAACACTCTCCTCATTATTCATAAAGAGGGTGAAAATTTGATAATGCATATTATATTTTACTAAGGGGGAGTAATGTCATCATGTGCTTTGAAATGATTAACTAATATTTCATATTTTTATTAATGACAAAGGGCGAAAACGGACATTGATGACACATGAATAGTGATGCATAGTTTTTTGAAATTCATGCGCTTTGATAACTTGATGTAATTTTTTAGTGAAATTTGCTTGGAATATTGATTAACTCAAGATAATTGAATTCAAGAGTATGTATTTCTATTGAATTTAAATTTTTTTTATTGTGGCATAGATTTAGGGGGAGTTAGGATTAACTCCTATCATCAATTGATTTTTATCATAAAAAATATGAGATTATTGAATCTCAGATTTTGATAATAAAATTAATTGATGAGTGTTTAATCTAATATGTGTTGTTAGAGTTGATTAATATATGATTAACTATGACAGAGAGAAAGTTACAATCAAATATTGGGCCAGAGTCACGTTCGTGGTATCGGGCCGGGGTTCGAACGATGCATTGAGAACTCACTGAGAAACTTGCCAAAAGTTTGCCAAAGGTATTAGAAGCTTACTCGGAGTTCACCGGGAGCTCGCTGAAGGGATCAGAGGCTTGCTAGGAGTTCATCAGAAGCTTACCGAAGGTATCAAAAGCTTGCTAGGAGTTCACCGAAAGAAGACCAAGAGACTCATCGGAAGATCATCGGGAGTTATCAAAAAGCTTGTCCGGAGCCAGGAGGGCCTTGTTGGACTCGGTGGCCACATTATTTGTAATTAATTAGTCATAGTTAGCATCATTAGGTTTAAGTCTAACTTGAGTTAAGATTGGAAGAAATCTAAATTAACTCAAGTGAGATACACCAAGTCCACTTTGGAGATTGGATTGAGCTTAGATTGAGCTCAATTGGTTGACCTAGGAATTGGTCAACATGAGGTATAAGCCAAAATTAGAAAAGTAAAAGGAATCACTTTTCAGGGTTTTTCGATGGTTACATCATCGCCAACCAGGTTTTTGGGCAGCAGGTGATGATTGTACCACCATGGTCAACGGTTGTATCGTCGCCACCTAGGTTTTTGGTTAGTTGGGCGGTTGGACCGCCCAGGCCAACGGTTGAACCATTTGTACCCTGTTTTCAAGGTAATTTTCGACTGTTGTACCGCTCATATCTGGATTTTTTGGATACGTTTAAATTTTGGCTCTAAATTCTGAAGTCAATTGAGGCTTATAAATATTCCAAGTTTTTTGGTATTTTATACAATAATTTTAGGGATTAAAATTCTATAAAAAAATTTGTGTGTGAAATTGTAAGGAAAAAAAAGTAAGGAAATGATCCATAAAGATCGTAAGGATTTGGTGTTACTATAAATTTATGAGCATCTTTCTATTTTGTTTGTTTATCATAACTTAATTTTGTTCAATCATCTATTGCTTACTTACTCAAAGAAATATTTTTATTTTCAATTTTACTTCAAAAAAATTCTTTACATCCTATCGAGTCATTATGTCTTCTTTTTTTTTTCTGTCTCGCTCGTGATTGATTATGTTTTCGGTTTTCTTTCTTTGTTTTTCCTTTTTCTTCTTTCACGTATGTTTTTGTCAACCGCTGAGAGGTTGGAAAGCGCGATTGTTTCGGTCTTCCGTTTTCTAAACCGTTGCCGACGGTCGCTCGATCTCTCTCCCCTTAAATTTAAAAGTAGTGACAGGAAGAAGAAGAAGAAGAAGAAGAAGAAGAAGAAGAAGAAGAAGAGAGCCAACTCTCGGGCAAAATAGAGAGAGAAGAGAGGCAATGGCGGGAGCCGATCCAACCTTCCCTGCGGCGAACGCCGCCGAGGAGTACAACTTCCGCAAGCCGGTGGATCCCAACTCATCCGACCTCCCCACCTCAAAGGAGCCCCACAAGGTAACACAAGTACGACCTCATCCTGCATTCGGATCCCTTTCCTCGTCGCCAAATTCCATGACACCTCTTATCTCGAATTAAAGGACATCTTAATCTCTATGCTCAGATCTCCTTATGCTCAGATAGCCTAAACATAAGAACATGATAATTGATACGTGATTCAGAAGAAGAAATTTGTATGGTAACATACTACTACTGACATGGTAGTACTAATATATATTGGAAGGAGGAGGAGGCCAAGGCGAGGGCCGGGAACTGTGACCTCGCCAGCACCCTGACGTCGGTTCTCATGATCTCCGGCGTGGTGATCGCTGCTGTAGGCGTCGCATTCTTCGTCACCAAAAAGCTTAAAGAAACATAGACAACAGGAGAGAGAGAGAGAGAGAGAGAGAGGTCTTCTTTTCCATTTTTTTTTTTTTTTTAGCACTCACTCTGTATTCGTGACGGTGGCCGAGGAAAAATGAGGCCTCAGTTTTGCGGTGGTCTCCTACTCTGGTTTCGAGAGAGCTGTCACTGCTACAATCTTCCCTATTCTTTATGTTCTTTTTTTACAACACTATGTAACTCGAGCCTGTCATTAAGCAATCAATCTCGTTCCCACTCACTTCTTAAAGAAAAGAAAAGAAAAAAAAAAGTAAAAGGGTGTTTGTGTTCAGAAGTATCCTTAAAATATTTTTAAAAAAATTATAAAATAAGATTATAAATAACAAAGAGGAGGTTGCCAATAAAAATCTCCTTGGAAAATGCATAAATGAGAGGCACGATCTAGAAAATTTCTAAACTGAGACTTTCTAAAAAAAATCATCCTCCCTAAATAATAAGATGCCAAACCTAACAAGATGCTCCCCCTTTTCCTTTAATCTCCATTCCATTTTACATTTCCTTATGAAGTGTAATACACAAGAAAAAATAAATAAATCATGAAGTGACATGGTTTTTTCTTTAAATTTAAATTTTTGTCAAATTTATTTTGACTTTAAAACGTCATGGCTGAGTTATTTTAGAGAGAAA
Organism: Ensete glaucum; assembly: GCA_021527575.1. Classification (NCBI taxonomy): domain Eukaryota; kingdom Viridiplantae; phylum Streptophyta; class Magnoliopsida; order Zingiberales; family Musaceae; genus Ensete; species Ensete glaucum. Next base: position 53,697,652 of record CM038553.1, read on the forward strand.
TTAAATCTCTCTTTAACTACCAAGTGTTTTGGTAGGATGAAATTGATTATGTGATACCCAAGAATTTTAAAGCAGATTAGGTAAATTTTATTTTGGTAGGTAGGTGCCTTATTATTTATAATTCTTTTAATGCATAAATTTAGTTGTAAATTTTAGTTCTAAAGTAATAAAGTTACTCGTTGCCATAAATTAATTTAAGAGCTTTGGTAGGATCAAATATTGCAATATAAAATTAGGATTCCCTCTTTTTATGAGCTTTCAACTATTCACTCTTTTTCTTCATCCCCTAAGATTCGTTGTCCTCGAGACCTATACCGAGCTTCTTCCTTCCTAGAGGTAATAAGGCAATCGATCCTATTTCTCTTTCTCTCTTTATTTTCTTTTCATTTATCTTGTTAAGAAACTATTGTCCCTCTTTTGTTGACCTTTTTTGCATGATGCATGATAATATAGATCCTTTTTTTTATATATAATCGATGAGTCTATGATCTGATGGAAACTCTTTTAAAAGTGTCTGATAACTTATGTGATAAAAACCTTGATATTATGTTATAATATCTTGAACTCGATTCCCACCTTCCTCACATACCTTTTACACAGATCATGTTTTCATTTATCATGTTTGGATCTCGGGATGGATGGATAAATAAATAAATAAATAACAATAAGAGATGAAGTGCTTAAAATGACTGTCACAAAGCTTGACTCTATTTTTTCTTCTTCTTCTTCTTCTTCTTCAAGAGGGAGGTAATAAGGTAGTAAGAGTTATACTTGATAGTAATCATAATAAAAGTTGATTTCCATGAATACTAAATCGAAGTTTCTACTTCAGATGACTATGAACTTATAGTCAAACTATCCTAACATTGGGTCATTTCGTGGATTAACATGTTTCAGATCTTGAGATGGATAAAGAAACAAATAAAGATAAAGGATGAAGAGCCTAAAATGACTATCACAAAGCTTGACTCTTATCTTCTTCTTCTTCTTCTTCAAGATGGAGGTACTAAGGTAGTAAAAGTTATACTTGACAATAACTATAATAAAAGTTTATTTTCGTGAGTACTAGATGAATATGAACTCTGCTATTGAGAGAAATATTATCTTAGTCAAACTAGCCTATCATATAGTCATGCCATGAATTATCATGTTTTGGATCTCCGGACAGAAATAAATAAGGGATGAAGAGCCTAAAAGGATCGTCACAAAGTTTGACTATGTTTTTTTTTTTTTCCTTTTTTCTTCTTCTATAAGCCGAAGGTAATAAGATAGTAAGAGTTACAATTGATAATAGTCATAACAAAAACTAAATTTTCATGAATGCTAGATCTAAGTTTTTATTTAGATAACTGTAAACTATGCTATCGAGAGAAATATGATTATGATCGATCTAGCCTAACATGGGATCATTCGATGGACGATCATGTTTCCGATCTCAAGATGGATAAATAAATAAATAAATCGACCATAATGGATCAAGAGCTTAAAATGATGGTAGTTTGAGATGTCAATGGACAAACATGAAGTGGTTCACCATCTCCTGCTACTGATGGACGCAACAAGATCACCTCAAGTTTGGCGTTGACCATCACAAAAGGAAGTCAATTTCATATGACTCCCATAGCAGTCAAAAGCACTAAATAAGTACACGCTACTATAATGTTTCTTTCTTTTGGGTTAGCTTAGCAACAGCAGACATTACAGGGGCGATCGCCGGAGAGCTATTCACTGACAGTAACACGACGACCGACCCACCAACTACGTTGAGGTGGTCGTTTGAACTCCCACCACCGCTCCTACTTACCCCCACTCTCAGTATCCACCCACCACGACAAGGAACTCCCACCACCTCATCGTATCAACTCCTCCTCAAGCAAGCCAACTCCGTTTGGCTTATAACCCTGGTCTTCTTGTCCCTCCGGCGATCAGCCATGGCTGCGAAGAAGCTCTTCTGGTGCTGCGTGTTGCTTCTGATGGTCCTACTGGTTTCGAGCTGCCGCAACGACGTCGACGAAGGCGGCGACGTCGACGCACCTCCTCTTTGGGCGTCTCGTGGATCCAGCGACCAGCCTTGCGACGAGATATACGTGGTGAGGCAAGGAGAGACGCTGCAGACGATAAGCGACAAGTGCGACGATCCCTACATACTGGAGGAGAACCCTCACATCCAAGACTTCGATGATGTGTACCCAGGTCTGGTCCTCAAGATCACTCCTTTTGGCGGAAACCGGTAGCTCTTGGAAGCGCATGCATGCATCACCCTGCAATGTATTATTGTGTTGTAAGATGAAAAAACTTCATCAGATCCCTACTGTGAATAAGCAAAAGATTTGATGCAATAAACTTATTGCTAAAGTTTTTTATCCACAGAAAATTGCAGATTACAAAAAAAATAAAAATTCTCTTTTATTTTATCCAAATTTGTTGATTAGTTTGGGTTCGTTATTCCTTTTATATAAAAATGCACAATTTTTTTCTTTCAAATGAAAGTTTGAGCATTTGAATGTAGCATTGTGTATCTGAGTCCATCCGATAAGCCCAAGAAACCTTTATTGGAGTAATAATATTAAGATATCCTTCGATTAAATATAATATAAGTTTAAAATGTGTTGAAATTGAAATAACAAGTCTAGAGAAGGAATCTGCAGACGTGCAAGTATTATCTTAAGCACAGGAGTGCCCGTTGACTAACTATAGTAGAGGGAGGATCAAACAGGTGTCCATATCTATGCCCGCACCCGACTTTGACTCATCCTAACTCGGTTCAATTGCATGCATATAGGCTGAAGTCCCTGAATTTGAGTTTTTTTTTCCTTTCGTCTACTCCATGATGATTTATCACCCTTAGATGTTAGCATAAAAAACTGTAATCATGTTATTATATACAAAAATTTAATATTAAAAACTGAAAACATATAATGGTATAACAAATATTATGATTGTGTACCTTTTTTATACTATTTAGAAAATGTATCGACTTCTCTTATCTACAAGCACATTGTAATCCGATCCAAAAATAATAATAATGTCAATTTATAAGAAAAATTTTTCTTCTCTTCCTATTTCTTATGTAACCTCTGTAAATGATGGAATAGGGACTAAGAAGAGATGAGAGAAGATCTGTAATCTCTAAATAACATAATATCATTTATCTTTATCCCATGAGCGCGAAGATATATAATCATACGTCATGTATGTATAATCACTCAATAACATCACGTGCCATCATGATTGAGTCCCTAGGAGGTTTTATTTTATTTATAGATGAGCAAAGGGTCTGGAATAATTAATTAATAGAGTACCTCCTATCAAGGTCATCTCCTTAAGAATTAGATCATAATTAGATTTTATTTCTATAAGCTAATAATTATAATTAAAATAAAATCTTATATATAATATAACTTACCTAATTAGACAAGACCATACAATCTAATATTCTTTCACTTGGACTATTAGTTGATAAGATATAAAAAATTAAGATTTAAATAATAAAATAAAATTTATTTTTTTAAAAAAATTAATTACATTCTAAAACTTTGAAAAAAATAGTTTACACATATGCATGAATTTTATAAAATATACAAATAAATCTAATAAACCTAATAATATTATATTAAGTCTAACTATTAACGTGAGTCTGGTTGTATATCATCGATATCATACTTCGTTCTATGTGATATAATTATATTAATCATTACTAATTTAGTCCAAAATGACTCTTATAATTTATCTTGTCAAGATAATCCTATTATCATGTTTAATCATAATATGCATACACATAAATATGAACAAGATAGTACAAAAAATAACTTTAATTATGTAAATAAGAATGTCAATTATAATATTCATTCAAACATGCATTATCATATCGTTTATAGGTTGCTCACAAACCAATCATAAGAAAATATTTTTTCAAGCACTTTAAGTCATAAGCAATCACAAGAAAATGTTCTTTCAGGTACTTTAGGTTATAAGGCCTTAGTGAATGGGTCAACAATTAATATAACTGAACTCATGTTCTTAACTAAAATTATTTATTTTTAGACCCTTTCTTTTAACTATCAAGTGTTTTTATACCTTAATAAATAGAATTATTAGAGTATTTATTATTCTTTCATAAGAAATCATAAGAAAATGTTCTTTCAATCACTTTAGGTTATAAGGCCTTAATGAATGAGTCAACAATTAATATAAGGGAACTCATGTTCTTAATTAAAATTATTTATTTTTAGACCCTTTCCTTTAACTATAAAGTGTTTTATACCTTAATACATAGAATTATTAGATTATTTATTATTCTTAAAAAAAATTACTATGATATATCATAAAATATCTTCAGTGACTTGGCAATTGAGTTTAACTATACCAAGTCTTGAAATAAATTTTATAGTCATAAAACTTGATTATTGACCTCCAAGTATGTCAAAAAATTAGTTTTTATTATAAATAAAATAATAATATATGATTTTATATTTTTTCTATAGATGATCTCTCCAACTAATAAATATAAAACTTAAAGTGTACTTCCTATTATTAAGATAATTTATAAAATCAATATCTAAAAATATCATCTTTTCAAACTGATATAATTTCTTATATATGAGCATATAATCATTTGTCTCTTCTAAGTATCTTATTATTTTCTTTGTAGCTTTTTAGTATTTCATTCCTGGGTAACTTTAATATATATCTAGTATTTCAACTAATATCTAATCTAGTATATACTTGAGCACATAATAAATTTTCAATTGTGTATATATATATATAATATTTTTATTTCATTTGATTTGTTTTCAAGTTATTAGAAAAACACTTGTTTTGATTAATATTTTTTACTTTTGTCATTTGTTGAATAAAGATATATACTTAATCTCTTCCAGACTCAAACAATATATTCTTTCTAGGATAATCATATTAATTCTTTTGATCTATCCCTAAATACCTCAATATCGATTACAAAAGATGTTTTATTCATATCAACTATTCTAAAATTCTTAGTGAGAAATATCTTGATTTCATATAATAAAGTAAGATCCTTACTAGTAAGCAAAATATTATATATATATATATATATATATATATATATATATATATATATATATATATATATATATATATATATAAGACCCATATAATAAACCATCTCTCGATAATTTTAAATATAGATATTGATAAATAATATTTTTAATTAAAAAATAATGATGTTATGAAACCTTATATAGTACTGTATAAAGACTTATTTAAGGTCATAAATAGATTCTCCAAATTTATATGTTAAATTCTATGTATGATTTAGGTTAATCTTTAAACATCTAGATCCTCATTTAGAAAACACATTTTTACATCCATATGATGTAATTTAAAATTATAATGGACTACTAATATCATGACGATTCTTACTGAGTTAATTAGATAAATATCTTATTATGATTAATAGTTTTTTATGAGTAAAATCTTTAGCTATAAGCCTAACTTTATATTGTTTAATATGGACCTTTGAGTCATTTTTATATAACACTTTTTATAATTATTGGGTAACTCGATGAGTTTTCAAATATCACTTTGATCCATTAATTTTAAATTTTATCATTTTGCATCATATTATTTTTTTAGAATTGTCATTTTCTATAACTTTTGATTGCTATATCATAATCTAATTTTTATAGATATATTACATAATAATAAAAAATAAGAGGTATTCTTTCCCTTTGAGATCTTCTCTATACTATCGATTGTGGTTGTTCTACAAGATCATTAGTAAAAACATCAATATTAAGTTCATTAATGTTATTTTCTTATCCACGCTTATCAATATTTTAAATAATAATATCTCGAATATAAGATGATAAAAAAGTATCAACCTATATCTCCTTAATATTAAGATTAAAATTTAAGATTTTTACTCTTATTGATTAAATAATTTCTAGTAATCTTAAATTACTAGATTCAATTATCCTCTTATTATAAGTAGGTAATAAAATATGTACTCCTTTGAATTTTTGGATAAATAATAAAATATTTATAAATAATGTTTAATTTTAATTTATTTTTATTTAAATTAAAGACTGTTATCTTTGTGGAACAATCTTAATATATAAATATCTTTAAAGTTTGGTTTTGTATCAATCCATAAATTAAAAAGAGTTGATAAAATTAACTTACTAGGAATTCTATGTAAGTATACATAACTATTCTTAGAGCTTCTCTTCACGTTAGTTCAAGTATAAAAAAAATAACTAATATACTTCTAACCATATCCATAAGAATAAGATTTTATATTTCAGTAACTTTATTATATTATGGCACACATACTAACCATAAATATATCACTTTTCTAGGAATATAATAAAAAGAGTCATAATTCTAACTTTTATCATATCTATTATAAAATTTACCATCATTAATATATTTAATAATTTTAACGTTTATATCTAATTATCTTTCGTGTCAATACTCTAAAACCTTATATAGTAATATATCAACATATTATATATAAAGATGATAAAATTATTGAATCTTAAATTTTGCTTATAAAATTAATTGATAGATTTATGATCTAACTTATGTGTTAGAGATAAATGATGCAGGATTAACTACGACTGTGAAAAAGTAATACAATCTGATGTTGGGCCGGAGTTAAGATCGGGCATCGGGCTGGGTTCGAATGATATAGTGGGAGCTCATCGGAAATTCACCGAATGTGATTTGTCACGAACAAAAATATAAACAATGTATTCGATGTAATGCTCATGTTTGTCTGTGTCATTCGATTTTTGTGCATTCTTTGTACAATAAGTAGCATACTTGCAGTACGCTTGGCAGCCCTAGTTTGGCTAGCTTTTGTGATCGATTTTGGCTTATAAATGAGAGTTTTGTCATGTAGACACTTGTAGGGACTTTAGTCTATAATAGATCTTGATCATTTGTGTGCAACCATTCAGAGTTTTTAAAGTCCATGGGTGTAATTTGTCTTAGCTATATTATAAAGTATTTTCTAAAGTGGTTGCTTATGGATCCCGTGGAAAATACTTCCTCTAACCCACTTTTCCCTTTAGTCCTAAGGGACCCTAGGAGATTTCGGAGAGACTGATTTTTGCGGACAAACATGTAAGGATATCTCACGACTTAGGCAAAACTAGCTAAGTCCATGATAGTTTGATATTAGAGTCAGATGAGTACATGTAGAAACACTTGTCATGCAAATGTGGGGACCTAACTGGGCTGCGTGGGGGGCAGCCAGCACACGCGATCGTTTGGGAAAAGAGATGTAGGGAAATGAGTCACTCAAATGAGCAGGCATCCTTGATTGGCATACAGAGGAATGGTCAACCCTTTGCGCGAGAGGCATCACGAGGACAAGTAAGCTAGAAAGAATGTGTAACGCACAAAGGTTGGGATGGTTGAGTTCGAGCTATGATTCGATGGTAACAACCAAACTTGACAATGCTCAAGGCAAATGAGGTGCTTAGTAAAAGATGAGACCGTGCAAAGTGTGATATGTTGCTCAACGACCAAAAGAATGATACAAGGCTCACAAAGGTGAGAGGAATTGCTAACTCGAAGAATTTGGTACTCATGTAAGTGCTTGTATGCGAACGATGGAGCATTTATGGTCATCCCAAGGGGATCGAAACTTGGCACCATAGAGCATTGAAACATTCTCTTCGGTATGGAATAGATACATTTGTAGGAGAATGAAGTGTACAACAAGTTTAACATATTGCTAGGTCTTGAAGGGTACAGCGGAGGCTAATTGGTGAAAAGTCACAATCTAGCAAGCACATTTATGGGGTCAGAACAATGCATAGATTATTCATTAATACGAAGTAGTCCAAGAGGATAGTGGTCTCAAAAACTTCTAGAGGAAATAATTCAAAGAGAAAAGCTGCTCCAACATGACAGATATCCAGGAAGGATAGATCCTAGTTCTTCAGAGGGAGAATCATGTGCAGTGGACTGCACATGTTGAGGAAGAGTATCTCAAGATAATATTTCTACTAAGCTTAACAGATCGAGCGAGCAATGATGAGTTATTGCATGATCTCAAATAAAGTAATGCATTGGTGGATACATTGCAAGATCAAATAGGAGAACGACTATGACAACATCATACGAAGGCATACTCAGAGTCGATGAAAAAATCGAACTCAACAGAGGGTTGACCCATGGAATGGTAGACATAAGGGTCACCATCAACTTAATGCAAATCGAGGAGCAGAGTAACTTGGATGGAACTTAGTGAAGTATCCAAGCCATGTGAAGAGAGTCAACGTAGAAGATGGAACAGAGACACGAAGCTTTACTTGGACAAAGGTCAAGAACATGAACTCTTGTAGAGGCAAGAGTATGATCATATCGTTCCATGAGTTCTTCATTATAATGGGCTGACTCATCTTGCATGATGCCAAAGACTAAGAGAGCTTCAAGGCACATGCACCTTATCTTAGAGAATCATTTGACAGAGGAACTAATGTTATTCAACTTGCGGAGGCGAAGTTGGGATCAAAAGGCCTTAACATGAAACAAAATGACTCAGATGTGAGTACTCTTGAAGAATATGTCATTGTGTTATCATTCGATTTGTCATGAAAAAAGTGGTGCACATCGAATATTGTGTTGATGGGAAATAGAGGCTCAGGATCTAGACAATGATGTACCAATTTTAGCGTAGTATGAAGACTTTGAAAGCTACTAAGCGATGGACTGTCCTAGAAAAATACGAATATCTCTTTTCGGCTTTGTTTTAAATAACTCTCTAATTTGCTCTTAATGAACTTCAATAAAACTACTTTCGATTTCGCTTTTACTTTAAGCAACATCATACGAACGCGATGCACCTAATTTTTATCAAACCGAATTTTTTTTTAGCCCCTCGAAAATATCTCTCGACTAAAATAGAAAATATGGTGTGACCTAAAGATATAAGCATATATTTTATGAAAATATATTTCATTCTAATATTTAATTATAAAATCATTATAATTCTATATAAATCAACATTTAAAAACTATTTTTTATTGAATTATGATGAGTAGTAAAGGAGAAACAATATCTTAACAATTGTAAGTAAATAAACGTACTTGGAGCATTTGGTCACTTATCCTAACCTAAGTGAGCTAATGCTCCCTCTAACGTACAGGACACCAAGTCATACACATTATATGTTACAGAAGGTGACATGCATATTATTAGTTACAGAGCATATGATCCATAAGTCCAGGATATAAATAATGGGTCCAAGAGAAGCATGGAGACTATTTGTCATTAAAAGGCCATGCCATCCTATCGTAGACGTGGCTTTGGGCCGTGAGCAGAATGATGAGGTGGTGGTCAAGAATAGCGTGGGTTGCCACAGTTCACGCGCCACGCGTCACACGAGACCACACGCTTGCCCATGCACGTGGAATGATGAAGGCTGGCATCGCCGTGAATGCTTTATTAAAAGAATATATATATATATATACACACACAATATGGTATGGTGGGAAACTTCCGCTACTATTTCTATTACTACTGTTATCATTAATAATAATAATGATAATAATAATAATAATAATAATATCGATTGTCGCATGCGCACGCACCACTCTAAATTGCGGTCCCCTGACACGTTACACCCAACACGGGGCACCCGCCGAACGCACCGGCTCTGCCACGGGCGCCGAGGCGGGCCCCGCGAAGAGTCCGCGTAGCACGGACCTGGGTTGGGCCGAGAAGGACGCCACGGTGGCGGCTGTCGAGAACGCGAGGACGGGACCCACGAGGATCCGTCGAAGAGGGCGGACCCACGGATGTCGAGCCATGCCCCCTTCTCTCGGCCATGCGTCGAGGTGGCAGGGGCCACAATCGACGGTCCGGGACCCACTTCCCCTTCTCTCGGCCAGATGGACGAGGGTACACAACCTGAGAGTGGGCCCCCACTCAAATGATACATCCAGATGGCAGTCAGCGTGACGTCACCTCAGGACTTCATCGGTTCGTAAGACCACCATGGTTTGAGCATTGAAAACGATATCTGAATCGGAATTCAAATTTCTCATTAAACTCATCTAAAATCTAATTAAGTAATGTTTTGTTGTTTAAAAAAATTGAATAAACTCTGACATTATATACTAATTAAATGGATGAGTACAAAATTGACTATCTTAACATAAGAATCTACTAATCTATTTATTGTTAGCGTAAAAAAGAAAACACTTCGCAGTTCGCAGGAGCAGCGTGAAGACAAAAGAAAGAGGCACGCATCGCAGGCGATCGATCGTCTTTTTGCTGCACTCGATGCCCCGTGCTGCTGCGTGCAGCGAACAGGCACACATTCTGATTACGGCCCAACACGCACTCGATTCCGCCCCTTCCCACTTATGCATCCCTCTCCCCTTTTTATTCCTCCATCGAAGTTTTATGGCGAAATGGAGTGTCTATTTCTCGGAAATTAGTGATTGAATCCACAAACAGGCACACACACTTCACACCGCTAAAACCAGTCTCATGCTTTCACCGTTTTCCCTTGATATGCTCACAATCATTATACTTGGTTGCCTCACGCATGCCGCTCTCCCACTCTCCTCCCTCTTCCCCCACCTCCCATTAATCCCACCACCACCACCTCCTCCTCTATATATCCTCGACAGACATTCTCCTTCACCCACTTGCATCCACCGCTTCGTGCGCATGGCCATCTCTGGCTTTGAAGGGTTCGAGAAGCGCTTGGAGCTCCACTTCTCCGGCGACGACCCGCTCGGCCTCCGCGGTCTCTGCGTCGATGCACTCGACGAAGTGCTCGATGCCGTGCAGTGCACCGTCGTCTCCGCTGCCGGGAACCGCTACTTCGACGCGTACATTCTCTCCGAGTCCAGCCTCTTTGTTTACCCCTACAAGATCATTGTCAAGACCTGTGGCACTACCCAGCTACTGAGATCCATCCCTCTCCTCCTCCGCCATGCCGCCGACCTCGGCCTCCGCGTCCGTGCTTGTCGCTACTCCCGTGGCTGCTTCATCTTCCCGGATGCCCAGCCCTTCCCTCACTCCAGCTTCGGGGAGGAGGTCATCTTCTTGGACGATTGCCTTCCTCCCACACTCTGCTTCAGGAAAGCTAGTGTCCTCCCGTCGAGCTCCTCGCATTCTTGGCACGTATACTCCGCCGCCACCCCAGGCCGCCGCTCACGCAGTACTACTTTCACGGTGGAGGTTTGCATGACGGATCTGGACAGCACGTTGGCGCGGCGATTCTTCCGAAAGGAAGCAGACGAGTGGTCCGGCTACGACGCTGGATCCGATATGACGGCGTCGACCGGAGTCGGCGCCATCAACCCTCGCGCGCTCGTCTGCAGCTTCGCCTTCCACCCGTGCGGCTACTCGATGAACAGCCTCGACCGCGACCGCTACTCGACGATTCACGTCACGCCGGAGGACCGGCACAGCTACGCCAGCTTCGAGTGCGTCGGCCGCAGCGACGAGACGATCAAATGGCTGAGGAGGGCACTGGATGTGTTGCGGCCCGGCGCGGTGTCGGTGTCGTTGTGCATGGCGAGCGGCGGCGACGACTGTCAAGCGTGCTCCGCGGTGGCCGACGTGCTCCAGCTACTCGGGTTCGCCTGCCGAAGCCAAGCAGCAGAGGAGTTCCCGGGCACCGGGACCGTCACATATCAAACCTTCGTGGCTCGCGGGACGTAGCAGGTGATGGGCGGTCGCACGAGTACAGGTCATACCTTTATATACGTATATATTAATGGAAGTGGTTATAAAGCAGAATTATGATGGAGATATACGTGCTACAAATTATAGCCTTTGGAGAGAACGAGTTGCCTTGGGATAATGAAAAGAATTTCTACATAAACTACTAATTTATTTTCATATATATATATATATATATATATAGGTGAATTCTCGGAAAGAATATATAATCTTGATAAATATTCATGTAGCGTGATTGATTACATGAAAAGATAATTTTATCTTTATTATTTCTAAACAAATCGTCATCCTCCTCCTTACATCGTTATGTTAAGTTACCTTTATCATCATCTTTGTACCCTCTTAAAACTCTTGTAAGTAACATTTATCTCCTCTATTTTATTGAATTGATTGACCATAAGCCTCCCGCGAGGAAGGAGGTGGTGGACTCTATTAAATTTCAAATTTTAATAATAAAATCAATCTATGGATTATGAGATATAGTAAATACTTTGATCACATAGTCAAACCAGAGGACAAATTAACGAAGCATGATAATTGGACATTGTGCCAGGAAAAGTATTATATTGAAAATTAGACGTCGAGCCAGAAGATTGATTGATTTGCCGAAAAGCTATAAGTTTAGGCATTACGTCGGAAGGATTAAGTTGTATGCCAAAAGATCAAATGTCATGGGAAAATCGACATACTGATAAATCAGGTGATATGTCCAAGAAAATAATGATATAATGGAGGTTCAAATAAAATGTAAAAAGATTAGCCATGTCGGAATGGTATACAATATGTTAAAAGGTTCATAATTATACTTATATATGGTTGGATTATTAAAGTATTGATTAAGGTCTTTTTGGGTCAAATTATGTTGGTATTAGGTTGAAACTATGCTAACTTATTGAGAAAGCTAATGGACTTAAATCTGGATTGAATTGGGCATGTTAATAGACCAAACCAATTAACTAATATAAGCCAGGGTTGTGTTACTGCTAGGCCCACGCAATCGTACTACCTGAGTCAATCGATAAGTACAAACAGGGATTATCAATGCTATCTAGTAGTACTACCTATATTAGTGGTAGTACCACCTAGGGCAACTGTATTATCACTCAAAAAAAAAAAATTATGATGGTAGCATAGCTCGAAAGTCCGAAATTATGATATCAAAAGTTACGATATTAGTACCATCATATATAATAGTAGTACTACCCATACCCCAAATTTTAGAAATTTAAATTTTTTAGCTCTATTTTTTAAACTTTTTAGGATACATAAATAATACCTTCACGCTTGCTTGATGGAGTATCAAATTATGAGTTAGGAAAGGTTTCTAGCTATTTCTTTAAGAATTGGTTGAGTTTATTCATATTTTAATTTAGAATCGATTATAAGTTATAGGAGGTAAGAGATCTTGTAAAAGAGTGAGTACAATGGTTCTTTCCTAAACCTATCAAAAAGAATAAAATATTAAGATACTAGCTAAGTCGGGTCAATTTATTCATAATTAATTCGAGCTGTGGTCGTACTAGTATGTTCAGTTGGAATCAGTTATGGGTCAAGTGAGCCCAATAGAATCAGTTATGAGTTGGTTGAAGTTTATTTTTATCTTCAATTATAATGGAGTTAGTTATTATTTCCAATTAAGAGTCTATCACTTAGTTAAGAGCATAAGTTTAATGAGACTCTGAGTTAAGTCTAGAGGACTCTTGGCATAGCCTTATAAATAATATTGTAAACTCTTTTATAAAATAGTGAATGAAGAAGTATTAGTTTTAGCCAATAGGCAAAACCCCTCGCCGATCCCCTATATAGATTAAGGAGGTAGATCCCCTCGAAGTGATAGCGAAAACTGATAGTCAAGAATGAAGAAAAGATAGAATCACTATAAATCGTAATCCTTACTCATATTTTTGGTTAATCTTATTTTATTTACAAATTTATCGATTAAATTTTAAAATTAATTAAAATTTATCATAACACTAATTTACCAATTACGTGTAAATTAGAATTACGAGTAAATTAATTGAAATTTATCATAACACTAATTTATCGATTTGTTGCCTCCAATTTTGATGGCATTAACATTACGAGTTACGAGCAATTGTTTAGAGTGGAAGAGAATGATCAATGCGGATGATCAATGCAATTAGATGGCCAACATTTGGGTGGTCGATAAGAGTATAATCATCATATTGAAAAAAAAAAAGGCATGTTATACAATAGTTTCTCAATGTTTAAGAGTGATATGAAAAAATCTCGGTCATTTCTGTTGTTTGGACATATATATATATATATATATATATAAAGGCATTTTCCATACTCTATTGACTGCACAGGGAAAACAACTGTTCGTTTGACCGAATCGTGCAGAAAATTTTCTTTGGGTGATGTGGCCTACGACGGACCAACACATATGGTTCCACACAGCTGGTGGCTGTATCAACCCGGATAACCGGAACGGGTGATTCGGCCTACCACGACGGAGCGGATTCTATGTACAGAAATGGTAATTATATTATGCTTTGCCCACTTCTGATGAGGCTCCCCGTAAGCTCGAGATGAAGGCGGTGGTGATCACGAGTCCTGGCGGCCCCGAGGTGCTACAGGTGCAGGAGGTGGAGGACCCGGTGATCGGCGACCACGAGGTCCTCATCAAGGTGGAGGCCACTGCACTCAACCGCGCCGACACCATCCAGAGGAAGGGTTTGTACCCACCGCCAAAGGGCGCCAGCCCATACCCTGGCCTCGAGTGCTCCGGAACCGTACTCGCCGTCGGGAAATCCGTTGCTCGCTGGAAGGTCGGCGATCAGGTAGTTCTCACCCTTCAGCGGGCGATAGCTTTTGCGTGGAAGTTCGGATATGTTGTTGTTATTTTTGTTAAATGGATCAGGAAGTTTAGTCCTTTAGTCCGTTCTTTAGGCAATTTTTTTGTTTCAGATTAAGCTACCGGTCTTTAATCAATTAGGTCCCAATCTGGCATATTTAGGGTTTTTTTTTCTTGTGTATAGGGATTCCATGTTCTTTGATTCGTGAAGGACCTTCTTTTTAGTAGAATGGTTGAACAATGATATACTCTTCGGATCAGGGTTTTAGCAAGTAAATGAAGTTCCATTGTGACGAAGCTGGGATTTTGATGCAGTGTTTGGGTTGTAAAAGTCCTTGTGTTTAGAGATATGATTGCACGATGTATAGCAACCAAAGTAGCTACTTATCCTGAAGTTTAAGATTTGACAAAATAGGTTCTATACTTTATGCACTTGTGCTATGACCTCATTTGCTTCCTCCTCTGCAGGTTTGTGCCCTTCTGAGTGGAGGAGGGTATGCAGAGAAGGTAGCGGTACCTGCTGGGCAGGTTCTTTCCATCCCGGAAGGTGTCTCTTTGAGGGATGCTGCAAGTTTTCCTGAAGTGGCATGCACTGTGTGGTCAACTATTTTCATGATGAGTCAGTTGTCCGCAGGGGAGACTCTGTTGGTAAATCTCTCATTATATGTTGTCTTTGAAGATTCGTGCCCATTACATCTTATCTAATTGTTTGTCATCATTATTGGCTAATCAGATTGTAGGCCTTTGTTTTGGAAATATCCATATCATGAGGTCAAGTGGTTAACAATTTGAATCTAAATTATCAATACTTGGTTTAACAATCACAAAATCTAGATTATTTCATATGTTATTACCACACTCCATTTGAGCTGTTTAAGTGCTATTTCCAATTCTTGACCAAACCAATGAGTATTCTCTTCCAATAAGTTCCTACATTTTGAAACACTTAAGTATAGGTTGTAGCCTCATTAGCTTTACCACTTAAGGTAACAAAAACATTGTAGGGAAATTTCCAAATAACATCAAATTCTTTAATTCTTGTTTTCGTTTTTCCTATTTGGACATATGTTTCTCCAAATCATTTTCCAGATTGAAATACATACATTTATATGATTATCTACTGAATCAAACATATATTTCCAAATTATTCAATATACATTTCCAAATTATTCACAGGTTATTGAAGAACAAACTGTGAATTAGAATTTGCCAAATATATTTATCGTCGTCTTATTTTATTTGTACATGTTCTTTCTGTCTTAACATGATTATTCCTTGCACAAAGAAGTAATTAAATATATCAAAATTTATTTTTTCTAATTTTTATATTTTTTTTACATGTAGGGTTAGATTTTGAGGTTCATTGCATGGTGCATTTTGTTAAAGTTGTGTTAGATATAAATGATTGTATTATTTTCTTCTCTTTAAAACAAAAATTAATAGCGCACTCTAAATGTGAAAGAAAAAAATTCCAAAGAAGCATGTCTTCCGCTAACTTGTTGAGATCCTGTAATTCATTTATACTTGGTAATTTACTGTACTAGTTAAGACTGCAAGTGCATGGAACTATGCATGAACATAATAATTGACAACATGAAAAATGACTGCATTTTCATTATTTCTGTAGAGTAGAAAGGCATAATCTTTTACCTGTAAGGTATCAGTGGTTGGTTTGGCTTGACATCATCATCATGAATTTTTGCACATTTCTTTTGAGTGATAGCAGTGGAGTTCTCTTTTTGAGATGATGTTGCTATCAAATGACAAATGCAATCCTGGAAAAGAAATCTAAAGTTTTGTCAGTTTGGTTTGAGCAGATATTGTTTACAAGATTAAACCTATAATACTTGGCCTTTTCAATTGTTTTCAGGTTCATGGTGGATCTAGTGGAATTGGTACCTTTTCTATTCAGATTGCCAAGCACCTCGGAATTAGAGTGTTTGTCACAGCAGGTATGCTAGTATGAATAGAAATAGTTAGAATTGCCCTATTGTGCTATAGAAGGTAACAGATCTTTCTGACATGCTACAATTCTTGGCCATGCTAGTCGTCACAGCCCTATGTTGTCTTGCACAACTAAAAAGCGCCCTAACTATGGCCGATACTTCTAGCATGGCACATGCCTATACTTTCCTGGCATCATAAATCTCACCCATTCCAACTTGTGCCGCTTGTCATGGCAATCTGTGTAACATGTCGCCCAAATAGCAATCAGTTTCAAGATATAATGTCATTGAATTGCATCTATCTAGGAAGTGAAGAAAAATTGGCTGCTTGCAAGAATCTTGGTGCCGATGTTTGCATTAATTACAAAACTGAAGACTTCGTCGCAAGGGTAAAGGAAGAAACTGGAGGAAAGGGTATATCCTCTGTGCTCCAGCAACTTGACTGCAATGCAGATATCTGACGACAGCAAGTAACTATGATGCAGGTGCAGATGTTATACTGGACAATGTTGGCGGGCCTTACCTGCAGAAAAATCTTGATAGCTTGGGTATTGATGGTAGGCTTTTTATCATCGGTTTCATGGGTGGGGCAGCAACGGAAGTAAACCTGTCTTGCTTATTGGCAAGGCGCCTTACTGTACAAGGTATTACCTCCAGTTTCTTTTCTTGTTCTGCATGTGCCTAAAAGTTGTATTTCATAGATGTTTGCCAGTTTTTCATAACGAATGGACCTGACAAAAGTCGGAAGGGTTCGGAAAGCTGTATGTTGTAGTGTTTTGCTGCTGGTTGTTCTTATTATGAATAGATCTCACAGAAGTTAGGAAGGTGGACTACTTAAGAATGAGTTATAGTTTTTCTTAAGTTAATATAAATGAAAAATCAGGAGCAGATGATGTGAGTTCCATGCTTGTGTCTTGTCAATTACTTGTTGTTATTGTTGTCTTCAATGATTAATGTTTCTTTTGCAGCATTTATTCCATAAGTCTAAAGGTTATTCCCTTGCCAGATGACAATTTGTAATTATCTGGAACCGAAATCATAATTATTTTTGTACTTTCATCAAAATCTGGTCTAATTGGAAAAGTTTGAGCTCACTATAAATTGCCAAAAACTTCTATAGGAAATGTTTGTAATAGGAGCTTTGCTATGTGCTAACCTGTCTGACATTGCAGCATGATTACTTCATAAAGAGTTTTTCCAATCTTTAATCGATTATGAATCTTTTTTTCTACAGCTGCTGGTCTGCGCAACAGAAACCTTGAGAACAAAGCCAAAATAGTTGCTGAGGTGGAGAAGCATGTGTGGCCAGCCATTGCAGCAGGCAAGGTGAAGCCCATCGTTTACAAGACCTTTCCTCTGTCTGAAGCTGCGGAGGCTCACAGGTTAATGGAAGGCAGTTCTCATGTCGGAAAGATACTGTTAATTCCATGATCACGATACTACGAAACCTTTCATTTCTTACAATAAAAGGTATGCACTTTACGGTTGTATAAGACCTATTCCAGTAGCAGCTGGTAAACTTCAGTGATGAACATAGGTATAAACGCAACTAGTGTTCACTACCTTGATCAATGTTTGAAGTGTTGTCAGTGTGAAAGCAGCATGTAATATGAATCCTTTGGGGTCATCTTCCCCTGCACACCAAAGAAAGGATGCGGAGCTCTTAGATATAGCCTTGATCTCGGTTTGAAGTAGAATCGAATTGGTTTAGCATTGAATCAGATCAACAGTTTGATTATTTCGAATTCAACTAAAACCATGACCATATGCATCGGTTCAAGTTCTTGAAAATTAAATTTATTTAAAAATTAAAATTAGAATTGATTATTGCCATTTTGATAGGACATATTATGGTATTATCCCATGACAACATTCAGCAGTTGTGTTAGTGTAGATGTGATGCATCGATCTCACATAAAGTAGCAATCGTACTTGGGTCACTCGGGATTGTATGAGACAACATCACATCGCACGAGTCATTTGGGAACATGTGGAACGATAACATGCAGCACAGAACCATGTAGGTCGCTCCAACATGGAATCGTGTTGGTCAGTTCGTGCCACATGTAATGTACGGGTGGGTCACTTGGAGCATCGGTGATCATTAACAGGTTGCGTAGGATTATCCCTTGGCCATAGGTATAAAAGTCGATCTTTGGGTCAACACTATAGGTCGGACTTTAAATACTTAAAATTTTCATCTCCATCAAATATTAATTTAATTATCGAAAGGGTCGAGTTGGAAAGTCATCTCCTAACTTAGACCTTAGTGCAGGAATCAACTCAAGAAAAGAGAAGAGGCTGACCTTCGTCTAACTCGGGTTGGTTCACCGGATAACGCTTCAACCTGAATAGACACCTACCTCCTTCTGAAGCCACGCAATCGATTTTAATAGTACTCGTCTTTATCATTTGCTTGCATCACACCAATGACAAAAAGTTACACAACAAGTTTCATTTCGAATCAATGGAAAATTAAGATTTTAATAGTACTCGTCTTTATGATTTATTTTTTATATTTTATTAATTAAAAATTCGAATTGGTACTGGAATTACGGTTCCAGATTTGGCTGGTCAGGGCTGCTTGTACACAAACACGAGTTCTCGACTTCCATTACATAGATGTGTGCCAACGGGGCCATTGATCTCCAATGACCCACGCAAGGAACCAATGACGGGTTCGCCGTGTGTGGTTGCTGATGGAAATGAGACACAGGATTGACCGACGTCCTTTTGGAGAGCCACGTAAGGCGGTCGCTAGTTTCAAACCCTGAATCGTGTCTGTGCTCGGACAGGTGAAACGCATCTATTTCGTCTATGACACAAATCTGTGTCACGCGGACGAGGAGGGAATAAATAAATCGAGCTCTCGGCTCCTAGCCATGTTCTTCGTCGAAAGTAGGGTTTCTGAGGTGAAGGCGGGCCCTTTTCTAGAGCTTCGTTCCATCGCTATTTGATCGTCTCGGCGTTTCGGAAGAACTCCTGTTGTCGTTTGTCGATCTCGCTTAGCGTTACATTCATCTCTTTGGCTCTCTCTCCTCCCCCCTTCGATCGCTCCGTCGCGATGATAAGAAGGAAGCTGTATAAGACGAAGCTCTGTACATTATTCCAGAGGGGTCGATGCCCTCGCCATAGCTGCAATTTCGCCCATGGTGAGGCGGAGCTCCGCCGCTTCGGCGGATCTTTCAATGGTAATCGCTAAACGTTCCGATCTATGGGCTATTTCCTTTTCTCTCCTTTTTTTCTCCAGGAACGTCGGTAGAATGATACTCTTACTTGTTTGATAGTTCGATAATACTGCTCTTTTCTAACTCGCTGCTTCTTTTCGGCGATTAATTGAGGTAAGGGTGAAATTGTTGTGCCTTCTGATGCCTTTTTGATGTTCGAATACATTTATTCTGTGCAACATTGACTTCAAATTTCCATAAAATTGCTAATCATATCGGTTTTCATGCTTCATCAACAATTTCACTATGTTTTTGTAATTGAAACTATAGTATTTAAAGAAATGATTATATCGTCATGGAGTGATTGCTGATGGAATTTATTGATATGACAAAAAATTGGAATTACTTGTTTCTCATACTACACAAGTATTTGTGCTATTTATGCTTTATATGTCATGAGCTGATTTGTATGGTATTACTGATTGCTTTAATAGCTACGGATCCAACTAACTAATATATGATATTAAGCTTTACCGTCATGTAATGGTCAACAAAAGACTTCTTTCAATGAACCTCTACCAGTTGGTGTTTGAGCATTTATTGATGCAGGTATACATTCAGCATGGTTTTCCCTTCCTGCCCACCCCCAAAAGATTTTCCCTTTTTTTTTTTCACATTATGGGGGTTTTAGCCTCTCAGTTTCTTACTTGAAACTTACTTGAACCCTGTGACCTATGAATCAATTCTGATGAGTTAATTAGTCTGTGAAATAAATCAGTAGAAAATGGAGGTTAGATGACACATATATTCATAACAAATATAGGAGAAAAACTGCTGGATAAAAATCTTCATCACTGACACATATTTAGTCTGGTTCAATTTGATTGAATTTTGATTTTGAGGAATCCTCAAATAGCATCTTATAGGAATATTCATGATACACCTTTTTCGATTGGATTCATTTGGTTTACTCTATTTTGAAGTTGCATGTATGATATCAATGCTATTTGTTCTGAGAAAATGATGAAACTCAGTTCAATTGCGTGCAGATGAAAACTAGCTTCTTATTTCTATATCCAAAATCTTCTCAGGTGAAGTTTTTGCAGAATATCTGCCATAACTCTTGGTTTCCTTTTTATAGTATAATGGACAAATTATCAACCTTCAAACTGCTTCTTAGTGCAATTAGAGGATGGCACATCCTCGTTTTCTAGCCTCACAATTGGTGCCATGATGTTGATAATGACTAAAAGACAACATATCTAAGGGATCATATCTGATAGGTTTGCTGCATACTTACTACACCATTCTGCATGTGATACTCTTTACATCGTTGGCAGCTTCAGCGAGAGTAATTGATGACTCATACCAGTTGATCTGATGCATTCTGTATCGGTTTCATTGATTGGATCCTTATTGATGGTCTTTCTATATAGTTAGAGAAGGTATATGTTGGGAGGATTCTTCGACATATCAGCACGATTTTACTGGATGGAAGGTCCTATCTTTACTGTGTCAATGGCTCTGCAGTGGAAAATCTCGTAGTTTTTGTTGCTCATATTTTCTTTTGCTACAGAAGGCAACTACAATAAATCTTATTGCTTACTTATGAAATATTCTAAGGATTCACTCAGTGATCTAAGATCCTTACAAGGTATTGCAACTATTAGTTTTATGATCTACTTTGTATGTTCAGTGGCTTTTTGTCAATTGTTGAGGAGCCAATAATTATTCGTTATTGAATTTCTTGTATTGCTCATGGTGATGGTAAGCTTGACAATAATTTATTGGTTCTCCATTTACCTCGGATCTTAAGCTTGGTATCAGAAGAGTATAGAACTCTATTTTGTTGTTTAAAATTTATTTTTCTTGGTTGCAGATCGATGGAATCATAGAAGCGGGGACTTGAGAGATAAACTTGACAGAAGCCATTCTCCTTATAAGAGGCTATCCCCTGGTAGAGATGCAAGGGTTAATCAAACTTTCCGGTATCAAAAGCCAATCTCTTGTGATAGAGGTGAGCATTATCATGAACTTTCTGTATTTCAGTTTTTTCTTGACTACTGCTCTCACCTTTGTGATGACTTGTTTTCTGTTATATACCTATATCTTGGTAACCTTTTTCATATTTGCATACTGGTAATTAGGCTTTTCTCCTTCTCATTATGATTATGGAATACTACTTGCAGGCTCTAGCTTTTCGAGTTCACCTATCCAGAGAAGGTAAGATGCCTTTTACTTTGTTCGAACTTATGAGAAACTTTCTTTTAATCTTGTCTACACAGAAACATAATATTTTCCATACCCGCTAGTGTCCATCCAAAACCTTTTTGTTGCCTCCTATACTAATAGTATAACTTATGGGCTAAGGGATTACTTAAAAGAGAAATAGTACTTAAATGGTTGTTTTTAGGCAGTAAATATCAGCAAAGACTTGCTATATAGCAAGAAGATGATGATAACAGATGTAAAACATGAAAAAATAAAAATAAAAATCAAGAAATTGGGTTATGGGAGAACACAAAGAGGATTAAAAACAGGACAAAAACCTGCATCTTGATACAACTTAGAGTCATATCAAATTAGGCACCTAAGCCTGATGGGTATATGAATGATTTCTATTGGTAATATCTGTGATTCTTTATAAGAAATGCAATTCAGACTCTTCCTTGTAAGGAAAAACTAATTTAGAGTTTTAAAAGTCTGGATTCAGACCTATGTGTGTCTAATTCCTGATAATTAATAGACCTATAATGTTATTGATTGCGGTCTTTTTGGTGTATGATGTGGGATGCATTTTTAAGCATGATATTGAGACAGTCCTTAATGAAATGAATTTCCCTCTTACTTTTGCTTAATTGTTTTCTGTTTGTGTTTCGTCGCCATATTTTTTGTTGTAAAGATTTTGACAAGGAGACTCTAGCTCTAAGGAGACTACTATTTTCTGAGTTGTTTAAGAGCTTCTTCCTATGTCAAAAAAAAATAAAAGCTATATTTTTACCCATCTTTGTCTCAGATCATATGTTAATAGACACTGGGAGTAACAAGACATCTTGTACAATATTCATTCATTTATGTCAACCTAATTGATTAGTCAATTAACCTTGAAATATTTGAAAATTTTAATACCCCACCTGTATGGATCTTAGAAAAAAAAAAGGTTGTTTGATTCCAAAAAGATTCTTTGTGGGATGCCAGTCCTAGAAATCTTCTTGGAAAGGACCTAAAAAACAACAGAAAAAGAGAAACAAGAGTGTAAATTGTCTTCCAGAAAGAATTATATTCTGCTGGCAACTTGATTCCTGTTGATTTTTTCTGTTCTCTTTATCCCTGTTTGCTATTTGAACTGTGTCTGGTTGTCTTTTCCATTTTGGTTAATGTCTAAAAGGTGATAAATCTTTTTGAGGCGGATAATGGAGAAAGGGATGCACCTTGTGGCTTTCTAGGACATATCTACGCTTAAGTTTAAAGGCATACCAATCTTTTGGGACCTCCATTTGTTGTTTACTTGACATATGGTGATGCATTCATGGTTTTACAGTGAGAAAAGGAATAGGAAGAAGCAGCACATGAATAGAGAAAGTGATGTTTTTGGAAGCTCTGAAGCTTCTGATGGTCCTGAAGATAGGAAAACGGAAGAAAAACCTTCATCTTATGATGACAAGAATGGCCTTGAAGAGCAGGTTTTGGATATACTGTTGTAGACTGTCAAAATACTTCTATAACTGATAGTTGTTTTCTCTTTCCATCTTCTGGTGTTTTCTTTCCCTTATAAAACTTCATGCAGATAAGGCAACTTCAGTTAGATATTGAGATGCTTGATGACCATAAAGCCGAACTTGAGGTAAGTTATAATTTATCTTTGAAGTGTTGCCAATATTTTTCTTCTTTCATCTCCATGTTTAATTCATTCACATTGCAACTGACTTAAGTGGTATTTTTTTAAGAGTTCTGAGGCAATCACATTTTGCATACTATGGATGGTGATTATTTGTCTGATATGTATTTCTATTTGCTATAGTCTCATTTATTTCTGCACATATTAGACCATTACAGTAGCACTATGTTAACATTCTATGTTATGAATTTATACAGACACACACATCCGCATACATAATTACTGTCATTGCTTCAGCTTTGTTATATATGAAAAAAGTATCATCAAGCTTGGTGACCACTAGTTCCATCATTAATGTTTCGTCGTTCAAGGTACTGGTATAATTAAAGAACTAATGCATATTTTTTGCTTCATCTACAATGCGATGTATGGATTGTAAAGATATACTGGAGAGTAACAGTGGTGATTCTTATGTATTATATGGCAAGAGGGTTCTTCTCCTTGGCTGAAATAGTCTCATATTTGGTTGTGTCCTTGACTTAGTACCAAATTTTCATTTGCTATATAATTAATCAAGAGAGTCCTATTGTCTCTCTTTAATCTCTCTTTCCTTTACTAGGTTCTAGGAAAAGAGGCCTATGCTAAGGAGTTCTTGATTCTTAATGAGTTTAGGGTGGGGTTTCTCAATCATGGTGTTTTAGACAGGAGGGCTTCGTTTTTTTCATTTGCAGACAGACATGTTAGAAGGATCCAATTGGATAACTACTTGTGAGCTTTTAGTTGCATAAATTGTATTTCATCTTGTTGAATTAAGTAAATGTGATGGGCATTTTAGAGGTAATATTTCATGCAGATTGATTGAATTATTCAGCATCATTTCTGAAAATATCCAGCTTTCACTCTTCCATAGTTATATTGCAAGTTTTGATTTTAGCTGATTTTCTTTAATTCTTCCTTTTATTTTAGTGTCATACTAGATGCTTGCACATGATCCACCTTCAGTTCTCCATGCTGAATGAATCATGAGAAGTCTATGATATTACAGCAATTATTAACACTTGGTTGTTACTGTTTTCAAAGATTGCAGTTTTGATATGGGGAGAATTACCAAGTTGAAGTGAAACTGTACTCTTTCCATATTTCAACACTTTCCATGTCTTATGGAATTGAACAATAGGCTGTTCATGCTGAATAGATTTGAGGAGGCTTAGTGCAGCCTGTGATGACAATAAAGCTTAATAAGAGATAGTAGAATGCTTGATTTTACAGGAAAAGATTTGGCATGTACTATCTTTAGTGTTAATGGAGTGGTTGAATTTAATTGTAAAATAATGCGCCAAATGATGGCAAGGAATAAATTATTCATTTTTATCAATAGTAGCATAGGTGCTATGATATAGGTGCTATGAAGTGGTTGAAGTGGGGCTTTTCTTAGAATCGAGACCAAGAGTTTGCCATCAATCAAGAGTGATCTGCCATCGGGAAGAGGTTTGGGCTTTAGGCAGGACTCCCTAGTTCTAGAACTTGGTCTTCTTGATTGCTTGCTGATTTGACCAGTAAAGAAAGGAATGACACTCGAACCATCTCATTCGACTCTTTTTGATCTTATTGCCATTCCAGAAGCTGATGAAAGACATACTGTATGCATTATTGAGACCCATGGTCAGAGACTGAGTTTACCCCACAGAGGTTACATGAACAAGGGCAGAGGTGAAGTTTGGAGTAGGGCGGTAAGGAGACGGGGGGAAGGGCAACGAGGCCCTGCAACATAGGCCACAATCACCATGAAATCATCCTAGACTAAACATAGTGTACCAAAGTCTCGTTTAGCAATTCATGCCCATGCAGTTCATAGAGGGGTCATCTGCCATGATATGGGAGAATGCACAAGCTAATGCAGGTGGTGGTATACTCCATCCAAGTCGAGGGATGGTGACAAGTATGTAGGCAATTGATGATGCTTGAATGGAAAACTATGATCAAATTTGAACACAAAAAGGAAGTAAGGCATTTGCACCATGCACTGTTTTTCTTCCCCCAAAAATGTTTTATTGTCTAGGTCACAGTCATATGGTCGATTATAATTTGGATATCATATCCGGATTCACTCTGTTTCTGCTGTGTTTCCACCCTATGTGAATTACCTGGCTCATTTGTTTCGATTGTTGAATTCTGTGCAAGTCATTTTTTCTTGATGTTGACTCTGTCTACAGATCTTTCTGGATGAGAAGGCTGATGAAGCATACAAGCTTTCCAGTCAGATAGAGGAGCTTGAATCACAAATTAACAAAGAGCAAGAAAACTGTGGAAGGTTATAAGTTCAACCAGCAATATAAATTTGGACAGGAACATAAGTTTCCATCACCAAGTGCCTATATCTGATAATTGAGGAGCCTTAAGTTTTTTGTTTAATTTTTCTTTCAACTTTGTTGCAGGATCACTTCAAAGATTAAAAAATTTATTAAAGCTCATGGACGGTATATAAAAGCACAGGAGGAGTTAAGAAGGCAAGTATAGTTTGTGGAAATAGGAGATGTTTTAGCATTTGTTCATTTTATTGGTTTGCATCTGTTTTGATCTTGGTTGGGCCATGACAAAGGGAATGTTGCTCCATCGTTCTAACTGCAAGTATAGACAGCAGCCTCTACATGTGGAGGGATCAGATTGCCCTCCCCGGACATACAGTGGCAGGAGCATCTGGCACTAGGCTGCTTTTCTTTATCCTTTCTGTTTTGAACTTAGCAGACACCTTTTTTTTTTAAAGCATCTGAATCTGGAGATGAGACGTATCAATTTTACAGGTCGCAAACTCGTCTACAGAAGCTTGGTTATCAGCTTGGTTCAGATACCTTAAGAACTTATGCCAATGAGGACGATCCAAGCATCAATGTCATCAGTGATGGAGATCCTAATGATGATGGGAAGTCAAAAAATTATGATCATATGAGTAATATGTTATCAATTAAGAAGAGATCACTTGAATATCCAGCCACAAGCAAAGAACTTAAAATTGGTAATTCACTGAAAACTTTTCAGGTTCTTTAGCAATCTAAAACTATTATTGCAGTTACCATACTTTCTAGTAGTGTTTGTGATGATTTGTTTTGACTAATTCGTTTTTCTTGTCATCCTTGAATCTGTTTTTTGTATATAGATGTTGGGATCTGTTAGCTTTTATTTCTTTTGTACATTTATTATTTGCACTGTTTACATCACACTTTATCTTCTGCCTTATATTTGTTGTATTCTAGCTTTGTTATGTGGCAACTGTAGCATGTAACTTTGCAATTGCTATGCTTACTAATGTGGAAAGTTTTCTGGATTTTTGGTGTCTCCTCTAATGGTGAAATTATATTCTTAAGTACATCATAGCAAATTGTTTTGCTTAATGATGTGGAAGGCTTATGGGATTTTTTCTGTTTATCTTGATGGACAAATTATTTCCTTAGGTACCTCACAGCACTTGCATGAATTACATGCTGCATATAGTCTTTATCTTAGTTGGTAAGTGATCACTTAAGTTCTTTCTGGTTACTGAAATTAACTAAATATAATCAATGTTAGGAAAAACTTCTGTTTTGTTGATTGTTTATTCTAGACTTTTGCATACAATCTCGAGAATAACATTTTCCTTAAATCTTAATTGTTGTTGTATAGTGCTTCTGTTTGTACAATTCACTTATTTTCTTTGGATGCAATCACCTGGTTGTCACAGGGATTTCACGAAAGAGAGAGATCCAGATGTGATATTCAAACCTGATAAACTTTCAATGTTTGAAGGACCTGCCCGTCTGTCAGAAATTATCAGCAAAGGAACTGATTCAACGAAAGCAATCCTGACCAAAAAATAAGTCATCAGTAGAGGATTACAAGCACAAACAAGGAAGAATTGATTCTTCTACCTTTGCCTCTTTGAATAAGGTTATGTCCAACTATTCAATATTCTTCTTGCATGTCTTAAAATATTTCAAGGTTTTTGCTGCAGTGCTTGTTCGTTACATGGATAACATTTTGCGATCATAACCAAAATAGTGTTAGATCTGATGGGTTCTCTTGACTGCTAAAGATTTTAGTGCTATTTGGTCAAAGTCTCCAAATAGTTTTCTCAGACATTCTTGCTGAAGATCTATTTTTCTTTTCTAAAATAAATCTTTTAAAATGTTCTTCTTGTAAGTTTTTCTTCATTTAGTTCAGTGTGTTCAAGCTACATCTGTAATCAACAGGGAAAGAGTTCTTAAGTGCAACATGCCTTGCCGTTGACTGGTATCGCTGCTCATGCAGAGGAATATATATAGGCCATTGAACCTGATGAGAAACCTGAAACTATAGAAACTAGAGCGGTCTTTGAAATTGATGATGTGGATTATGCGACTAAGTCTACTAATATGCCTCCACCACCTCCGGTCACTCAACAAACATACAAGCAGGTGAAATTTCATCCGTTGTTCATACCTACAGATTCTGTTGGTTAACTGCATTCTGTGTCCTTTTTTTTTCCTATATAGGTTTCATTTTCGCTAGTTTGATGAATTCAATTATTGAATGTTTATTTTATATGTGCAGAACTGGTGGAAATGGCACTATATTGATTCTATTTTCATCATATTTGGTGATCTTATCTTCTCTAGATACTATAATAGATGTCTACTTAATTTTCTCTGAACTTGGAGGGACAATTGCTTTCGTAATATATTTTTATATATTCTCTTGTAACGCCTCTCATTTTATATACAGAGATGAAGTTTATTGCGGTACTTCCGTCATCTGTTTTATAAATTCTCATTTCCTCTGATTATTTATTAGCTGGTCATGTTGTTTTCTAAATCATGAATCTTATATGCTGTTTTGGTCTTTTAATTTTGTTTTTCCAGCACGAGGGGTGATAATGAGGAATTTGATGGGGGAGGAAGGTTAGACCCTGAAATGTTGGATAAAAACATGAACAATGAGGTGGATATTTGAGCAGGTATGACTTGTGAGCTCTGGGAAGAGGCGGAGGCTGTCTGTCTAATTTCCTGTGACGTGAGTAGAAACATGGAGATCAGATTACCGTTTTCTTTGTTCCTTCAAGAAACCCCCATAACCTGTGCGTCTTGTTTATTAAATTTTCTAGGACCTGGAATTGGTGCCCAGTTCTGTTTTTTTGGCTAATGCAACAGAATAGGAACTCATTTTGCTTAGTGTTGTTGATGAAAAGGACAAACCTCAGCAATTTCTCCATATCAGTGTCCTCAATTGGTATAGCAAATGCATCCTGGTGTAGTTCGTTTCTTATTCTCTTAAGCATTTGTGTCTTTGCCAACAGTGCTTTGTGGATTCTGTTTTGTTTTTTGTTTACTTGCCCGCTAATGAACTTAGAGCTTAGTATTCTATTTAAGTTGTTATTTGGTGAAATGTATGCAGATCTGGATGTCTCTTTCATTTGTATCAGTTTGGTGAATCTGTGAAAAAAGGTTGGTGGTGTCCTTTCATTGTCTTCTGTTGATGCCTTGTTATCGTAAGTGCTTACAAAACTTCACTTAGGAATTGATGCCTTTTAACAATTAAGTAGGATATTTGTAGGATATGATTATATATATATATATTGCTCCGCCAAGGGTTCCCCATGCAACCAGGACTCCTTGGTAGCATGGGGAGGGGAGGTGGCTGCTATATATATATATATATATATAATCATTTAGCGTGATTGCTCATATCACATATGTGATTGTTTATACACATACTAGATATATATATATATATATATATATATATTAAATATGTATGTGTGTGATACATCATATTAGGAGACTAAATCAAAATCTACTCTTACAATAATATTAAGTCAGTAAGCGTGAGCAATTAGATTGACCCACGTGGCTTTCCATCATTATAAGGAGAAATTGAATCCTGATATTATGAGTCCCTCGGGGCTCGTCGATCTCACAATTCGAGATCTTGCCTACGACATAGTATACTTGGTCGAGTCTCTCAAGGGCATATTATCAAATCAAACTCATTTTATAACAATGGTGATGACTTAATTGAACATCATGGTTGGTCGAGTCTTTCGAGGACATAATGGTTTGGAGGCCGAATAAAACGGGAATCACAAGAAATTATGATTGACAAAAGTTATCTCCCTTATTGGGCTTAATGTGATTTGTTGAGTCCCTCGAGATTACACTAAGATGCCGATTAGATCTCGATCCACACTAGAAGTCTGTTGGAGACTTTCGTTTCATGTGTTGAGGGTGTTGCATGACTTGTCGAAAAATTAGTGAGAGTAGATCAAAATAAAAGTTAATGTATTAATTATTTTTTTTTTAAATTTACATGTTATTTATTTATCTTATATCTCTTGTTTGTTAGAAACATGTTACTTGCAAATCCTTTACATGACATACTTGATGTCAATCGCCTCACTAGTCCAAACTACATGGATTAGATTTGCAACCTGAGAATCGTTTGTACAGTAGAGAAACGTTAGAGGAAGTGGTAAGTGAAGATGAGATCGCTCGTTATATGAAGTATATAGACGATTCCACTATATATTGGTTTTTATGACTCCTGAGTTACAGAGGCAACATGAGAGCATAGATGCTAATTTATTCCTCCTTCATCTTAGCTAGCTATTTGAGGAATAGGGAAAAACTTAGATATATGAGATATCCAAGTGTCTCTTTCTTGTTAGGATGATAGAAGGAACATCGGTTTAGAATCATATCTTGATGATGATTGAGTGGATCGAGAAACTCACAGGTTTAGGAATGGTCGTAGAGGATAACTTGTACATAGACCTTATACTTAGTCCCTCTCAAACTCATTTTCATAATTTATCTTGAGGTAACTCTCCCTGAGTTCCTAAATATGTTGAGGGAAGTTAAGAGTACTATAAAGAAAGAGAAATCAATTCTCTACATTGGTGAGACAAAAAAGAAAAGGAAAGATGATAAGTCCCTTAAGAAAGGCAAGGGCAAACTAGGTAAGACAAAAGTTACCAAGAAAGACCCGATAAATGACAAAGGTTAGTACTTCCACTACGACAAAGATGGACATTGAAAGATGAACTACAAAGAGTACCTTGCATAAAATGTAAAATATAATTTTTGAGAAGTTTCAGGTACATTCATGATCAATCTTCATTTATTAAATTCTTATGATAACACATGTGTATTGAATACTAAGAGTACTTATTATATCTATAATTCATTGCAGGTTCTGACAAGGCCTAAAAGATTGAAGAGAGGCAAGATAGACTTCAAGATGGGCAATAGAGCAAGAGTTGTTGTAGCGGTCATAGGCGAGGTCATCTTATATCTATTTGGTGGAGCTCTTATTGCATTAAATGCATATTATTATATTTTTTATATTATCAAAAATATTATTTTCATTTCATGTTTGACTGTTTGTTGATATAAATTAGTTTTTGAGAACAATAGTTCATTGATTTTGGATGATAAGATAATCACTAGAGTAACATTGCACAATGATTTATTTGTGCTAGATATGACTCAACACATCATGAATGTAAGTACGTCCAAGAGAAAACGAGATGAGATGAACAATACATACCTGTGGCATTATAGGCTATGTCAGATCTATGAGGGAAAAATTCAGAAGTTATTGAAGGATAAATACTTAGATCTATTTGATTACGAGTCATATGCAACTTACGAACTTTATCTTCAAGGAAAATTAACCAACTCTCTATTTAGTGGAATTAGAGAGCCACTGAGTTATTGGAATTCATACATAGCAATGTGTGTAGTCCCATGTCGACTTAGGCTATAGATGATTATTCCTACTTCATAATTTTTAGTAACGATTTCTCTTGGTACGAATATGTGTATTTGATGAAGTATAAGGCTGAGATCTTTCAGAAATTCAAGAAATATAAGAATGAAGTAGAGAATCAAATTCGAAAGAGTATTAAGACTCTTTGATTGGATCGAGGAGTGTACTTGAGTATAAAATTCATCAATTTCCTTAGGAAACATGAGATTATATCATAATAGACACCTCATTATACACTTTAGCTCAATCTAAAAGAAGGAATCATATCCTGTTACATATGGTGTAGTCTATGATGAGTTTCGTCAATCTACTTGTCTCATTATGGTGATATACCATGGAAACCACAACTTACCTTATGAATAAAGTTTTATATAGGTCAGTAGTGTCTACACCATATAAGATATAGAAAGAGAAGAAGCCTAATCTTAAGGTTGTTAAGATTGGGGCTTCCCTGCACACATTAGAAGATAAAATCTTGACAAGTTAAAATCAAGGATGGAGCGGTGTAAGTTCGTGGGATACCCCAAGGAAACTTGTGGGTATTATTTCTGTCATCCCAAGGACCAAAAAGGTATTTTTTGCTAAGAGGACAGTATTCCTTGAGAATAAACATATTCTTAGTGGAAACATTCGGAGCTTGATAGAGTTGAGCGAGGTTGGAGAACCTAGCTCAAGTACCATTTTAGAGGTCAAGTCTTTTTAGGAGTCTAACACATAAGTTCCAATTTTGTGTAGGTCTGACAAATTATTTTATCATCTTGAAAGATATGTGGGACATATCATTGGAGATGACACTCAGAATGTTGATCCTCAGACCTACGATAAGGATATTATGAGTATAGACTCCTGGAAGTGACAAAAAGCCATGAATTCTGAGATAGATTTCAGGTACTCCAACAAGATTTGAAACTTTATTGATGCACTTGAGGGTATCATAACCCTATCAAGCAAGGTTGGTGGTTAAATGGTATCAACAAAGGCAATGAGTTGACTATAACGAAACATTCTCACCTGTAGCTATACTGAAATCCATCAGAACTCTTTTGGCCATTGCAACATACTATGACTATGAGATCCAGTAGATGGACATGAAAATCACGTTCCTTAACGGCAACCTCGAGGAGAAAGTGTATATAATACAATCTAAGATATTCATTTCTAAGGATAGTCCAAATAAGATGTTCAGGTTGTTTAGGTCTATCTACAGACTTAAGTAAGCTTCATGAAATTGGAACATAAGATTTGATGAAGCGATCATATCTTACAACTTCGTTAAGAGCGAAATGCGTCTTGTGTATACAAGAAGGTAAGTGAGAGTACTATCACTTTCTTGGTCCTATATATGGATGATATCTTGATCATTAGGAATGATGTAGAAATGATCTCCACAATTAAAGCTTGGCTATCCAGACACTTCTCCATTAAGGACTTAGGGGAAGCATTCTATATCTTGGGGATTCAGATCTATAGAGATAGATTAAAGAGGATGATTGGCTTGTCATTAAGTACATAGACTCCATTGTCAAAAAAAGTTTGACATGAAAAATTCTAAGAGATGTCTAATATCGATGATACATGAAATATCACTTTCTAAGAGTATGTCTCTAAAAACTCCTGAAAAAAGGACAGACATGAATATGATACCCTATGCCTCAACGATAGGGTCTATCATGTATGCTATGCTATGTACTAAGCCTGATATAACACATGCTTTGAGTGTCCCAAGCAGATAGTAGGTGGATTTATGTTTGAAACAGTAGAAGATAGTATAGTATATCCTTAAGTACTTGGGAAGCACTAAGGATCATTTATTGGTATACGAAGGAGGTAGCCTCCAGGTTGAGGGCTACACTGACTCAAAATTTCTAGTCTGATGTTGATGATAGTAAGTTGAACTCAGAATATGTTTTCACCCTGAATATAGGAGTAAGCTAGAAGAGTTCCAAGAAAGATACTACTATTGACTCGACCATAGAGGCAGAGTATATTGCTATGGAAGAAGCAACAAAGGAGGGAGTCAGGATGAAGAAGTTCATCATGGATTTAAAATGCGTACAGAGCTGTAAGGAGCCGATTCCTTTATATTGCAACAACAACAAGACGATTACTCAAGCAAAGGAACCTAACTCTTATCAGAAGTCCAAGCACATTCTGAGGGGCTTCAATCTGATCAGAGAGATCATGGCTCATAGAGATGTAGCAATGGAAAAAGTGTTATTTAAAGATAATATCGCAGATCTACTATCGAAGTTATAGTCTCATATTGTCTTTGAGCATCATAAGGGTCTGACGGGGATTAGACACGTATGTGATTGACTTTAGGTCAAGTAGGAGACTGTTAGTTACAAGTGCCTTGCAAGCCAATCACATGAGTGATGACATATGTGATGCGTTATGTATTTTTTTACTTACTATTATTATTATTAATATATTTTTATTTTATGTTGCTTATTACGTTTATTATGATATCCTTGGATCTATGCAATGATAATTTCATCGTGATGAGATAATGATAATGAGACCAATTCACCTTTAACACAAACCATAAATAGTCTCAATCATAGGTTACTCGAGAGGGACATCGAGATAAGTAAACAGATCGGTGTACTGTATACTCGTCCATATGATAGAGACCACTGATCTCATAGTCGCTCGCGGGGGGACACTAGGTGTACAATATAGATGCTTATTGGAGAATGAGTTCATTGATTTATCTGCTTATGAAATGCTAGATAGTTAATGATTTCTGATGTCAAACGACGATTCCGTAGTCCCAATTGTGTGTTTGGTCCTTAGACTTGAGACACCAATGATACTTTATATGAGTACTAATTTCTTTGACGTTGGGCTTACAATTTTGGAAGTTCTAGATCTGTGTAATTAGTTATCGAGATTGGTAGTCAATCTTACGAAGGCAAGTGAGTATCAATAGGGGATCATCCAACCTCAGTATCATGAGAGGAATATCCCGTGTGTTCTGGCTTAGGGAAATCCCTAGCCAGGATCATTCGGGTCGAGATAAAAGGAGTTCTTCGGGAGAATCCAATTAGAAGAGACTCAGATAGATTCCGTATGAGTCCTGACAGTACCATACCCGATATGTGGTCTTTGAGATATTAGATGGATGAGAGACTACAGATACATAGTAATTAAGAGTAGACAAGTCCAATGGAGTAGATACCTCGGTAGCGTTTAAAGATTATGACATAGTGGCTAATACGTCTATAGTCGATGAGTTAAGTGAATTGTTATAGGATAACAATTCACTTAGTTAGAAGGAGTTCTAATATGAGCAACTCATAGTTGACTTGGTATTATGCCTGGAGGCTAGCATACATATGGTGGATATTGCGATAAGTAGAGGTTTAAATACGAGATATTCATGGAGCCTCTGTTTTATTGGATATCCAATAAGTCCATGTATTATTGGATCTTATAGATAAGGTCCAATAAGAGCTAATAAGATATTATTGGGTAGAAATCCTCTAATCCAAGATGCTTTGGTAATTGGATGGAAATCTAGTACCAAATAAGACAGGATCTATTATAATTAATTTGATAGAGACCACTATAAATAGGAAGAGGCCACAGGGCTCATAGGCTATAGGCTTTTGGTCGCCTCCTTCTATTCTCCTCCCTTCCTTTTCTTCTGAGTTGTCTACCCCTCATAGGCTAGAGACTTCCACACTTGCTATAAGGTAGTGCGCAAAAACTATGAAGAAGGTGCATAAAAAAACTATAAAATTTTACACTGTAAGGGACGAGCATCACTGCTTCTTCCACTACGTGGACACCACTAGAGAGGAGGATATCTGACATCCTTCATCCTCTCTTTTGGATTTGGATTTTTAGGGATATATGATCTCTCTAGGTAAAACATCTAACACATGACGTGCAGATTTTTTATGCACCAATCATCGTACGACGACTTGATAAACGTGAAAGACCCTTCTTTTATTTTTGTATTCCGTTGCGCATGTAATGCTTCTATCAGATTTTTCAACATTTTTGACTTGATAATTTTCTCGACATAATATTAGACTCTCCTTGGACAAATGGTACTTTAGCGGTTTTAGTTTATGATCAAGATATTTTCTATCAGTTATCTTAAAATTACATTAGTTTAATAAATTCATCAATTAATTTTATCATTAAATTGAACACTTGAAGCAAAAAATTATAACATGCATGTCATATGAACAATGGTAGGTTAATGCCAACAATCATGAAATGATAGCGTTAGAAATTTGATATAGGGCCAATCAGTAGAAAATGGGTGGAGGGGGAATAAGAGTCTTACCTTTAGTGTATCTGTATAACATATAGAAGTAGGGATTCAGGATATAGGGCCAATCACTAGACCAAAACAGCTATTATAAGCAAACTCGAGAGAAATACAAAAAAAAGGTGAACCTAATGTGTTATAAATATTCAGGGCTCACATATTGTTAGTTGGAGTTCAAAGAGCTCATCATGTACTATGGAGGACAGCCTCCCTCATAACAAAAATTTTGATCCCTTCATAGGAGGAGGTGGAGGTTGGGCAGAGTAAGACTTGAGGGTGGAGATAGGATCGACAACTGATCCAAACCCCACTGCAGAAGATGAAGGAGATATGGAAGTGGTCATTTTGAACCTCTTTTTAGAATGTTGAAAAGATTAAATAGCCAAATGGTCTGAAACATCTTAGTCTTAATGTAAACGGAGCTAAGAGATAACACTACCTATTTATAGGGATCAAGTGACCCTTGAGCTTTAGCATCAGACCCATCATTTATGGATGATTCGCTTAGATAAGCAATGGCAACATTTGATTGGGCAAGGGAGAATGACTCACTCGAATCTCTAACAATTCAACTAGGCAATGACATTAAACTTTATGAGATTAGACTATGAATGCAAACGATCAAACAACCATTATGATTTCGGCCTTTGACTAAAATCAAATTAGCTTGTGCGACCCATCGGGTTAATTTTTTAGTACATGCGGTTGCTTTGGGTATAGTACTTAAAATCCAATTTAATTTGATTTCTTCATGTATTGGTGGCTCAAAATCAACTAAAAAAAAAAATTAATACGACATGGATAGGTTATAATTTAGAGCAAATTTGAACTCAAAACAACAAAATCAAATAACATGAGAACCATATGTAATAATGGGCTACAATGACACAACCACAATGTGTCTATCTACGACTGCTATCGAATTTGACCATAAAGCATTTCTCTATAGCGATCTGATCGAATTTGATTATGAAATATCCCTCGATAATGACACGTGTGAGTTTCATCATAAAGAGTCACTAGTCACTCGATGATGATACTGTCGAATCTTATTACAAAGCATCCCTCAATGATGATGACATCGAATCTTAAAAAAATAATAATAATAATTTTTTTAAATAAAAATTCTCACTCACAAAAATGTGACGCAGTCTATGGACGTTGGCATATAGTATGGTCTCGTACTGGCCCGATGTAGAGGGAATAGTATAGCGATTGAGATCGGCATACATTACGATTTCGGAGTCTTATCTTTTGGAGGTTCCAAACAGCGCTGTCGTGGGTCCTGACCGTTGACTTTGACCATTGACCGTCGCGTTGGGTTTGTTCATTGGTTGCAAGCGCACCAGGCCACCACTTCCAACCCGGAAAGCACAAGCCGGCCGACGGTTTCTACCGCCCGCCCGATAGCCGAAGAAGCGAGCCGGAGTTGGGCGAATCATTCGCGCGTCGAGTCCCGTCGTCCTCAGCGCTCGGAATGATACCTCCGGGTGCGGCGGCAGCATCCTGTGGGCGGCCTCGGCGGAAGTCGGACCGAGCGAAGCCCAGGATGACAAGCCACAAGCCGGTGAGGAAGACGAGGAAGGCGAGGAGGGACGACCCGACGGAGGCAGGGCCGGCGCCGGCCCTCGGGCCATGCCTGATTGGCTCGAAGACCACTGCGGTGACGGCCCACATGACGAGGCAGAATCCCTGTCCGGCCATCGTGCTTCCCAGATCCATGGCAGACACACCACTGCCCTCGCTGACGCTTCCCCGGTCGCTCCGCCAGATGCGAGGTAAGAATGTCCGACGGCTTTTTCTTATAGAACATGATCGCGAATCGGAATCTGCAACGTTTCAAGCTCCCATTAGTCGACGCCTTCTCCGATTCACACGACGAAAGCATGGCCGCGACACCGGCTTCGAGATCGCCACGTGTTCCAATCACTGGCGAAACGGATCGAAGCCCCTTCGGCCGCGGCCGGTGGGGATGGCAGTAGGCACGGCGTCTATTTTGTCCAAGTCAACGATGGAGGCGCGTAACCTGCCACGTCATTTCTTCTCTGGGAAGCGAAGCAATGCATAAGTAGACGCAACTCTCCACGTCATATTGGTAAATAAATATAATTTAAAAAGGGGAAAAAAAATTAGATTAGTATGGAAGAGTGATAGGACCCTAGTAGAGTTGGTCCGACTTAGTCGAGTCCATTGATTAGATCCTGTTGATCAGTCTAAACCTGACATTGAGTCGGCTAGGAGTTCATTTGAATAAATCATCCCAAATTCTAGATGAACTAAGATTCGACTAAAATGAAAATATCACAAAAGTAGGAGTCGAAGATGTTAAGATCAATTGGCATTAAAAGGGGGGGTTGAATTAGTGCAAGTGTAAATTTTCGTTTTAACAAAATGCTTTTGGCTTTAAGCAAGATAGGAAGATCCGAAGTTTTTCGTTTAAGTAAATCAAGTGATTGATTAAAATAAGATTGCTAAGTTATTTGTTTAAAAATTACTTTAAAAAAAATAAGCAAATCCGAAAGATAAGCAACGTCAAAGAGAAGTGCTTGGCTTGAAACTTCACTTTCAAAAAGTAAGTAAAAATCGAAAGCGTCTAATGATATTTAGTTCAAAATGATTGAGAACTCGATAATTGCAAGTAGTAAATACAATAAGAAAAGAAACACTCACAACTATAGTGATTCGACACCAATCGACCTACATCCACTCCCGAGTTCTTCTCCTTGAGGCACACTGGCGTCTACTACCAATCTACTTTGGGTGAAGACCAAACCCTTACACTTTGCTTACAAGAGAGACTTTAAGAATTTTCTAACTCTAAGCTCCTCCCTTCCCCTTTTCCTTTTCTTATAATTCACATAATTTTTTTACATAATATAATCTCCAAAATTATTGTAATGAATGCAAGAAAATTTGTGATATTTATAGGCCCAAATGACTTTAGAATTTGGAGCCAAAAATCAAACATATCTAAAAAATCTGGGTACGGGTGGTTCACCTACTGGCGCCGATGGTTCAGCCACTAATAATCGTCCGAAATCCTGGTACGGACGGTTTACCCATCGATCCTAAGCGATTCATTGCCGAAAACTGAATGGCGGTTTACCCACCGTCTTGGCGGTTCACACGAAAACTTGGTTGTTTCACCACTAACGATCGACAACCACTCTGTTTCCATGGTACGGGCAGTTCAACCATCGCTCACTGGCGGTTTACCCATCGAAATCTCCACAAAAGTGGTTCCCTCTACTTTTAGAATTCCGGCTTGAACCTGATGATGATCAATTCTTTAGTCAACTAATTGAGCTTAACCTGAGCTCAATCAAACCCCATAGTGAACCCGGTTCCCTCATTGAGTTGATTTTGATTTCTTCCAAATCCAATTCAATTAGAACTCAATCCCTAACTATGACTAAATGATTATAACTCTTAATGATCAACAAACTAAACCAAGACCTAACTCCCACCAATCAGATAGCTTCCGACATTCTTACGATGAGTCTATTCATCTTTTTTCGGTGACCTTCCGGTGTGTTCCTAGTGAGCTTCCCGATCCCTTCGGCGAATCTCCTAGCGAACTCTCGGCGAGTTCCCACTACATCGTCTGAACCCCGGCCCGATGCCCAAGCTTATCTTGGCCTATCATCTGGCTGTAACTCAATTGTTCTGTGACCTACAATTCTTACTCTGACACACATGTTAGATTAAACACTTATCAATTGATTTTATCATCAAAATCCGTGATTCAATTATCTTCCCCTTTTTGATGATAATAATCAATTGATGATGAGAGTTAATCCTAACTCCCCCTAAATTCATGCCATAATAAAAAAGACTTAAATTCAAGAGAATCACATACTCTTGAATTCAAGTGAATCGAGATAATCAATTTTTCAAGCAAATCATATTTCAAAGATTACAATAAGACACTCATATATCAACAAAAGTTTGCTTTTTAAACTATCAAGTTATCAACTCATCAAAGATTTTCATAAATTTTAAAAATAATTATGCATCTATATCCAAGATATCCAATTATATCATCAATATCTTATGTCATCAATGTATATTATTAATATAATATGTCATTAATGTATAATTCTCCCCCTTTGTCATCAATAAAAATGTGAAATATAGGGCTAAAGATTTTAAGACACATGAGTCTTTGCTCCCCCTTTGTAAAATATGACATGAGTCATAAAGAATTTTCTTCCTCTTATGAAAAAAAATATCATTAAGTATAGCTCTTAGTAAATTTCAAAAAGAATATTGAGATAAGCTCAAAATTCCAAGTTAAAACTATTTTAATCATTCATATGCAATACATCATATCATCATAAAATCATGAGTATTACATGCATTATTCCAAATCATCATGTATATTTTTAAAATCATTATTACATACATGATCATCATACATGATTTCACATCATCATACCTTCTCCCACTTTATTATCAACAAAAAAAAGTAGAAGTGCAATTAACAAGTTTTTGAGATATGAAAGCTAGTAATTTAGCATATTTTTTTATCACTTTAGAACATGTAAATTAGAAGTTCTTTATTTTCTTTTGAGAAGTGAAAGCTAGCATATTTTTGATTCCTTTGTAATGTTCAAGATATCAATTTTACATCATGCACGTTAATAAGTTGGGAATTGTTAATTCTCTTTGAAGTATGAAGGCTAGCATATTTTTGAGAATGTGAGGTTAAACAAACTTTTTTGATTCTTTTGAGATTTGCAAGATATCATTTCTTGTTTCTCTTTTGAGATGAGCAAGCTAGCAAGTTTTGCTTCCCCCTTGTCATTGTAAAAAAGAAAGGATGGTTATAATAGCGCAAAACTTTTTCCATTATATTATTTTTCAAATCATCACATTAAATATGTAAAGAAAAATTAACATAGTGATGAGATATACAATTTATAAAGACAAATTATGAATATCAAAAGATAAATCATACGAGAAATAGATAAAATATCTTGATTCATGCATAAAAAAATCTCAAGTTGTCATGATCATGATTTATATAAAAATATCATTTTAAATAATATGAGAACACATAATAAGAAATTTTGATTCATAAAAGATTTCAAGTTATAATTTTGAGGAATCAAAATCATAATATAGGTAAAGAACTTATTTAATTTCAAAATAATCAAAATCAATTTCAAGATATTCAAAATAAAATTAATATACTTATCGGTCTCTTGAAATACTAATGATTTCCTTTCACCACTTTGTATGAACAAGAAGGTAGAATCAAGATAGAGAAGTGAAAACATCACAAAAATACTCAATTTTATAGATGTAAATTTTAAAATCCAAGAAAAAAATCAAAAGCTACCCATGCAATTTAATTTATCTTATGTAAATTTCAAGCAAGGTAGCAAATTAAGCAAATCATGCATTTTATATGTATTTAAAAAATTTAAAATTTTCTTCTAAGCAAATTATTTCTCATTTAATGTTATCATATCCAATTTATTTTTAACCATATTGATAATTTTATCTCCCACTTTTTGTCATTGTCAAGAAAGAAATATGGTTGCATAATTTTTCTTAACATCTATATTCAAATTACGCCCAAAAGTACAAAGAGATCATATCATGAAATTAAATCTTTAAATACCAAAAGACATGATTTAAATTAATAAATTTACCCCTCCTTATTGTTTATGAATTTCAACATAAGTAAAGAAATCCAATCATTCAAATCTCATGTATTTAAAATTCATAATTTTCTTTTAACAAATTGCTCCTCATCCAATGAAGGTTTTTCGTAGTCAAAGTATTTAAATTCATTATTACAAAATATCACTTTTGTCTCTCCCGTAGTCATTGTCAAAGTAACAATTAAGAAATAATAGTACCAAGTTTTAAGATTATAACTTTACAAATTGTGATATAGAAATATATTATCTCAATATATATATGTGATTTTAAATCATGAAGATAATTGTTTATAAAAAGATTCATATTATAGTTCTAAATAGATAAACTAATGATTTAAAATTTTATGCAAAGATTGCCAAAATAACTAGTTCAAACTAAAATAACTAATTCATATTATAGTTCTACATATATATAAAAAGATTCAATATATATATGTAGTAATTGTTTATAAACTTCTTCAAACTAACTTGACTTATGCAAAGATTTAAAATTTTATTTTCTAAACTTGCCAAAATCATGATAATAACTTATTTAAGTTCAAATCATCAAATCATCAAAATATACATTGTTGTTTATTAAAAAGCATACAAAGGATTTATCTTAAGCATTAGATTTAAATCTAACATTTTATTTCTTTACTATAAAACATGCAGTTTTCATGATCAATATAATTTTTTAAAATCACTACAAAATAAAACATGATTTTTCTCTCCCTTTTCTATATTGTTCTATGCTCAAACTATATCATTCAACAATAATCATTTATCATACAACCCCTACACTATCATAGCATTTAAATAATATAACATTAAATCAATCATTCAACAAGGATATTTTACTTAGTCAAAAATACCATAATATTTAAGTCATTCAACGATAGCATTTATATTTAATTAATAAATATTCAAGCTAATAATTTTGAATCTATCATAAAAATATTTCTTTTATAAATTTTAGTTTAGATAAAGTTTTTAATTCATTTTTATACTAAATGCCAAAGTTAGAGTGATCAAGATTTATGAGTTATCCAAAGATTTAATACTAATGATTTTATTTCAATAATTTTTGTTATTACTTAGGCTAGTGACCTTTGAAAGAATATTAGATCTTAAGTCATGTGACGTGAGCATTTAATTTCAAAACATTACTCAGTGCTCCTAGCCTTGTCAGGAAGCAACTTATATTATAAGAGTTTTTAATTTAGGTACCCATTTTACATTGGGTCCTTTATAAAAAATTTATCTTTCTTTTCTAATTATTTTTTTATTATATAAAGTTCCCTTGGAAATCCAAACTAGTTGGTGTGGATTATATTTTCTAAATAAGCATTTGTTTGCTTTATGTCCTATTTTTTCATAAAATTATATTTGATTTTTGGTGGCACATTTATCGTAGGTCCTTTTACAAAGATGATTGACTTTTGTTGAATATTACCAACAAAGTCTATATCATTTTTTCTATTAATATAATCCTTATTGGTAAGGATCATATTTAGGGATCTGTTCCCAATTTCAAAATTTTTTAGTATTGTCTTAAGCATGATATTCTCTTCTTTAACATTATCTAGTATATCACATTTAGAACATGGGTTATGTGATAGTAATGAATCATGCATTTCGTCAAATCTATTAAATAACACATCATGATCATTCTTAAGCAACTTAAAAGATTTGCTAAGTTTTCTAAACTCATCAAATAAATCATGAAACATATTTAATAATTTTTAAAAAATAAATACTTAATGAATCATAAATCTTGTCTTGGATCGCCATAAGCACGAGATTCTCCATTTCTTAGTTGTGCACCTCATCTTCAGAGCACCTCGGCTTCTTGCATTCATAGCAAAATATTTTCTCTATTTTAAGATTATTTTTAAGGTTCATGTTCGTGAATTTATTCAGTTCATGTGTAAAAGGTTCAAAGTTCTCATCACTCGAGATTTTATTTGAGGAATCATATGTTCTTCTCAGTTCACATTCCTTCATATTATTTGGAAGGTGTTCTTGGGTTCTTAATGTCAAACTCTTAGGAAGGCATTCTTATTGTTAATTTTTAGAAGTATTTTTCATTTAATGATTCATTTAGATTAGTTGTGCTTTCATATGTGATTTTCAATGTATGTCAAATATCGAAAGCCGAATCACAAGCGGAAACACGATTAAACTTATTCTTGTTAATAGCATAAAATAAGACATTCATAGCCTCGATATTTAAAGAGAAAGTCTTCTTCTCCAAATCATTTCCATTATTCATTGGAAGAAAAGACCTTTTAAATCTATTTTCAATGATATCCCATAAATCAAGGTCCAATGAAAGTAAGAAAACTCTTATCCGAGTTTTCCAGTAAGTGTAGTCCATCCCATTGAATATGGGAGGACTAATGATAAAAAAGCCCTCTTGAAAGCCAAAAAGTGTTATTTCTCTTATGTGTTAAACCAAATAAAAAAAACATGACTCTGATACCAATTGTTAGGATCAATTAGCACTAAGAGGGAGGGGGCGGGGGGGAGGGGGGGAGTTAGTGCAAGTGTAAATTTTTATTTTAAGAAAAAACTTTTGGCTTAAAACAAGATAGGAAGATTCGAAGTTTTTCATTCAAGTAAAACAAGTGAGTGATTAAAATAAGATTACTAAGTTACTTGCTTAAAAATTACTTAAGAAAGAACAAGCAAACCCAAAATATAAGCAACGTCGAAGGAAAGTGCTTAACTTGAAACTTCACTTTCAAAGAGTAAGTAAAAACCAGAAGCAACAAATGATATTTAGTTCAAAATAATTGAGAACTCAACAATTGGAAGTAGTAAATGTAACAAGAAAAGAAATAATCATAATTATAATGGTTCGACACCAATCGACC
Source organism: Ensete glaucum (assembly GCA_021527575.1). Lineage (NCBI taxonomy): Eukaryota > Viridiplantae > Streptophyta > Magnoliopsida > Zingiberales > Musaceae > Ensete > Ensete glaucum. The sequence goes on from CM038553.1 coordinate 53,741,706, forward strand.
TGCATCCACTCTTGAGTACTTCTCCTTGAGGCATACCAATGTCTACTACTGATCTTCTTTGGGTGAAGACCAAACCCTTACACTTTGCTTACAACGGAGACTTCAATAATTTTCTAACTCTAAGCTATCTCCCTTCCCCTTTTCTTTTTCTTATAATTCACACACAATTTTTTCATAGAATATAATCTCTAAAATTGTTATATGGAATGCAAGAAAACTTAGAATATTTATAAACCCCAAATGACTTCAGAATTTAGAACAAAAAATCAGATGTATCTGAAAAATTTGGGTACGGGCGGTTCAGCTGCTAACAGCCGTCTGAAATCCTGGTACGAGCTGTTTAACTATCGATCCTAGGCGGTTCAACCACCCAAAAACCTGGTGTGAGCGGTTTACCCACCCATCCTGGGTGGTTTAGCTGTTGACAACACTGACAACCACCTTGTTTCTAGGGTACGGGTGGTCCAACCATCACTCGTCGATGGTTTACTTGTCAGAATCTCTGAAAAAGTGGTTCCCTCCACTTTTCAAATTTCGGCTTAAACCACCTGATGTTGACTAATTCTTTGGTCAACTAATTGAGCTCAACCTGAGCTCAATCAAACCCCATAGTGGACCCGGTTGCCTCATTGAGTTAATTTAGATTTCTTCTAAATCCAACTCAATTAGGACTAAATCCCTATCTACGACTAAATGATTACAACTCTTAGTGACCAACAAGCTAAACCAAGACCTAACTCCCGCCAATCCGATAGCCTCCAACATTCTTACGGTAAATCTTTTGGTTTTCTTCTAATGATCTCATGGCGTGTTCTCAGTGAGCTTCTCGATCCCTTCGGCGAATCTACTAGTAAACTCCCGACAAGGTCCTACTGCATCGTTCGAACCCCGACCTGATACCCAAACTTGATCTTGGCCCATTATCTAACTGTAACTCAATCGCTCCGTCATAGTTACATATGCAATTCTTCCTCTAACACACATGTTAAATTAAACACTCATCAATTGATTTCATCATTAAAATCTAAAATTCAACAGAAGGTGAAGATTTATTTTCAGTAGAACTCTTATTAGAAGTCTAGGATTAAGGGGGTCTCTTCATAAGCCCTATAAATAGGTGTGTAACTCTTCTTTTCAAGAATATAATTAAGAATTCAGATTTGTTTTTAGCTCTTATAGCCAAAACATAGGAGGGTCGTTCTCCTATAGAGATCGAAGAGGAATGATCCCCTACATCGATCAATCTATCTACGATAAAAACCTTCAGATTCCTATCATCTGGTATTAGAGTAACATTCTTGGTGTCTCGTTGTTCATCTACTTTGATTGTTGCCATCTCCATCTTCATCTGCTATAATCGACCCCTGTGCTACTGATGCCACCATCTACAATCGACCCTTATTGCTACTACATCTTTATCTACTATAGTTGACCCTTATTGTTGCCACTGCCTTGCTGCCATCTTCATCTGGTGCTACTATCTTCATCTGTTGCTATTGTCTTCCCTGTCACTATCGCTGCCTTCTCCATCTATTGCTACCATCGCTATCACTTACTATTGCTGCCACAACCTGCAATCTTAGGGCATCCATCTAACCCTAAATTGCTGCCTTCGTTGCCATCTTTACCCATTGCTACCGCCACCAACAACAACCATCTAACCCTAAAATCACTGCTACTGCCACCTCCTCCCTTGCTATTGCCGCCAATACCTCATGTCCTTGATTCATCAACAGAAGAAAGATTTAAACATTATAGATCTTCAAACTTACGCAATGGCCTTAAACGATGCACTTGACGTGAAGCTTGAAGCCTTTGAGGCTTGCATAGCGGACAAGTTGCAAGCACTCTTCAAAGAATTCAAATTAGGCTGATTAGAGAGCCCAAAAAGATCTTAGCATGGAGAAAGTTCAGATCCCAAGGAGAACCAATCCGAGAAGAGTGATTAAGTGTAGGAATCTGCTTATCACACATGAGGATAGATTTCCCAAGGTAGGAAGATGGAGACCCAATTGGATGGATCTCATGCATTAAAAGGTACTTCTGCTTCCACAAAACTCCTGAAGTATCTGTGGTCTACATTGTAGTCATACACCTCGAGGGAGACATAATCCAATGGTACAACATGGTTTAAATATACACACGACATACCCACATGGAGATAATTCAAAAGCTGATTGCTAATCCGCTTTGGACCATAATAGTATGAGAACGCGAATGACCAACTCACAAAGATTCATCAAACCTCGACCATGCAAGAATATCAAACTAGGTCTGAACACCTCTTGAATCAAACTCATGATTGGTCTAAAAAATAGCTGCTAGGAACGTTTATCGAAGGACTTAAGATAGAGATCAAATGTGAAGTCAAGGCTCATCAACTGTATACACCATGATGGCTATCATCTCCTTCGCTCACATCTAAGAAGAAAAGCTGAACATCGATGCCCGAAGGACCAAGATCATGAATAGACTAGCAATAATTAAGCCTTCGGCCTCCCTTGCTGCCAACTGAACCCCTTAGCCCAAGAGACTTACCTGAGAAGAACTTCGAGAAAGATCAAATAAAGGGTTGTGTTGGCACTATAATGAACTATGGAGTAGAGATCATCACTACAAAAAAGAAAGATTTTTTATTATTGAACCAATTGAGGATCTAGAACCTAAGGAGGCAGATGCGGAGGAAGAACCACAATCAACCATCAACACTGTTCATCCCCTAGCTGGCTATGCTAATTCGTAAACTATGAAGATCGATGGATTCCCCACACACTAGCTTATCACTATTCTCATTGACATTAGAAGCACTAAAAACTTTATGGACAATAATGTTGCTACCCAATTTAGCATCTGGATTGAAGATTGCAGCATGTTTAATGTGAAGGTCGCAGATGACCGAACCGTCTCTTGCAGCCACAAGTGTTTGTGGGTGAAACTAATCATGCAACGTTAAGAGATCACTACAGACTTCTTCCTATTGTCATTGGATGATTATGAAGTGGTACTCGGCATCGAGTGGATATCTACTCTAGGTGATGTTTCTTGGAACTTTTCCAGACTTCTTATAACACTTTTTATTTATAGGAAACAAGTGATCCTATAAGGTAAACACGAGGATGAAGTTTCAATCATTATGACTCAACGAATGGAGAGAATGCTACATAAGACACATGTTGGCTTTCTAATCTAATTGCAAGGGCTGCAAATGGAAGACCTGATGATGAACGAAGACTTGAACATCTCCTCTTTACTTGCTGAATTTTCAAATGTATTTGTTGAACCAAAAAATCTGCCCCCTACCCAGTTGCATGACCACCACATACATATCTTGCTAGAAAAAGCACTAGTAAATGTTCGGTCATACATATACCCTCATCTTCATAAGGTCGAGATCGAGAGGAGCATCTTAGGTATGCTAGAAATAGGAATCATAAGACCAAGTGTTAGCTCCTATTCTTCACCGGTGCTACTCATATGAAAGAAGGACGAAACATAATGAATGTGCATGGATTACCGAGCCCTCAACAACATCACCATGAAGGATAAGTATCCAATCATTGTGGTAGATGAATTGCTTGATGAATTGAAGGGAGCACAAATTTTTACCAAGCTGGATTTGTAGTTTGGATACCATCAGATTCGGGTACATGAAGAAGACATACTGAAGATCACTTTTTGAATGCACAACGAGCACTACGAGTTTCTGGTAATACATTTCGGCCTAGCTAATGCCCCTTCCACTTTTTTGAGTTTGATGAATGACATCTTTCGAGTTTACCTCGATAAGTTTATTTTAGTTTTCTTTAACGAGATCTTGATTTATAGCCCCTCCCTTGAAAGCCACCTCTCACACTTGCGACTTGTTTTGACGATTCTTCAAGAACATACCTTTTTTGTCAAGCAGTCAAAGTGTAGCTTCTTGTAGAGTGAGGTTGAGTACCTTGGTCACATCATCTTAAAAGAACAAGTAGCGATAGACCCTTAAAGATCAAAGCAATGCAAAGTTGGCCGCTGCCGAAAACAATCAAGGTGCTGCGAGGATTTCTAGGGCTAACTTTCTACTACACAAGTTTGTGAAGGATTACGACAAAATCAATGCTCCCCTCACATCCTTACTGAAAAAATATGCCTTTCTATGGTCGAATGAAGCAACAGTAGCCTTCGATGCCCTCAAGGTTGTAATGATGTCTATGCCGGTGCTAGCCCTACTCGACTTCAACAAGGTGTTTGTGATTGAATCCAACGCGTCAGGAGCTAGAATTAGTATTGTCAAAATGCAAGATGGTTGACTACTAGCATACACCAGCACGACTCTCTCCCCATCTCATATGAAATTATCAGTCTATGACTAGGAGATGATGGCCATTGTGCATGCAGTGATGAAATGGAGACCCTATGATCGGCCAACACTCCCAGATTAAAACTGACCATAAGAGCCTAAAGTACTTCATGGAGCAGAAGATTTTTCCTCCCTCGAATAATAAAAATGGGTAACAAAATTGTTGGCATTTGATTATGAAATTGTTTATAAAAAGGAAAAGGATAACTTAGTTACAGATGCACTTTCCCTCGTACCCGAGCATGCTGAAATTTAAATCATCTCCCTTCTGATTTGTGACCTCTTGGAAGACATCAGGAAGGAATGGCAAGGTGACCATGAGATTTAAGAGATCATTTAAAAAATTAGAGGAGGAACCGGGCTCGATAGCGCACTATAGTTGGGATTCGAAGGACCTGCGATACAAGGGTCAAATTATGTTGGTGCCCCAACTCCCTATGCAAAACTGCCATCCTACAGGAGATGCACTCATCATCAGTGACTGGACACTCCAGATTCCTTTGAACTTACAAGATGATTCGACAAACCTTTTATTGGAAAGGGATGAAAAAGATCATTACTGAATTTGTGGCTCGATGTGACACCTGTCAATAGCAGGAAGGAGTGATGATAGCAAGCCTAGGAAGATTACAGTCACTGCTCATTCTGGACTCCGCTTGGACCGACATCTCCATGGACTTCATTGAAGGGATACCAATATCACAAGGAAAAGATACCATCCTTGTTGTGGTTCATCACCTCATGAAATACACCCACTTTTATGTTGTCCAAAATCCTTATACTACTGCCAGTATTGTTTATATTTTTGTAGAAAATATTGTTAAACTGCATCGAATGCCTTATTCTATTATAAGTGATCATGACAAGGTCTTCACTAACAAACTTTGAACATAACTTTTTAAGTTATATGGCACTAAATTGAAGATGAGTATATCATATCATCCCTAGACTGACGGCCAAACAGAAGTGGTGAATAGGTGCTTGGAGAATTATCTCAGATGCTTCATCAGTGACAGGCTAAAAGAATGGATAAAGTGGCTTCCCTGAGCCGGATACTGGTATAGCACGACGTATCATTCACCTACAAAATGTACTCCTTTTGAAGCTGTATCTGATCGGTCACCCCTAGTAATAACTAAATATATAGCCGATATATCAAAAGTAGATTATGTAGACTGAGAGCTGATTGATAGGGACAAGATTCTACAACTTTAAAAGATAACCTCTCGATTGCCCAAGCAAGAATGAAGCAACAGGCTGAGAAACATAGGAGCGAACTTCATCTTTAGACCTATAAGCAAACATCCATTTCTTCGGACCCTACAAAATTGTGGAGCGTATTAGACCCGTGGCTTACCGATTGGATATACCCATAGACTCCAAAATTCATCTAGTCTTCCATGTGTCCTCAATCAAATTAAAGCTTGAAGAGGAGGAATCAGCCCAGAGCCACCTACTTGATGTCTCAGTTGATGGAGAGGTTCAGGTCCAGCTGGTGACCATTCAGAACCATAGGATTGTGATGCACTACCGACACCCTTCCACAGAGCTATTGGTGCAATGGACCAATTTGCCTGTTGAAGATGCTACCTGGTAGTCCTATGATTAATTGAAACTGAAGTTCCCAGAGTTCATGGAGGTTCAACCATGAGGAAAAGACTGACTTGAAGAGGGCGAGTTTGATAGGGCCTTAGCAGGGTTGAATCCTAGTCTACTAAGTCGAGTCCATTGATTATGCCCTATTGGTCGGCCTAGACCTAACGAGTTGGCTAGGAGTTGATTTGAATAAACCAACCCAAATCATATATGGAGTAGGATTCAATTGAAATAGAAGTCTCATAGAAGTAGGAGTCTAAGTTGAAGTTTTATTTTTAGTAGAACTTTTATTAGTAGTCTAGGGTTAGGGGGTCTCTTTATGAGCCCTATAAATAGGCATATAACTCTTCTTTTCAAGAATATAATGAAGAATTCATATTTGTTTTCAGCTCTTGTAGTCAAAACCTAGGAGGACATATCCCCTATAGAGATCGAGGAGGGTTTATGCCCTACAATAATTAATCTATATATGATAGAAACCTTCAAGTTCCTATCAATGAGGTATAACAAAACTTCTCAAATAATTTTGACACTATTCCAAAATATATATAATTCTTTAAAAAATATGAATAGTCATTTATAATAAATAGAATTTTTCTTACTTTGTTATTAATAATCTTGTGACCGAAAGAGAGTTGACCAAATGCATGACATGTCCTCCTATGATTGACTAGATGCGCACATCTGGTCAATCACGTGACTCGCCCATCGCATCACGATGAGGGAGGAAGACGTTCATTCAGGATCGAAGCCAATATTACCTTTATCAAACTCAATTATCCATTAAATTATTTTTATAATATTCACTATGACCTAAAAATTTCATTATTTAGTTTACTTATCATTGCACCATCAACAAGATAACATAATCAAATTGGGATTATTTGGATGGAAACGACTAAGTTCTTAAGAGAAAATAAAAGGGATGATAGGATAACACATCCCATTTACAAGGACCAAGTAACCCTTCATCAGACCCATTTACTCGATTATTATGTGAAACTATATGATTGGATCATATATGCAAGAGATTAGACAATCATTGTGATTCTGGCTTTTAGCCAAAATCAGTTCTGCTCGTGTGACCCATTTTTGTTGCAATGATTTTCTTTTATCGTATTACTTTGATTGCAGCATTTGATCCAATTTGATTAGATTTCTTTAGGTGATCCCTCATGTTCATGGTCCAAAATCACATGAAGAAAATCAATATGACTTTGATGAATTTTGACTTTGAGCAGATCTGAACCGAAAGCGACAACAGTCAATAATGTATGAAGCATATGTAGTGAGGAGCCACAATGACACAACTACAATGCATCCATCTATGACAATACGATCAAATTTAGATATAAAGCATCCCTCTATGGCGATGTAGTCGAATCCGACTATATTTGATGATGATACAATCAAATCCAATCATAAAGCATCCCTCTATGACAATACAATTGGAATCAAATATGAAGCATCTCTTGATGATGATACAGTCGAGTGTAGCCATAAAGAGTCCCTCAACTATGATATAGTTGAATCCTACTATAAAACATCCTTTGATGACATGACATTCAATGCAATCATATTAACCAAGGAACTACTGATTACAGGTGATTTGCAAGTTAATCACGTAAATGATCACACGTGTGACGCGTTGCATGATCTTTTTGCTTATGATTATTACTGACATTTTCTTGCATTATATTATTTGTTGTATGTATGTATGTGTATGTGTGTGTGTATATATATATATAAAAGTTCTATGCAATTGGAATCAGATCATGATAAGATCACGATAATGAGATCGATTTACCTTTAAACATAGATTATAAACAATCCCGGTCATAGGTTACTCGAGAGGGAGATCGAGATAACTAGATAGACTGGTGTACTATGTATCCATCCATATGATAGAGGTGGTTGGTCTCGTAGCCACTTGTGTGGAGACACTAAGGATATAGTATAATTGCTCATTAGAGAATGAATTCACTGATTGATTCACTTATGGAATATTATATGGTTAATAATACTTAATGTCAGACAACGATTCCATAGTCCCAGTTATATATATGCTTCTTAGACTTGAGATACTAAGAATGCCTTGTTTGAGTACTCCTCTCTTTGATGTCTAACTTACAAGTTTAGAAAGTTCCAGATCTGGTATAACCGATTATCGAGATTAATAGCCAATCTTATGAAGGCAATTGAGTGTCAATAAAGGATCATCCACTCTCGACATTATGAGAGGAATATCCCATATGTGTTTGCTTATATAAATCCATGGCCAGGGTCATTCAAATTAAGAGAGAAAGAGTTATCTGGAAGAATCTGATTAGAGCGAGTCTAAGACTGATTCTGTATATGACTTGAAGTCCTATATCCAATATACGGTCTCTGGGATATTAGTTGGATGAGGGATTATAGATACATAGTAAATATAGGCAGACAAGTTATTTGGATTTGATCCCCCTGTATCATCTAGCGACTATGGTGTAGTGGCATAGTATGTCTATAGTCGATGGGTCGAGTAAATTATTATGAGGATAATAATTTACTATATCATAAGGAGTTCCGATAGAAGCGACTTATAGTCATCTCAGTATCAGGCCTAGAGGGTCACACATATTTGGTGGATGTTTTAGTGAATAGAAGATTGACTAGAGATCCAATTAGCCCATATTCTTATTAGATGAGACCTTGTACTGATGGACTCCTTGTATGAGGCTCAATTAGAGATAGAAGGAAATTATTATATAGAATCCAATAATATAATGTCATTGGGTTATTGGATGAAGATTCAAACCCCACTAAGGCAGGACTCCTAGGATTTTTAGTAGCTCTCTATAAATAGGAGGGGAGGCTCTTAATTGATAGGTTGTAACTTTAGCCACTTCTTTATATTCTCCTCCCTCCCTCTGTGAAAGAGTTACGAGATCTAATAGAAGGAGTTTCGCTGCAGAGATCCATCATGTGGATACCGATAGAGAGGAGGATGCTTGACCTTCTTTATCCTCTCCATCTGGGTATACGATCTCTTTAGGTAAATCAATCTATCACACGACACGATTTTTTCATTTTTGCAACTTTCTCGTGACCCAATCTTTTACATGACGATTTGATCTGCGTAAAAAACCTATTTTGTTTTGATCTTTTGTTTCGCATGTAATGTTCCTGCTGAGGTTTTCTAACCAAGGTTGTTCTTATTACATTTTCGCAGCAAGGATGGGGGTAGCTAGCCATGGCCAGGCCATCTATAGGGGCGATCAACCACGTAGGGGTGGTCGCAAGCGATCGACCATGACTAGGCCACAGGGGCAACACTTACTCGCGGCCAGCCCGCATAGGGGCGATACCTATAGAGGCGCCACCTATGAGCACGACGCCCGCCTGCCCACGAGATGCCACCCGAGGGCAACGCCGCCCGTAGGCAAGGCAGCCACCAGCGACACGTAGTGCTACTACTTGCGTAGGGGTGATGACGATGACGCAGTGAGAGGGCTAGGGTTAGGATTTTTGATTTTTTAATAAAGGATGATGCTACCCCTTTGATGAGATCTGAACCCAAAGTGACAACAATCAACAATGTGTGAAGCATATGTAGTGAGGAGCTATAATGGCATAACTATAATGCATCCATCTATGACAATACGATCAAATTTAGACATAGCATCCCTCTACGGCGATATAGTCAAATCCGACTATATTTGATGATGATACGATCGAATCCAATCATAAAGCATCCCTCTATGACAATGCCATTAGAATTAACTATGAAGCATCTCTCGATGATGATACGGTCGAGTCTAGCCATAAAGAGTCCCTCGACAATGATGTAGTTAAATCTTGTTATAAAACATCATTTGATGACATGACATTCAATACAATCGTATTAACTAAGGAACTATTGGTTACAGGTGCCCTACAAACTAATCACATGAGTGATGACACGTGTGACACATTGTGTGATTTTTTTTCTTATGATTATTACTAACATATTCTCGCATTATATTATTTATTGCATATATATATTGTGATGTCGTTGGTTTTATGCAATCAGAATCAAATCGTGATAAGATCACGATAATGAGATCGATTCATTTTTAAACACAGATCCTAAATAATTCTGATCACAGGTTACTTGAGAGATACATCGAGATAACCAGACAGACTGGTGTACTATATACCCATCCTTATTATGGAGGCGATTGGTCTCGTAGTCACTTGTGTGGAGACACTAAGGATATAATACAGTTGCTAATTATAGAATGAGTTCACTGATTGATCCGCTTATGGAATATTATATGGTTAATGATACCTAATGTCAGATAGTGATTCTATAGTCCTAGTTATATATATGGTTCTTAGACTTGAGACACCAAAGATGCTTTGTTTGAGTACTTATTTCTTTGATGCCAGACATATAGGCTTAGAAAGTTCCAGATCTGATATAATCGATTATCAGAATTGATAGCCAACCTTATGAAGGCAATGGAGTGTAAATAAAGGATCATCCACTCTCGATATCATGAGAGAAATATCCTATATATGCTTGCTTAGATAAATCCCTAACCATTGTTATTCAAAATGAAAGAGAAAGAGTTCTCTAGGAGAATATGATTAGAACGAGAGCGAGGCTAAGACTGATTCCGTATGTGACCTGACAGTACCATATCCAATATACGATCTCTGGGATATTAGTCAGATAAGGGATTATAGATACACGGTAGCTGTGGGCAGATAGGTTCGATGGATTCAATCCCCCCTGTACCGTCAAGGGACTATGGCGTGGTGGCCTAATACGTCCATAGTCGATAGAGGGTGTGAATTATATGGTGGATGCTTCAACGAATAGAAGATTGGATAGAGACCCAATTAGCCCCTATTCTCATTAGATGAGACATTGCACTGATAGGCTCCTTCCATAAGGCCCAATTAAAAGTCAAAGGAGATTATTATATAGAGATCCAATAATGCAAGGTTAGTGGGTTATTGGATGAAGATCCAAAACCCACTAAGGTAGGACCCCTAGGGTTTTTGGTGGCTCTCTATAAATAGGAGGGCAAGCTCATGGTTGATAGGCTGCAACTTTGGCCACCCCCTTATATTCTTCTCCCTCCCTCTGCGTAAGAGTTGCGAGATCTGATAGAAAGAGTTTCGCTGCAAAGATCCATCGTGTGGATACAACTAGAGAGGAGGACGCTTGACCTTCTTCATCCTCTCCATCTAGATCTGCAAAACATGGATATACAATCTCCCTAGGTAAATCAGTCTATCACATGACGTGATTTTCTTGGTTTTGTGGCTTTCTCGCGACCCAATCTTTTGCACGATGATTTGATCTGTATGAAAAACCTATTTTGTTTTGATCTTCTGCTATGCATGTGATGTTCCCGCTAAGGTTTTCTAACAATGGTATCAGAGCCAAGGTTATTTATGTGAAAGATTAGTTTTAAATTATGTGTAATGAGATTGAATTGTGTAGAATTGTTCTATTCATTTTTGCTACATTTTCTTAACAAACGCAGCGAGGATGGGGGCAGCCGACCACGAACAGGCCCTCTGTAGGGGGCAACGACGCCTGCCATAGGGGCATCCGCCCGTAGGCAAGGCGGCCACTAGTGGCTCGCAGCGCTACCACCTACATAGGGGCGATGACGACTATGCAGTGAGAGGGCTAGGGTTAGGGTTTCTAATTTTTTTAGTCAAGGACGATACTGTCGTTTGAAATTTAAGAAATTATTGGGTTTATCATATACCTAGAATATCGAAAATACACTCGATAATTTTAGAAACTCCAAGAATTATCCTTTTGTCTAGAATTTTGAAAATACCCTTGACAATTCTAGAAATTTCCAATATGTCCTGATTTCTAAAAAATAATTAATTAAATAATTTAATTAATTATTATATATATCGTAATCCTATATTTGATGTGATGTACATATGATGTATGATGTTGGTGGATGATCATGAGTCATGTGTTGTGATGTGTGTAATTGTGATTATTATTATTTATTATTAGGCTTGCAAGCCTTCATTTTTTTCGTTTATTATCAGGTCTGCATGCATGTGATTATGTTGTAATTACAAGGAGAGACGCGATGGGAGCATGGAGGTGACAACGGGACCTACGATGCCATGGCGAGAGATTATGATGCATGATGATGCGATAAGGATTCGACGGAACTGATGATGATGAGATTAATGATCACAGGGCATAGAGATGCGTCGATGTACATATAGATCATATTATAAGTGATTAGGCCAATTGGCTCGAGCTTAATCATATTAGGTGACGGCTCATGATCATCTGGTGTGGCTTGCTTATGTGATGTGTTATATATATATATATATATATATATATATATATATATATATATATATATATATATATATATATATATATTGCATATGATATAGATATATAATAAATATGTATGTGTGTGACACGACATATTAGGAGACAGATACAAAACAAGAACCCCTCCTACGATATATTAAGTAGGTAAGCATGAGACAATAAGATTGACCCATATGATCTTCCATCGTTATAGGAAGAAATTAAATCACGACATAAGTTGCATTGGTCGAGTCCCTTGAGGCTCACCTATCTATGTGATCAAGATCTTGCCTATGACATAGAGATGTCACCAGTGATCTGAGGACATGGTATACTTGGTCAAGTCCCTCGAGGGCATATCATTAAATCAAACTCATCTTGTAACGATGGTGATAACTTAATTGAATATCATGATTAGTCGAGTCCCTCGAGACCATGATGATTTGAAGGTCGAACATGATGGGAATCACAAAGAGTTATGATTGGTAAGAGTTGCCTACCTTTTGGGCTTAGTATAATTGGTCGAGTCTCTCAAGGTTATATTAAGATGCCAATTGGATCCCGATCCCCACTAGGAGTTTGTCGAAGACTTCTTTCTCACGTGTCAAGGGTGCCACGTGATTCGTTAGGAAAATAGTGAGAGTACATTAAGATAGAAGTTCATATCTTAATTAATTTTTCTGTAAAATCTGAATGTTATTTATTTACGCTATATCTTTTTTGCCACTTGCAAACCCCCTACATGGCATACTTGATGCTAACCGCCTCACTGGTTCAAACTATATATATTAGCTCTGTAATTTGAGAATTATTCTCACAGTAAAGAAAATCGCATATGTCTTTAACACGATTGTGCCCACGCCAAAGGAAAGAACAAGCGAGGATGAGATTGCTCATTTTGTGAAATATATAGATAGTCCTAGAGGATAACCTGTGTGTTGATCTTATACTTCAGTCCTATCACATGCCTTTTCATAGTTTATATGAAAAAATTTGATGTGAGAAGTCAATTTATTGAGGGAAGTTGAGAGCACTATCGAAAATGAGAAGTCAATTCTCTATATTGCTGAGACCAATAAGAAAAGGAAGGCTAGTAAACCTTTAAGAAGGGCAAGGGCAAAGAAAGACCAGGTAGGCAAAGATTGCTATGAAAGACCCAACAAAGGACAAAGGATAGTGCTTCCACTACAGCCAAGATAAGCATTGGAAGAGGAACTACCATGTAGATAAGGTGATACAGAAGCTTAGAGAAGCTTCGGGTATATTCATGATTAGTCTCCACTTATCAAATTTTCATGATAAAACATAGGTATTGAATACCAGGAGTGCTTATCATATCTGTAATTCATTATAGTTTCTAGCAAGACCTAGGAGATTGGCCAAAGGTGAGATGAAACATGAAGATGAGCAATAAAGTAAGAGTTGTTGTAGTTGCCATTGGGGAGATTACCCTATATATGCCTGGTGGAGCTATCATTGCATTGGATGCATGCTATTTTGTTCCCTCTATTGTAAAAATATTATATACAGCTCTTGTTTGACAATTAGTGAATATAAATTAATTTTTGAGAATAATAGTTATTTAATAATTATGGATGATGAGATCATCACTAGAGGGACCCTAAAAAATGACTTATATGTGTTAGATACTTCTCCACATATCATTAATATAAATACGTCTAAGAGAAAAAGAGATGAGGTGAACAATGTATACCTATGGTATTGTAGGCTACGTCATATACATGAGGGAATAATTCAGAAGTTGTTGAAAGTTGGATACTTAGATCCATTTGACTATGAGTCATATGCAACTTGTGAACCTTACCTTTGTGGGAACATGTCCAACTCTCTTTTTAGTGAAACTTGAGAGAGAACCACTGTTATTGGAACATGTACATAGTGATGTATATGGTCCCATGTCAACTGAGGGTATAGGTAAGTTACTCATACTTCATTATATTTACTGATAATTTCTCTAGGTATTGACACATGTACTTGATGAAGTCCGAGGCCTTTGAGAAATTCAGGAAATATAAAAATGAGGTAGAGAACCAGATTGGAAAGAGTATTAAGACTTTTCGATTAGATCAAGGAGGAGAGTACTTGAGTACAGAGTTCACCCATTTCCTCAGGGACAATGAGATTATATCTCAATGGATACCTCCATATACACCTTAGCTCAATGGTGTATCAGAAAGGAGAAATCACATGTTGTTAGACATGGTGCAGTCCATGATGAGTTTCACTGACTTACCCGTCTCATTATAGGGATATGCCCTAAATACCGCAGCTTACCTTCTAAATAGAGTTCTATCAAAGTTGGTAGTGTCTACACCATATGAGATATAGATAGGAAAGAAGTCTGATCTTAAGGTGGTTAAGATTTGGAGCTGTCCTGCCCACGTTAAAAGACATAATCCCGACAAGTTGGAATCAAAGAGAGAATTGTACAAGTTTGTGGGATACCCCAAGAAAACTTGTGGGTATTATTTCTATCATCCCGAGGACCAAAAGATCTTTATTGTCAAGAGAGCTGTGTTTCTTGATAAGGAACACATTCTTGGTGAAAATAGTAGAAGTGAGATAGAGTTGAGTGAGGTTGGAGAACTTAGCTCAAGCATCATTCCAGAGTCCGAGTATGTTCAGGTGCCTAGCACACAAGTTCCAACTTTATGCAGGTCTAACATAATATCTTACTCTCCTGAAAGATATGTGTGGCATATCAGTGAAGATGATTCTTAAGATGTTGATCCTCAGACCTATGAGAAGACTATTACGAGTATAGACTCTGGGAAGTAGCAAAAAGCCATGAATTCTGATATTGATTCCATGTACTCTAACAAGGTTTGGAACCTTGTGGATGCACCTAAGGGTATCATACCCATCGGTTGCAAATGGATTTTCAAGAAGAAGATCGAAGTGGATGGAAAGGTAGAGACCTATAAGGCAAGGCTGGTAGTTAAAGGATATTATTAAAGGTAAGGAGTTGACTATAATGAAACCTTTTCGCTTATAGTTATGCTTAAATCCAACAGAATTCTTTTGGTCATTGCACTATAATATGGCTATGAGATCTGGCAGATGGATACGAAAATAATATTCCTCAATGGCAACCTCAAGGAGGAGGTGTGTATGATACGATCAGAGGGATTTGTATCTAGAGAGTCCAGATAAAGTGTGTAGGTTGCTTAGATCCATTTATGGATTGAAGCAAGCTTCTGGAAATTGGAACATAAGATTTGATGAGGCGATTAGATCTTATGATTTCATTAAGAACGAAGATGAAACTCGTGTGTATAAGAAGGTAAGTGGGAGTGCTATCACCTCCTTAGTGTTATATGTGGATGATATCCTAATCATTTGGAATGATGTAGGAATGCCCTTCACAGTAAAGGCTTGGCTATTAAGAAACTTCTCTATGAAGGACTTAGGGGAAGCATCATATATTTTAGGGATCCAGATCTATAGAGATAGATCCAAGAGGATGCTTAACTTGTCATAGTCTAGGTATATAGACTACATTGTCAAAAGGTTTGGCATGAAAAATTTCAAAAGAGGTTTCATACCGATGAGACATAGAATATCACTTTCTAGGAGTATGTCCCCAAAGACTCCTGAAGAAAGGGCAGACATTGATAGGATATCTGATGCCTTAGTGATAGGGTTTATCATGTATGCTATGTTATACACCAAGCCTGATATAGTGTATGATCTGATAGGGTCTAACATAGTATGGATGTAAGGTGCTTATGTGTCACATATGAAAATGCATAAATAGTACCATTTTAAACTAGATAATGACATATGTCCTCCTCATTTTTTTATTTTTTAACTTAATACAAATCTTTTATAATTTATTTTATATTTTTAAGATTCACATTTATGTCCCTAGCAATAAACTTTCAATATAAAATTATTTAATCAAAAAATTAAATAAATCTTTAAATTTATAAATATATCCTCATAAATAATCTATTATTAAATAAATCATCATTAATAATTTAAAATATATCATTACAAATATTTTTTGAAAATGAGGGATATTACAATAGCAAGTCAAACTAAAGGTATATTTTTACCTTGAATGGAGGAGCAGTAAGTTGGAAGAGTTTCAAGCAAGATACTATTATTGACTTGACGACAGAGGCGGAATACATTGCTACAACAGAAGTAGCAAAAGAAGTGGTGTGGATGAAAAAATTTATTAGGGATTTGGGAGTCATACCAAGCAGTGTGGAGCTGATTCCCATATACCGCGATAGTGACAGGGTGATAACTCTAGCAAGGGAACTCATGTCTCATTAGAATTATTCTGAGGAGTTTCCATCTGATTAGAGAGATCATAGTCTGTAAAGATATAGCAATGGAAAAAATTTCATCCGAAGATAATATTACAAATCTACTGACGAAGTCGCTAACTCAGATTGTATTTAATCGTCACAGGGGTCTGATGGGGATCAGACATATAGGTGATTGGCTTTAGGTCATGCAAGTCAATCACGTGAGTGATAACACGTGTGACACGCTGTGTGATCCTTTTGAATATGATTATTACTGACATATTCTCGTATTATATTATCTATTACATATATATTGTGATGTACTTAGTTCTATAAAATGAGAATCAAACTATGATGAGATAATAATAATAATAATAATAATAATAATAATAATAATAATAATAATAATAATAATAATAATAATAATAAAGAGTGACACGATCAATAGACGATCAGGTAAAACATCATGTCCCGACCCGTTTCATACGTTGTAATAGGATGTAGAGCAAATGAATCGAGTGATATGACACATAGGCAGCTTGGTGACACATCATATCCGTTTGGCCGATTCATTCAATAGGGTCCAATCCCACGGGGTCGGCATCGTGACAGCGATAGAGATGTTGACCATATGCTAACAGGACACAGCTCGTTCAATCGAGGATGCCAATTTTGATATCAGGATTAGCGTTATCCAATAACCATAGTCGTCACAATCGTATTTAATTACTTTACATTTGTGATAAATGTGAAAGTGACTTTTGATTGGGTCAGACCTAAATACCATAAAACAAAAGACCTGTTTCAATATATAAGAAAAGGAAAGGAACAAAGGAACAACCTTAATTTATCTTTTGCCTCCTTATGTTGTGGCTATCATTAAGTCATCAATTTTTTTTTTTTTTTTTGTTCGACTACAGCACTTGCAAAAATTCCTTTTTTTTTTTTTTTTTTTCCTCACTGTTTTATGGATCGGAGATCTCTACGTACTGTATAGATTGACTACCGCGAAGTCACGGCGGATCCCTGGTCACGAAGAGGATCAAACATCGGTATCGACCGCAAGCTCACCGCGAGCGAGGTCGAGCAGGAGGGGCCGGAGGGCGGCTCCCGCGGCAGCCAGGGCGAGGTCGCGGGCGCGGCGGCGGCGGTTATCGGGGTCGACGGCGATCCACGCGTGCAGCATCACGAGGCCGACACCGGTGAGGAAAAGCGCGAAGGCGGCGAGGCCCAGGTCGACGTCTCCCTCGTCCTCGAAGGCGACGGCGTCGATGGCGAACCAGATGAGGAAGATCCCGAAGAATCCCAGCATCGGCGGCAGATCGATGGTCTCCTCCTCCTCCTCCTCCTCCGCTGCCGCGCAGTCACAAGCCGTGCGATCCCCTTCTCACTACTGTTAGTTTCGGGGGGTTTTTTTTGGGAAGCTCAATGATGACTCGATTCGGCGGGGGCAGGACTAAATAAATAGGGACGACAGACGTTGGTGGGTCATACTGTGCTTTAAGAATCGAGAAATGTGGATGCTTCGGTGGTTCTTTGTCACACGCCACACCCCAACCGTTGCTACGGTGTCGTGGGTCAGCACATGTTGTGCCGCGTCAGAGGAAGATTACGCCGGTCCAATTGGGAATCCCAGTGCCACCACGCGTAACTCGGCTTAAGGCGATGGAGACCCTCTTTGTCCCTTTCTTTTCCACAGATTAATAATGTCTCTCACTTTTCTCTTTGTCAATCTATTTATTAGAAACTCAAGCGCTAATTAATTTTTTTTAGAAAAAAAAAATATTAGAGACTACACTTCTCCTCCACTCTACTTCGATGCCACTCCATTCTCCATCACAATTACGGATCTCGATAGAATTGGCCATAGTTCTAAAACTAGATTTGATGATTCCCGAACTGAAACCAAAATCATCAGAAACTAACCCAATCCCAATCCCAATCCCAATTCCAGTTTATCTATCTCTAATTTTAAGCCTCCCTAATCTATGTGTACCGCCAATTCCTACGCAACCTTTTTGAGGAGAGCAACCCACGAACGGCAGGCTATGGCTATGGCTTCACAGTATCGTTTTCTATACCTTCTAGAAAAACGCTTATTGTCTGACGTGGTCTCGTCACGCCCTATTGAGATGGAGATCGGAAAGTGTTTCCTATATTTGTGAATCGAATACAGTTAGCCATATGATACATACATATATACATACAAAGAAAGGACAAATTTGAAAAGGAAATAAGAATAAATAAGGATAAATTCTTGAGAAAAAAATTAGTAACTTTGGATTTTCTTATGAAGCATCTCAAAATTTTGACAGAACCTCCTTTTTTTTTCAACAAATAATCATTTTGCTTATTCACTCTCCACTCGTCGACTACCCCCCTCCGTAATACATCCCTGCTTGCCCTCGACCTTTGTTATCTCATCACCACCTACAGCTCTCACACGAGGGCCCATCATCACTTGCAGCCCTCACACAAGGGCTCGCGATCTCCTCTTCACCTATAACCCTCACGCGAGGCTTCACCCCGTCGGGTCTCGTTGTCCCATTATCGCCCATAACCCTCAGGAGAGGGTCGAGTGCACGGGGTCGCTCCCCTCCGTTTGCAATCCTCGCACGAGGGTTGGTCGTCTCCCCCATAATCCCAATGTTGCTCGTAGGCCACAGCCATCATGCGAAGCTACTCACCTCCACTTGAAGTCCTCGTGCGAGGCATATCCAGAACCCTATGTCGGCCCTCACCCGCCCATCGACCCTTGCCATCCCACCATCACAAGCGAGGGCCTACGGGTCGAGCGACCAAGGATAAAATGATAAAAAAAAATTTGACATTATAAGGGGATAAAATGATCTTTTCACATAGCTGAAAATTTTTCAAACTTGTAGCGCCCTACAAGAAAAAACCTAAAATAATTTTTCAAAAAAATTATCCAATAAATAATCCAAAAAGCTACTACAATTTTTCATTGTTGCATTAAAGGAAGATATGCATGGAGCTATTTTCCGATTGAATTTGACAACTTTGTGTGGTTAGGTGAGGTCGTCAAAGGTTTCCGATGTCCTTGCTGTCTCTCATCCTCGATGACAAATGATTAGATGACGCTCTCTATCATAGCATCTGCAAGAAAATGAGGAAAAAAGGAATTAAAACCCAAATCTGAGAAACCCGGTGGAAATCTTAGAAATGTTCTTAATATTACAGAGACACAACATATACTCCTGAGGAACTATTTAACCATTTTTCTTTTAATAATCATATCTATGTAGGCATGCCACACGTCTAGAAGTGCCTATGTGATTGCAGGATTCTTTTGATGCCCAGTGATACAGGATATTTTTTTACATCTACAACCACGATTGGTAGCCACCTCAAACCTCACATGGTACCCTCCAATCGAAGTAACACATCTCAAAGTAGTATTAAACGATATAATTCGGTTCAAAAACGGCTACGTCCCGAAGCAACGCCACCTAACTCAAAGGTGACATGTAGCAAAAATTGCACCGTATGTGATCACATGAAATGACACCATAAATGAGATAGCCCCGTGTAGCATGAGATTAAAACGGTCGACCCATGAACCACCCACCTGGAATGTTCGCGGACGCCAACAACATACACACGATCGCCCGATGAGATGTATAAAAACCACTCTCCAAGCAAGTAAACAGGGGGCGAGCAGGCAATAATCTCTCTACTCTCTACTCTCTTATTTACACAACTCATATTGTTATCTTTCTCCCTCTCCGCTAATACTAACTTAAGCATCGAAGAGGTCAAGTCGGGAAGCCCCTCAGCGCAGACCTGTTCTGTAGGACCACTAACGGCTAAGAGATGACCCGACCATCAGGAGATAATATTACCACCTGAAGATGATCCGACAGTCAAGAGAAGACCTCGCAGCCGAGTAGAGCCCAGTTCCTCTACTTGATCTTGTTAGGATACGATATTGTGTATGATCTTATGACATAAATAATTATCTAAATATTAAATATAAAGTGATGAATTTAAGGTGATGTCAAGAAATCAAGAAAATATTCATGATAAAACAATTCTTATTTAATTTATAACTTATCATAATTTTGAGACATATTAATTTAATGATAAGATGTACTAAGAAGGCCGTCATAAATAATCATGTCATGAAAAATATTATTATCAAATCATAAATGCTAATGACATGATTTATTTTGACAAATTTCTTCCTAGATGAGATTCAAAGCTTTAGAAATCTTAGGAGATCAAATACGAGTTTTCATTCATATAAATATCAAATTATAAATAACAAGATTATGAGTAAATTTTAAGGAGAAAATAAAAATAGAAGATCTTGATTTATTTATATAATCTTCTTTGAACAAACTTTATTTATATAAGGATTTCAAGTTTAGATTTCTTAAGAAGTCAAAATCATGATTTAAGTTATGAAATCATCAAAATCAAAATGTCAATAAGGTTGAGTAGATTCATCAATCTAAAAAAATCATTTAAAAACATATCAAAAATTATTAAAAATTATTTTTTAGAAAATTTCAATGAAGTCAACATAGATTGTTTTTCAAATGAAAATAGCTAAAGTTCTCTAATTCATTTTTATAGTTAGAGAGATTCAACAATAATGGTATCATTTTATCTATTGTTGTGATCAGATAAAGATTTTTCAAGAAGAATTATCCTCTTTTTAGTTGTTTGTTTCAAGAATGATTTTCAAATCAATAAATTTTAGATTAAGACCGAAAGCCAAATATCATTTCAAAAGGAATCATCAAAACAAAAATTCAATCTATCTCAATTTCAACCTTTAAATTAGTCCAACTCTTTACATATAGTGAAAGCGATTGACAAGCTCATTTCCAAATATTTATTTGTTTCATGTTCAAATTCAAAAGTAATCTATCAACACACATTCAATCTTAACATACAACTATTCAATCATTTAAATTAATCATTCAATGATAATATTTATAAGCTAACTTAGTCAAAAACACCATAACATTTAAGTCATTCAACAATAGTCTTTGTATTTAAACCAACATCCAAGCTAGTGATTTTGAACCTATTATTCAATCATCATCAAAATCTCATTTTAGTAAATTTCAATATGAATAATTTTTTTATTAACAGTAACTTAGGTTCTTTTAGTTGTAATCTTAGCATACTCTAGCTATGCATCATCACAATTAAGATTAACTTTATAATCATGAATCATCATGAGATTTCTTATGAATAAACTTAATTCTAATAATTTTTTTTATTATTGATTAGGCTAGTGAGCTTGAAAATAGTGTTAGATCTCAAGTCATGTGGCTTGAGTATCCACTTTAAGATATCATTTAGTGATCCTAGCTTTGTTATAAGACAAATTGATAATATGAGGGGTTTTAGTTTAGTACCTATTGCGTTTGGGTCCTTCATAAAATGTTCTTCCATTTTCTCTATTGGCTTGAGGTTGTTTATGGTTCCTTTAGGAACCCAATTTGTGAGGACTATAATTTGTAAATAAATATTTATAGGCTTTATGTCCTAATTTTTTTATAAAAATTATATTTAACTTTTGATGATAAATTTAAGGTAGGTCCTTTAATAAAAATTGTTGGCTTTTGTTGAGTATTACCAACAAAGCCTATACCCTTTCTTCTATTAGCATGACCCTTATTAGCAAGGATCATATTAAGGGATTTATTCCTATTTTAAAATTTTCTAACATTTGTTTAAGCATGATATTTTCCTCTTTAACATCATCTAGCATTTCACATTTAGAGCAAAGATTATGTGATGATAATGTATCATGTATTTGATCAAATCTACTAACTAACGAATTATTTTTATTCTTAAGCAACTTACAAGATTTACTATTTTTTCTAAATTCATCAAACAATTCATGAAACATATTTAATAATTCAGGAAAAAAGTATTTAAAGACTCACTTACCTCGTTGTCGATGGCCATAAACGCGAGATTTTCTACTTCTTCTTGATTGTGCTCTTCATCTTTGGAACGCATCGGCGTTCATAGCAAGAGGTTTTCTCCATTTTAAGTTTATTTTTGTTCATATTCATTAAATTTCTCGGTTCTTTTGTCAAGAGTTCAAGTTCAAGGTTTTCATCACTCGAGGTTTCACTCGATGAGTCATATGTCATTCTAAGTTCACAATCCTTTTTATTTTTTGGAAAGTGTTGTTCATCAAGTTCATTTTTACGGATCATTTCATTTAATGATTCATTTGATTTAGTTGTGCTTTATATATGATTTTTAATTTATGTCATATATCAAAAGTTGAATCACAAGAAGAAACCCGATCAAGCTCGTTTTTAAAACGCAACATGCTAAACAAAGTCATTTACTCAAATGGGTGTTAATCCAATGAAGAAGATCTTGCTCTGATACCAATTGTTAGGATCAATTAGCACTAAAAGGGAGGGTGAATCAGTGTAAGAGAGATAGTGCTTAATTAAAAATCTTTCTTTCGTAAAGTAAAGAGTGAACAATGAAAGTTTCTTTTGATATCTCGATAAAACCAATTAAGAGCCCATTTTAAAAAAGTTGAGAGATTAAAACTTCATATCTAACTATCAAATGTTTAAAAGAAATCAAAAGTACAATGAAATCAATTAAAGCACATTCACATTTATAGTGGTTCGGCCTCAACCTGGCCTACGTCCACTCCTGAGTCATCTTCTCCGAGGCCCACCGGCGTCCACTATCAATCTTCTTTGGGTGAAGATCAAACCCTTACAGCTTCCTCTCTCCTTTTAACAGGCTAAGGAGATGAACCTTACAACCTCACATGGGAGAACTATAAGTTTTATAAAATTTTCTTCTCTCCCTTACCCCTGTTCTTTTTCTTACAATTTTCACACACAATTTATCATAGAATTTCTACCCAAAAATTGTATGAAATGCAAGAAAACTTGGGGTATATATAAGCCTCAATTGGCTTCAGAATTTGGAGCCAAAATTCATACGTATCCAAAAAAATCTGAGTATGGGCAGTATAACCATCGAAAGCTACCATGAAAATAGGGTATGGGCGGTTCAATCGCCGACCTGGGGGATCCAATAGTCGCTTGCTGCCCGGATTCTGGTGGCGACGGTACAACCACCGGCCTGGGCAGTACAACCATCGCCTGCTGCTTGGATTCTTGGGCGACAACGGTATAACTGTCGAAAACCTGGAAAAGTGATTCCCTTCACTTTTCCAACTTTGACTTGTACCTCCTATTGACCACTTCCCAGTCAACCAATTGAGCTCGGCCTGAGCTCAATTCACTCTCCACAGTGAACCCAGTTAGCCTCACTTAAGTTAATTTGGATCTCATCCAAATCTAACTCAAATAGGACTCAACCTTAACGATTCTAACTATGACTTAATTAATTACAATCAACATTGCCAGTAAATCCACTTCAAGACCTTCCCAACTCCCGACAAGTTTTTCGGCTACCCCCGATAATCTTCCGGCGAGTCTTGGTCTTCTTCCGACGAAATCCCTTACACCATCCTGACAAGCTCCTGTTACCCTCGACGAGCTCCCGACGCACTCCAAGCGAATTTCCAACCACATTGTCCTCACTTCGGCCCAATGCTTAGACCTGACTTTGGCCAAACCTCTGATTGTAATTTTCTCTCAATTGTAGTTAATCCTGCATCAATCAACTCTAACAACCTTGTTAGATCAATAACTCATCAATTGATTTCATCATCAAAATATGATATTCAACAGACCTAACCACTCCAAAGCCAGATGGACCTCGGTGAACCGCCTCCCTTGCGGACCTCCTACGTTGGTTTGTCACATCAGCACTCCCACGTCAACAAGGAGGAGATGCCAGGATAAGATCACACCTTCAGTAGTGAACCAACCGGGCTGACTCATCAGTCGACAACATTCATGACACCATCATTTTGGCACTAGGAGGGCCGAACGTCCTTTTGTTACTCCTCCAAACAAACACCCTACTGGAGAGGTTCCCACATCCTGATAAGTCAACACAACAACATCAACCATTGAACTTTGTTGGCATATGTTTGATGACTTGGACTACCCCTCCTAAACACTTGTCTCATCCAAGGCCCTCCTAGGCCTCGCTTGCCAGCAACCCCCCGAGGCCACCATGGCGGCCCCGATAAGCTCTCTCTTGGTGTCGTCAGAGCATCAACAACGGCCCACGACAGCTCCTTAGTCCCCTTTTTATGTGCACCGCCTCATCTTTGGCAACACCAGGGGTAGCCCAGGGACCCAGGCCTCAGCGGCCCTACGCCTCTGCCTCATTCTTGATAGTGCCTTGAGGGCCTCCACGAGCCTTCACTCGGGTTTCTCTGCTCAAAGGTGAGCTAGGCCCAGGTCTTAGCAGCCCTACGCCATCACCTCATTCTCAATAGCGCACTCCGACATTTGCTCGACCTCCTTTGCTCAGACCCAGGCCTCAGCCACCTTGCGCCCTTACCTCATCCTCGATACCACACTCCAACCTCTGTAAGCTTCTACTCAGCTTCCTTTGCTCACAAGTGAGCCCGACCTAGGCCTCAACGGCTCTACGCCTTTGCCTAATCCTCGACAGAGCTAGGGACAACCCAAGAACCCAGGCCTCAATAGTCTTGTGCCTCCGCCTCATCCTCAGCAGCACCAAGGATAACCCAAGGACCCAAGCCATAGCAACCCTGTGCCTTCACCTCGTCCTTGGTAACTTCCTCCGGGCCTTTACGAGCGTCTGCTTGGCCTCCTTTGCTTGGCTCAACAGCCCTGCACCTCCGCCTCGTCCTCAACAACTTGCTCTAGGCCTCCGCCAACCTTTACTTGGCCTCAGCAGCCTTGCATCTCTGCCTCATACTTAGCAACTTCTTCTAGGCCTCTGTGAGTCCCTACTCGACCTCCTTTGCTCGGTATCAGCAGCCTTACGCCTCCGCCTCGTCCTCAGCAATGCCCTTCAGGCCTCCTCGAGCCTTTGCTCGCCTTCATTGCCCACAGTTGATCCACGACGACTGACTTCAGACCCGCCATAGAAGTCGCACCTCCAATCACCACACATCAACAAAACCTAAAGAGGAGCATCTTCCCCTAAGCGCATCGAACATCAAGGCAATAGAAAGCTCCAGCCATAAATGAGCACTGCAGGCAATACGAATCCTAAGGGCAAGACATCACATCATGTCTTATATAAAGCACCTTAGCAACGACAAATGCCACCTACCGTAGCATCATCCACAACCATTGGTCAGGTATCATGGCAAGTCTAGTTTCCCACTTTGAAACAGTCGAGCCTAACCATTCAGGCGGGTGCAGTCTCTTGCTTTAAATGCGATTGAGCCAAGCCCCCAGACAGGACCAGTCTCCCGCTTTGATGCGATCGAGCCAAGCTCCCAAGTGGGTACAATCTCTTGCTTTAAATGCGATCGAGCCAAGCCCTCGGACGATGCCAATCTCCCGCTTTGACGTGGTCGAGCCAAGCCCCCAGGTGAGTCCAATCTCCTGCTTCAAACGTGGTCTAGCCAAGCCCCCGGATGGGTCCAGTCTCCCGCTTTGACGCGGTCGAGCCAAGCCCCGATGTGGTTCTAGTCTCCCGCTTCAAACATGGTCGAGCTAAGCCCCCGGACGGGTCCAGTCTCCCACTTTGACACAGTCGAGCTAAGCCCTTGAGCGGGTCTAGTCTCCCGCTTTGACACGGTTGAGCCAAGCCCTAGGCTGGCCCAACCTCCCGCTTGAGAGCAGTTAGAAGATCCAAGGGTTGCACCTCGATTGAGCTTATACGCTCCCGAGCTATGCATCTCGGCATGAAGACCCGAGGCTTGCACCATGGTCGAGCATATGTGCTCCCGAGCCGTGCACCTTGGCATAAAGACCTGAGGCCCACACTTTGATCGAGCTTATACGCTCCCAAATCGTGCATCTCGATATGAAGACCCGAGGCCTACACATCGACTGAGCCTATGCACCTCGGCATGAAGACATGAGACATGCATCTCGGTAGAGTGGGGTTAAAAAGGACTTGCTCCCAGGTCATGCACCTCGACATAAAGACCAGAAGGTTACACCTTAGTCGAGCCTATGCGCTCTTAAGTCATGCACCTCGGCATAAAGAGCCTACACTTCGACCAAGCTTATGCGCTCCCGAGTCGTGCACCTCGGTTGAGCCTATGCACCCCCGAGTCGTTCATCTCGACATACGCTCCCGAGCCATGCACCTCGACATGAAAACCCGAGACCTGCATCTCAGCAAAGTGGAATTAAAAAAGACTCGCTCCCGAGCCATGCACCTCGACATAAAGACCCGAGGGTTACATCATATGCGCTCTTAAGTTATGCACCTCAGCATAAAGATCCTACACCTTGGCCAAGCTTATGTGCTCCCGAGCCATGCACCTCGTTGAGCCTATGCACTCCCAAGTTGCATTTTGGCATGAAGACCTGAGGGTTGCACCTTGACTGAGCCCATGTGCTCCTGAGTCGTGTACCTCGGCATAAAGACCTGAGCCTTGCACCTCGACCGAGCCTATACGCTCTCGAGCCTTGCACCTTGACATGAAGACCAAAGGGCTGCACTTCGATCGAGATAACACACTCTCGAACCATGCACCTCAGCATGAAGACCCGAGGCCTGTACCTCGATAGAGCTTATGCGCTCCCAAGCAGTGCACATCGGTATGAAGACCCGAGGCTTGCACCTCGGCTAAGTGGAGTTAAAAAGGACTTATTCTCGAACCATGCACCTCGGTATGAAGACCCGAGGATTGCACCTCGACCGAGCTTATACGCTCTCGAGCCGTGCACCTCGACATGAAGACCTGTGCACCTTGGCGGAGTTGAGTTAAAAAGGACTTATTCCCGAGCCATGCACCTCGACATAAAGACCTGAGGGCATTACCTTAGTCGAGCTTATGCGCTCCCGAGTTGTGCACCTCAGCATGAAGACCCAAGAGTTATACCTCAACCAAGCTAACATATTTTCAAAAACATGCATCTCAACAAGGTAGTTCGTCAAGAGAAATGTACAAAAGACGCACCTTGCATCACCCTACGAGAGACATGAGATACGCCTCTATGGAAAAGAAAAAATGATAGAGGATATTTTGATACCATCACACAAACGAAGCATAATTTTCCAGCACACAGATTATAGACCATAACATATCATTTCCTGGTAAGTGAAAGACTCTGCAGACCACTGTACAAAGTCAAACCAACATTTACTAGCAAATGATGTTGGGTTCCATCATAGCCAACCAACCAACCATAGGTTACCATAGTTTGGATGACCTTACATGAATTTATAGATCCAATTGCTTTTATAGAGCTGATTTAAGGGGATTTATCAGCACACATAAATTTTGAATTGTTAAAGCAAATAGGCTGCACATGATAGCGACCTAGATTTTGAATTGTTGAAGCAAATAAACTGTACATGATAATAGAAGCCCCAAAGTTGGAATTAGTAATTCCAAAATAGATATCAATTTGTTATGGGCGAGGCAAGTTTCTAGCTAAATGAGTGATCCTGGATAAAATTATATGAACATTATGCGCAGATCATGCCTTCTGTGGCTCCTTTCATTAAGGTGGCGGCGATGGCCGGGGAAGGGAGAAGAGAGGGGACGGGGCCCTGCCTGAGGCAGAGAGGGAAGGGAGACGAGCGGAGAAGATGGAGGGCGATGGCTATTGGGAAAGGGAGAAGAGCAAAAGGGAGAGAGAGAGAGAGAGAGAGAGAGAGAGAGAGAGAGAGAGAGAGAGAGATACCGCCGGAGGAGAGGGGCTGCCGGTAGCCAGTCGTTGACAGGGAGATGTCGCCCACCGATGGAAGTTTGCGAAGCCACATGATGGAGACCGTACCAACTCTGATAGCAAACCCTATGATAGCTATGTTTACCGAATACGCATTTGGATCTCTAAGGAAAGTTTTGAGGCCTCAGAGAGACTCTGAGGCGGTTGATCAATTTAAATTAGTTTTGAATTGAAGTGGTTGATAGCTATGTTTACCGAATACGCATTTGGATCTCGACGTTGCATCCACCTATATCAATACCTATATCCTTTCGACAGGATATATATATATATATATATATATATATATATATATATATATATATATCATGTGGGGAGCTTAATATTTTTCTTATCAAACTCAATTTTTTTTATTATATTCACTATAAATTAAAATTTCATTCTTTATAAACAAGATAAGATGGCAAAACTATAAAATTAGGCTCATTTGGCAGATGACCTCAAATCGAGTTGCAATGAATTAAGACGATAGTCCAAACATTGCTTCGGTACTTTTGTGACTCAAATGCAGGGATAAACCAAATACTTAACGGACATCAAAGAGTTAACCAGCTGTTTCTCATGCATGCCCACTCACAGGTGGTATTCTTATTCCCAAACCACGTCTGCTAATGGTTTCGAGGAGAAGAGGAGGCTTAATTACCGAATGATCGTTTCCCATGGCACCCAATTCGATGGAGCCCTCTTCAGCCAACTCTCGTGTGAAAAGTTGAGCTTTTGAGCACAGCAGCCATGGTGCATCGGATGCCGTGGCGCTCGCCGAAGTGGGAAGAGCATCGCGGGCTAAAAGCTCCCCGGGGAGAGGGATAGGGGAATAAAGGGGCTGCCAAACGAAGCGGCACCAAGAGTAGCATCCACCGCCGGATTCATCACGCGTCTCTTCTCCAACAAATGAATGGTACTGCCACATGAACTCCTCTCTCTCTCTCTCTCTCTAGATGTCTCACGCTTGTTTCTCCGGTTCCCTAGTCGGTGGCATGGGCAACGAGATCCCGTGTGCCGGGCGATCGAGTCTTCGAGTTACGGACATCAAGAGAGAGACTTCGTCGAGTACTTCTTCTCCGCCTCGGCATAGGCGAAGTTTCCCGGGGCAGGAAGCCGAGAGGCATCCGAGCTCCACAACCAGAGCAGCTTCTTCTCAGTCCACCACCAGGCAAAACCACCCGGAACGGGGAGTTGAGAGGCTGCCACCCTCGACGAATTTAGCTTCGCAATCTTCTTTGAGGCAGCGCACTGTCGAAGACGAGAGGAGACACCGGATGAAGAAGTACTCCTACATCCCCGACCACTACACCTCACTCCAACAGGTTCCGTCTTTTCAACAAACACTTTGTGGCATTCCTCTCGTTCAAATTATGCAATATATTTATCATCATATATTTCAAATATTTATAATATCATATAATTGTTAAGAGAAAACTACTATAACAACTTTAGCATATTAGCCAAGGTGTTGAGATAAATCCTCAATAGTCTAACCCTTTCAATATTTTCTTCTCTTGTATAAATAGGTACAAGTGAAGAATATATCATGTACTTCATTTCTTTGTTTCAATACATCTTTTCTTAGTTTCTATCATGGCATCAATTCCCCATCGCATCCGACCGCGAACAACAATCGTAGCCGCTACCTCCACTGGTTGACGCTTCCTCTATTCTCTCATCGCGTCCGACAGCGTGCAGCAGTCGCAGCCACGACCTCTGCTGTCAAACGACACCCTCTGTGTTGTTGGCCATCTCGTGTGCACCTCTATACCTTTTGCGCTCACTCTATTGAGGCACCACCGCCCAGAACACCGCCTGTACCCTCCTCTCGATCCGGACCCGCAGCTCTAGGTATAAAGGAACTCCTCCACTGGTGAAGCTATGTTCTTCTCTCTATGGCTTCCCCGGCTACTGCACCATCGCCAATCCTTAGTTCAAGGCCAGAGCAGAGCAGCCGCTGGTGCCCATCACCTCTGATTCCCGGTTGCTCCTCTGGCCTTCTTCACCCGCCTCTATCCCCTACTGCCGGATCGATCTCCGGCTCCACTCCTTCCAGTCGGCAGCCTAACAATTGTCTCTTCTTCCTCCCTTGTCGTTGCATCATGTGTTGCCACTGCTCACAGTCGCTGCCACTGTCCCTGCCATGCAACCGCGACCCTCTTCCTCTGTTGGATAACAATCACTTCCTTCCCTTGTCGTATCTTCCAGTTGCTCCAACCATCCTCCTCGTCGGCGTCTATTCTTCTACCTCCATCGGTCTACCGTAGTCGATACCCTCATCTGCGCCCATCCTCTGCACTTCCCCTCCAACCACAGAAGCAGAGCAGACACAACTATTCTCCCATCTCTTCTTCGCTGTCCAATGACAGCACATCTCTCACTTTTGCCTGCCTCATCTGTTGCTATCTGACCAAGCAACGCCTCCTCGATTGTTGCTTCTTCCACGAGCAAACATCAGCAAACCAGAGGCCTTTCTACTTCCTCCGACAACTGCAGCTTTCCTCTGCCGCTGGAACCAATAAGATCGGCACCGATCTCCCGGCATCGTCTCTTCTCCCACTGCTCGTGAAACTGGCTGAGGTCCCCGATCGCGGGCGCTCTCTCGTCGCCCCATCAAGCCTGGTGAGACCCTTCTAACCCACCGCCTGCACCTTCTATCGGGTCCTGAACTTAACGCCATCAACTCGCACAATAGGACACAGGCACTGCATCGGTTCTGCCTAGCCAGATCGGTGTTAATCGCCTGCGCGGCCTCGCCTACGCCACAACTGAGGCTTTATATCTCCCAACTTCCTCTTCAACCTCTCATGCGAAGGAGAGGATGGTTGTCCTCAGAGGCTATCCTCGGTAGTGCACAGTGAGCACCGCCATCTTCTTGCATCGTTGTCCTGCTATATCAGTTACCCAGCCACGTCAACGGCGTCCGCTACCGCAAACAGCCACCGACAAGCACGCTTCTAGTGGACAGTGCCTTGTTGTCCTACTACCTGCTGCCAAAGCTACTGTACCTTGCTAAAGCTATCGCTGTCCCCTGCTACCACTGTTGCCATGTAGTTGCGGGCCTCTTCTTCTAATGCTTATTCTCTTCTTTGACGGCATATTAACTCCTCCCTTCGTTGTCTGCCTTTGCTCCCAGCCGGGGGAAAAGAGTTAAGAGAAGAGTAGGAAGCTGCTGCATTTGCTCCAAGCTGCCTACCTAGTAACACCCAGCCGCCAACCCGGTAATAGCAGCCTTCTCTTAGATCTATGCTGCCTACTGTAGTAGCCTATCTGCATAGCCTACAGCTTTCTTTCTGACACACAACGGATCTATAAGTCGTTTACCGCTGCATATCTTTCGGACCCAAAAGTGATAGTGCTTGGTATCCTCTCCCCTAATGTTTTCGTCTTCTACCTCTCAAGTTTCAGTTATTGTCCCCGTAGGAAGCAATAGTGCTTCTCAACATACAGGGCTTGTATCTATTAATGCTGCAGCCCTTATCCCCATCAAATTATCTAGAGGAGGAAACTACACATTCTGGCGTGCTCAGTTTTCTAATCTCCTCTTTGGCTATGATTTACTAGGCTATGTTGATGGATCTTTCGGTTGTCCACCAGAAATGATCATCTTCCCGGGGGCACCAAGTCAAGTACCAAATCCGGAGCATAAGTTCGGGTTACGTCAAGATCCTCTCATTCTCCAAGCAATTTAAGTCTATGTTGCTGGTTCCGGCGTACCACTTATATCTTCATGTGCTACTGTTGCTGAAGCCTGGTGCAAATTGCAAACTACATTGGCTAATCGTTCTCACACTCGTATGCTCGGCCTCCTCTCAAGACTCATAAACACCAAATAAGAGGGAAGCATCATTGGTGATTATCTCTAACATATAAAGCTTATCATCGATGATTTAGCATCAATAGGGCACCACCTCAATGATGATAAAATTATTGTTCATACTCTTAATGGTCTTTGAGTTGAGTACAAAGAATTGGCAGCAGCAATACGGGCACGCGACTCATCGCTATCGTTTGAGGAGCTGTATGACAAGTTGACTGACTACGAGACATATCTAAAGCGTGAAGATAGGGCTCCAGGCCCACCTATTACTACTCAGGTGAGTCACAAATCAAAAAGAAAGAACAATCAGCATTCTAAACCTATCAACAAAGGACTTGGACAAGCTCTACCTTAAGGAAATAATAACAATCACCAACAACCTTGGCATCCTGCTCCCATGCCTCCAGGTAGCAACATCAACTATCAACAGCCTTGGTGACCTGCTCCTATGCCTCAACAACGCATAGTCTGTCAGCTGTGTGATAAGTTTGGTCACTCCGCTAAGGTCTGTTGATCTCGCTCTCAACTTTTCGCTATCATGCCCCAAGCACATCTTGCTGCTGCCCCGACTTCTGATCAACATTCCTAGGTTATGGACTCTGGCGCCTCCCATCACATCACCTCGGACATCCAGAACTTGTTCCTTCACAACAGCTATGATGGTAACGATGATGTCATCATCGATGATGGTAAGCAACTTCCCATTACTCATATTGGTTCCACAATGCTTAATTCGCATTCTCGTAACTTTACACTCGGTGATATGGTATGCGCTCCTCATATCAAACAGAATCTTATTTATATCTCTTAATTCTGCAAACAAAATAATACTTTCATTGAATTCTTTTCTGATTACTTTCTTGTCAAGGATCTAAGCACAGGGGCATCGTTAGTTCAAAGCAAGAGTAAAGATAACATCTACTAGTGGCCATCGATCTCTCAGCCCACTGCCTACTCTTCTATTGTTGTTCCAATGGATGTGTGGCATCATCGTCTGGGTCACCCTTTTTCCTCAACTCTCTAAAAAAAAAAATTTACGTTATTCTCTTCCATATTTTACAAGTTATATTGTTACTCATTATGATATATGTCTTAGTAATAAAAGTCATAGATTACCTTTTGAACATTTTTCTATCTTTTGCTCACAACCATTTTAAATTGTGTATACTGATGTTTGGGGTCCTGCACCAAGTATTTCATTTGACAAATTCAAATTTTATGTTATCTTTATTGATTATTTTATCAAATATACTTGGTTGTATTCTCTTCAACATAAATCTGAGGTCTCTAAGACCTTCATTACCTTCAAAAAAATGGTGAAAAATATCTTTCAGTCCATCATTAAAATAATTTATTCTGACGATAGAGGTGAATACCAAACACTAACACCATACTTGTTAGCCTGTGGTATTTAGTATCTCAAGTCTCCTTCATACACTCCTCAGCTAGTTGTCTCAACCGAACGCAAACATCGACATATAGTTGAAACTGGTCTCACACTTCTACATCATGCTTCCATGCCAACTATTTTTTGGTCTGCAACCTTCCAGACTGTAGTCTATCTGATTAATCGCATGCCTACTCCAGTCCTCCACAATCAATCACCATTTGAAAAATTGTTTCATAAATTTATAGATATTCAGAAACTTGAGTCTTTGGTTGTGTCTATTGTCCTTGGTTACGTCCTTATGCATCACATAAACTAGCCCCACGATCGAAATCTTGTACCTTCATTGATTACTCTCTTGAACATAATGCTTACTAATGCTATGATCCTTTGACTCACAAGGTCTTTATGGCTCGTCACGTGGTCTTTATGGAGTCCTCCTTTCCATTTCACCATTCTAAATCTTTTACTGTACCAACTACTCCGGTGAATATGCATCATTGGTATCATTATCCAATGAGCACTTCTCCAATACAACATCTCTCTCCCTCTTTTTCTTCTCCTTCTTTTGTATACATACCTCATGCCTCAGACATCCAATCTTCAGACACTCAATCACTAGTATTTCCCTCACCCCTGCCTAGTACCATTACTGTTCCTCAGTCCAACTCACCATGTTCTATTACTTCCCGGGCACTCATTCCGCCATCATCTCCTAAACCACTTGGATATCCCATAACAACACGCTATAAA
The DNA here is from genome assembly GCA_021527575.1 of Ensete glaucum. Taxonomy (NCBI): domain Eukaryota; kingdom Viridiplantae; phylum Streptophyta; class Magnoliopsida; order Zingiberales; family Musaceae; genus Ensete; species Ensete glaucum. The sequence goes on from CM038553.1 coordinate 53,775,974, forward strand.
AATGATATTTTCAAATCATGTTAGGTTCTTGACCTCAATACAGTTGTGACTCCCTCTATTCAGATATGTGAACCTACCATAGTCATTCAAGTCCAAAAGTCTCCTCACTGGCGTCAAGCTATGTCTGATGAGTATGATGCCCTCCTTCATAACTCAACCTGGATACTTGTTCCGTTTCATCCCATACAAAATGTTATCAGGTGTAAGTGGGTTTTTCGAGTTAACCGGAACCCTGATGGGTCCATTGCCAGGTATAAGGCTCGTTTAATGGCCAAAGGCTTTCATCAACATCCTAGCATTAATTTTACAAAGACATTCAGTCCGATTGTTAAATCCATAACAATCCGACTGATTCTAAGTTTAGCCATTTCAAAAGGTTGGCACCTGCGATAACTTGATGTCAACAATACCTTCTTATAAGGAACATTAACTGACGATGTCTTTATAGAGTAACCTCTTGGTTTTCTTCATCCTCGGTATCCGAAACATGTCTGTAAACTCCACAAGGCTATTTATGATCTTCAACAAGCTCCACGAGCCTGGTACAAAGAACTCGGCTCATTTTTTATGTCAGTCGACTTCTCTAACTCTAAGTCTGATATCTTCTTATTTCTCTATCAATAACCAGGCAGTACAATATATCTTTTAGTCTACGTGGATGATATCATTGTGACCGATAATAACTCTATGGAGGTCGCAATGTTCATTAAGAAGTTGGCCGCCAGATTCTCTCTCAAAGATCTTGGTCCCTGAATTATTTTTTAGGAGTGAAAGCAATGTCTACATCTTTCGGACTCTTCCTCTCTCAACAGAAGTATATTCAAGACTTATTAGTCAAGACAAATATAAAGAATGCAAATGTTATTTCCACTAGTGAATCGCTTTGATTAAATGACGGAAGTCCTGCTACGGATCCTACACAATATCGACAAGTAATTGGCTCTTTACAATATTTGGCTATCACCCGTTCATATATCTTATTTGCTGTTAACAAGCTATCTCAATTCATGCATAGACCGTCTACTACACATTGGTCAGTAGTTAAACGAGTATTACGTTATTTTCATGGTACTCTTGACTATAGCATATTTCTCTACAGAAACTCTCCACTCCAACTTCATGCTTATGTTGACGCTGATTGGGCTAGAACTTTGATGATAGAACATCGACATCTGGGTATATCATTTTCTTAGGAGCCAATCCAATCAGCTGGAGTTGCAAGAAACAAAAGACCATTGCTCGGTCAACCACTGAAGCTGAGTATCGCTCTATTGCAACTACAGCTGCAGAACCTAATTGGATGATGAATCTACTCAAAGAACTTGACATTCGCTCTTCTGTCACTCCTACCATATATTTTGATAATATCGGAGCTATCTACATATGTGCAGATCCAGTATTTCACTCTCGTATGAAACATATAGCAATTGACTTTCATTTTGTACGAGATCAAGTGATCAATCGACAATTACGTGTTTCTCATGTTCATACGGTAGATCAATTAGCGGACTCTCTCACGAAGCCACTTGCGCGCAAGCTATTTTCACTTCATAAGTCTAAGATCGGCGTCCTTAACACGAGTACAATCTTGCGGGGTATGTTAAGAGATAAAATTACCATAACAACTTTAGCATATTAGCTAGGCTGTTGAGGGAAATCCACAGTCTAATCCTTTCAATATTTACTTCTCTTGTATAAATAGGTACAAGTGAAGAATAGATCATATAATTCATTTCTTTGTTTCAATACAACTTTTTTTAGTTTCTATCAATAATAAGATAAAAATATTATTTTCAAATTTTTGTTAACACTTGCAAGAATATAAAATTATCATCGTAAGATACTCGTGAGAAGTGTTAATTGGAACTCTCAAATAAAACCATCTCCACTGGTTTGTTTTTAGATTTCAGTTCGATTTTGATTTGCATCCACATGCTTAAGACTAATTACAAATTATCTCATATACTTAGACCAACTTAGCAATCCTATCTCTAAACGAAACATATTCTCCATTTACCTCATATTATCAATTTTACTATTGAAAGCATGAAAATAATAAGTAAAAATATAATTTTAATATTTTAGTCCATAGTGATGAACTATGATGTTATTGGGGGTTGTTAGTTGCTATTACTGATGAGAAGAGCAACGACGAGAGATGAGAACTTCTTTACATCTGCGTCGATGCTGATGTAATTATTGAGTGATCCTTTCATCGCTCGACGATTATGTTGTCGCCAATACAATCACTAAATAGCACCAACGCAAATACAAAGCATTAAAGTGTATATCTCCCAATTCCTCTTCCTCTTCCTCTTCGTGTGCTTCACCCTTTGTCATTGCTCTTTTTGCTCATCCATAATCGCTCCCTCTGTAGCCCCCAATAGTGTTGTCGTTCACTATCGTCAATTAAAATATTTAAATTATCTTTTTATCTATTATTTTTATAATTTCATCGATAAAATCAATAATATTATGATAAATAAAACTAAATGTTTCAATTTTATAACTATAAAGATTCTAATATAAATTTTTTAAATCTAAAAATCAAGATAAATACGAAATTAGCGTACGGTATTGAACCACTGTGACGTTTGTAAAGCCTCCCCCATGTCATTTCTTAATCTACATACGGTTAACAGTTATAACTTAGATCGGAGATAAGGTATCAGATGCCATACAGCTCGTTGAAACGAAGAAGCATCACACTGCTAACATTTATTCTCCCTTTTAAGATCAAAAGAGCACCACCAAGAAGGATCCAAGAAACTTCCTCTGCCTCTCTTACCTCTCCTTTATAAGAAGACAAGCATCCATCTCCTTAGTTGTGTCGTGGTTTATCCTGTGGAATGAACCATGTCGCAGTCGAATCTTAACGAAGCAAACCCCCATCCCACCTCCTCCCTCTTCCTCTCTCCCAAATGCTGACATGGGCAATGTGGTGACCCGAGCTCGAGTCATACTTCGCCGCCGGTCGCCCATGCAACGTCAGAGTCAGCCCAGTATGAGGAGGAGTTCCGGGGACCCGTCGGAGAGGCAGCGGACCACCACGAGACCTGCTGCCTCCGGGCCGTCCACGGACCACCGAAGCCTCGATCGTAGGAGAAGTCAACTTTTCCAGAAGTACGCCTTCATCCCTGACAACTTCACCTCGGTCCACCAGGTTGAGTCTTGCGATGGACAGTTGCTGCGGTACCGGTGGGATGCAAGTTTAATGGATGCTGAATTCACAGGTCACCGCTGCCTTGAGGGAAGCAGGTCTGGAGTCGTCGAATCTGATACTTGGGATCGATTTCACCAAAAGCAACGAGTGGACAGGTTTGTAGCAGAAAGAAGCATCGTATTGTATTGTGTTCTTGCTGCTGACGCTGCATGATTCTTCGAAGGGAAACGTTCTTTCGACGGCCAGAGCTTGCACAAGATCGGCGGCAGGCCGAATCCTTACGAGCAAGCCATCACCATAATCGGGAAGGTGTTGGCTCCGTTCGACGATGACAATCTGATTCCTTGCTTCGGGTTCGGCGACCGTAAGGCCTCGGATGCTCTGCTGCTACCGAGTGCATGGGTGTGGTCTTCTTCTGACATTTTTTGTTCATGACAGACACCACTCATGATCGGGAGGTGTTCAGCTTCCATCCCGATCAATCTCCTTGCCATGGATTCGACGAAGTGCTGGCTTGCTACAGGAAGATCGTTCCACACTTGAGACTCGCAGGTGCCTCTTCAACCTAACGCTTCATCTTCGACGTTGCAGAGACCCAAACCTACTCTGACAGCTTTGTGTCTGGTTTCCCCAAGGACCGACCTCCTTTGCGCCCATCGTGGAAGCCGCCGTCGACATCGTGGAGCGAAGTCGAGGACAATATCATGTGTTGGTCATCATTGCAGACGGCCAGGTTCTGCTCTTTGCTGCTGCTTCTTCTTCCCCACCCCCCACCCGATGATTTCTCGATCAAGCAAGCATTGAGTACCGGTCGCATGATCTGCTTGTGAAGGTCACCAGAAGCGTCGACATAAACGACGGGGATCTCAGCCCACAAGAGAAGAAAACCATCGACTCAATTGTGATGGCAAGGTATATGTTCATCGCTCATGCTTGTGCCCAAATATGTAAGCAAGCTTTCGAGCTAATCACATCCATCTTCAAAATCCTGTAGCGCTTATCCATTATCCATTGTGCTTGTCGGAGTTGGGGATGGACCTTGGGATGACATGAGGAAGTTCGATGACAGGATTCCGGCACGCGATTTCGACAACTTTCAGGTCCTGAAGCATCGATATCTCTTCTTCCAGCTAGCTGATTCAGAGATGACTTGGTTCAAGTCGTACTTGTTTTTAGCTTCCGTTTCACGATGCAGTTTGTTAACTTCACTGCTATCATGGGCAAAACTGCAAACGCGGCAGAGAAGGAAGCGGCCTTTGCTCTTGCTGCTCTGATGGAGGTCCCCATTCAATACAAAGCAACGCTGGAGCTTGGCATTCTTGGGTGGGTACGCCATTACTGCTTCCAGACCTTCTCTAAACGATCGCTGCCTCTAATCCGCCTGTGTATACAGGCGCGTGACAGGGAAGGCCAAGCGAGTTGTGCCACGCCCTCCTCCATTACCAGTCGTCCAAAGACAGAGTTCCTCGAGGCCTGCACGAAGCAGCTCAGAAAGAAACAGCGATGACCGGAGCCAGGTAACCCCACCACATCCACTGCATTCCAACCCCTTGAGATTGGAGCTGTGTGATCGATCGTCTGAGAACACCTTCGGTTTGTTTTCTTGGCAGATTTGTCCGATCTGCTTGACCAAGAAGAAGGACTTGGCCTTTGGTTGTGGCCACATGGTAAATTCCACCCCATCACAGTCAACACTCTTCTGATGCCCGATTGCTGTAGCATCCTATCATTCTCATCTCTCTCTCTCTCCCTCTCTCTCTCTCTCTTTCTTGCAGTGTTGCCGAGACTGTGGTCAGACCTTGAGCAGATGCCCGATATGCAGAGCAACCATAACGTCGCGCCTGAGGTTGTACTCCTGAAGGTTTGACCGAGAAGAACTCGTGGTCGCCGAAGGGTTGAACGCCAATAAAGTTTCATGTCATGCGTCTCCAAGTTATGTCTGAAGAGTTCATGTTTGTGATTTGTTTCTTTGGTCTACACTTTTATTCTCAGTAATTACTCCGCTGTACAAACGTGATATGTATTAGTAAGATTAAATGCCGCACGACAAACAACTATGTTTGTGGTTCTCAAATTTGTACTAATAAAGTAGTTTATGTAAGCAGAATACAGCCAGCCATTATACTATACAGCATTTGTATTATATGGACAGTCTTCCTGCATTAAAGATATCCTTTTTTTTTTTTTTTGGTAGAATAGAAGGTTATTGTGGGTTATAACATGATATTATGGAAGGATTTCTATTATATGATGATTGCAATTTGAATGCTTATCATTGTTGTCACTAACTAATCATGAGATTATAAGTATTTTAATAAGTTTTAACTACTTCAAAAGTCTCATAATTAAATTCAAATTTTTAGTTAAATTTAAACCGTTATGATTTTACATATATCTAAAACAATCTATATATCTTTAAATACATAACAAATATACCTCTTTAATCAAATATGAGTTGATAAACATTAGAGTCTCGTGACATACTGGGTCATAATAAATTATTAATATAATAATATTTATAATTTAATTTTTTAAAAAAAATTATTTTATTAAGGAAGAGGAAACTACGAAGATCATAATGATGAATGAAGGTAGTGAGACTCTAAGTATAAGTGATATACGACCAAAACAACATCAATTTAAAATAATTTTTTAAATTTAAATTATATATATCATTATATTAATTGATTATTATGAGGTAGCAACATAAACATGCTATTATAAAAGGACCTCATATATAATATTTTAAAAATATAAAGATTATGTTAGATATAAATAATCCATAAAAAGTTAAGCGATTTATCACTAAAATCACTTAAGTTAAAAATCAACCTTTAACCCAAGTAATTACCAAAATCGAAGCTGGCCGCGACGTACGTCGTGCCTTATGTTGGAAACAAGAAGCATGTACCGGAATCAGTAACGGAGCTGCTGGTATCATGGGTTCCGAATCTCGAAGCAAGGACGCGCTGATCCAACGGCTGACAGGCATGCGGTGGAGGCAACAAAGACAACCGCGCCGTTGTTTGTCCACGGCGGACACAAACGGATGACCGGTACCAGCAGTTGTCGTATTCGGGTTTGGAAATTAACAACACTTTCTATTTCCACGTAGTAATCATAACTCGGTAAATTTACCTGTCTAGTGATTCGAGAATCAACATGAATTGATATGGGTCCCGCTGTCGGCGAGGATGGTATTCCGACTTTAGGAGTACTAAATATATTTGGTTTTGGTGGAATGATAGGGATGGAATTTTAATACTGGCATGTATCAGTCGTCCGGACAAAGGAGGGCGTCGCTCTCGTTCCCAAATCCGACCTTACCCTCTTTCCTCGTCGTGTCCGATCTCTTGGGCTTGCCAGCGTCCGATCTCGTCGATCATGTCGTCGGTAAGCGATCCTGTTCTTCTCCAGCTTTCCTTTGCGATTTGGATCCCTTTTCGGCCGGTGTAGCCGTCAAAGCTCGATCTTTCTTGCAACCGGTAGGTGTCATGGTGGTTAGCTTTGGTTGTCTGTTCGAGACCGATGAATAGGATTTTGATTCTGCACATAGCATTGGAAATTTTTCTTGGAGTTTCGTAATCAGGCGGAAATTTGGGAAATGAGTGGGTTTGGGTTTGTCTGGGGTCTTGCGACGGAGGGGTTCGGCTTACTGGTTTTCACTGGGTTTGGGGATGGGAAGAATGTTGCTGGAGGAACTTGATTATTGTTGACAGTTAGATCCAGTACAAAGCACTTGCCATATGGTTTCTTTGCGATTTATGCTTCTTGCTGGCTCCCACACCATAACACTTAGATCTTTTTCTCGTTTGTGGTTTATAATGCCATTTGGGTCATTGTCATATTGCTTCTTGATGGCTTAGGAATTCTGATGAATTTAATGGTTCTAATTACGTAGGTTATGGCAATTCAGGTAATAGGCTTTATGTTTGGAGTTTGAAATCCGGACATGCTTGACCTATTTGTGTAAGGTAGATTATTGTTATGACTTCCAAGTCGGAGTGTCCGAAGAGATTATGTGACCCCTAACTGCTTAAGCAAATAATGTTACCTAGAAAAATTTATGAGTCCACTGAATTTTGGTTAATACCTGATCTAATTTGAGAAAGATAAGTAATCACCTACTGTTAGGTCCAGTGTGCTTCTTGTTCTTTTCAGCATAAGGTTTTTTTTCAAGCTTAACATTGGAATGCCAAGAGGCGGTGAAGATTTGTTTACCACACATAAAATACTCTCTTCTTTGAGTGAAATAAATTAATAAATTTGGCATGATGTTTCTTATTAAACATTTATCTTATGTTTGAGAAATTATAAGGGCGATCTAGTGCTAATCTCACGTAAAGCATATCCAACACTACGGAGACAATGATGAAGTAATAACAATCTTTATAATGTGCAAAACAATAGGATCATTTATATTTTGGACTACATTTGCAAGGGTCTCATCTTTATTGAAACAATCGTGCAGGACTTTTTTGAGATTGTAACTAAAGAGAAAACAAAACATTCCACTTTCAAAGCAAATCCTGATTCAAATGCAAATTAAGAGATTGTAACTAGGTTAGTTATGAAACTCGGAGCAGCCTGCTTGTTTGACCAAAATAACTGGAACCAGAAACTTGTCCAGTCTGGTTCATTAATTGGATAGCTTTTAATCCATAACGATTGAATATTTGAGGGCATTTTTGTCTTTTTAAGAAGAGAAAACTTTGAATATTTTTTTACCGCATCATACTTGGTGCTTCTCTACCACTCTCTAGTTACTGCTGTCCTCACTTTCTTGTTATCATCTCTCTCATTGTGTTTGCTTTTTATTTCTAATCTATGCCCTCTACTAGTCACTTTCACTATCTCTTTTATCTTCCTTCTATGTTATCACTCTCTTTGGTAGCTATCCCTTTTCACCACCATCCTCTTGTTTATTCTGTTGTAATTCCACGTTGTGTATGGTCATCATATTTTTTTTGTCATCGAACTGATTGGAGTTTGATGCCTGGTCTGCATCTGATACTTATGGTTTCTAGTGCCACAGATTGTAAAATTCTATTAACCATAATGACCAATCCAAGATCTTCACTTAAAACTGGACTAACATAGGGGATCTGCCAAATATTCACACCAATTTTAATCTTAATCACTTTCTTTCTCTCTCTCTCAAACACTCACTCTCTTTCTCACTATCTTTGCTCCTCTGTTCTGTCTTTTTACTCCTACTGGACTAATAGGGAGGATTATCTCTCCTTTTTTCTACATTTAGGTAGTGGATAGTCCAACATTGCTTATTACTAGCAGCAATTGGCTGCCGTGCTTCATCATTTTTCACCTTAGCTTTAATTCTTCTCTCTTTCTCCCTCTCTCTCTCTCTCTCTCTCTCTCTCTCTCTCTCTCTCTCTCTCTGTTTGCTCCTGTCTTCTATCAATGTACTCACTCTCGCTGGACTTAAAGTGAGGATCATCTCTCCCCAATTTCTCTGCTTTTAGATACTCAAAAGTCCAACATTTCGTATTGCTAGCAGCAATTGGCTGCCTTGTAATCATTTTCCACCTTAGTTATGATTCTGTGTGAGGACAGCTTAAAAAAGCTGTAATCGTCGTCTCTTCTTGTGTGGCACACTTCTCATGGGCATCTACAAACCTAGCTCCTTGATCTGGATTCAAGACTTACCACTCACCATTGCTAGAACTATGTTTCCTTTGAGATCATTCTCCAGCTCTCATATATGTCTCTATTATGATAAAACTCGTCTTGTGGGAACTCCTGTTCATAACAAAATAATCTAGGTTTCCTTACACAACATTGTTTACAGGAACTCTTCTACTCAAGTTCCATCTTAACTCTCTTGTTTTCAACAATATTGTCAGGTGATACATTTCTCTAATAAGTTGTGCGAGTGTACAAGTTATGCTATGGCTTATACAGTTATTTAGTTTCCTGCTGAACTGCATTATGAAATTCATCAAGTTGTATATCATTTAAAATAAATCTTTCACATGCATGGAAATAATGGGCTCAATGCACATTGGTGCTTAAAGAAGAATCGTTAGTTATGAATCATTACTTTTCACATGCATTGGTGCTTAATCCAGGGGAAAGTTTAGAAAATACCTTGAAATGTTAGTTATGAGGTTTAGAGGTGCAATAACTGATCAAACTTTTTAGTAAGACAGTTAACGGATAAAACAGTAGAAGATATTTAGTATTTAACTGTTGACAACGACACTCTTCTCAAGCTCACTATGTATACCATTAAAATAAAAAAGTTGACAGCTTCATATCTGTTTCTTTCTTTACATGTTTTGGTTGTAATCATTGTGCTTAGTAATGTCATGTCATCCACAAAGTGCTTTCCAGCAGTCCTGGAGCATACTACAATTTCTGCATGCTTTAACCATGCATGCTATCACTACATCTTTTGACATCTGTGACACTAGCCAGTCTACATAATGGCATCTGTACATAAAGGCAAATTTTTTGAAGTATTAATTGAAAGATGTAAGTAACTAAACCACTTTAGATGTAACCAGCCTCATGACCTGACACATAAGACCATGAAATGGAACCCATTGTTGCCTTGGACAGCTAAAACATCACTATATATATATATATATATATATAGCCTGAGCTACAATATTTTCAGAAATTCTTTTCCTTGATAATATGGTTGGTCAAAAGTGACAATTGGATAAGAAAACTCATTGTCAATACCCAATAATTGGGTACATTTAAGATTCCAGAAATTGAATTTTAGTATTCTCAGTTAGGTAGGTTTGACGAGGATTTTGGATTAATATTAGAGAATGTACTGTCTTATCTTTGAATTGATAACTAAAGTCTAATCATATTTAGTTAAATCAGTAGGTCTTCTTTTTTTGCAAATGCTATAATAATTATCAAAACTGATGATACGGGTTGGTATACTACCCGGTGTACTAGTATCATAATGGTTTGGTAGATTATTGAAACCAGTATCAGACTGAGATTCTAAATTCTTTGTTGAGATAATATATGGGGTTACAATAAGTTTTTAAAGCTCAACCATACTGGTTGCCAGTCCAATCAGGTAGGTACTAAAAAATATAGCTTGATATCGATACAATCAAGGTTTGTAGTACCGACTTCTACTGCTTGATATGGATGGTACGTACCGGTCCGATAGGGGACCGACACACAGACTGCTCTCTATCAGGCGGTATCACCTTGTATTGGGTGATACGGGGTCTGTACCAGGCAGCAACAATCGAAATCTGACTTGACTAGCCGATAACTATTGGATTTCGATCGTGACGGATCAAGGTTTGAGATTGGCCCTATTTCAAATGGTCAAATCATATCACTCTCTCAATCTCTTCAACTCCCTCAAACTCGTTTTCACTCACATCTAACAATTGAAATCATTTCTTTGTGGATAATTCCTCAAAGTCTAAAAAAGATGTGTCATTATTCTTTCCTAATTTAGATTGTTTTCGCTAAAATTATTCTAAATTTATATTTATTTCTAACTTAAAAGTCCTAATCCAACTTTTGGCTGATATATATCGTACCATCGATACAATTTATATTTATTTCTAACTTAAAAAAGACGTACCATCGATACGCCTTGGTACATATCGTACCGACTATTGGCTGGTATACTGGTGCGGACCGAGATTGCAAACCTTAGATACAATTATATTTATTTCTTTTTTAAAATTTTTCAATGACATTGGGCTTATACTGATTAGCATACTAATATCATACTGGATAGGTAGGTTATTAAGATCAGTACTGGACGAAAATTTAAATTCTTGGTTACAAAAGGGGAACAGAAATGTTTAAGTTTGTGAATGATGGAAAGACGATTTTGGTATCATGAAAAGATTCTTACTATCTAATCTAGATGGCTAAGGTTGAAGTTGTAGAATTTGCCTGACTACTTACAAGAGCAAAGCTAGGTATATTGGCCTGCCTTAGACCCTGAATTGGCTGGTGCCTTATTGATGAAGCCATCGTTTAATTTCATCCTCGTGAACAATTAGAAGTTCTAACAATATGAGAGAAGATATATAGATGCACTGGTTTATTGAAGGGAGATCGAAGAAACATTTTAAAAAAGAATAGGAATAAATTTGAGAGCCTTTAGATTGACTAGCATTTCATACATTTTGTTCTACAAAGTTGTGCAGAGATTTAACTAGAAATTGACTGCTCAATTGTTGCTAGGGTTTTTAGTCTTTCTCGGTACCAACAGGTTTGGTGTCTCATTCTGTATTCTTTACCTCATCATCTCCAACATTTTATTTTTTGGCATCCATATCATCAGGAGAAGGGTCAACCATTGCCCAAGTTTGGAGAATGGGATGTCAATAACCCTGCCTCAGCTGAAGGGTTCACCGTTATATTTAATAAGGCTCGGGATGAAAAGAAGACAGGTGGCAACTCAGGTGCATCATCAACACCACCGAGAAACATAGGTGGTTTACGACCAGATGATACGTACCACCATCCAAGGAAAAGTGTATGCACCTATCTTTTTATATTTTAATCATATATGATGTTTGAAAATTATGTTGAAAAAAGAAATAAGAGAAAAACATAATTTGGAATTTGCTTATGCAATTATTATTAGAGCTCCAACACTCTTATCCATGATCATATTGATACCCAGTCAAACTAGCTTGAGATTTGCACTCTAATCCTTTCCGAAATTTACTAATCACTTCGGTAATTTGTTTACAGCGAAAGTGGTTCTGCTGCGGTTGAGTTCTGCTGCTGGAGCGACGGGTGGGTACTTGTTGATCTTTGTTTGGGGGTTGCAAGGTTAAAGAAAGGTTTGTTTTAGCGAACAGATGCTGTCCTTGAATATTCATCATGTCCGATGATCCGTATGTATCGATGTTATATCGATCGTAAATAGGCATAAAAGGAGGACAGATGGATGCTAAAACTCTTTCTATTTGTTCAGTTTTGCTATATGGTTGCTGGAAAGAGCAGTGTCTTATAATGTGTGTCTTGTCATATGATTCTGAGAGTAATTAGAAGAGTCGTCCTCTGTAGATCTGCAAACAATGGCACACCTATTCCCCTTCATCTTTTCTGGATATCCTTGTGAGCACTCCACCACCAGTACTTGGAAGAATCAAGCCCTGTTGGCTCTTCCTCCATAAGCTCTTTCATCTTTGATCACTACTGACCTTATTAGTATCTGATAGCCAACCTAGTGAATTTAAGAAGAAAAAAAAAAGAGGAAAAAAAAATATATATATATATATTTGCATCGTATGGATTAGAGAATAATTTGGATTTTGTGGTTCCAAGAGGGGAATAGATTTATCTTGCTCCATTTTCTCACATCTTTTCATATGGAAAACAAAAATTGAAAAGGAAAAATCGTATAACTCAATTAAAGTTTAGCACGCACGGAGAGCTTTCTTTATAACTCGAATGTAATAATGAGCTTTTGCATGGGCCAAAATGGGTGAGCCCAATTACTAGATCTAATCAAATATATCAAATCGCTTCATTATTGCAATCAAATATTTCTTGTTATGCATTAATAATGCAACTAAACGTTCAATGATTCTTCAAGAGACTTGGACTATATTAATTCTGATGTCTAGATTTCATAAAATAAAATATATGTATTTTTTGAATTAAAAAAGATTAGGTAAATTTTTCGTCCCTCCACAAGAAATACGACCTCCGGGAGTTCGACTTGTGAGCTGCAGCCCAACAGCACGAGGCATCCAAAGTTGACTTAGAGACTGGGGGGGCGACAGTGACGAATCCACAACACGTGCGTGGCAGTTTGGGGGTGTCATCTTTTTGACCATCTCATCCTGCTTTTGACTCCACCGACCGCCACCCATTTCCTTAGTAGTAGGTTGGTTGACCACATGGATTCCGACGTTGCGTTTAAGATGAGAAGATTACGACGGGCCCCACTAATTCTGAGCCGTCGAATGGGTCTGCTCCCTCAGCCTCACAAAGTGACAACTTACTTCTTCTTCTTCCATGCAACCAACCTATTCGCCTCCACCATCCAAAAAAAATCTTTATAATTGGCTTTCCTCAATCTTTTCATTCCATCATGCTTCTACCCTATTCTGTTGTTCCAAGAGAATGATAGTTTTTCTCGTAAGTTTGTTTTTGATTTGATGCAAAATGATTTCAAACTCAATGAAGTTAAGAAAGATACTTGAGTTACTTTGATCTACGAATACCTGATAGATTCTTTTTTTTATGTGTTTTTACCTATTTGTGTTTATATATTTCGGATCACATGATATTAGATTAGGTAAACACATCGTCATCTATCAAAGTTTTTTTTTATATATAATTTCTTAAATCATATCAAATTGATGAGATAAAAAAAGTAAAAAATCTTATCTTGGAGATCTTGATCGTCGAATGATTATCTTGATTCGTGAAACCTTGATTGGCCTCCTTCATCTTCTTTTTATCTACGTGTCCATCACTAAAATGCTTGCTCGAAGAGAAATTATTGTATTATTTTAAGTTTACAAGTGGTGGTTGCCCACTTTGGCACACATATCTTATCACAATGGATGATTTGGATCAGACTTATTCCTTCGCTATTGGAAAGTGTCCAAATAGTTTGGTTTATGCTGACTCATTATCTTTATCGTACTACCCATCACTACACCATGTTTAACAAAACATGTGTTTCATTAACCTATTTGTCACTATGGCTTTAGGTAGGTAAAACCATATTAATTATCGCGTGAAAAAGAAAGAAAACCTATCTGTTAAAGACAAGGCAGTATGACACGTAGGTATCCGATGACGTATCATCTTATTAACACATCAGCTTGATTCTTATTTACGGTGCTCGCATCGGGTCGTTAGCATCTCACCGTGTAATAAATATCTTAGCAAAAAGCAAAAATAGATATTTTGAATAAACAAATGCCTTGGTAAAGAAAGTAGTCATCAACTTAAACTTAATTCGGGTTAAATGTAGGGTTCATTTAACTATGATTTCTTGGAGATGGAAGTTGTCTCATTCAAGGTGAACTGAACAATTGGGAATCTTCAACTTTTTTTTTTTTTTTTTTTTTACTTTTGACGATCACTACGGACGCAAGAAACAGTAATTTATCCTAAAACTTTTGCTTTTTCAAATATATTCCTATCCAAGTAATAGAATCTAATCCATCCACCACATAATACTCATAGATCATCGTCCTGAGGCTTAATTAGTACGGGCAACGGCGTCAGTGCTCTAAATGTTGTTGGGTGCGTCCGATATATTAATATCAATTAAAATATACATTCAAATCTATAATCCTCCACTGCACAATTTATTTACTAAATATGTTTGTTTGTTTGTTTAGATGGTAAAAAAATTTATGGTTTTAAAGTCAATTCCATAACCTATATAAAGTCCTGACTTGAAAACACACACCTTAACATTAACGGGGAAAAAGATGTGAGTCACACTATCAATATTATCATAATAATAATAATAATAATAATTATTATTATTATTATATATTAGAATCTGCACCGCATCAATCACACTATCAATAATACTTACGACGAGGAGATATATGTATGACTACAACAATTTTTCTCGGCTCAATCTTTAACATTCGAACGACTGACTCATTCGAGCTTTAGATGTATAAAAAAATTAATAAGATTGAGTCAAATGTTTATATGCTCGCTCAAGGGTTGAGGTAGATTCGGATTTATACTTTTAGGATTGATCTATACAGAGGTTCTTTTTGACTCGATCTCTTCGACTCTCAAATTAATAATTCACAAGAATAAAATAAATTTAGTAAAATCTTTTAAAATAAATTTAACTCAACAAATATTCTAGGGAAAAATATACTATTCACTAAACTGAAGAGGTATAACATTAAGGACGTATGATAGTAACATACCTTATTAATAATGAAATAATTATGATTAAAATCAATAGAATCGTATTTAGTAGTGCTGGTTGTGAGATATTTGATTAAAAAATAATGTAATAGATATTTGTATTTATCCCTCTAAATTTTAGACACCAATGAAGAGTGATTATAACTCTTAACGTTAAAAGCATTAATGAGTTTTTTTTTTTTGTTGATGGATATAAATGACAATGTCTTGATATTTGAAGGATAATTATGTTGCATTTAAAATCTATAAATTTCTAACAAAAAATATGCAAAGCTTCATAAATCTTTTTATATATACAAAGCCCAGAAAGAAATATGATCATACTAAAAGGCTCGAGTGATGTGAGAGAAAGACTATGAGAAAGGGAAGAAAGACTTGAATTCCACCAAATTGGGTTGAGCCGCTCCAGTTGAAGTGGGCGGGTTAAACGTCGGCCCTCCGCCGATGTCCGGGTTCGTTTTCCTGCGTTTAAAGAAGGAGCTCTTCTGCTTGTGGCGCAGAGAACCAAATCCCTCCCTCCTATAAACGCCGGATTTTGATCACTCTTCTCTCCGATTTCCTTCACCCTCACGCCTTCGCGAATCCAAGGATTTGTTTTTTACTCCAGTCTCGCGCATCATTTGTTGAGGTTTCGTTAAAAAAAAAGTGCTTCCTTTAGCCTGCTTCTCAAATTGATTCCTAATGGCGGCGATCGTGACCGGTACCTGACTTCGCCTATCCAATTGATTTTTGCTGCTTCTTCCATACGTCTTGATTGGTTGCGATTGAATTCAGGAGAAAATTGAGTCCTATGGTTCCCTTGTTTAGCTTCTGTCATCTTTCTTGGCGTTAGTAATAACTATCTTTTTGTTCTTAGATCTCGCTTTGTGCAAAAAGCTTTCTTTTGCGAAGTTGAATACGAGTCCGCCGCTTAAAGGAAGAGCCTTCCGCTAGAAGATCGTAATCGATTCCTTCAATCCTGGAACTTAGTGTTTCGATTGAGATTCGATTCGTTATTCTGTCTTCTCTGCCGTTCGTTTGGGGAAAGGAGTTAGTACTTGTAATATAATTGAATTGGCTGTCAGAAATTATTCCTTTAAATGGCTTGAGTGCTGGCCTATTTCTTGATGCATCGCATTCTCAAAGGATTTGTTGGTATTGGCAGCGATGGAGATGAGTGGCTCTCAGCCTTCCCAGTTTATCACGAGCAATGGGAGTCGTGGTATTTCTCGTGGTAGTGGAGCTCCTCTTATTGACGATATTGAGATGGGGCAGATCATTGTCCCTGAGGTATATCTTCGTATGCTGAGAGACATTATTATTATTATCATCATCTACTTCTGTTTGTGCACAAATTTCAGTAGTATCTGAGGATGACATTTACTGCCCTTTTCAATGTTTCTACCATTGATGTTTCTTGGTCCTTCTCTGTGGGGTGCTTAGGTGCCAGTGTCTACGGATAATTTGCTTAGACATGCAAACACAAATAACTATAGCCTTTTGTTTAGGTTTTGGTTTTAGACTAATTCATGATAGTTAAAAGCTCACTGAACGTGTAAAAGATTGAATAAAATGTTTGGACTTGGGAAAGATTGAGAAAACTGATTGGGATAGTTCTAGATCTGACTCATTTGTGTCTGATTCAAAAACGAAATATGATTATAGTCCAGTCTGATTAAGAATTGGACTCCAATCTCACTATATTCCCATGCTAATTGTGAGTTGCAGTTCTATCAAATTTTGTTGGATTAATGAAGAATATATTAGTTAAAACTGAAAAGTAGTATATGAATTATTAAGTCAGTTCAGATCCTTGATTGGATCGACACTGATCCATGTTGTATCCGGTGTCTGATCAGGGTTACTAGATCTGCGTGTCGGTGTATCGGGTGTCTGATCAGGGCGTGTCAGTCCATCCCTGATTTGTAGTAGATCAGTTGTCAGATTGTATCAGATCACATTGAAGCTATTTATAAGCCTAGTCAGCAGAGCGCTATCTGGATATGTAATAAATATATGAAACAAAGATTTTTAGAAGTACGATAAAACTTGTTAATTGAACACTATTGAATGCTTTAATCATGTTCAATACCAATGAGACTGTATTAAGTATATAAATAATCACTTTGATATATTATGTTGTTTTTGTTGTTAAGCAACATGATTAATCAGAGGCAGTCCTGCACATATATTTGTGTGCTAAACTGTGCTTCACTGACTCTCCTAACTAGATGTATGTGATGTATGTATTATGTTGAGATTGTTGCACAATTGTCCATCTTCACCAAGTTGTGTTTTTAACTGTTTATAGATCTACTCTTCTTTATTCTGGAAAGATGTTGATCTTTTTATTATTAACATAATTTGTGAATTTGTAGAGAAAAAGTTGGAAAAATTTGTTTTCATATATGGGCCCGGGATTCCTTGTCTCCATCGCATATATCGATCCTGGAAACTGTAAGTTGCTTTTATTTCTTTTATTCTTTTCTGAATGTTATCTGAATTCCATCATCTTACAAGGCTGAGTTACATTCATAATCAATAGTTGTTTCACATGTTGTAATATACAGTTGAAACTGACTTGCAGGCAGGTGCACAGTTTACATATGAGGTACATCATTTTTTCCCCATCCTATTACAGATTGTTGCTTTCTTATTTAATTATTTGTGCCAAGTCCAAGATCCTATGTGTATTAAGCATAGAATATTTGATGTTTTCTTTCTATTATTCAGTTACTCTGGATAATACTTTTAGCCTCCTGTTCTGCCTTGGTCATTCAATCGCTCGCAGCCAAGCTAGGTGTTGTCACAGGTCAGTGCATCCCCAAAGAACAGCAATTACCTAGTTATTTCTCAGTCGACATGTCTCTCAAAAAAATTTTCCAAACAGGAAAGCATTTAGCTGAGCATTGCAGAGCTGAATACCCAAAAGTCCCGAACTTTATCTTGTGGGTTCTTGCTGAACTTGCAGTTGTTGCATGTGATATTCCTGAAGGTATCAAATTTTTGAGCCTCATTTTCTTTTTTCTCTTCATAATAAAATTTATTTCAACTAATCTTATGGTCGTATAGGATGGAAGTTTCAAAAAGTGGAGTGGTATACTAATATTTAGAGAGTGATATACTACAACTTAATATTCAGAAGTGCCTTGCTTTGCTTGGGCAAGCACTTAGCACCTTGGATATTTTGGCACCTTGGTGCCTTTGACTACACTGACTATAAACAATCTTTGATGATCCGAGTTCCAATTTACATAATCTTTATTAAGAATTATTGGAATGAGTGAGACTAATACTCAATTGTGATAAAGTCTAGTAAATTGTTGAAATAATTCACTCTAGGGTGGGCTTGTATTTGTATGAGTCACTCACAAGCCTTTGATGAATTTTCTTGCCAATAGTCCTTACGTATATTCTACTGTAGAGTTTAGACTACATTAGGAATTGTTCCTCCATTTGAGATCCATTCTAATATATAACATGAAACATATTCTATTAATCATATTTCTTTTGTTATAAAGCAATCTTCAGTTCTTCATAAGATGCTTAATACTTCCTATATAGATAAAGCACTCTCTAATATTGTCACCTTCTATGTTATAATTGCCCTAGGAAACTGTTTTAATCCTTGACAGATCCTAATGCATGCATTATAAAAATTTCTATGATGAAACTTGAGTTGTATTACAACAACAACAACAACAGCAACATGCCATGGTGTCCTACCTACTTGGATCAGCTACGTTTAATCATTGAACTATGTAAAAAAATAATATATTTTATTAAATCAAGAGCATTGATATTTTTATTTATAACTTTTAGTAAGATTTTCTTAGTTCTCCCTCTTCCTGTTCTTGTCCCACCTACTTAACATGTGTATATGTCATCTGATTTGAGTTTTTGCTCATCTTATCCTCAAATACGAATTTTATAAGCTCATCAAGATTTTCTATACCCACCAAAGACAAATGTTCACCATTCATTCGTTTTGCAAACTATGTGGTACCATTCTTTTTTCTAAAAATGTGCCACCTTTCTGTACTTACCAGTGTTCAGGCTTTTATCTTTCTTTGTTCTTTGCAGTTATTGGAACAGCTTTTGCTTTGAACATGCTCTTCAAGATCCCTGTTTGGTGTGGTGTTCTTCTTACAGGTCTTAGTACTTTGCTGCTTCTATTACTACAGCAGTATGGGGTAATATTTCTTTTTCACTCATCTTTTGATAATTTGTGTGACTCTTTATATAATATGAACAATTTCAAAGCAAAAGAAAGACAACTTAAAAGGTTGCTTTCTAATTAAGCTGGAAACTAAGGTCGATTTGTAGAAAGTTCCAGCCAAACTAGCTATTAAGGAAGACAATTTCAAAAATTCTGCTTGTTGTTCCTAATGCTATTAATACTATTGCTGACTACATCTATAAAACTTCCCGCAGGTTCGGAAACTTGAATTTTTTATAGCTTTTCTGGTACTCACAATGGCTGGCTGTTTCTTTGCTGAACTTGGCTATGCAAAGCCAAAGTCTTCAGAAGTACTCAAGGGACTTTTTGTTCCTCAACTTAAAGGAAATGGTGCTACTGGTCTTGCTATCTCTTTGCTTGGTGCCATGGTGATGCCGTAAGTTTCTCAAACATTATGGTTTATCTCATTTGCTAGATGGAGGTTTCGGGCTTATCATGTGAACTAATGCAGGCACAACCTTTTCCTTCATTCAGCGCTGGTGCTCTCCAGGAAAATACCGCGCTCAATTCATGGAATTAAAGTGAAGTTTAGCTCTTGTTTTTCAGATCCATTTTTTCTTGCTTCTCCTTGACTTTTTCTTTATTCATTGTAATCAAATATGGTTGACGACTTATTTCCTTGGGAAGTTGTAATTCAAAATTTAATATACATGGATTCTTCGTGTTCTTATCTTTTATAGTTAATAGAATTCTAAAGTATGTTATCTGTCACTTATTATATTTTCCTTTTTGCAGGAAGCATGCTGGTTTTATACTATTGAAAGTGCATTCGCTCTTGCAGTGGCCTTTCTCATTAATGTATCTGTTATTTCTGTAAGTGGTGCTGTTTGTAGCTCGGAAGGTCTGAATCCTGAAGATCAGAGAAACTGCAGTGATCTTGACCTTAATAAAGCATCATTTTTGTTGAGAGTACGTACTAGACTACCACTACTATATGGAATATGTCTGCAATTCCAAAATGCATTTTCTATTATCTTATAGTCCTTTCAGGGGGTAGTTTTGAACACAGAGATCTAGTTAGGCATTTACAGTTCAGGACCTATATGCAAAGTCTTCTTGGGCTGGCACTCATAAGTAATATATCTTATGCTGATGACTGTCAGGCTCATGGATTCATTGGCATTGTCAACTTTTATATTTCAAGCCTTAAAAAATGTGATCATCTCTACATTTTTCTTTTTAATTTTTGATGCAAAAGCTATTAAGTATGATTGAAGTAACCCTGAAAATTACCAGTATTGATATGGTTCCCCATAGACCTGATTGATATGTGGATGTGGAATACATGCATACAGTGCCCATATATTAGGTTTGTCAGAAGCAACATCACCCTGAAATCTTTTAGGAGTGGCTCCCTCCACAGAAAATAGCAGATCTCACTTATGGAAGATAAGACAGTTATTACTAGGCATTTACTCTTTAAAAATGACCAGTTCAAGAGGAGGTAAGTACCAAGCATGGACCATTGGAACATAATCCTATGGTCCATATTGGTGACCTGGTTTTACAGGTTACTAGGTTCAACTGCCATCTTGTAATTAAATAAAATTGTATCTTCTTTTTCTCTCTCTTAAAAATTCCTTTTGTTTCTCACGACCAAAAGAAACCCATTCTATCACTTAGAAGTTCAGAAATTACTATATGATAGCACATTGCAGTGTACTATATCTAGATTACTTAGAAACTAATCTTTTACTGCCTAAGGAAACCTTTGTCTGTATCGTAAATGGTTATTAGGGTTTTCCAACACTTGAAAAGTCCAGTGATTCTTTATTCATTTTAGCTCTCATTTCTAAGAAGAACTCACGACACAAGCTCATTTAGTGTTCTCTTATTTCAGAATGTCCTTGGGAATTGGAGTTCCAAGTTATTTGCAGTTGCCTTATTGGCATCTGGTCAAAGTTCTACAATTACAGGAACATATGCTGGACAATATGTCATGCAGGTTTTTGCTCTCTTAGCATTTCTCTTGTTAAAGATTATAGCTGCCTTATCTTTTAGTTTGGTTTTCACAAATAGAAAGTAACTCTTAAGATGTATTTTATAGCAAATGATGGATCGAGTTTTTCATTGCTCTGTAAGTATGGACGATTGTGAAGGCAGATCTAATACTATTGATAACATATATAAAGAAAATCTGTTTAATGTTATTACAAAGGTGACTAAGAACACATAAATTCAAACATTTAATTTTGGTTGCTAGATAACTAAGTCCTTTTTCTTTCTGCAGTTGAAAATTATGCATCAATATTATAATTGCATGCTCTTGGTAGATTCAAAACTCAGAATATAGTGGCTTGATCTATCAGGAGGATTGCTGTTGATGTGATGATTACAAGATAAGTTTGTGCCAAAGGAGCGTATGATAACCTTGACAGTAAATTGTATGTGATACGTAAAAAAGATGTAAATTACTGGGACAGAGGCCAGATGGTTCATATTATGCATAGAAACTTGCTAATAGAGAAAAAGGAGATATTTGATTGTATTATAGATCAAAATTTGAAGACCATAAAATTCTTCAGTTACACAAGAAAAATGAAGATGCATTTACAAATTATGTTATATATATATATATATATATATACTTGAAAATGAAAATGACTTTATAATTTCACTTTTGTGAGAAAATGCAGAACACAAGCTAAACAATTCTATAAGAGCCTTGTAGGAGTCTCAAAAAGGCCTTTGCTAAAAAGGTAGAATATGTCAAAGTTTCAAAATAGGTAAAGGAATAGGATTGGAAGTATTGGGCTAGTTACTTATTTTACAAAATCATAATGATTAAGTGGATATTGATAAATATAGTAAAACTCTGATGAGAATACCTACACATAAGAAAAACAAGAGATACATAGTTCCATAGAAAACTGTGGAATCAAAATATTTAAGTTATACTATTGTTTAAGAAAATGGTAGTTATTCTCAAATATTATTAAAGGGTGAATCCAGGCCATGGGGTTCTCACCAATGAGGCATTTGGGGTGAGACCTCTATATTTAGAGAGACTGTTTCCTGACTTGAACCCTACTTTCCTACTCTTAAAGATCATTCATATATGTAATTACATAAATATATATAAAGAAAAGAAAACTTAACTACAAAGATCTTTACCAGTTGTTTTGAAAATATTCCAAGATAGGACCAGCTTATATTTCTGGCTGTCCCCAAATTCTAATGTTATATTACAACCAAATTACTGTAAGATCTGAAAGTGCATCTAGTTATAAATTTTATGAACTGAAATTATCTTTCTCCAAGACGATAATTTTCATTATACAAAATTTGCCATTAACCAAGCATGTGCCCATCCTGCAACATATATTTTGGGAAATTTCTGTTGTAAGGCTGCCACAAATCTGCAGAACTGATTGGAAGTTTAAGAGCTTTAAATCAGAACTTCCATGATCCAAAATATAAGAACAATTTAGCATCAGGTGACTAATATCATCTTCACTGATCTTGCAAATGAAATACTTATCTATAGCACCTTAGCCTTGTCCTATAAGATTCTTGAATTTGTGAGTGAACCCACAAAGCTCAAGGGAAATATAAAGTTCTGAAGGAGCACTAATATTTCATGGAAGTTTTTTTGAATCTTCATCCAGTTTATCCACTAAATCTAATAAAGAAAGAAGCTGCAATCAGAATACTTCTCTCTCTCTATATCTCCTAGTCATGTGTCTCTCTGAATACTCCATATTTTAAATCTTCCAATTTAGAGATATCAAATTTTTCTTTCCTTAAGAAAAGAGAGTTACCTTCTTCATTGATTAATATGTAAGTCTTAACTTAATAATGGTAGTCATCCTCCCTCTCCAGATTTTTCCATGTATATGTGACTCAACCCTTTGTTTTCTCAATGTAGACATTTCTTAAATGATTTGGAATTTGATTTGTGTTCTTCAGTTTCCATTAAGTGCTTGCAACTTGCAAGTGAACTGTGTTTCATAATTTGATTTCTTGGAAGTGTAAACCAGAACTTATTTCCTTTGCAGGGGTTTCTTGATCTACGAATCACACCATGGATAAGGAACCTGTTGACTCGATCCTTGGCAATTGTGCCAAGTCTAATAGTTGCGTTAATTGGTGGCTCCACAGCAGCTGGAAAGTTGATTATTATTGCCTCGGTATTAAGACCCCCAATTTTCCTATCATGATCTCTTTATTAATAATATACTGATACTGAGCATTAAAAGAAAACAACGAAAATCTTTGAGTAAGAATTTTATAAGATAGATGTGATTTTGGGTCAATCACTATTAAGTAGCATTGATAAGTTATCTCTTGCGGAAACTAATGTCACTTAGATCATTTTCTCAAATATCCAGCATAATTTATGAGTTTTGGATAGTGATAAGACTATTTAAAGATTTTTTTGAAGATCAATTAGTTATTTGTTTATCTAACAGAATTTGTTGATTTTCGGGTTTGTTGTAGTCAATTTTCCGTATATTTCCTGCCTTCTACATCTTTAATCCTAATTGAAATTGTTTGCGATAAAGTAAAAATTTCAAACTTAACTTTATCATGCCACTTCACACGGGTTGATCGACTCGTTGTGATTAGTAGTGCTTTTGAAAATACTACCTCTACTTCTACATGGGATCCAATGTATAGTTCTTTCTGCATTAAAGCTAATGTAAAATACTGTTATTAGCTATTTAATTGTCCTAATATGATTTGTTTGTGGCATTTCTATTAAAGGCCGAACTTTTGCAGAACATTTTAAGTTTTTAACTTATTTTAATAAAAAGCATGATCGTTGTAGTTTTGTTGCAACTGCATTGTCTAGGATCATCTTGATGCTGATATTTATTCATCTCATGCAGATGATTTTATCATTTGAGCTTCCTTTTGCTTTGGTTCCACTTCTCAAGTTTACCAGCAGTAAGACCAAGATGGGATCATATGCCAATTCTCTCATGGTAAGTCCTTGATTCTCTTTAAATTTTAGTACGTACCATGGTGGTGATTGTTCTCAAGCCACCCCACTTGTCTGCTGTAGGTTAACTAACTTTTAAAGGTTCAGTTTTTTGCACAAACTGTTCATAATTTGCTAAGTTTTCATTTGGTTGTCATTTGCCGTGGAATGATATCCATGCATTGGAAATTTAATATATTGTTTCTCTTTTTTATTCGATCATCATATTTCATAACAAAATAATTTGTTGTTGTCGCTGCAGATTGCAGCAACCACATGGATAATAAGCTCGCTGATCGTGATCATCAATACCTACTACCTCGTCACTGGCTTCATCAATTTACTTTTGCACAGCGGGTTGCATACCGTATCCATCGTATTTGCTGGAGTTTTTGGTTTCTCAGGCATGCTGGTATATGTAGCTGCAATTCTCTACTTGGTCTTCAGGACAAATCGGAAATCAACTCAACCATTACTACATGATGATTCTCAATTCGGACAAAGCTGTGAAACTAACAATGGCATCTATGATTTACCAAGAGAGGACATTGCAAGTATGCAACTTCCGCAGGGGAGATCTACATCGGACCTCGACTAAAGTAACCTGTAGTTCCTTTTAGCAGCGACAGATGAATGGTCTTCTTTGTTTGAAGCAGTCCTTAAGCTTCTGATGCTCATAACCTAAAAAAAAATAAAACGAGCACGTAAATAGAGTAGTATGGGACAGAATCCTGAAGCTTTTTGTTTGATTGTATGAAGTTCTCTATTTTCTCTCAGACTAGTAACTGATGGTAGTAGGTCTCATGGTGTAAATGGAGACACTTTGATGTACATAATCATAGACAGAGCATGCACCTCTTATCTCCAATTTTCCAAGTAAAAGCTAACTGCTATGACCCCGAGTGGTGTATTGCATTTTTGTTCAATTTGTATGTACAGGTTGGATCTTTGATTTGATCTGATATTTGTAAGAAAAATCTGTTTTGCTTCATTTCTTTAATATCATGGTATGGAAACAAATGCAAATAAGAGAAGGTTAGAACTACTGCTTTAGCCTTTTATAATATTTTCATGGGGGCAATGCAGAAGATAGTGAAGGAATTGTTGTTGGAATAGTATGACTGAGCGTTCCATGGATCAACAAAAAAAAAAAAAAAAAGTCCAAATAGTTTTAGCCTTTTATAATATTTTCATAAACAAGAATTTATACAAGATCATTAATAAGTGACAAATTTGTATGGTGACCCAAATTAATCTTTTCATGTTAGTTTGCTAACCTAAAAATGTCCATCATTTAGCAATCCCCCGTAAAATTCCAATTTGTTATTCGAATTATGATAATTTAATCGTTGTAATTGAAAACAACCTGATTAGATTAATTATTTAAGGCATTTGATTTGGTTCCCCATAAATCATATGTATCATAGCAACAGGTGATGTGTGGATCAAAGGATCGTGGCCCAATTGTGGCCCAATTAAATGAGTCGAGGCTCGACCCATGGGCCATTCGGCCTCGTTGGCACCATGTCCCTCGCGATGACTAGAATACCCTTAGGGTTTGGTTCGGGCTATAAATGGGGGCGGATAAGCCGTCTTTCGCATCACACGGCGACCGGGGAGGAGAAGGCGCGAGGGAAGCAGAAGGACGTGCCGCAGTGATGAGGGCCAAGGTAAAGATCTGATCATGTTCTCAGGGCGCTGAAAATTGCAGCTATATTTGCTTTGTTTGCAACGTTCATTGTTCTTTTGCTAACGATTTCGTTGCTCGGGATGTCGGATGAGGCTATTGTTCTCGATGTCGCGGTGTTACTCGTAATAAATTAGCTTTCTTCTGTGATCTGATAACAAGGTGTTGAGATTTTCCTTCGATAATTAGGGCTTCTTAACGATGATTGGTTTCTCCATCTGTTCCCTTTTCTTTTTACGGTTGAATCATATCATTGCTTGCATAGGCAACCAATTTACTTGAGAAATTTCATGCCACAATTCTTGATCTATTTGGGTTTTCATGCGTCAGCTAGGTTATATTTGGATTCGTAAATACATATTTTCATGCTCATTCAAAGTCGAGTTCGGCCTGAAAGCGTGATTTTTTCTTCGTACTTCCTGACCTGAAGACCTTATCTCTAATCAGATCATGTATTTTGACATCACATCTAGAGAGATGTAATATGCCTTGATATATTATATCCGCTTTCTATTTACGTGACTGATCTAAGTAGTTCGAGGCAGATGTAGTCTGCCACAGGGAGATTCGTTCTTGAGTAGGGGTCGCTTAGGTTTCTGTTGGGTCATATTAAAGTAAGTTTAGCTTTAGTCGCTCCAAATTTGGTTGAGATATGGGTTGAAGAAATTGACTGTGCCATGCAAATTGCATGTCCCTCATCTCACTCTCCTTCACGCTCGTGTCTTGTCGTCTTTTAATATTATATCGATTTATACTTTTTTTATTAGTTCTTTAGCAAGTTGGGAGCAAGAGGTTTTTTGTTTCTTCTAATTTTTTGTTAAATAACATTGTAATATTCTCTGATAGGAAAAGCATTGGTAATTGTATCTGCCCCAAACACCACAACAAATAGGAGTTCTGTCCATTCCCTAAAAGATTATTCTACTTTGGAATTTGACTCCGATCTAGTAAGAACGGCACAGCTTGTACAATCATTAAGTTCTAAATAGGCTTATATTCAGCTTCTTTTTAATTGTAGTTTGGAACCAAAATAAGGATAGTGGCGAGACAATGATATGCTTATATTATCTTGGTTAAGATGTGAAATGGGTCGAGTATTCATTGGAAAAGTAAAGCTTCATGTGGTATGATGCTTCTCATCTTTGCTGTGGAATATCATGTTTTTACCTGGTTACTGTGCAGTTGAATTTTACAACACAACTTTGTTGTTACTATTGTTACTATGGTTCCTGCTAGCTAAAAGAAAAAAGGTAAGTCTGATTTCTTTCTTTAATTAATTTGATTAGGACATTCGACTACCATCTTTTTCTTAAAACCCTTTTCCCCTATGTTGTAAAATGTATCATTTTCCTTAACAACAAATAAGGGATTTCAGGCTTAGATGTCTCGACTGTCCTGTGTATTAGTTCAGGGCTTGGTGATCTGTCACAAGCTATCTAGTAGGTCAACTAATGAGGTTTCTTTATGTACATTATACATTCTCTCTTCTGCCCCTTGATGATGATTTCTCTGAAATGTGTGCTTGTTTTTCTATTTTTCCTAAATTTTTTTGGGTTTAAGTCTGTGAATCATCTTGATTTGCGATGTCTTTCGTACTTGTGAAACAACAATTTATCAATGGTATCACCAACTTTTGTCATGCAGTGGAAGAAGAAGCGAATGAGGAGGCTCAAGAGGAAACGCCGAAAGATGAGGCAGAGATCAAAGTAGTCAGCCAGGGTTGAGCTGCATCCATCAATATACATCTCAGTTATGAATGTGGTCGATTTTGATAGAGTTGTCCACATGATGATGGTGAGGTGTATCAGTCGAAGCTGACTCTTTTCCTGATGATGCCTTGCGATGCTTAGTCTTGTAGTTTCAATTTCAGGAGGTTAATGTTTTTATTTATGATTCTGCTTTGATTGCAACGATTTGGTTTTAAGACATATTTTGAATTAATCGAATGCTTTTGATATCTTTTGTTGGTTTTATACTTGTGCTTTGGTGGATACTCCTCTATGCTCCTATGTAGCCATATAACACCTCCTATGGCTGATAAGATACGAGGATGATGAGTATGTTGTTATCAATGGATCAGTTGATTAGGTTCAACAAGTAGGATCTTGATGACAGATTACTTTGTCTGTGGTTATGTGCTTTTTATATAACATTTGTCTTCTTGTAGCGTGGCTACTTTCTTGGATAATTTCTGTATTAGGGATGAGTTTGTGAACAGTTAAAAGGAGTTATAACTGTGATTCGCTTGGGATTTGTCAACAGTACAAAGTACCAAATCTTAGTGTTTGAGCCTACCTCTTCTCTCTCTCTCTCTCTCTCTCTTTGTCAACAGTACAAATTACCAAATCTTAGGGTTTTGAGCCTACCTCATCTCTCTCTCTCTCTCTCTCTCTCTCTCTCTTTACGTCAAATGATCAAAGCACGCACCAGAAGTAATGTTATGCAACACAGTTCTTGACTCACTGGTGATGTTTCCCGTTTGCCTCTCAAACTGCAGCCGATCATAATGACGCCTGTTGATGATGATGCCGGCGATGGCCATGAAGAGCCTGCGCCGAGCTCGGTGCACAAGCTCTACGAAGCATCCTCGTGACGTGCTTCATGGTCGGCCATCCCTCGGCGGCTGATACGTCGGTGCACTCCAAGGCGACGGCGGTGACTTGCTTGACTTGCTCGAGAGAAGCCGCAGTGAGCTTCATCTTCTCATCCACCACCTTGTTGATGTGTGCCGGACACTGCAGTCTCACCCAATCTATGAACCCTGTTTCGCTTTCTTCCAAAGCTTCCCTTGGCCTCTTGTTGGCCACCACCACCACCTCCAATACGAACATGCCCAGCATGTATACCCCTACGAACCAGATGATGACCAAAGGAGATTGAATTGCTCGGTGAGTCGATCGATCAAATGACGATGGCATGGCAAGGAACACGAAGACTTACTCTTGGATTCGGAATCCGGATTTCGGACCTTGAACTTGCAGATCGAAGGCTCGACGTCTTCCCTCAGCAATACGCTTCTGGTCCTCAGGTCGTACCCAACCCGAGGCCAGTGTTCGTCGAGGTAGCAGATGCCGTCCGTGACCCCCATCATCACCTTCACCCTTTGCTTCCATGGCGGAGCCACCACCAGCCACTCCTCCACGCTGCGAACATGGACGCCTTCCCTCACTACAGCTTGCATATCCCTCCGATCGCACCACCCGATCACCTTGGCTACGTTCTTGTGCCTCAATTGCGCAAGAATTCTGCACTCTTCGCCGAACGTTCGACGAAAACCCTTTCCTCTCTGCACATGAACCTCGATTTCTGCTCCATCTCGTACTCTTCCTATGTACACGTCTTCCCCCTCCGCCTTCCTCACCAGATTAGTCTCCGAGAACCCATTGGTTGCTTTCCGTAGCATTGCCGTCGTGAACTTGTCTCTCCTCCGACGCAGCAGCAGCCGGCCGATTAAGCCAACCACCGACAGGACTGAGACCAAGACTCCCACCAGCAACAAGATGGTCGCCGTGATCGCGGAACCATGGCGGTGATCCCCCGGCAGGAGTCCGGAATGAATGAAGCTTGACGAGTCGAACCTCCTGAAGAGTTCGACTCCTCCTCTGTTGCATTCCGAGAATCGATTATAAGACAGGTTCAAGAAGGAGAGGTTGGCAAGGCTCGCGAGGCCCGCCAAAGGAACGTCCCCAACAAGCAGGTTGTGGCTCAGATCAAGGGACTGGATCTGGGCGCACCGGAGCACATCCGACGGGAACGCGCCGTGGAGGGAGTTGTTGGCGAGGTTGATGGTCCGTATCGAGGAGGGGCAGTAGGACCAGAAGAATGCGAAGGAGAGGTACAGAGGTGCGACGCGGGGACGCGACCGGAGGTCGATCTTGGCGAAGGAGAAGTTGCAGTCCGGATTGCTGGACTCGGCGCATAGATGGCGAGCGACGACGGTGGACTTGTAGATCCCGGCGAGGTCAGTGGTCACAGCGTTGCAGTAGCGGAGGGACGGGTCAATGACGCAGTTGTTGGAGACGAGTGCAGTGAATTCCGGCGGCGGGGGCTTGTTCAGTTCTTCGATCAGAGTGGAAGGTAGAGTTGCGGTGACGACGGCGATGAAGAGGAGGAAGAAGAAGGCTGTCAGCGTTGATGAAGTCTCTGCCATATGAATGGATGAGAGAGAGACAGAGTTGGAGGGAGTTTATGTCGTTTGAGTGACGAAGACATGCTTACAGTTATTTGGATTACAACTGCACACACACACACACACACTGATATATATATATATATATATATATATATATATATATATGTGAATACATTCTAATTCTATGCATGAGAAAGTTAACGAAGTGTTAGCTTTCTAAATAGACTTTTGCATTCAATTATGCAAACTTGGATCTTTCTATCACACTACTTTGGAGTTATTGACAAGTTGGGAACTACCTATTTAAGATATTGTATTGAATGATATGCATATCACAAAAGGAATGTGAAATAATTTTAAATAAATTAAGATAGTATGTGTCACTTTTGAAGCAACTCAATCCACATTAATACTTCTTCCTAGTGTGTGGCACTCTCTCAAATTTCCGTCCTATGTCAAAGTCAAATGTCATGCTTTGGTACCGTGCAATTGAAAGCTCACCTATAGTGAGGCCTGAATCAATCAATGGACGTGTCCTTTTAACATTTAATGGCCCCTCTGGCCTCACACCACCCGTTTGGACGAGTGAGCATGTCCCACGAGATGGAAAGGTGAGCCGTCATCACATCATGGCATGAGCCTTTATGGATGGGTGAGGTGTGCCAACCCCACTATCAATTTGATGGATGACAGGAAAAATAATGAATCATCACTGAAATAGTCGATGTGGAGTTGATTTGGAGCTAGGACGATTGACCTGGCTTAGAGATAGTCAACTTATCGTGCGTTGGTGACACATCGTAGTAGGGGCAGAAACCCGATGCACGATATCATCGGGAGTCGTGCGATCTCCATCAGATCTCATCTCGAGACTATGAGAGGTCGTATCGCGACAGGACAAGGATCACAAGCGACATGCTCATCCATAGTACAGAGAGCCACCGACGAATGACTGCAGCATTAAATATCCCAACAAGGGGCACTGCAAACATTGATGATAAAGCCACCTCGTGGAAAAAAGAGGGGGTGAGACTTCACTCTTGTAATACATAAAAGAAAGCTCCGACGCCGGAGAAAGGCGCCAGCCTCATCACAGTGCTAACTTAGCCATCGAAGAGACCTCGTCGGGAGGCTCCCCCCCGACGAAGGTCTTTACTTGCAGGAACCTGACCATGAGATGAGGAAGAAGGCCTTTGACGATCGTGACACCCCGAGCCGAGCAATCTTCCCCCGCCCTCCCCGAGCTCTACATCCTGCTGAGTTAGTTCTATGCGTGCAGTCCGGACCATGTCATGCAGACTCTTCGAACACAATGAATCATCCAACAACATTTTGGCGCTAGAAGGAGGGCCTGATCACAGGAACGCTCAGCACTCGACAATCTCGGGAAAGATGTCCCTTTCGTGATAGACTTCAGGGATGACCCCTCAACCCCACCTATGCTTCCCTTATTTGGAGATGGGAACCCACCTTCTCATACTCCAGGACGATATTGGTACCTATTCAATGACCCTGGGCTAACTTTGCCCCTACTCAACCCTGGGGGCATGGCGGTGACCCCCGAGGCTTTCTAGGGGCTCACTAATCAAGTCCAGGCCATAACAAGAATACTTCAAGCTATCATTCTTTATATCCCGTAGCTCGCCCAACCATTGAGCCTACTACCCTTGGCGGCTCCCCCGATCCCGACAAGGACAACATCATCGCTAGAAAGTCAAACCCTAGCAATGCAACCTCCTAAGGAACCCCCTCAGCTCCAGGCAGAACCTAACCACACTCCCCCAGGAGATGCGGTGAGGCAATCGACACCCACACCTAGTGCCTCGGCCCGTAGCGTGCCCAACCCCGATACTCTCTCCTTAGACTCCATCGACTCCTTGAGGGCGCAGCTGCGCATAGTAAACCGGATAATAGATTACGTTCAGAAAGTCATTAAGATGAAGGACAAGCATGGAGAGAACCCCCTCGATGGCTCTCCCTTCATCCCTGAGATCCAAGATAGGCCCATCTCACAACACTTTCGACTCCCGATGTTGGAAGCATATGATAGAGGCTCCGACCCAATGGAGCATATTATCGCATTTAGAGCGCAATGGCCTTGTATGGCATGTCAGATGCCACAATGTGTTGGGCCTTCTCGACGACTTTACGCGGGATCGCTCAAGGGTGGTATAGTCATCTACCACCCTCCTCAATCCACTCCTTCGACCAGCTCGCGAAAGAGTCCGAGGCCAACTTCCTCGCCAACGCCCTGCCAAAATCAACCTCTGCATCCCTCCTTGGAATGAGGCAGAAGGAAGATGATCCCCTTGGCCTGTACCTCGCCCGCTTCATAAAAGAGATTAGGGCCATTTTCGATGCGCATCCGTCATTGGTTATCCAGGCATTTATGATCGAAATCAGACTTTCCCACCTCTTTTGCTCACTCGTGGAGTGACCCCTGATGACTATGCTAGAATTGCTGCAAAGGGCCAACCAATATGTTGTCGTCGAGGCTCTAGTGGTAGAGAAGCGTGAAGACCAGAAGCAACCATGGGCTGAATCCTCTCAAGGCCCACCACTTGGGCTCCTAAGGAAGAGGACAAAAAGAGCCGAGCAAGCCGTTCACCGGCTCTCCAATACTCCACTCAACTCTACCCAGACTGAGATCTTCTTCCAAATTTGGGAGAAAAGACTCCTCAAAACCCCCAACCTGATGAGGACTCAAGCCGAGGAATGTGACCGCAGGTGCTATTGCTGCTTCCACCACGACTACGGTCACGACAATGAGTGCTACGACCTGAAGAATTAGATCGAGGACCTTATCCATCATGGTCACCTCCACCGATTCATGAGAAAATAATGTGAGCCATCACTCTGCCCAAAAGGCCCCATAGAAAGATAAATTTACATCATTATGGGTGGTCCGACCGTAGGTGGAGATAGCTCTTCGACGAGGAAAGCTTATGCCTGAACAGAAGTTCAGAAAAGACCCAGAGCGCAGTGCAACCATGAGATCACCTTCAAGTCGGAGAGCGAATATCCGGATCACGATGATGCCTTGGTGATCTCAGCCCGCATTGCAAATGCCTACGTCAAGTGCATCATGATAGATCCAAGGAGCTTTGCTGACATTCTCTACTTTGACACTTTTCAGAAGCTCAGTATGACTAACAATAATCTTATCCCCATGACTTCAACTTTGATAGGGTTCACCGGAGAAGTAGTAACATTTGTAAGCATTGCGACCCTCCCTATGACTTTCGGCGAGGAGCCAAGGGCCAAGACTCTCATGGTTTCTTTTATAGTGGTCGAGCTCCCCTCAGCATACAACATGATCATCAATCAACCAACTTTCAACAAACTAAGGGCGGTTGTCTCCACATATCACTGCAACATGAAGTTCCCGACTAATGCTGGGGCCAAGGAGGTTAGGAGCAACCGGCGGGAGTCAAGATAGTACCACCTGGTGGCAACGATCATCCCCAAAAAGGGCAGGAAGGAAACTTCGCTTTCTAACCCCCGGGAGCCCAGTAGGCTAGACGTGTGACCCGAGCCCATTGAACTGATACTGGAGGTGCCCTTGGAAAAAGATTGTCCGAAGAAAATGGTCCGGGTCAGGTCGATCCTCCCCGAAGACCGACGTGTCTAGCTTATAGACTTCCTCGGGTGCAATGCAGATGTATTCACCTAGTCACCAAGCGACATACTAGGCATTCATCCAGAAATAGCCCAGCACCGACTGAGCACCACCCCGAGAGCTCGCCCAGTACAATAGAGGCTGAGGAAATTCGCCTTTGACCGATAGAGGACCATCGAAGAGGAAGTAGATAAGTTGTTAAAGGCTGGGTTCATAGCAAAAGTTAGATACCTGACTTGGCTATCCAATGTAGTTCTTATGAAAAAAACTAATGAAAGTTGGCGCATGTGTGTCGACTACATCGATCTTAACCGGGCTTGCACAAAGGACTGCTACCCCCTGCCAAGAATTGATCAGCTGGTTGACTCCACCTTGGGTATGAACTTCTTTCCTTCATGGACGCATTCTCGAGATACAACCAGATTTGAATGGACCCTTAGGATCAGGAGAAGACAATATTCATCATGCATCAGGGCATCTATTATTATAAAGTGTTATCGTTCGGACTAAAGAACGTTGGTGCAACCTACCAGAGAATGGTCAACCAACTATTCAAGGATTAGCTTAGCCGAAACATGGAGGTTTACGTGGATGATCATTAAAAGTAAGCAGGCGCAGGTGCACCTTGCAGATCTCACCAAGAAGTTCCGGTCCCTCAGGAAGTTCAAGATGAAGCTTAACCCCGCCAAGTGCATTTTCGGCATGGCATCAGGGAAATTCCTTGACTTCATCATTCACCAGCGAGGGATAAACATAAACCCTGAGAAGATAAGAGACATCATCAATATGAAACTGACCTAGATCATCAAGGAGGTTCAGCGCCTCGTCAGAAGGTTGGTCGCAATCGGATGGTTCATATCTCGAGCTGGTGATAGGAGTTACCCTATCCTACAGACGTTAAAATAGAACAAAGACTCCAGTTGGGGCCCCGAGTGTGAGCAAGTCTTCCAGGAGCTGAAGACCCACCTCTCAGTCCTGCCTTAGATGTCCTCGCTCAGTTTGGGTGATCAGATCGAACTATACCTCGCCACTTTAGAGTGGGCCGTCAGCTCGGTCCTGGTTAAGCTCGACGAAAACAACCAGCGGCCTATCTACTACTCTAGTCATGTCCTGTAGGGCCCCAAGGAGCAATATCCCCCGATTGAGAAGCTCGCGCTCGCCCTAGTCCTCGTAGCCAGAAAGTTATGGCTGTACTTCTAGGCCCACACCATCAAGGTAATCACCGATCAACTGATATGTCAAATATTTTCTAAGTTCGATGTTGCAAGGTGGATGCTCAAGTGGTTGGTGGAGCTCAGCGAATTCGACTTGGTATATACTTTGAGGAGGGTGATCAAGTCTCAAGCAATTGTTGACTTCACCTCAGAACTAACAGTCCTCGAGTTTGTCCAAAAGCAACCAACTTGGACCCTCCACGTTGACGGAACAGCAAATGCCTCTAGGGGAGAGGCCAAGATAGTCCTGAGGGACCCCTCTGGGCAGATTTGGGAGCATGCCCTACGCCTAGAATTCTTGACCACCAACATGGCCAAGTCAGCGAAAGTTTCGAGGCTCGAGAATCGAACATGGCTCGGTATCTCTCTAAGGCTCACCGATTGATCCGTATAATGAAGTATTTCAACATCTACCAATTCCCTCGCATCAAAAACTCCAGGGCTAACACCTTGGTAAAGTCAACCTCCACTGCTACCCCTAGTGGTGAGCCGTCAGCTATGGCTAGCGTACACCGACCAACGGTCGCCACAATCAAGGAGGCAGCAACGGTCATTCACCCGGACTGGAGGGAGGAAATACTATGCTACAAGAAAGATGCGACACTCCCGACCGACAAAGAGACCGCTCGTCAGGTCAAGAGGGCTAAAGCATGGTATGACATCATTAATGGACGCCTCTACATATGAGCTTTCAATCAGCCCCTACTATGGTGCTTTTCAAGGCCTGAAGCTGACACATTGCTCATCAAGGTCCATGAGGGGATATGCAGTGAACATATTGGGGGATGCACCCTAGCCTTCAAGGTCCTCTGCCTTGGGTACTATTGGCCGACCGTACGGGTAGACGCGATGGCCTACATTCAAAAGTGTGTGTGGATGCTCGAAGTATGCCTGCATCCCTCACCAACCAGCTTTGCCACTCTCTCCGACCTATTGCGCTTGGCCTTTCATATAATGGGGAATGGACCTTCTCGGCCCGTTCCTACCAGTTGTAGGATAGTGGAAGTTCTTGATTATTGGGGTAGATTATTTTATCAAATGGGTCAAAGCTAAGCCTTTAGCCTCAACCACTAAAAAATAAGTGGAGGGTTTCGTCTGAAGGAACATCATTACAAGGTCCGGCATCTCGAGGGCTATAGTCACAGATAATGGGACGTAGTTCAACAACCTTAAGTTTAAAACTTTCTGCCAAAGTTATTAAATACAATTGAAGTTTAGCTCGGTGGCTTACCCACAGGCTAATGAATTGGCTGAGGTAACCAATAGGAGCATACTCGAAGGACTAAGGAGGAGAGTGACTGGGGCCCAGACTGCTTAGGTTGATGAGTTCCCAAGTGTCCTATGGGCCCTATGAACCATCCCGAAGACCCAGACGGGAGAGTCACCATACAATCTAGCATTCAACACCGAAGCTGTCCTATCGCCTGAAGTAGTCTTCTCAACCCTGAGGATCGAAAACTTTGCACCTGAAGCATCAGAGACAGGCCTCAAGGAGAACCTTGATCTGCTAGAGGAGCGTAGAGCCGAAGCACACTTAAAGACTCTAGACTACTAGAGAGCTATTACCTGACTCAATAATCGAAGGGTCCGACCCCGATCAATTGGCATGGGAGACTTGGTCTTCAGGAAAGTCGAGGTCAGTGATCCCGGGCACTCCCGTGGAAAGCTTGCCTCGAGATGGGAGGGGACTTATCGCGTCATGCGAGTTATTCGAGATGAAACTTATACCTTGGTGGCATTGGATGGGGAGGTCCCCCCTCGGACTTGGCATGTATCGAACTTGAAAAAGTTCTATATCTAAATGACAGACTAAAGACTCAAAGCGCCTTATGACAATTTATATAATAAAGTAAGATATCAAAAAACAGTTTTATTGATGAGCAGAAAACTACACAGCAAAGCGCCTTAGAGCAATTTAGATAATAAAGTAAGATATCCAAAAAGCAGTTTTATTGATGAGCATAAAACTACATAGGTGGTCGAGCGACCAATACAAAATGAGGCTTCGGCACTCGACATACAAAATGAATTCTATTATAGCATCAGCTAATTCTCCGAGGGGGTGCTATTGTTGAAAGGCTGGTTGAGGTCCATCATCACATTGCCAACCTCAGGACACTCGACAAACGGGTCCTGCTCGACCTCTATCTCTGGATGCTTCCCCACAACCGTTCGAGTGCCACCCAATACCCGAACTCGTAACTGACCCGCCCCATCTTCTCGAGGCCTGACTCGAACCCTCGAGATGCCTCGTAGGCGGCCACCGCTTTCGGCCCCTCGACCTTCAACTCAGCTTCAAGGAAGACCGTCGCCGTAGTCATTGACATCACATCTCCTCCAGGCATGCTCGATCGTCCCGAGCCCCATCCAAGCTGGAGCGCAGGATGTTAACCTCCTGCTAAATGTCCTTCCACTTGGCCCTCAACTTTTCCATAATCTCCTCCAGCTCCTTCGCCCTACACTTGACAGCCATGACCAACTCTTAGCTGGCTCCGAGCTTAAGTTCCTTATTGGTGGTCTGGAGCATCAAGATCCTCTTGTGCTGGTGCCAAACCAGTTGGCCAGCATCATGGACCTAATCGAGAAGGGCACTCACGAAAGCCCTTGCAAGGAATGGGAGGCAAAGCTAAAAAAAAAAAGAAAGAAATGAAGGGAGGAAAAAGAGAAGGGCTACTTACCTAGATGGCTGACTTGGCGGCCCTGTTCATAAGCTCTTCGGAGGAGCACTCATACAATAGCTTTGCTAGAACTGGGCAAAGAGCCCCCTGTAGATACTCCTCGGCCAACGAACCCTCGGTCCACACTTGGGTCGACCTGAATATCGACGACCACCTCAGCGTCAATGGGTCCTCACCCTCATTGATTTTCAGCCATGTCATGATGGAGGCAAAGTATCAGTCTGCTCCCACCTGGTCCTCCACCTCACACAGATCTCTAATAGAGTATCCCCACTCGAGGACTTCCTTGACCTCCATCGGCTCCTTCCCCCTACCGAACGTCTCCCTTCCCTTCACGGTAGGAGCCTTGGTGGTGCTCCCGGAGGCATTCGCAGGTTCCTCAAGAGCCACCCTCCTGCTACGCTTCCTTAGGCTGACCCCATATCAATGCCATGTTGCTTCTTGGCCGTGGTGATAGTGCCCCTACAGCAGTGGATGCACTGGTTGTCGACGGAATCGCCAACCCACTGCCTGCCCCACCGCTGGACTTCATCTTCCCAAGGTTGAACATCTTTGCATGACAAAAGGTACAATAAAAACAAACTCTATATGCTAAATAAAAAGGAAGAACCTGGGGTCGAGCCGAGGCTTGTCTCGGCCAACCATACCTTATTCATGTCCTTCACCCCCTGGAAGCAGAAAGGATCCCCCGGAGGACCTCAACTAGTTTAGCTTCATTGGCCAAAATCGTTGTGATTGAGTTATTCACCATCCCAGATGTCCACTCGGTCAGGAAGCTCTAGCCTCGACGACAAGAAATAAAGAAAAATCTCGACTTCCAGCCTTTGTTGCTAGAAGGTGCACCCCCAACTCCAAACCCGCTATGGACAGTTAGGTCATACCTGACTTGTCCCCGACTTAAGCAAAAACAGGCTATGAACAAGTTTCAAGTCATCGTTATGCTCGACTCATAACACACCTAAAAAGGTCACTAGATAGTGCCATGAGTTGGGCGCCATCTAGGAAGGCGATATCTACTACCCTTCGAGGCATGCCTCGATCACAGGGTGCAGTGGGAACCTTAGGCCCACTTCGAGTGCTTCGGTCGATAAATTGAAACTACTTAGAAAGGTGTCATAAGGATAAGTGTCATAAGGATGCTGGCCTAGTAGAGGAACACAAAGTTCATACTCTAGAGGAGTATAATAATGTTTCCTAACTTCGACCAACCAGCTAGCCATCACAGTCGAATCAATATTGAAACACGATTACATCATCGCTAAGGCCTCCGTGGCCCGGGAGTCAGGAGGGGCTGCACCCCCGAATGACGAAAGAATGACAATCGACCTAGAGTCCCTGGAGGGACGTCCTAAAACCCTAGATGTACAGGCTAAAATTTCGACCGAACGAGACTCTGAGTGGGAGGAGGCTGAAGACATCCGATCTACTCGATGAACTATTAGGGGAGGAAAAAAGGGTTGAAGGTAGGAAACGTCAGTGTAGCTAGTGCCAGAGGTGACAGAGATCGTCAGCAACATGGAAGACAGAAGCCACAAAAAGGGTACCGAGAGACTATGAAGGAACCGAAGAGGATTAATACCTCAGCCCAGTACTTGTTGGTGCTTCAGCTCTCCAAAAAGTGGGATAGTTTATCATGATGCTACAGGCTCCGCACCCGATGAGATACTGCATGGGCCACACATCACCTTCTAAAGGATTTTAATTGGTGGATAAATCATCATCAATCCCAAGAAAAAATCTCCTGCCAAAAAGCATGTTATGTAATGTCATCGACTACCCGATATGAAGAAGCGCGTCTCGAGCAATGGTGTGATCCAACAAGCTCTCAGTCTCGCCTAAGGGCTTTCAGTCCTGACTATTATTCAGTGAGCTCTCAACTTCACCCAAGGACTTTCAATCCTGACCATTCTCCGGTGGGCTCTCAGTTTCGCCTAAGGACTTTTAGTCCCGACCATTCTCCAACGAGCTCTCAGTCTTGCCCAAGGGCTTTTAGTCCTGACTATTCTCCAGCGAGCTCTCAGCCTCGCCCAAGGGCTTTTAGTCCTAACCACTCTCCAACGAGTTCTCAACCTCGCCCAAGAGCTTTTAAACCTGACCATTCTCCAGCGAGCTCTCAGCCTTGCCCAAGGGCTTTCAGTCCCGACCATTCTCCAATAAGCTCTCAGCCTCGCCCAAGGGCTTTCAGTCCCAATCATTCTCCAGCGAGCTCTAAGCCTCGCCCA
Organism: Ensete glaucum; assembly: GCA_021527575.1. Taxonomy (NCBI): domain Eukaryota; kingdom Viridiplantae; phylum Streptophyta; class Magnoliopsida; order Zingiberales; family Musaceae; genus Ensete; species Ensete glaucum. The sequence goes on from CM038553.1 coordinate 53,815,724, forward strand.
AGGGCTTTCATCCTGACCATTCTACGACGAGCTCTCAGCCTCGCTCGAGAGCTTCCAGTCCCGATTGTTTTCCTAATAAGCTCTTGTTGAATCCCGGATTTTGATAATGAAATCAATTGATGGGTTATTGATCTAACATGAATTGTTAGAAATTGATTAATGCATGATTAATTATGACAAAATGATTATTACAATCAGGATTGGCCAAGGTCTAGTATATACATCGGGTCGATACAATTGGGAACTCGCCAAGAGTGGGTCGGGAGCTCGCCGAGGGTATCGAGAGTTTGCCAAGATGGTACAAGGGAGTTCACCAGAAGAAGACCAAGACTCGCTGAAAGATTGTCGGGATAGCCGAAAAGCTTGCCGAGAGTTAGGATGGTTTTGTAATGGATGTTTGACAATTATGATTATATTTAATTAAATCATAGTTAACATCATGCAAAACTAACTATGACATGAGCAATGAAGTTAAAACCAGATGATGGGCCAAGATCAAGCTTGAGCGGGGTTCAGACGATGTACTGGGATCTCGCCGAAGTTTGCTTGGAGATTCACCGAAAGGATTGGGAAGCTAGTTGGGAATATGTCAGGAGATTGCCGAAAGAAGACCATTGGACTCGCCACAAGAATGTCGAAGGCTGACGGATTGGTGGGAGTTAAATCTTGATTATCTTAATTGGTCATTAAGTGTTGTAATCATTGAGTCATAATTAGAGTTTGAGTCCAAATTGGGTTGAATTTGGAAGGAATCCAAATCAACTCAATAAGGCAATCAGGTCCACTATTGGGGTTTGATTGAGCTTAGGTTGAGCTCAATTGGTTGACTAGAGGGTTGGTCAACATCAGGTTCAAGCCGAAATTTGAAAAAGTGGAGAGAACCACTTTTGCGAAAATTTTGGCGGGTAAACCGCTGTTGAGCGACGGATGTACCACTATCGCCCAAGCTTTCGGGCGGCTGACCCGCCTAGGCTGGGTGGTTGAACCACCCGTACCTAGGAATCTTGGTACTTTCGATGGTTGACCCGCTCAAGCTAATAGGTGAACCATCGTAACCGATTTTTTCTAGTATGTTAGATTTTGCCTCTGATTTTGAAGCCAATTTGGGGCCTATAAATATCCCAAGTTTTCTTACATTCTTGATAAATAATTTTAGAGATTATATTCTGAGAAAATATTATGTAAAAATTGTAAGAAAAAGAAAAGGGATAAGGGAGTGATCATAGAGTATAATTTTGTCTCCCTTGTAAGCAAAGTGTAAGGGTTTGATCTTTACCCAAAAAAGATCGGTAGTGGACATAGGTCGTTGGTGCCGAACAACTATAAAAATTGTGAGTTCATCTTTTGCTTTCCTTATTAACGCTTCTAATCTTGTTTACTCTTTGAAAGTAAACACTTCATTTATGATGTTTCTTATCTTTCGGATTTTCTTGCTCTTTCTTAAGTAATTAGTAAGCAAGTAATTTAGCAATCTTCTTATCACTCACTTGCCTTTGGATCTTGCTATCATGCTTAAACCGAAATATTTTTATTTAAAACAAAAAATTTATACTTGCACTAATTCACAACCCCTCTCTTAGTGCCAATTAATCCTAACAATTGGTATCAGAGCCTCAGTTTTTTTATTTGGTTTAACATCTAAAAGAAATGACTTTTATTGGCTTTCAAGAGGGCCTTTCGATCATTCGTCCTCCCATATTTAATGGGACGGACTATACTTATTGGAAAACACGGATGAGAGTTGTCTTGCTTTCTTTAGACCTTGATTTATAGCCTATTGAAAAATGGATTTAAAAAGTCTTCTCTTCCAATGAACAATTAAAATGATTTGGAGAAGAAGACTTTCTCTTTAAACACAAAGGCTATGAATGTCTTACTTTGTGCTCTTGATAAGAATGAATTTGATCAGTTTTCTTATTTTGATTCGACTTTTGATATATGGCATGCATTAGAAATAACATATGAAATCACACTTAATATAAATGAATCATTAAATAAAAATACTTCTAAAAATAAACAAGAAGAACACCTTCTTAAGAACCGGAAGGAATGTAAACCCAGAAAAACACATGACTCCTCGAGTGCAATCTCGAGTGATGAGGACCTTGAACTTTTGACAAATCAACCAGAAAAATTAATGAACTTGAACCTTAAAAATAATGTAAAGATGGACAAAACCTCTTGCTATGAATGCAAGAAACCGAGGAGCTCGAAAGAGCAAATGCACAACCAAGAAGTGGAGAACCTCACTCTTATGGCCATCGACAATAAGGTTAGTGATTCATTAAGCAATTTTTTTTTTCAGAATTATTAAACATACTTCATGATTTGCTTGATGAATTTAAAAAATTTAGTAAATCTTTGAAGTTGGTTAAACATGAACATGATTTGTTAGTTGATGAAATGCATGAGTTATTAGCATCACACAATCCTAGTTCTAAATGTGAAATGCTAGACAACATTAAAAAATTTTGAAATTGGTAATAAATTCTTGAATATGATCTTTGCCAATAAGGGTCATATTAATAAAAGAAATGAAATAGGCTTTGTGGGCAATACCAAACAAAAGACAACTATTTTTGTTAAATACCAACAAAAGTCAACTATTTTTGTTAAAGGATCAACTTTAAATGTGCCACCAAGAATTAAGTATAATTTTTGTAGTAGATTACGACATATGGCTTACAAATATTTATTTAAAAACTATGATCCTCACAAGTTAGTTTGGGTTCCTAAAGGAACCGTAAACAATTTTATGTCATTAGAGAAAATGGAAAGAACATATCATGAAATACCCAACGTTAAATATGTACCTAAATCAAAACCTCCCATAATATAAAGTTATTTTATAACAAGGCTAGGAGCAAATAAAGATATTTTGAAAGTAGATACTCAAGTCATATTACTTGAGATCTAATATTACTTCAAACTTACTAGCCTAAGTAGTAATATGAAAATTATTGGAATTAAAATTATTGACAATGAATCTTTTAATGGTTCATCATTATACAATTAATATTGATAATGCATAGCTAGAGCATACAAATATGAAAATGAATTAGAACGAAAGAACCTTAGTTATTGAAGAACATATTTTAAATGAATACTAAAATCATTGGCTTGTTTAAATGTAAAGACTATTGTTAAAGGGAGAGATTGAAATGGTTCAAATATTGAGTGAACATATTTTGAGTGAATGCTAAATGATTCAAATATTGCCAAAGTTTATGAAATGATTGATTTAAATGACTGAAATGCTATGATTGAATGATTGTGTTGAATGATATAATTTTAGTATAAAATAATATAGAAAAGGGAGAGAAAAATTATGCTTCATTATCTAGTATTTTTGTAAATTAAAAATATATTTAATGAGAATGAAATGAGCATGGTAACTCACTACACTAAGTCCAAAAATTATTAGAATTAAAATAAATTAAAATAAATTAAAATTTTCATTTGAAAATATTTTATTGTAATGATGTTGATGAAATTGTGTTTTTGAATTTAAACGTCAATGTATTCTTGAAATGAATTTCAAAAGAAGGATAATTCTTATTGAAAGAATATTTATCCCATGAATCTGTTAACAAAGATAAAATTATAAATTTATTGTTAAATCTCTTTAACTATAAAAATAAATAAAAAACTTTAGCTATTTTCTTTTGAAAAATAATCTATGATGATTTTATTAAAAAAATTTGAAAAGTGATTTTTGATGATGATTTTGGATAAGTTTTCAAATAATTTTATTTTAAAAAGAGATTAATGAATTGATTATGTTATTTTTATGACTCTCAAGAACTATAAAAGTGATTTTGATAATTTAATGATTTGAACTTGAATAAATTATTATCATGATTTTGACAAGTTTAGAAAATGAAATTTGAAAATCTTCTTATGAACTATATTCTTAAAAACTTGAAATTATATATATATAAATCAAGATCTTATACTTTTTTTCTTCCTTAAAATTAACTCATAATTATGATATCTATAATATGATATCTTTATGAGATGAAGACTCTTATTTGTTCTTTTATGGTTTGATTTTATCATCATAGAATATATTTATTAAATTAAATCATGTCTTTAATATTCATGAATGTCTTTTGATATTAATATTTATCTTGACATGATTTATTTTAAAACTCATGAATGACATAACTTATCACCAAAATTAGTATTTGTTAATCTTATGATAAGTTGAAAATTGAAAGAGATTTGTACTATTATGAATATTCTATTAATTTCTTTACTTGACTTATATGTTATGGGAATCACATTATTGATCTCTATAATTTTCTCTTTTAAACAAAAATAATATAATATTAACAATAATAAATAAAACTTTTATCAAGATCATTCTTCTTTTTTATTAAAAAGATTTATCTTGGATGAATTGAGATTATCCCCTAAGACTCATTTTTATTATTCACAAAGAAAATTGGGGAAAGAAACTTATTAAACGAAATTATGTTTTTTGATATTTAAAATTTTGATTTTATCTTTAATGACATGATCTCCTTATATCTTTTGGCGTAATTTGAATATGAATACTAAGAAGAAATTATGTCATCATATTTCTTTCTTTACAATAACAGAAAAGGAGAGATAATATTATTAATATGATTAGAAGTAAATTGGATATGATAACCTTGAATGAGAAATAATTTGCTTTGAAGAAAATTTAGAATTTTCTAAATGTATGCAAAATAATTGATTACAATCTGAGCTTGATCTACTATCATGCCTTCTTATGAAATTCTTGATGCTTTTTATTAAAATTTATAATAGATGATTTTTTGCTATACTTAAAATTATATGAGATGATTTTAAATGCATGGGTAGCTCTTAAACTTTTGAATCTCCTTGAATATCTTGAAGTTTTGAGCTTACTTTCGAAAGTCACATCTATAAAATTTACATCTTTAAAATTGAGTATTTTTGTGATATGATATTTTTCATTTCTCTACCTTGATTCTGCCTTCTTGCTCACACATGTGGAGAAAGGAAATCACTAGCATTTCAAGAGACTAATAAGTATATTAATTATATTTTTAATCTCTTGAAAGTGATTTTGATGATTTTGAAATTGAATGAGTGATTTATCTATATAGTGGTTTTGATTTCTTAGAATTATAACTTAAAATGTTTTATGAATCAAAATATATTATTATATGTCTTCGTATTATTTAAAAAAGATTTTTATATAAATCATGAACTTGACAACTTAAGATTTCTTATGGATAAATCAAGAGATTTTATTTATTTCTCCTATGACTTGTCTCTTGATATTCATAATTTATTTTCATAAATTGAATATCTCATCACCATGTTATTTTTTTTGATATATTTCATGTGATGATTGGTATATTTATTGATTTATTTCTTGAAAGATGATGTAATGGAAAAGTTTTACACTATTCTAACCATCCCTTATTTTTGACAATGATAAAGGGGGAGCAAACTTATTAGCTTATAAAATTGCTAGCTTTAACAATGCAAAGGAAGCAAATATTTGCTAACTTACACTTCTCAAAAGAGAAGAATAAATTTACTAGCTTGCATGTTCTAAAGTAATGAGAAATTTATTAAATTGCGAAGCTTTCATATATCAAAAATTTGCTAATTGCACTTCTAATTTTGTTGATGACAAAGAAGGAGAAAGTATAATGATGTGAAATCATGTATGATGATCATACATGTAATGATGATTTTGAAAATCTACATAAAGATAATGATTTGTTGTTGTTCGGATTTATTTGCTATATTTACATGAGAAAAATTTGTTGAGCTTATATTTGAAATTTTATATATACAAGATTAAGGTTGATACCTAGAAATGTTAAATCATGAAAATATATAAATTGCTAATATAGATTTCATGAAATGAAGTCTTTTTGTGATAATTTTTTTAAAAACTTTCTCCATGATTTTATCTTATTGTTTTAAAAACAAAATTACATGAAGATGTGTCACATTTAAAAATTTATAAGAGATAATTTTTGATATCAAGAGATGACTTGTGGTGCATTCGAAATATATAAGTAATCTTTAAATCTCTTGAACTTTTGAGCTCATCTTAGTATTACTTTTAAGATTTATTAAGAGTTCTTCTCTATGATGAAATGATTCAATAACATCTCCCTTATTTCTTTCCTTATTAAAGGGGAAGAAAATTTTATAATGCATATACTAAGGGGGAGTAATATCATCTTGTACTTTGAAATTATTAGCTATATTTTACCTTTTTGTTGATGACAAAGAGGGAGAAATATATATTGATGACACATGATGAATACATTAATGATACATGATCTTGTTGAAATATATGGATATCTTGGATAAGAATATGAATTGGACATCTTGGATATAGATGATTAATTTCTTTTTACTCATGAGTTGATGACTTGATGTAAATTTATGTTGAAATTTGCATAGAATGTTGATTGATTGAATTTAAGAGTATGTGCTTCTCTTAAATTTAAGTGGTATAGATTTAGGGGGAGTTAGGATTAACTCTTATCATCAATTGATTATCATCATAAAAAATAAAGAGATTGTTGAATATCATATTTTGATGATGAAATCAATTGATGGGTTATTGATCTAACATGGATTGTTAGAAATTGATTGATGCATGATTAATTATGACAGAATGATTATTACAATCAGGATTGGCCAAGGTTAAGTCCATACATTGGTTCGATGTGGTTGGAAACTCGTCAGGAGTGCGTCGAGAGCTCATTGAGGGTATCGGGAGTTCGCTAGAAGAAGACCAAGACTCATCGAAAGATTGTCGGGGGTAACCGAAAAGCTTGTCGAGAGTTAAGATGATCTTGTAATGGATGTTTGGTAATTATGATTATATTTAATTAAGTCATAATTAGCATCATGCAGGACTAACTATGACAGGAGCAATGGAGTTACAATCAGATGATGGGCCAAGATCAAGCTTGAGCATCGGGTCTGGGTTCGGATGATGTAGTGGGATCTCACCGGAGTTCGTTAGGAGATTCATCGAAGGGATCGAGAAGCTCGCTGGGAACATGTCAAGAGATTACCAGAAGAAGACTATAGGACTCACCATAAAAATGCTGGAGGTTGTCGGATTGGCAGGAGTTAGATCTTGATTATCTTGACTGATCATTAAGTATTATAATTATTGAGTCATAGTTAGGGTTTAAGTCCAAATTAAGTTGGCTTTGGAAGGAATTCAAATCAACTCAATAAGGTAATCGGGTCTACTATTAGGGTTTGATTGAGCTTAGGTTGAGCTCAATTGATTGACTAGAGGGTTGGTCAAAATCAAGTTCAAGTCGAAATTCGAAAAGTGGAGGGAACCATTTTTGTGAAAATTCTGATAGCTAAACCGTCAGTGAATGACAGGTGTACCACCGCCGCCCAGGCTTGCAGGCGGCTGACCCCCCCAGGCTAGGTGGTTGAACCACCCGTACCTAGGAATCAAGGTACTTTCGACGATTGACCCGCCCAGGCCGACAAGTGAACCGCCCCTACCCGATTTTTTCAGGTATGTTGGATTTTGGCTCCAGTTTTGAATTAAATTTAGGGCCTATAAATACCTCAAGTTTTCTTATATTCTTGACAAATAATTTTGGGGATTGTATTCTAATAAAATATTATCTGAGAATTGTAAGAAAAAGAAAAGGGGTAAGGGAGTGATCAAAGAGTGTAATCTTGTCTCCCTTGTAAGCAAAATGTAAGGGTTTGGTTTTCACCCAAAGAAGATTGGTAGTGGACGCCGGCATACCTCAAGAAGGAGGACTCGGGAGTAGACATAGGTAGTTAGTGTCGAACCACTATAAAAATTGTGAGTTCATCTTTTGCTTTCCTTATTAATGCTTCCGATCTTGTTTACACTTTGAAAGCAAACATTTCACTTATGACGCTTCTTATCTTTCAAATTTCTTGCTCTTTCTTAAGTAATTAATAAGCAATTAACTTAGTAATCTTCTTATCATTCACTTGCCTTGTTTTAATAACAAGCTTTGGATCTTCCTATCATGCTTAAACCAAAACATTTTTGTCTAAAATGAAAAATTTACACTTGTACTAATTCACACACAGCCTTACCTGAGGGCATACATCGGATCAAGCGATGGCCAGGTGATGAAGCTCCACATGGTTCCGTCAGCCACCCTCTTGTTGACTCTCCGAGCCAGAAGGACCCTTCCCCATGCTTTCAACAAACCTCGGAAAATCCCCCTTCAGGAGGGGGTGGGGTTGAGAATGATAGGGGAAATAATGGATCATCTCGTGTCCGGCCGACATGGCCGGGGCGGAGCTGACCTGGCTCAGGGATGGCCGACCTACCATGCACGGGTGACATGCCATAGCAGGGGCAGAAACCCGACGCATAGCATCATTGGGCATTGTGCGGTCTCCATCAGATCTTGGAACCAAGAGAGGTCGTACCACGACAGGGCGAGGATCACATGTGACATGCTCATCCATAGTACGGATAGCCACCAACGAACGACCACGACATTAAATATCCTAGCAAGGGGCACTGCAAACATTGATAGTAAAAGTATGATCGACCACCGCCGAACAGGTATAAAAGCCACCCTACGGAAAAAAGAGGGGACGAGACTCCACTCTTGTAATATATAAAATAAAGCTTTGACACCGAGGAAAGGCGCCAGAGGCACCCTCATCCACAACTAACTTAGCTATTGGAGGGACCTCATTGGGAGGCTCCCCCCTCTCGACGAAGGTCTTTTCTTACAGGAACCTGACCACGAGATGAGGAAGAAGGCCCCTGACGATCGTGACGCCCCGAGCCAAGCAATCATTTCCCACCCTCCCTAAACTCTATATTCTGCTGAGTTGGTTCTATACATGTAGGCCAGACCATGTCATGCAAACTCCTCAGACACGATGAATCATCTAGTAATAATAGACATGTGATAGGACCCTAATAGGGTCCGGTTACTATCTATTGAGTCATGTTTTTTATTGAGTCATATTAATCAATCCAATCAAGTCAATTAGGAGATGATTGAGTTAGCAAGAAATATATTAATAAGGAGTCAAAGTTTAGTAGGACTCTTGGTAGGAGTCTTGGTTTAGAAGGGCTCTTGATAGTTTTCTTATTTGCATCAAGAAAACTATTTTGATTTCAGTCATTGGCCGAAACCCTAAGAGGGATGATCCTCTATAGAGATCAAGGAGGCTCAATTCCCTATAGTGACCATTTATCCCCCCCTCTTCTTCGATAAGAACCCTAAGGTTCTTATTATCTGGTATCATAGCGGCGTTCCTTGGCATTCCCACTTCTACAATTCCTCATCCTCACCTCCGCCCTTGCCATCTACAATCACTACCACCATCTGCAACCACTGTTGTGTCCTTCATCATCTTGCTGCTACTGCTGCTGCCATCTAAACCCTAGATTGCAAACGCCCCTATCATCTTCATGCTACTGCCATCTAAATCCTAGATTGCAACTGCCTCCTTCATCAGCTACTACTATCATTGCTGCCATCTAAACCCAAAATTGTAACTGCCCCTTCATCCCTTGCTTCTGCCGCTGCTACTACCTAGCCCAAGTTACAACCGCCCCCTCTCACATCCTTGTTGTGTCGTAAACTCATGCCCCTGACTCAGCAATATAAAAAAGAACTGAATATCACCAATCTACAATCCTACGCGATGGCCACAGATGATGCAATAGATGCAAAATTTGAAGCCTTCAAGGCCGACAAGGAAGAAAGGTGGTAAAACTTTCTCAATAAATTCAGAAGAAGTCTAGCAGAGAGCCCCAACAAATCTTAATATAGTAAAAGTTTTAACATTAAGGAGAGTCAATATTAAAAATATGATCAAGGGTAGGACACAGGATACCCACGCATGAGGATGGAGTTTCTCAGATGGGAAGATGGAGACCTAATTGGTTGGATCTCACGTGCTAAATTTTTTTTTCATTTCACAGGACCCCAAAAAAATCCAAGGTGGATATAACCTCTATGCAACTCAAAAGAGATGTAATCCAATAGTACGATTAGTATGAATACACTCATGGAGTACTCTCATGGGAGTGATTTAGGAGTGGGCTTTTGATCCACTTCGGATTATTGGAGTACGGGAACATGGATTGACAACTTGGCAAAATCTGTCAGACTTCCATCATACAAGAATATCAAAGTAGATTTGAGTGTCTTTCAAACCAAACTTGAGATTAGTCTAAGAAACAATTGTTAGGAGCATTCATCGAAGGACTCAACTTGGAGATTCAGTATGAAGTCAAGTCCCGCAACCATGTACCTTGATGGTTGCTATGTCGTTTGTTTGCATACACAAATAAAGGCTCAACATAGACAATCGCAAGGCCAAGAGCATGAACAAACCAGCAGCAAGTAAGCCGCCCGCCCCACCCCACCTGTTGCTAGTCGAAGCCCTATACCAAAGAGGCTTACCAAAGAAGAACTTTGAGAAAGATCGGCCAAAGGACTATATTGGCACTACGACGAAAATTGGAGTAGAGATCACTACTACAAACATGGGAAATTTCTGATGATCGAACCAATTAAGGAAGAACCAAAAGCTAAAGATAGGGATTTAAGCTTCGAAGATGAAGATATGGAAGAAGAGGCAGAACTGTCACCAGCAATATACATGTCTTAGCTAGTTATACCAACCCACAAACATTGAAGATTAGAGGATTTCTAAAGTATTAATCGATAACAATTTTGATTGATACCGATAGCACTAATAATTTTATGGATAATAAGGTTGATGCCCGGTTAGCCTATCGAATCAAAGAATGTGACAAATTTAGGTAAAGGTAGTATACGGTCAAATATTAACTTACAACAACAAATGTCCAAGGATTAAACTGATCATGCTCGACATTAAATGGTTGACAACCCTAGGTGATGTTTCCTGGAGCTTTTCTAAGTTATCATGAAGTTTTTTATTAATGAAAGATAAGTGATCCTAAGAGACAAATATAGAGGCAAGATCACCAGCTAGCAGATGGAGAGAGTACTCCAAAAGACACACGGGTTTTTTAGTTCAATTACAGGGCATAGAAGAAGAAGAACCAAAGATGCTAGATCAAAATCCTGCTGCCCTATCATTAATCTCTAAATTTACAGACGTATTTGCAGAACCACAGGGCTCCCACCCATTCGGCTCTATGATCACCGAATCCCCATCCTACCTGAGAGAGCTCCAACCAACGTTCGGCCCTACATGTATCCTCACTTCCAGAAAGCGGAAATAGAAAGGATCGTTGGTGAGATTCTTGAGACCGGAATCATCAGGCCTAGGGAACCTCTTGCTATGAATGTAAGAAGTCTAGGAGCTCCAAAGATGAAATGCACCACCAAAAAGTGGAAACCTCACTCTTATAGCCATCGACAATGAGGTTAGTGATTCATTAAGTATTTCTTTTTTGAAATTATTAAACATGTTCTATGATTTATTTGATAAGTTTAGAAAACTTAGCAAATCTTTTAAGTTACTTAAAAGTGAACATGATTTGTTACTAGGTAAAGTTGATGAAATGCATGAGTTATTAGCATCACATAATCCTAGTTCTAATTATGAAATGCTAAACAACATTAAAGAAGAAAATATCATGCTAAAACAAACCTTAGAGAAATTTTAAATAGGAAATAAATCCCTTAATATGATTCTTGCTAATGGGTAATATTAATTGTAGAAATGACATAGGCTTTGTTGGTAATGTTCAACAAAAGCCAACCATCTTTGTAAAAAGACATATATTAAATGTGCCACCAAGAATCAAGTGTAATTCTTGTGAAAAATTAAGACATAAAGCCTACAAATGTCCATTTAAAAATTATAGTCTACATAAATTAATTTGGGTTCCTAAAGAAACCATAAATAACCTTAAGCCATTAGAGAAAATGGGAAGAACATATCATGAAGGATACAAACTCAAATGGGTACCTAAATCAAAACCCCTCATACTATAAATTTGTCTCATAATAAGGTTAGGAGCACTAAGTAATGTTTTAAAAGTAAATACTCAAGACATATTACTTAAGATCTAATCAGTATTTTAATATTACTAACCTCAATTAAGAATATTATTGAAATTAAAATTAATAATAATAAATCTTTTCATGATTTATCATTATATAAGTAATATTGAGAGCATACAAGTATGAAAATGAACTAGAACCAAAGAACTTTATTTATTAAAAAATATGTTGAACATTTACATGAATGAGTTTTTAATGATAATTGAATAATAGGTTCAAAATCATTTCCTTGCATGTTGGTTTAAATATAAAGACTATTATTAAATAGTTTAAATATTTGTAAAGTCTATGGAATGATTAATTTGAATGTTACATTGATTGAAATACTATGATGATTGAATGATTATGTTGAATCTCTTTAACTACAAAAATAAATTAGAAAACTTTAGTTATTTTCTTTTAGAAAATAATTTATATTGACTTCATTGAAATTTTTCAAAAAGTGATTTTTGATGATGATTTTGGATATGTTTTCAAATAATTTTGTTTTAAAGAATGGATATGTTTGAATCTATCCAACTTCATTGGTATTTTGCTTTTGATTATTTGATAACTTAAATTATGACATTAAAATCTTGAAAATTATAATTTGAGATATTTTTTGTTTACTAAGATTCCTACCTTTTATTAAAGAAAAGTTTTCATCCTAATCATGATCTTGACTTCTCAATATTTATAACTTGATATTTCTATAAGAATCGAGATCATTCTTACATGATCTCCTAAGATTTCTAAAGCTTTAAAATTTTATCTAGGAAGAAATGTGTCAAAATAAATTATATTCTTGGCATTTATGATTTGATAATAATATTCTTCATGAGATGATTAATTATTACTTTCTTCTTAGTATAACTTAGCACCAAAATTATTATTTCTTAAATTTATGATAAGTTAAGAATTTAATAAGATTTATTTTATCATGAATATTTCCTTGATTTTAAACTTATCATATCCTCAATGGAAATCAAATTTTTGAATATTTATAATTTATTTTTTGATAAAAATGAGATATATGATTTTGATTATTATAATCTAAGATCTTATTTAAATCTCATAAAATTTTCAATCAAGAGTTCAGAGAATTATTTAATCATGTCTTTTGAATTTGATTTATATTGACATATTCGCCTGATACTTTTGGGTGTCATTAAAACATCAATGCGAAAGAAAAATTAAACTATTATATTTCTTTTTGACATTAAGAAAGGGGGAAATAAAATTATCAATATGATTGGAAGCAAATTGTATATGATAACATTGAATGAAAAATAATTTTCTTACAAGAAAATTTAGAATTTTAAATTTTTTTAAATATATACAAAAGGTATGATTTGCTACCTTGCTTAAAATTTGTATAAAATACATTAAATTGTATTGGTAGCTTTTGATTTTTTTATTGGATTTTGAAATCTACATCTATAAAATTGAGCATTTTTATGATATGATGTTTTTTTATTTTTTCTTCCTTATTTCTAACTTCTTATTTACAAAAAGGGAAGAAAATATAAAGAAAATGTGATCTACAAAAATACATGATTTGCTATTTGTATTAGAAAATCATAAATTTTAAATGCATAAGTAGCTCTTAATTCTTCTTGGATTTCTTAGATTTTTGAGCTTATTTTTCACTCTAGTTAAAATGAAGATAAGAAGACGATTCAAATTTTTATGATGAGATAATTTTAAAGATTATTCCTGTTTCATGAATCTTGATGAATGTTTACAAATGGATATATATATATAATCTAAACTTATATGATACTTGATATAAGTCTTTGACATTAAATCTTTGATGAATCACTTGATGTGCTACTTTTGATTTAAATGAATTAAATTGCATGGGTAGATATCAATTCTTGGATTTCAGAATTTATATCTAAAAGATTGAGCCCTATGGATGAATATCATCACTCGTTTTGAAATTTCGAGGGTCATCATTACCGATAACGACACCCAATTCAATAATACGAAGCTTAAGGAGTTTTGTCAATCCTACAAAGTTTAACTAAAGCTTAGCTCGATACCTCATCATCAAACCAATGGTCTCGCCTAGGTCACCAACCGAGCCATTCTCGAAGAGTTAAAAAAGTAGATTGTTAGAGTGAAAGGTACTTAGATGGACGAATTACCGAGTAACTTATGGGCATCGAAGGGATCAGGTCAGAAAATCTCTCTCGGACTTCGATCTTAATGCAGGTGGTACCTTGAGAATTTAGTATTTTCATCTCAAGGACATCTCGGACAATCATGTACATACAGGCCTAGACCACATCGAACTATTCAGGACATTAATAACTTATTCTCATGACATAACTCTAACTAGCTTTATTTGTGATATGATTTTTCAGATTATTTGATATATTATTTTATATTATAGGTTTGATAGTTTTGGAATATATATTATTTTATTCTATATTTTCAATAAAATTATGTAGATGGTGCCATTAATATTTCTTAGAAGTTGGCTTCACAATCGTTATTATTTGCCTCAGCAAGACTCTTCTCCTCCTCCTCCTCTGCAGGATTTGGGGAGTCCTTTTGGAGATCAAAAGGACAGACTAATGTTTTAGGTGGTGGAGATGGCCGCAGAGGTGAGCTCCTCGGCGCGGACGCTGGCGGGATGCAAGGAGGAAGGGGAGGGAGAGAGGGAGCTCGTCACGCGGGACCTTCTCGGCGGGGAGGTGGGTCTCGAGCTTCAGGTCCCGACCGCCGGGGAGAGGCGCCTCGATCTCTCGGTATGTCGTTGTTCATAGCTCTATCCATCTCGCTTCGTTGAGACTGCGACCGGCCGATCTCCTCTTGCGGTGCCTGAAAAGAATGGTCTTTCTTGTTGGTCATGAGGCAATTTGCCGGGATTTGAATTGTTCTCGAGAATCAATTGCGAACCTTTGCATCGGTCATTCGAATCTCGTTCTTGATTGGCTTTTCGAACACTCCGGTAGTAAACCCTCGATCTCTGCGGCGCGGAGATGTTGTTTCTCGGATCACCAACCTTTGCACCCGCTCGAAATCCTCGTTCCCTTTGTTTACTCCTCTGGTTCCTTTTCGTGGGGAAAAGGAGACGGCAATCTCGGGTTTCCTTCCCAAGAATCAAAATTTTCCCCAAAGATCAATGTAGAAATCGTTGGTTTGGATCATTTATCGGCTCAAAAGATGAGCTTTTGCGTCGTACTTGCTTCAGTTCGACTAAGAAAGACGCCGATTCCCATGGTTGCAGTCGGGGAAGACGTACCTCCGACAGCGAGAGAGCAGTACTGCCACACGCAATCTGCACGACCTCAACCTCTACCCGCCGTCGCCCTCCGTGGCCTCCCTTGGCCTCAAGCCGGAGGCGGCGACCTCCGCCGCCCCCGTCGAGTACCAGAGCGTCTGCACCCTGGAGAAGGTCAAGTCCGCGCTGGAACGGGAGTCGGGCCTCGTCGCCACCACCGAGCCCCTGTTCCCCCGGCCCGACGGCTTCTCCCCTTCCCCGCCCTCCACCTCCTCATCTACCAAGCGGCAGGCCGAGGACGCGGGCGGGCGGACGATGGCGGTGGCGGCGTGCCCGGCGTGCCTCCTCTACGTGCTCATCTCCACGGTGGACCCGCGGTGCCCCAGGTGCGCGGTGCACGTGCCGGTCAACGGTCCTAGAAAGAAGCCATGCATCGACCTCAACTTCTCCCTTCAACCTGGGAATCACCACGATACACATTAACACACCGCAAAACCTGTACATCACAACATTGATGAGCAACAGGTGATGATGGAGTATGAAGGCAAAGGCAATCAAGAGATCGAAGCTAGCTAATTCAATGCCCCCAGGGGATCAATACAAGCAAGCAAATATAAACCAAAACGACAGAGACAACATAGCCCATTTCTTATACCTGTTTGTCTCGCTCTCTCTCTCTATCTATCTCTTTCTTGTTCCATGAATGGTTTTTGGTGGTGCATGCAATAATTGTTCTGGTGTTCTGTGGGCATCAGTGAGTGACCTGAGGTGCAGTGGAAGCAGTAACAGTAAATGACACTGCCGCAGTGTCAGCATGGGTTGTTTTCCTACCTATTATTTCTTGGTTAGAGACACATCAAGAACATGCATGCATGGCATATACGTTATCTTCATACGGACACTGTGTAAGTAATCATTACTAGTATTGATTATACTCGCAATTAATGGCTTGCTTTATCTGCTTCCTCTCATCAACAACAATTAATGAGCGAGTGTCCATCTCGCGCATTCAATGCCACTCAATTATAGCTGCTGCCCGTGGAGTATCCATTAGGATACTGATAAGAACGATTAAGATGCCAGTGTTGTTCTCTTTCCAGGGAGAAAATTTTCATGTAATATGATTACCGAAATAAACTAATGATCCTGGAAAAATCATTGTTGATATGCTGGGTGGGGGCTTCATCGATTCAATCTCTCGGTCAAATGTGCCTCCGAGATACGCATTTTTCTTGTTCATCCATGTCTCATCTTTTAAGCAAACGCTGTGAAGGATGGATGACATGGTTGCTTACAGTTCCCTACATCGATCTGTCACTGGGAAGTTGATCTCGTCTGAGTTTACTCCTCATTTCTACCTTCTCGATTAAGATGATGACCTCAATTTCTTCACCTTATTAGAAAACGGAAAACTTTTATGCAAATAAGACAAAAAAAAAAAAAAACAACTTCAGTTAGAATTAAAATCTAATGATATAATATTATTAAATCGGATCATAGTACCTTTGATATAACGAAACCTTTGTAAATCTATCTATCGAGAGACTAGACCTTCCTTCTCGTATTATATTTGACGAGGAAGAGATGTATAATTACTGGATTATTTGAATTGCTTTGTGAAGATAACATTGTGGTAATCGCATCTCTTTCCATCGTGTAAAGGCTCCTCACATAACCTAAACCTTTATCATTAACCAACACAGTGGCTAATGTCTCCTTTCCTGGACGGGTCCATGAATGGTGTCTGATAGAGATAAAAGGTAAAAAACAAAGAGATGAGTTTTATTCATTATTGTAACACTTATTTATACAGGGGTGAGGAAAGATTTTACTCAACTGATGAACAAGATCTTTTCATTCAGTTATAAAAGTTGTTCAACTAACATGCCCCCGCAAGATCGAGTTTTTGTCAAGGACGTAAATCTTGGATCAATACAAGGAAAAGAGTTTACGAGTCAGAGCCTTCGTGAGGGAGTCTGCAAATTGATCAGCTGTGTGGACTTGAGAAACACGGAGCTTTGGCGGATGACCTGATCGCGCACAAAATAAAAATCAATAGCAATATACTTCATATGGGAGTGAAAAACTGGATTAGCACAAAGGTAAGTAGAACCAATGTTATCACAATAAATAATAGGCGTAGAATCAAAGTGAATATTAAGCTCCATAAGTAAGTTAGTGATCTAATTAAGTTCGACAGCATCAGTGGCAATAGTACAATATTCAACTTCACCAGTAGACCTGGCAACTGTCTTTTGTTTCTTAGAACTCCAGCTAATCGAATTAGCACCAAGAAAAATAATATACCTGATGTAGAAGTTCTATCATCAACATTACCGACCTAGTCTGCATCGACAAAGGCATGCAGTTGAGAGAGAGAATGCTTGCGAAGAAAAATACCATGATCGATGGTCCCCTTAAGATAACGTAAAATATGTTTGACAATAGTCCAGTGTAAAGTAGACGGTTGGTGCATGAAATGGGACAACTTATTAACTACAAATGAGACATCTGGACGGATAAGAGCGAGATATTGTAAGGAGCCAACTACCTGTCGATACTGAGTAGGATCTGTAGCAGGACTACTATCATATAACTTCAGTGATTCACTAGCAGATAGAGGAGTGGTAATATCGTTTATATCTTGCATATTCGTCATCCTGAATGTACTTTCTTTGTGAAAGAAAGAGGCCAGAGGATGTAAACGTAGCCTCGACACCAAGAAAATAACTCAGGTTACCGAGATCTTTAAGAGAGAATCGGTCAATCAATTACGTGACAAACGCCTGAACTTCCATAGGATTGTCACTTGTGACAATAATATCATCTACATAGACTAGAAGATAGATGGTGCCCCCATGTTGTTGGCGTAAAAATAGGGAGACATCAGACTTGGAGTTGATGAAGCCAGTTGAAGATAAGTAAAGACCAAGTTCAGTATACCAAGCTCGTGGAGCTTGATGGAGTCCATAAATAGCCTTGTAAAGTTTACAGACATGCCGTAGATATTGAGGATATATAAATCCTTGCTCCATAAAGATATCTTCAGTGAGAGTCCTTTGTAAAAATACATTATTAATATCTAATTGGCATAAGCACCAGCCTTTGGAGATTGTCAGACTTAGGATAATCCGGATTATAATAGGCTTGACGACAAGACTAAATGTCTCAGTGTAGTCAACATCAGGTCGTTGATGAAATCCTTTGGCCACAAATCGTGCTTTATAATGAGCAATCGAACCATCAGGATTCCACAAATCGTGCTTTATAAGGTTAGCATTCCCTTGTCATTGATTGATAGCTTCAGGTGATTTAGAGTGAGGGCTTTGCTAAGGTAGGCTAGGGATTGGCCATCTTGCATGTGGATAACACAATTTCTAGCTCCCGATGCGTCAATAATAAACACTTTGCCAGAGTTGGGTAAAGTTAGCATCGACGAAGAGTAAGGGCTACAACTTAGCTGAATGACCCCCTGTTTCAAGTATCTCTTCTTCAATCTTCTCTATTTCAGCTTTCTGGAGGTGAGTTTAATAATATGGTCGAGTGTTTGATATTGGTTTGCCCGGGAGAATCAGAATTCGGTGGTCATGCCAACAGGTAGGAAGTAGGTTGCGTGGTTCGACGAAAATATCTGAAAATTCAGCAAGCGATTAGAGAAGGTTTGGGTCTTCAATTTTGGTTGGCTCCCCCATAGAGTGCTGCTGAAGTTACATCAGAAAGCTACTGTTCACTTTGTTTAAAACTTTCTCTATTTGCTATGTGCAAATCATTGTTACGTCGCTCCCACGTTTCTTGTGTAGGATCTCCTGTTTCTCATGGCTGAAAAATTTTATGATAAATTTGAAAAAATTTCAGAGAACATCACCTGACATAGTCAGCCATTTGATGTCGATCACGGCCTCATAATCATCAAGAGGAAGGATAAAAAAATTGACAAGTATCTCTTGGTCCTATCGTAACAATTTCACCCACAGGCATCTTTGGTCGCACTTAAAAACTTGGCCATCAGCGACCTCAATGTCAAACTTGTTGTAATCTTCATTTTGGAGCATCAATTGAGCAGCAACCTTGATGTTCATAAAATTGTTGGTGCTCCTAGTTTTGATGAGGATGGTGACGGGGTGTGGCTTAAGAGATTCTTCAACTTTTACTGCTTGCAGGTTCGTATGGCCGGCTAAAGCATGAATTGTGCAATCGGCCGACTGTGGTTCTATCTTTATGTTCTCCTCCTTAGGTTCTTGGACCTCTTCTTTAGATTCTTCAATAGGTTTTATTATTGAAAGCTTCCCTTTTTTGCAGCAATGGTTGTGGCTCCATAGTTCATTGTAATACCAACAAAGTCCCTTCACCAATCTATCATATAGCTCTTCTAATGTCACTTTTTTTTTGTAGTGAAGGATGGCTAGGGGCAGAGGGAGGTTTATATGCTACTGGTCTAGGAATGGTTCTTATCCTCCGAGCATCTTGGTTAAGTCGTTCTTTGTAGATTTGAGCCAAAGAGATTGCGACCTTTATGGTGCGAGGCTACTGCGCTTTAACCTCTCCTTTAATTTTCGACTTGAATCCTTCGATAAATGTCCCTAATAATTATCTGTCAGACCAATCACAAGCAAGATAAGATAATTCCTCAAACCTGGTCTGGTATTGTTGGATCATGGAGGTTTGTCGGATCTTGGCAAGTTGTTCATTTATATTCTCGTACTTGGTCAACCCAAAGCAGTTCAGCAGCGCGTTCTTGAATTGTATCTATGTCGGGGCTCCATGGTTGTATTCAAGGTAATTGTACCATTGTATAGCATCTCCTTCAAGGTGGATGATAGCAGTGTCTACCATGGAATCCTTCGATGCTCGATAATAGCGAAAGTAACGTTCGTCATATGAAATCCATCTCGTAGAGGTTCAGCACGTGAAATCCATCCCATCGGGTTTCCTTCTTCCCACCGAGGGAAGTCCACCCTAATGCATGGTTGCATTACATTTGAGGCTTATTCTTCTTTTTTGGGAGGCCTCTCTGAACTTTTACCATGTTGAAATTTTGTTGGACTCGGGATTGTCCAATTCTGAATTTGGCGAATAAGGCGCTCAATTTGTCCTCCATGCGTGATTCAATCCGTGATTTAAACGCCTCCAACTTGGCACCCATCAGATCTTCCCATGCCATGGTGTAAGACCCTAGATCTGTGGTGTCAAGATCCTTCTCCTGTTGTTGGGTTAGTGGTATAAAACGGTTGGATGGATTGATGGCCAAAAGAGGTGGTGGATCAAGGGTAGATGGTTGTGGTTTGGGGCTGAAAGGTTATTATTTTTTGTTGCAGTTGGGGCTATGGTTTGGAGTTGTTGTAGGGGTTGTATAGGGGGTATGATGGCCAAGGTTTAAGGTTAGAGGAATGGTTTTGGGTTATTGTTGATGACAACAATGGATTTGGTGGGGATTGGGTATGGATGCAGCGACGAAGGTACTGCAACAAATTTTTTTGCCAAAGAGGATGTTATTGATGCTACTGTTTAGGGTTGTTATAGAGGCTGTAAGGGGGGTTTGATGATAGAGGTCTAGGGTTGGAAGGGTGGCTTAGGGTTGCTGTTGATGGCAGCAACCATTTTTGTAAGGATTGGTGGCCAAAAGGGTGATAGATCAAGGTTGTGGTTTAAGGTTAATAGCTTACGATTTAGGTTGTTGTTAGTGTTGTGGTTTGAGGGTGCTCTGGAGAGTGCAAAAGATTTTTGTGGCAGTGGTTTGAGGTTGGGAAGGAAGGTTTAGGGTTGCTATTGGGGCCATCAACCGATTTGGTAAGGTTTGGTGGCTGCGAAAGATAAGGATCGGTGAAAGGTTCGGTGGCTGCGGAAGACCATTGTTTGGGCTACGATTTTGGCTGCAGTTTAGGTTGGCTATGTTTTTTAAAAATAGATTATGACGACTGCATATTACGACTAGAGGGGTGCCCTAAATATGACGTGGTTGGTGGCAGCAAGATTTGTAGGGTTTTGGTGAGTTGTTAAAAGAAAAATGACAAAAGGTACAGTAGTAGAATTTTTCGTCAAAAAAATTTCAGTAGTATAGATGCAATTTTTTCCAGTGGTTCGAAACAAGGATTTGAGTAAAACTCAATGGGAATCCATTGGCTAGGGAAAGGTAATGTCGACAAAAATTTTGTGGAAGAATATGACAGTAAAAGATTCGGCAAGATCAAAGATTACGAGTAGTGTTGTGGTAGATTTTTACGTCTAAAAGGCAGCAGTTTGGACGTAAACCAAAAGAAAATCTGCTCTTAAGGAGTGCCAAAGCCATCGTAAAAAATTATTAGGGATTGGACAGAAAAATCAAAGAAACAAGATCAAAATAGGCAGTGTTATGTGGTTGAATTCTGTAATGCAACTTTCGTCATAAAGATAGAGACTTTACAATGAAAAGTTTATGCAGCAAGATAGGAACAAATTTTTTGTTGGGTTTTTGGAATAAGGATAACTAAATTACAGCAACATTAATGTAGGAAACCAGAACCTGTTGTAATTCACGAGAAGATCAAAAGATGATCTGCGATAGTGGAGATGACGACGAAATTCGACAATGATCTAAGCAATTGCAGGAATTGCCTGAGCGACTGTGGAAGAATGATGGGCAGCTGTGGAAGGGCAACGAGACGTCAAGAACGCTGCTCTGATACCAAATGTTAAAACTTTTACGAATTCTAAGCTTGGGGTGATCTCTATAGGGGATCGACCTCCTTGGAACTATATAGGGGTTACTCCCACCTTGGTTTTCTGCCCAATGGCTGAAAATAATATTGACATATTGATGATAAAGGATGGTTGATTACAAGGCTATTTATAGGGCTTCTAAACCCTAACTCCTAATATGATTCATACTCAAGACTCCTATTCCTAACAACTCAAACTCCAATTCTAAGAAGTAACTCCTACTTCCAACAACTTCTATCCCTTCTCTAAGAATTAACTCCTAGCCGACCTCTCTTAAAAGGAGGGGCTAGGAGACTCATCCCATAAAGACTCCTCCCCAACCATAGCCACCACTTCTTTACTAGGGGGTGACGGTTAGATTATGCTTTATTACATTCATGACTCGATTGACTTTAACCCGTATCCATCTCCGACTCATAACTCGACTCCATATCAGTCGAATCCTAACCCTACTAGAATTTGGACTGATTTATTATAATGAACTCAAATCTTCTCCTAGCTAACCTAATATGAGGTATAGGTTGGCTAACAACCTCTAATCTTAGGACTCGACTCAATCGACTAAGACCAGACTCAGCTAGGGTCCTAACATTTGCATAGAGAGATCCTCCCCAACCACTTTTTAACTCTCCAAAATCCGAGCATCTCTAATGAAATTGTATGCCAACTTAGTATAAGATAGGAGCATGGAATATAACTTTCATTATCAATATATCATCATGGCAACACAACGGCAATCCTAATACTTTTGACCTTTGACCTTTGACCTTATGAATGAAATCATGATCGAACGCTAGATTGGATAATAATCATAATACATTTTGCCCCGTCAACGAAATCTAAGATTAAACACTCATGGTGTCGAGCTTAGGTTCAAACACCAAGTTGGTAGGTTTTTTCTCCGAAGAAATATTGGAGAGCCAACTATCTTTAATAACATATGTGTTGAGATCATTACCAAGATAATTAATAGAATATTTTCAGTAAGAAGTTCATCCATAGACTTAAAGCAGAAGTCTCCATGACCATCTAATATTAAGCCCAACCCTAACATACCAAGGGTTTAACTCAACATATTTAGGCTCCATCATCCCCTTTCAGATAAAGTCTTTGAGACCCTAAGCCCTCAGCTTCTTTATGAGCAGTGACAGTGACAGCAGCCTGTCCAAGCACCACATGCTTAAATAGTGACTTTGCTGAATTAAGCTTTTCCAGAACTAACAAGTTAGCTGGAGATAACATGGATGAAAGAGTCCAAAGAATACCAACCACTCTGAGTCCAGCAGTGCTCAAGCATGGAGGAACAGTGTACTCTAAGCCTAAGCCTTAGGTTAGCAAAGGGGTTGGAAGAGGTGGAAGTCCACAAGTCTTTGTCCACAAAATTTGCAGTCATATAAATGAATGCTTAACAGCCTTGGAAGGGGACTCATCTGGCCACAGTACAAAGGGCAGCCATGTGACTCTCTCTATCCATTGATCAAATGCAAAGGCATATGGCCCCTCATTTTAGGCTTTTAATGGTTGTCAAACGCATGACTTTGGAACCACCCTAGGGAAAAAGACAAGCCTACACAAAGTGCCTCCCAGCGCAGCCCACCAATCCATGCATTACACACTAAGCAAATTGGCATTTGCAGCTCAGATTATGTGACTGGAAATTTCATTTCGGCATGGACAGATGCATACCTCATATTTTGGCTTGACAGGGAAAAGTCTGAGCTTTTGTAGGGTTCTCATTAATGCAAGCCATACCGGTACTGTTAGAACAGATCTATCACTTTGGACCTGCAAGCTGAATTTGCCACAGACGCTGTTTAAAAACAAAAAATATGAGAAGCTCAACAGATTATGTTCCAGGAGGATCTGCATTCACAGGTATATAATAACAATCACAGGGATAGCAGAAACTTAGTACAATCAGAAACAAGACGAATTTATAGTTATCCTCATTCAGAGATATATAACAACACAGAGATATATATAGCTCTTCCAATATTGCAGTTTTCGAGATAAAATGAAAAGCCTCATGGTTAAGCATTTTGTATTTGTCCTCATCAAATATGCCACAAATGTGAGAAAACAACTCTTTTTGTTTGCCTTTAGATTGAAGTGTAAAGAAAATGAAAAAAGAATAAAAGTAGAAGAAGGCACTAATATACAGGATTATTTACACCAACCAAGGCAGCTAACACTCTCCTCTCTCTCAGAAATGTTATAGTGCACCCATTCTGGCCTCCATTGTTAGATCATTCATCAGTAAGCTTTTCAACTAGTGCAAGCAGACATCGAGTTGCATGCATACCTGAATGCTGTTTACCTAGATAGTTGTGATGTAAAGAACAAAAAAATGTCATGAATTTTCTGCCTTTGTAGGAAAAGGTTGAAGAACTTGTTGTAATACTCTTTTACTGCAAGCAACCAGTGAATATCAGTAAGTGCAGTCCTACATGTCAAATGAGGATAATTTCTTAAAACAATAAGATATAAGCAAAAACCAAAGAGGTCTTCACAAACTTTTGCATGACGCCCTCCACATTAGTATATTCTGTTATTGCTACTGCTGATGAGACCAACAAAATTATTCCCACAGCAATGACTATCATCATACCTACATTGTGAAACAAGTTGTGTTATCAGCAGAGTTTTATTACCTTGATGGAAAAATTAATTTCTGATTGATCCAGCTACAGAGACAACTCAGCCTGTGTTAATCTCGAGTCTGAAGAAAGGAGGAAGATTGTGTTAGGTCACTGACAGCAAGCACAAAACCTTCAGTCCAAATATAGGAGAAGAGTTGTTGTTGTCATTGGTTTGAATAGAGAGACCAGAGTCACTGTCACTAGCTGTAGCAAGGGACCAAAGAGCACCAATTAGAACACCAAAGTAATATGTTGCAAGCCAAGAGGATTAATGGTGATGAGGTGCATTTATGTGGTGACAGAGAGGAGAAGGCTGCAAAGCAGTTTCACAAGGGATAACTAGAGGAGGGCCTCATTGTCACAACCACCACCATGCATGGCCTGCGATGGAGCAGACTCATCTTCTCTCCCCTTAACAGTCAGCTGACTTCTTTGAGTTCTAATTCCCCTTCTTCTCAATTGTTAGCGCAGAATTTGCTTGTTGGTGTGAGAGGTTGAAGCTGCCAGCATGATCTGGTCATGGTTCAGAGTTTACCATAAGCATTAGCTGTAGGAAGATTTCTTTGCCT
Organism: Ensete glaucum; assembly: GCA_021527575.1. NCBI lineage: Eukaryota > Viridiplantae > Streptophyta > Magnoliopsida > Zingiberales > Musaceae > Ensete > Ensete glaucum. The sequence continues at coordinate 53,840,877 of CM038553.1, forward strand.
CTTCTGCTTCAGTTTAGAGATGGCACTAGAGAAAGACAATGATGATCAACAAGGTACGTTTACACAACAGGCATAGATCAAACTGATAGAATCAAAGTCAGTAGAAATTAGATTAGCTATCCAAAAAGATCTACATGTATCCCTCCACCAAGAGAGAGGAGGAAGAAGAGAACATATTTTGGTTTGATTCATCAGATCATCTGGCAGTTTCAACCACTCACTCAGCAACACAAGGCTGCGTGTCTGGTTCTCTCCCTGGCTGTTGCTCCAAATTTACAGAGAAAGCTAACAAGAGGAACATGTCTACTTATCTTTTCTCCCAATGCTATAGTCTTAATTGTTATCTTTTCCTTCTTGTGCTATATTGTTATCTAATTCATGCTGTTGAACTTTGGTGCTCACTGTTATTTATCAGCTGCGAAAAGTATCTCGCATGGTGTAAGAAATGAATCATAAATTTTGAGGCAAGTATTCTCTTATCATACCCACTCAGTACTGTGCTGTACATATACACCATATTTACCCACCACTTTACATTTGTAGCAAAGACTATAGAGTTGGACGAAAACATGTGCCCTGTTCTATGGTTTAGAGAAATGGAAGGGTGAGACAGAAGGCATGTTAGTACACAGGAAATGTTGGTGGACCTGATGACATGTATGAAAAAAAACACCATGACATATTGCTGTAGTCATCACATGGTATTTCAAGAAGTATAACTACACAGAAGCATCATCATACCCAAGTGTCAAAATTAGTTTAACTAATTTGATAGCAGTGTCTCTATCAGATACTGACATATATATAGTTGTGTATTCCATACAAGTTCTTTTACCTGGATGGTGATATGACAATGACATAGAAGACATACTGATATTACATACATCCTTATCACATGTGTGTATAAATATGTATAATTCATCCAAATATACTGCTTAGACTGGCATAAAATGTCATATTTCAGGAGACCACAGAAAAGATAGGTAAAATGAAATAATACAATTTAATTATGAGCAAACTTACACAAAATTTTAGCAAATGAACCTTTGCATTCATATAAACTATGTTATCCCTGTAAAATTTAGCTCATTCTGCTTTGGGTTTCTAGCATTTTGCTAAAGTAATAATCATAGACAATCTTACAGATCCAATGCAAGTGCCCACACCAGAGACAGAATGGAAGAACGAAGGTGGTGGGAAAAGGTACTTTCAATATTTTTAGCAAACCAAAGTGCTATTTGATTCCATGATAATCAGCAATATCACAGTAGTTGAAGCAACTCAATGTAAATTTCAAGGAGTTTCAAAGGGTAAGTTAAGCACAACTCACTTCAGTATCATACAAGGTTTTCTTGGCAGCTTTTCTGAAGCTTTTGGAACCTGAAGAATAAGACAGAATAAACTAGTTCAGATTCTTTTTGCCTAATAGGCCAAGATTGCGATTGGCATCCTTGGTTGGCCCTCTTTACTCTTATTCTCTTTGCAATAGGATCATAAACTTTTAGTACCAAAAGCTAATTGCTATATTATACAACGCAATCTTAGATGTGTCATTATAATAATAACTAAGACACATTCGTGATCCTTGTTTCTTTTCTCTTGGAGAGTTTCAAGGACTTGCAGTAAGTACGTTATACATCTTAGAATTCTCAAGGGGGACAAAAAAAAAGATGAAGAAGAAGCTGATAACTAGTGATCTAACAATAATATCATGATATCTAAATATGCTGAAGGAATAATAAAACATTATTCCTCTAAATGTATGAAGTTGCAAATTTAAGTATAGATTGAATTCGGTCAGGTGAATGTTGAGCCATTATTTTATGCAATGTTTTTAAAAATGCTAGACGCCAAGATCACAAAATGTCCGAGGTGCTAGGGTTTCGCCTAGGTGCCCGCCCGAGGGAAGCGAGGTATTCTAATGTTATTAAAACTCTAAAAATGTATAATACAATTGATAAATATAATTAAATAAATAAAAATATGACATTAAATTAAATTTTTGATGAATCTTCTGTATTGCTTTGCACACTTACCATTAATAGTGCTAAATATGGACTAATAACAATTCTAACTAGGAATTAGTTCAAAACAGGTCAATAGTTCTAAGGATTAATATTAGTTTTAGTTTATTATATGATAATAGTATTTTTAATATTAGTTAAGAATTAACATACGATTGTTAACATTATTTAATCCACTACTAATAGTAATTATAATAGTATAGGAGGAGAAAAGAGTCACTGACAATTGAACATGGGGAAAGAGAGGGCGACGGTGATGAAGTAACCTTCGGACAACGACAATAGCAGTTGACGAAGCTACGAATGGCAATAGCAGCGGTGGGCGAAGCTGCGGGTTGTCACAGACTTAGTTAGTTTTGCTTAAGTCGTGCGGCATTCTTACGTGTCTGTCCGTAAAAGGCTAGCCTCCCTAGAACCTTTTACGATCCCCTAAAGACCTGTAAAAGAGAAGGCAAGTTAGAGGAAGCGTTTAACTCGAGATCCAATAAGATGTCATTTCAGCAAACACTTGATAATCAACAAAAACTATAAACATAGACTTCGCAAGCTCTAAAAGGTTACGCGACAAAGGGTCCAAGGTGGTCCACTACGGCCAAAAGTCTCCACATATACCCATATGACACTACTACGGAATAAGACAACAAAGCTAGAGAACCCTGTTTTTAGGCACTACCCCAAACACCTATCTAGCCATGTGCCACCGTGGTAGCTCCTAGGTGTTGTGTTGGCTGACACTCTGCACCAATCTACAAAGCTAGAGAACCCCAGAAATGGTTGCCTGGATAGCCTGTTTTTAGGCAGTTTTGCCTCTAGGCAACGACTACATACAACCTGCATTTACAAGATTAAAACAACCATAAAGTCCAACCAAAATAGGGCTGCCAAGCCTACTACAAGCCCTCTATATATTGTGCAAAGCATGAACAAAATCGAAAGGCAAGAATATACACAACCATTACAACGCATCTTGTTTACATATCTATCCATGATATTCTCCTCCACTTATTCCTTCGACGTCCTCATTGAAGCCTTTGCTGACTTTGCATCTCCCCACCTTTGTTAATCTTCAATCTTCTACTCTAGTTACAACGTGCCTCTTGGACAACTGCTCTCCACCGCTATTGTTGAGTAGTCGAACTTTGATCAGTTAATGTTGCTTTAACTTGCTAATGACTTTGACTATGGTGTGGGGTTGGTCGAGTTGTGTTGATCTATCCTGGTTCCTGTGAATCCTTCAGATAAAGAAAAGACCTTTCTTGTTTTGTGCCAATCTCTTAAACATCTTGCTTGCCCACATTGGGTGGATGCCTATTTGAGCCTTAATGAGCGTCATCTTACAGACTTTAATGTTTTTAAGGTCTTTCCTTTGTAAAATTTACCCATCGATTTCTCTTAGACTTAGTTGTCGCGTCCAAGTAGGTTCGCAGTACTTTCCATTTTTGATTGACAATCTTGTTGGGAAATAAGACAGATAATTTATTCTCGATAGAACCGATCATCGTTAGAAATAATTTAACAACTATTATCTTCCACTAAGTTTCTTCAAATGATCTTTGAATATGTGCAGAGCTCTTCTGCTGGATAAATAAGAAAATTGGGATACTCGATTTCACTCATTCTCTTAAGAGTTAAGAAGGCAAAGGATACTTGACTTCGCCCACCATCTCGAGAGTTGAACTTCATGCATTAAGTTCATTATCAGCATTCACATGTTCTTTGCTCATATTTTTGAAGCACCTAAAGTGCTTGCATTCCTCGTGTGAGTTAGCTACTGCGATTCGCCTCTGGGATTGTACCATCTTTGGAATGCAAAAAATTTTGTCCCGACTTGGAGCAAATCTCCCATAGTTTTGAACGCCTCTGGGACTGTACCATCTTCTTTATCATTTTAGTCATCTACTCCTCTAAGTAGAAAAGGCACAACACCACATACTGCCTAACTCATTCCTTAGTTGAGCACTCCTACATCGACCCAAAGACCCCCACTTTTGACTATCTTGATGAAAAGTCGGTTGACGTCAGTCTTACGAAGTTCCTTGGCCTCTGCCCTTCAACATTATCTTGATACTTTGAGTTTGCCTCCGTATTTTTCACCTCCTCGGCCCCCTTTCATGACCATGCGCTCTTCCTCCATAAGAGCAAGGGATTGATGACTCCACGGAAGTCTCACCTCTACGGTACCAAGGCGCTACCATACCTATGGCCCTACTATCTATCGCCTCACATCTGCATCCTTCTTTACGATCAATAGATCCGTCTTTGCGGCACTACAACTCTTCCGAGTCCCTCTAGAATCGTTGTCGCTTCCTCGCCCCTTTCAACCCTTTTCTTCAACACCTTTGTGTTCTCCAAACAGTTTCCCTTAGTCGATAGAAAGACAGACTGCTACTCTCATGCATAGCCTCCGCTATCATGTTGTAGGGCTTGCATCGATTCCATTCTGATAGGACTCAGCAGGGTTAGGTCCTACTCAACCAAGTAGCAATTAATAAACAACCTTGTGAGATTGTAATAAACCCTACCTAGCTACATCTATCCTATAAAGAAGAGAGGCTAGGGTTTATATTTGGGTCTTAGGGCTTCCTAACCGCCACCCCCTTTACTAGGTTGGCCGGCTAGGGTTTCTAGCAGGGGCACATAGTTGTGCAGCCCCCTTAGGCCGCCACCCCCCTTAACATGGCAAGTCGGCTAGATGGAGGGTAAAAGGAGGAATTCACTTAGGAAGCATCCCCCTAGAGCTAGGGTTTGGAGCTCTATATAAGCTTGTAGCCTCCACTTCTTTAGAATAAGCAATAGATCAGTTTTCATTCAGTCATCTGGCCGACTACAAGGAGGGAGGAACCCCCATAGCGTTCCAAAGGTTGATCCCCCTCAAACATCAATCTTCATAGAATTCCTCTGGGGTTCTATCATCTGGTATTAAAGCAGCGATCTTGCTGCCATCTCTGCCGCCTCCATCAGCCAAGCAATTCCCATAATTGTTTTTGACGTTGCCGTCTCCACCGTCATCTCCTGTTGCAGATCAAATCAATCTACTGCTGCCACCACCAAATTGCACTAGAAATCTGGTATTTCCCTATCACCGATACCTTTTGCCACTGTAATTTTCCATCTACAAAGTACCAAAGAGAACTTCCTATCTATCCCTTGTTGCGAAGTCCTTTCGTCGCAAAAGTTATCATCTTTGCGAACGAAGAATTGCCGCAGAAAATTTCAGCCGCATATAGTGCTTTTGATCCAAACTATTTGACATCCTTTTTGGACGAAATTTCACACGTCTCATAGATCGTTTTCGCTTTCATCCGTGATTGATCTACTGCGGAATTCCTCTCCGAAACGTTCTTGTGTTGCTGCAAATTTTGGTCGCAAACCGCTGAAATTTTTCGACGAGAATTCTGTCATCGCAACTTGCACGATTTCCTTGCTGTTATGCTGCCGAAATTTCCTTGATCTAAATTGTCATTGCTGCTGCTATTTGAACCGAGATCTTGCTGTCGAATTCCTCCTCAAATCTCTCGGTTTTTTGCTGAAAATTTCTTCGAGAAACTGTTTTTTCTTCGGTGACAATTCTGCTTCTACAAAGCAGCATATACTGCAACAAACTTCGTTGAATTATATCAGATCTTCGGTGTCATCTCTTCCAGATCCGAAATCCTCCCCCCAACCTTCATCCACTACCATCGCAGCCCCAAACCACAGCTCCAAACCGCACCTAAATCAGCCACAAAACAGCCCAAAACCACAGCCTATACATCCACCGATCCACCCACTTTTTGGCCACAACTTTCCAAACCGACACATGCCCTTAAACCATCAACAAAAAAGAGATCTTAACATCACAGATTTGGAGGCTTACACTATGGCATCAGAGGAGGCCACCAATGCAAAATTTGAAGCCTTCGAACCCGAATGGAGGAGAAAATACGAACTATCTTTGCCAAACTCAGTTTAGGCCGACCACCAGGCAAGAAGAAATCACATCAAGGAGAGAGCTCTGATTGAAGAGATGACTTTCAGGAGAGAGGAGGCTCTATGACCGATCCCCACAATCCATGCATGAGGGTAGATTTCCCTAGATGGGAAGAAGGAGACCCGATTGGTTGGATCTCGTGCGTGGAGCAATATTTTCAGTATCACCGAACCACGAACGCATCTATGGTGGAAATTACAGCTATACATCTTGAAGGAGATGTCATACAGTGGTTTAATTGGTTTGAACACACCTACGGAGGCCTCTCATGGAGACAGTTTAAAGAAGGGTTGTTGATCCGCTTCGAACCAACCGATTACGAGAATATTGACGGACAACTAGCAAAGATTCGACAAACCTCTACCATTCAGGAGTATCAAACCAGGTTTAAAAGATTATCTAACTAAACTTGTGATTAATTTGAAAAGCAGCTATTAGGGACTTTTATTAAGGGCCTAGAGCCAGAGATCTAGGGAGAAGTTAAAGCGCGACAACCGTACACGCTTATGGCAACCATCTCTTTCGTGCGACTTCAAAAGGAGCAATTGAACCATGAAGCCTGAAGGACTAAGGTCGCTCCCCGACCAGCAATACCGAAGCCCTCGGCCCCCTACTGTCAACCAAGCCCCTGCACCAAAAAAGTTGACGAGAGAAAAGCTTCGGGAACGATCTGTGAAGGATTTGTGTTGGCATTGCGACGAGCTGTGGAGCCGTGAACATCGCTGTAAAAAGGGGCAACTTCTCGTGATTGAACCAGTAGAAGAAGAAGTCATAGAACCTTCAGAAGAGAGCCTCGAACACAAGGAAGAAGATGCGGAAGAAGAACCACAAACAGCCGACTTTACGGTGCACGCGCTAGCCAGCTACTCAAATCCGCAAATAATAAAAGTTGGAGGTCTTTTCAAACAACAACCGATCACTGTTCTTATCGACACGGGCAACACTAATAACTTCCTAAACAGTAAGGTTGTTGCTCAGATGGCACTCCACATCGAAGGTTGCAACAAGTTTGATGTAAAGGTCGCCAACGACCGAATCCTAAAGTGCGATCAAAGATGCCCGAAGGTGAAACTATTGCTGCAAGAACAAGAGATCATTGTCGACTTCTTCCTCCTACCTATTGATGATTATGAAGCCGTGCTCGGCATAGAATGGCTGACGACGCTAGGTGACGTCTCTTGGAACTTTTCCAAATTAATTATGAAATTTTACTGTAAAGGCAAATAGGTCACCCTACGCGGGAAGCGCGAAAGCCACGTAACCACCGTTTCGACCCAACGAATGGGGAAAGTTTTACACAAGGCACACGGTGGCTTTTTGATGCATCTCCAGCAACAACCAGAGGAGAAGAACAAAAAAATTGCATATCAAAATCTCGCCCAATTGCTTGCTGAATTTGCCGACGTTTTCGCCGAATCGTGCGGTCTTCCTCCTACCTGGCAACATGACCACAGGATTCCAATTCTCCCGGGCAAACCACCAACGAACTCTCGACCATACCGCTAATACTCACCTCTAGAAGGATGAGTTTGAGAATATTGTAAAAGAGATGCTTGACACAGGGGTGATTCGGCCAAGCTGCAGCCCCTATTCCTCGCTGGCGTTACTTGTGCGCAAGAAGGACAGAACTTAGTGGATGTGCATCGGCTACCGAGCTTTAAATGCCATCACCGTCAAGGACAAGTATCCAATACCAGTGGTGGATGAACTCTTAGATGAATTAAAAGAAGCTTGAGTCTTCACGAAGTTGGACCTCCGATCCGGGTACCACCAAATTCGAGTATATGAAGAAGTCATTCCAAAAACTGCATTCCAAACGCATAACGAACATTATGAATTCTTGGTAATGCCTTTTGGATTCACTAATGCTCATTCACCTTCCAAAGTCTGATGAACGATATTTTTCGGAGCTTTCTACGCAAATTTGTGTTAGTGTTTTTCGATGATATTCTCATTTACAGCCCTTCTCTTGAGACTCACTTTCAGCACTTGATTTGTTTTAACAATCCTTCAAAAGAATACTCTTTTTGTTAAACAATCAAAGTGCAGCTTCCTCCAGCAAAAAGTAGAGTACCTTAGGCACATAATATCAGAAGGAGTGGCGGTAGACCCGACAAAAATTGAGGCAATGCAGAGCTGGCCGAAACCTACAAATCTGAAATCGCTGCGCGGTTTCCTTGGATTAACGGGCTACTACCGAAAGTTTATGAAGGACTATGGGAAGATCAATGCCCCCTCACCACTCTATTGAAAAAGGATGTTTTCCTATGGTCGGACAAAGCCTCCGCTGCCTTCGACAAACTCAAGGCAGCCATAACGACGACACCGGTGCTAGCGCTGCAGATTTCAGCCGACCCTTCATCAATGAGGCCGACACATCTGGAGTCAGAATCGGAGCTGTTCTAATGCAAGACAGTCGACCACTCGCATATACCAGCAAGGCGTTGTCTCCCTCTCATCAAAAAATATCAATATATAATAAGGAGATGCTCATAATCGTACACGCCATAACAAAGTGGAGACCCTACCTGATCGGTCGTCGCTTTCAAATTAAAACTAACCATCGAAGCCTCAAGTACATTTCGGAGCAGAAGATATCATCTCATGAGCAGCAAAAATGGGTAACTAAACTTCTTAGATTTGATTATGGAATTATTTACAGAAAGGGAAAAGAAAACATTGTTGCAGATACGCTCTCACGACTACCGGAGCAAACCAAAATTTCAGCCATCTCCCTTCCATTAGCTTTCTCGAGGATATTAGGGAGGAATGGGAGAAGGATCCAGAGACCAGCAACATCATAGAAAAATTGGAGAAGGATTTGAGCACAATAGCCCACTACACTTGGGATTCGAGGGATCTACGCTACAAAGGTCGTATTGTGCTTATACCCAACTCCCCTTGCATCAAAATCATCCTGCACGAAATGCACTCCACACCTTCAGCAGGGCACTCCGGATTTTTGAGAACCTACAAAAGAGTGAAGCAAAACTTTTATTGGAGAGGGATGAAAAAATTATTTCTAAATATGTAACCCGATATGATGTATGTCAACAGCAAAAGGGTGAAACAATGGCAAGTCCGGGGAAACTACAACCTCTACCCATACCGGACTCGGTGCGGACCAACATCTCCATGGATTTCATCGAAGGGCTGCCATCTTCCCAAGGTAAAAGCACAATCCTCGTGGTGGTTGACCAATTGACGAAATATGCTCATTTTTGTGTTGTGCGAAATCCCTACACTGCTGCTAGTATTGCTCATATTTTCATAGAGAATATTGTTAAACTGCATGGGATGCCAAGGTCTATTGTAAGTGACCATAACAGGATTTTTTTGGACTGAGTTATTTCAGCTATAGGGTACCAAATTCAAGATGAGCATAGTTTACCACCCACAGACGAACAGCCAAACCGAGGTGGTGAACAGGTGTATAGAGACATACCTTCGGTGCTTCACCAGTGACCGACCAAAGGCATGGACAAAGTGACTCCCTTGGGCCGAATGGTGTTATAACACTATGTATCATTCATCTACGAAATGTATCCCATATGAGGCACTGTATGGCCGACCGGCTCCTGTGATTCCAAAATATGTAATTGGCTCGGCCAAAGTGGATCAGGTCGACCAAGATTTAATTGACAATGACAAACTCCTACAACTACTAAAGGACAATCTCTCCGCCGCTCAAACCAAAATGAAGCAGCAAGCCGACACACATCGGAGCGAAAGAGAGTTTTCGATAAGAGATTGGGTTTATCTTCGCCTGTAACCGTACAAGCAACTATCCATCAATACACGAGCCTTCATGAAACTATCTCCTCGCTTTTATGGGCCTTATCAAATCACGAAGCGAATTGGAGCTGTGGTGTACATACTTAAATTGCCGGAGGATGCTAAAATTCACCTGTCTTCCACGTATCTTGCTTGAAGCCCAAGTTAAGAGAACACAAGTCAACCGAAACTCAACTGTCAAACACCACTGACGATAGAGAAATTCAAGCCCAACCACATGCCATCCTTAACCGAAGAATTGTGATGCGTCGCCAACGACCCTCATCAAGTCTGCATCGAATAATTTACCACCTGAAGATGTCACACGGGAATCATATGAGGAGTCAAGTCCTGCCTCGAGTTCATAGAACCTCAGCCTTGAGGACAAGGCTGATTTAAAGAGAGCGGGCTTGATAGGACTCCAGCAGGGATGGGTCCTACTCAACCAAGTAGTAATTAATAAACAACCCTGTGAGATTGTAATAAACCCCACCTAGCCGTTTCTATCCTATAAAGAAGAGCGGATAGGGTTTATATTTGGGGCCTTAGGGCTACCTAGCTGCTGCCCCCTTTACTGGGCTGGTCGGCTAGGGTTTATAGCAGGGGCGCATGGTTGTGCAGCCCCCTTAGGCCGTCGCCCCCCTTAACAGGGCAAGTTAGCTAGATGGTGGGTAAAAGGGATAATTCACTTAGGAAGCACCCCCATAGGGCTAGGGTTTGGAGCCCTATATAAGCTTGTAGCCTCTACCTCTTTGGAATAAGCAATAGATCAGTTTTCATTCAGCCATTTGGCCGACTACAAGGAGGGAGGTTCTATCACATTCTCTTTTACGTCCTTAGTAGCATTCGCTCACTCGGCCTTGTCCTCTAACTTGTCGATCTCCCTCGAGCAAATATGAGCTCTAGAGCGGTCCAACTCTCCAGCCACTCAAATATACTTCCACATGATCAAGTCTCTCATAGGACTTCTCCCATGTGTGTATCGTATTGCCTTGAATTGTTCCACCACCATCCACTGCACCATGTCGTCTCCTGACAATATCTCCATGACATTTTGATCTCGGACTGCGATCTCTCCATATTGGCCTTTGCCAGCAATCGTAGGGCCTTCACCACCTCTAATTATGTACGCTCCTTTGGCAATCGACCTTTGTCTACCCGCTCTCGGGTCACACATAGACGAAACATAGCTCTATAATAGTTTGTTGCCCAGTAGTTCTTGAAGTCCATCGACTTCACTGAAATTGGTGTGTCATTATCTGGATCCTTGACCCCTGCCCCTAACATAATCTTCATTGCACACAGCTTCCTTTGCACAAACTCAAATGGTAGCACTATGACATATTCTTCAAGATGCCTTGTGTCAAGGCCTTTTAACCCCAACTTCACCTCCGCAAGTTAAGTTGCCTTAGTCCCTCTGTCAATTGCTTCGCTAAGATAAGGTGCATGTGCCTCGAAGCTTCTTTCGACTTTGGCACCACGCAAGATGAGTCCGCTCCATCAGAACGAGGGACACATAGAACGACATGATCTCGCTCTTACCTCTGCAAAAGTTCATGTCTTGGCCTTTGTCCAACAAAAGGTCTGCACCTTCGTTCCATATTCCATCTTCTACGTCAACTCCCTTCATGCGGCTTGGACACTTCACCAAGTTTCACCCAAATTGCTCCGCTCTTTGGTATGTATTGAGTTGATGGTAGCCATCGCGCCCACCATATCATGGATCAGCTCTCCGTTGAGTCCAATCTTCAATCGGTGCTAAATATGCTTTCGTTTGGTGTTGCCTAAGGTTGCTCTCATATTTGATCTCGTAATACATGCACTAATGCATTACCTCATGCGAGATCATATGATGACTCCTCACAGCTCACTTAGTCCATTAAGCTTTATAGAGTTGTTGTCTTGAGGTACCCCCACAACATGTGCAATCCATTGCACATGATTCTTCCTCTGGAGTACAAGATTTATCCCTCCTAGATATCTGCCCTATTGGAGAAACTTTTCTTTTCGCATCTTTCCCTCTGAAAGTTTTGGAGACCACCATACCCTTAGACTACTCCGCTTAACAAACTGTCAACTATTTAGCCACTGTGAAAGCACTTGCTAGATTATAACTCTTCACCAATACAACTCTTGTTGCGCTCCTTAAGGCCTAGCAACATGCTGAACCTACTACACACTTTAGCCTCATACAAACATATCCTTCCCATGCTGAAGAGAATGTTTTATACTTCATGGCATCGAGTTTTGATCACCTTGGGATGGCCCTGAATAGTCCGTCGTCCGAATACAAGCACTTGCAAGAGTACCGAATTCTTCAGTTAACAATTTTCCTCATCTCTGTGAGCTTTACACAACTCTTTAGCAAGTAACCCATCCTTCATACGATCTCATCATTTGCTGAGTGATCCGCTTGCCTTTAGCACCATCAAGTTTAGCTGTCAACGTCGAGTCATAGCTCGAACTCAGGCATCCCAACTTTTGTGTGTTATGTGTTCTTCGTGCTAGCTACCCCCAACACAGCCCTGCTAGGTCCCCTACATTTGCATGGTAAGTATTATTAAGTGTGCTTATCCTGCACTAATATCATCTGTCACAAACTTAGCTGGTTGTTCCTAAATCATGTGGCACCCTTGCGTGTTTATCCGCAAAGGGTCAACCTCTCTGAAACCTTTTATGGTCCCTTAAGGACCTACAAAAGAGAAGACGAGTTAGAGGAAGCATCTAACTCAGGATATAATAAGTAATCATTTCAACAAACACTTGATAGGCAATGCAAATTACAAATATAAACTTCGCAAGCTCTGAACAGTAGCGAAACAAAGGGTTCAAGGTGGTCCATTGATGCTAAAAGTCTCCACAAGTACTCACATAACACTTCTACGGAATAAGGCAGCAAATTAACCCTAGATACTACCCTAAAGGACCATCCAGCCATGTGTCACCTTGTCATAGACAACAATGTAAACAAGGTGTTCAATGAAATGCTCATGTTTGTCTGTGTCCTTCGGTTTGTGTACATACCTTGTACAACAAGTATTGCAGAGGCTTAGTCTAGTTTGCTTTTTATGGCCAATTTTGGCTCAGAACACGAGTGTGTCTTGTAAGCACTTGTGGGGACTTGATGCAGAATGGACCATTATCCTTTGCAACCTTTCCGAGTTTGTAATGTCCATGGGTGTAATTTATATCCGCATTATAAAGTGTTTGGTTGAGCTGCTTGTGGATCCGTGGGAATTGCTCCTTCCGCCCGCTTTTCTTTTGCAAGTCGAAGGGACTCTAGGAGATCTCGGGAGGGCTAACCTTTACTGACGGACACGATGGGTGCCACACGGCCAGTAAAATCAGCTAAGCCCGTGATGTGATATCGAGCAGACAAGCATACATAGAAACACTCGCCATACAAACGTGGGGACCTGGAGGACAGACGAGAACTGCTTGGGGAAACGGAGATTGAGATGTAGGGAAAGGAGTCGCCGAGGAGTAGGCATCTAGACTTGGCATTCGGAGGAATGGCCAACCCTTTCGCGAGAGGCACCACGAGGACCAAGAAGAAGAACGCGCGCACAAAGATTGGGATGGCTGAGTTCGAGCTACTACCGACGTTGGCAACCAAACTTGATGGTGCTCAAGGCAAGCGGGTGCTTGGTGATAGATGACCGCAGTAGGAGGTGTTGCGAATGATCGAAAGAGTTGTGCAAAACTCACGAGGTGAGGGAAATTGCTAACTCAAGGATTCAAGATACGCAAGGGCTTGTACACGACGAGTGTTCGTGGCCATCCCAAGGTGCGATCGAACTCGGCCATGGAGCATCGAACTTTCTCGATAAAGGATACGTCCGTAGGCGATGAAATGTGCAACAAGTTCAGACGTTGCTAGACCTCAAGGATGCAGGATCAGATTGGCAAAGGGTCGCAATCAAGTGCATTTGGGCGTAACAAGGCACAAGTTGTTCAGCGAGACGGAGTAGTCCAAAGGGGATGGTGGTCTCCGAAACTTCTAGTGGGAAGTATGTAAAGAGGAAAGTTACTCCAACAGGACAGATATCCAGGAGGGATAAGTCCTAGTCCTCTTGAGGAAGAATCATGTGCAACGGATCACACATATTAAGGAAGAGTTTCTCAAGGTAATATCTCTATAAAGCTCAACGGACCGAGCGAGTGACGTGGAATCATCGCATGATCTCGAATAAGGTAATGCATTGGTGGATGCATTTCGAGATCAAGTGGGGGAGCAATCCAAGGCAACATCTTATGAAGGCACACTTAGAGTCGATGTGGAAATCGAACTCAACAGGGGGCTGACCCGTGGAATGGTGGACACGAGGGCCACTATCAATTCAATGCAAATTGAGGAGCGGAACGACTTGGGTGGAACTTGGTGAAGTATCCAAGCCGCATGAAAGGAGTCGACATAGAAGATAAAACATGGAACGAAGGCACGAAGCTTTCCTTGGACAGAGATCAAGGGCATGAACTCTTGTAGAGGCAAGAGTGGGATCATGTCGTTTCATGGGTTCTTCATTCTGATGGGGCGGACTTATCTTCCATGGTGCCAAAGATAAATGGAGCTTCGAGGCACATGCAAGCTACCTCAGAGATGCATTTGATGGAGTAACTACGGTGATTCAACTTGCGGAGGCAAAGTTGAGATCAGGAGACCTTAACACGGACAAGAGGATGCAGAGGCGGGTGCTCTTGAAGAATATGCCACAGTGTTGCCATTCGAGTTGTCAGGAACAAGTCGTGCATAGCAGAGATTGTCTTTGGTAGGGATAGAGACCCGGATCCGCATAATAGTGCACCAATTCTAACGAAGTCATGGGGACTTTATGAGCTACTAGGCGACGACCGTCCTAAAGCTATGCTTGCTCGGTGACCCAAGAGTGGGTGGACGGGTGAATGCCAAGGAGCGAACTAAAAATCGGAGATGGCGGAGGCCCTACAAGGTGTTGGCAGAGGCCACATGGAGAAGTCGTAGTCAATTCATCACCCGAGAATCATGATGGAGATGTCACCGGAGGCGTACGGTGCAACGGATCGTAGGGAATAGTTCGTGGCAACGCAATACAAGCAATCGTCTCCGTGAGGGACAAGATCACGCGAGGTATGATCGGGAGTTACCGAGCTCCACTGTGTACGACAACAAGAAGAAGGGCTATGGATTCAAGGAGTGAATGTCGTGGTACCGCAGAGGAGTCTTCGCATCGAGTCAGACAGATGAAAGCCTTAGTCATCGAATCACGGGGTGATACCACCGAGGAAGAAGTCCAAGTGCAAATACCAAGAAGTCCCATGGAGGGGACGTGATCGTTGAATGATCGTGAGTCTGGAGCTCCACTTCGAACAATGCAACCAAGAAGGACTGGATTCAAGAGGTGAATGTCATGGTACCACGAGGCGGGTCTTCCGTGTATGCATCAAGTCATCGACGAAAAGCCTTGGTCATCAAGATATGGGGGCTGTGTACCACCGAGAGAAAAGTCAGATTGCAAGTACCAATGAATCCCATGGAGGGGACTTAATTATACAAAGGTATGATCAGAGCGGTTGGAGAGTTGGACTGCTTCAATGCTCACATTCGCTTAAGGGAGCCTGGCAAGTCAGAGGACAAGGCCGAGTAAGCGAACGTTGCTACCAAGGAAGCTAAGGAGAACAAAATCGACGCGAGCCCTACAACAAGATGGCGGAGGCCATGCCTGAGAATTGAAGTCTGTCTTTCCATCGGCCAAGGAGAACTACTAGGAGGACACAGTGGTGTTGAGGCAGGTGGTCGAAAGGGGCGAGGAAGCGACAACGAGTCTAGTGGGGCTCAGCTACCCAAAAGCAAACTGTCGGTTAGAAAGGAGGTGGACTCGGAGGAGCGCCATAGTGCCGCAGAGGCGATCTACCGATCGCGAAGGAAGGGATGAAGATGCAAGGCAATGGATAGTAGGGCTATGGGGCTGGCACGGTACAGAGGCGGGACTTCCATGGAGTCATCGATCCCTTGCTCTCAAGGAGGAGAGCATTGGTCGTAAAAGGGACCGAGGAGGTGGAGAACGAAAGGCAAACTCTAAGTACCAAGGCAGGAAGGGCGGGCAAGGAACTTCATAAGACCGGTGTCGATGGACTTCTCATCATGATAGCGGGACTTGGGTTGATGCGAAGTGCTCGACCAAGGAAGTAGGCAGATGATTATACCTTTCTACTCGGAGGAGTAGGTGGCAAAGGTGATGGAGAAGACTGACAATCCCGAGGCGACGGATCTATCAAAGACTTACTCCAAGTTGGGGACTCAAGTTGGGGTAAACTTTGCTTTTTCGCAAAACTTCTTAAATTCGAAGTTCAATGGCGGAAAGGCAAATCACGAGCTAACTCAACGAAGGAGTGCAAACACTTGAAGTGCTTGTGTGAGCAAAGAGCGCGAATGTTAGTAACCAACTCAATGCATGAAATACAAACTCGAGGAGGCAGGCGAAATCGAATAACCTTTGCCTTCTCAACTCAAGAGAATGGGCGAAACTGAGTACCCCAATTCTCTTAACTCGAGGAGGTGACTGAAGCCAAGTAACCTTACCTTCTTAACTACTAAGAGAATGGGTGAAGTCAAGTATCCCAGTTCTTTTACTTATCTAGCAGAGGAGCTCTGCATAAGTTCAATGACCCTTCAGAGAAAGCTTATGGAAGACAATAGTTGTCAAATTCTCACCGTTAGTGATCAGTACTACTGAGAGTAGATTGTCCGCTTTATTTCCCAATTGACTAATCGAAAGCGGGAGTGATGCGAACCTACTTGGAAGTGACAATTAAACGTGGAGGACAGATCAATGGGCAAACATTGTGGAGGAAGAACCTCAAAAACCTTAAAGCCTGCGAGGCGATGCTCGTCCAAGTTCCAACAAGCATCTACCCAGTTCAAGCAACATGAGTATACTGCGATACTGGCGCATAATAAGGTAGGTCTTTTCCTTCATCAGAAGGATCCGCGAGAACCAACAAGGATCAGCACAACTCAGCCAACCCCATACCAGATTTAGTCATTGGTGAGTTGAAGCAGTATGGCGGATCGAGTTCGACTACTCAGCAACAACGGAGAGCGGTGGGAGCCAAAGGCGTGTTGCGCAAAGCGAAGATTGAAGATTCAAGAATGCGAGGAGACGCGTCTACGGTTCGACGAGGACATCGAAGGAATAAGTGGGGAGAATGTCACGGACAACAATGTAAACAAGGTGTTCGATGAAATGCTCATGTTTGTCCGTGTCCTTCGGTTTGTGTACATACCTGACAAGTAATCGGCAGATTTAACTTCTAGTTTGGTTTGCTTAGTGGCCAATTTTGGCTTGTAAATATGAGTGTGTCTTATAAGCACTTGTGGGGACTTGATGCAGAATGGACCATTATCTTTGTGCAACCTTTACGAGTTTGTAATGTCCATGGGTGTAATTTGTATCGGCATTATAAAGTGTTTGCTTGAGCAGTTGCTTGTGGATCCCGTGGGAATTGCTTCTTCTGGCCTGTTTTCTCTTTTGTAAGTCTAAGGGACTCTAGGAGATCTCGGGAAGGGCTGACCTTTGCAGACGGACATGTATGGGTGTCGCACGGCTTAGGCAAAATCAGCTAAGCCCGTGACAACCTAGGTGACTCCTGCATGTTATGCTAGCTGACATTACACACTACTAAACAGAGTTAGAAAACTCCTAAAATGGTTGCATGGACAACCTGTTGTTAGGCAGTTTTGCCTCTGAACAACAACTATATACAACCTACATTTACAAGACTAAAATGACCATTAAAGACAACCAAAATAGGGTTGTCAAGTCTACTATAAGCCCTATACATATTGTACAAAGCATGAACAAAACCAAAAGACACGAAAATACACAAGCATTACATCGAACACCTTGTTTACATATTTATCTATGACAGGACGACATCAACGATGGCGGAGGAAGTTGCAAACATAAGGGGTGGAGGAAGTTGCGATCCTTTCACTACACACAGAAGCAACGACGGTGGAGGGAATTGAACACAAAAGCTACAGCAACGGGAGCTTCGAACCTATCTGTCGACGACAGAGGAAGCATCAAACCTGTGTGTCGACGACAAAGGCAACGGTTGGACCAGAGCGGTGAAGTACCTAGTGTTAATGAGTAGGGGAGTTACCGTTACTATTTATTGTGCTTAGTTGGTCTGATTAAACCAACAAAATCACTATTCAACCAAGCCAAAGTTGATCATCGGGTTCAATTGCTCACCTTCAACCAGGCGCTCACCTGAGGTGCCCGACACCTAGGCTCAAGCGAGCACCCTAGCAATGCTTCACTGAAGCCTGTCACCTTGTAACTCTACGAGGCTCTTAGGCCTCGCCTAGGCAAGCGCTCGAATGCCTTTTTAAAACATTGATTCTATGTTCTTGTACTTTGTTAGTTATCTTCATCATACCTTATACTGATTAAAAACCTACCATGACGTAGATTTAAACAAAGGAAATGACTGATTAAAATAGCACGACTCTTGAATTTGAATACATGACAACTAAAATATAATGCGAAAAGGCAAAATAATATAGAGATGAAGCAATTGCACAACTAAAGCATGATGCTGCACTTCGTTCTTTTTCCCTTTTTTCCCTAAGTATTGTAGGACTTTCTTGCTTTAGTACATACAATCTGATATTTCAGAGTTGTTTTAGGAGTTCAGGTGAAATAGTAATATTAATCTACCAGGCAAAGCCCCATCTTTTTTCTGAACTTAACAGCCTTGAATTGGTGAAAATAAGCCAGTCTAGAGCGTAAAGGATAATATCCAACTATTTGAAAGTCTATATATAATAAGAATTAGAAATACAACCAAACTGAAATAATCACAGTGATTGTACATGATCTTGTGTGCATACTGCAAAATTGGCAGCATTCCCAAGATAGTATTTGAGGCTTATATTCCAGTGGCAGCCATTGCTGCACTATAGCCATTGCAGTTCCACTGTTTGTCTGCAATTCATGTGGTTCACAAAAGAAAAACAATCCCATGTGCGTTGTTTGCTGCTTCAATTCCTTCCACAATGTTTTTTTTACTGCACTGCTGCTTTTTCCCTACTGAAATCATAGGTGGAATAATTCTACACCTTTCACTAGTTGTGTATAGCACACAGGAAACCCCAAACACTTTACCACCTTGTCTATATGGAACTATGAAGATTCCAACCTTTAGAAAGAGTTGGATGAAACTAAAACAACTTTCAGAGGCCCTACACCACAGATAAAGTTATTACTGATCAAGTTGCAGGATGAGTGATGAGTAAACATGAACTCAGCTAAAATAAAGGCCTCAATGAATTATCAACATCATGATGTCGCAAGAACACCATCTTCTTTTGCATGCAAACTCTGCAAAGAGCAGGATCGGACATGTGGTAGGAGTTGGTGCAACAGGCCCTGATAACACCAGTTAGCACTATTTAAGCATGTGCATTCCTCTTACTTGCCTTAAAAAACCAATGCAACCCAGACGCTATTCACTAGCAATAATATATAATAAGATCTTGATGTTTCTTCTCAAACAAAAAAAAAAAAAAACTTCCTTTATGCTCATCATTAACTTTTGCAGTCCAATTCCATCACCATGCCACTTGTGCTCGACTCAAAAGACAAATAGTTTTGCTGTTATCATCTTATAATGTCCTTTGATGACTGCTACACTTATGTGATTGGTTTCACGGCAGTTTGTAAAACATAAAGTTAACAAGCTTCAGCAAATTAAACAGTAAATATGCTACCAGAGTCACCAAGACATACCTTTGCAGAAACAGATAATTATAACTGTTACCAACTGACTAATTGCAATAACCATATCCTTGATTTATCCCACATCCACAAATAGAAACATGTTTAACATGTATTATAAATATGAACCTGCGAAATTCATAAAGATAATGATTAGCAAGGAACAAGGCACATCAAATGTTCTGGCAGGATAGAAAAGAAGAGCCCAGAGGTCAAGGCTATCACTAATCAAGCATCTAAGATAAGTCATCTTGTGAGAAAAGTGATTGTCTATGTAGCTTCTGACTGAGGATAAATTGCTAAATCAAACAGTTCCACTGTGCTGGTCAGATTGAAACAACTGACTAAAATTCAGAGGGTGGTCGAGATAAACAGCCAAAACTCATTGCAGTTATGCTAAGCAACTCATTTTATTAATATTACCCTTGATGATCAAACTGCGAATGCAAAAGTGAAGTGCAACATTAGATAATACGACTGGTTAGAAAGGCAAACCTTTTGTGTAAAGCGGCTTCGACTAGTGACCATTTGAGATCAATTACAAGGCTCATATATTATTTTATTACCTTGGAGGAGCATTTTAGTGAGGTAAGGGTCAAATGTTTCAACAGTCTTTCTTGTCTCTGAAAGTTAATTCTCTTTAAAATGATCTCACAGGGATGATTGCTGTGCTCTCTTTGTTGACTGTTATGATCATATCTAGTTTACCTATTTATGACGAAAGATGATTTTGTTTCATTATGAAATCTTGCCTCAGACAATGTCTCATTTTCCTGTTGTTTTGTATTCATTACTTCTAGCCTCTTACTTCAATATTCTCGCTTACATAGAATGTTTGGATTGGAAATGATAGTTAATCAAACTTAAATTTCTTACGTCTAATTTCAACTGCGGGCGCTAGTTGACAATTAGACAATGTGTCTTGCCTGATGAACACTATTGTACAATCGGTTTCTTCTTTTGTCCATAAACAATATTCTTAAATCTAATCTGAGAGTACTGCAGAGCACTTTCCTATGTTCATGTATGGGGCAGGGTCAAAATCAAAAGAAAAAGAAGTGCAGGAAGAAGAAGGGGGGGGGCGTCACCTGGAGGAGTGTGAGCAGGAAGCTGCCATCCATGCTCTGCACCGTGATGGAAGAGAAGTGCTCCTAACACACAGAGCAACTCCGATCACAAGCACCTAACCACTCACGAACGGGAAAGACGAGAAGATCACGACAAAAGGCCGCCCCGAGGTCCACTACAAGCCGAAGAAGAGGGTTTCGGCTCGCAAGGCGGCGAGAAGACGCCCTTGCTGGGCCTCACAGCTGACATCTTTACGGCACAAACAAGAGAAAGATGTCCGCTTGATTCGCGTGCGTCAATCTTACAGCAGTTCAACGTATGATTTCTGTTATATATTTTTCTCTTTTGTGTGTGTATATATATATAACTCAAGATTTATTATGCTCCATTTGCTGGAAAATATAATAAAGTTGCGTAATTATTCTGTTGTGCATGGTATAGAAGAATCAAGACACGTTGTGAATGGTTTGGAGCTCTCTTTCTAAAATATAATTTAATTTTACTTGATTTTTTTATGATGGTATTGAGTTTGTGATCGTGTCGAATTTGAATTTAAATTTGTGAATAAAATTAGAAACCATTTTATTCTAATTCGAATCAGGTGTGTTCGCCCAGAATTTGGGCCCAATATTTCGATTCATATATTGATTGATAAGATGGGGAGTGCTTGACTCATCATCCCTGTCTCGTAATCGCATAAGTAATAACAAAAAAGCCATTCATCGTCACCTCCATTCTCATATATTCTCTAGTCTCCATCTCATTAAGGGCCTGTCCGTATGGATACTTTTTGTCGCGGCTGTAATTGATACCTCTCGTTAGATTGCTTGAAACTTGATGCACTTACCTTCATATAATATGATCATTGTTTGATGAGGTAATCCAAACAACACATCTTCATATTACTTTATAATGGAAGAATATGTCACACTTCTACATAATAGGATTTGGAGGAAGGTGGTAGATCAGCTCCTTATCCAATACGTTTTGTTTCTCTCTCTCTCTCTCTCTCTCTCTCTCTCTCGGGCTTTGGGATTGATCTCCAATGCCCTTTCTCTTCTCTCGGAGATCATACAGAAAAATAGACAATGAAAAGAGGGAGGGAGAAGAAAGAAGAACCAAGAAAGCATGCAGACAAGAAAGACTTGGAATTCAGATTCTTTAGCTTTTCCAACTCGATAGAATCATCATGAACATAGGAATAGCACATGATTTCTGCCTGAAGCTTTCACCGGCAATAGATGGTAGGCCTTCTCGATCCGATTGCCGTCACAGTGGTAAAGGCAGGCAAGGTGGCGCCTACATGTCTCATTGCATGCATGTCTTCGATTCCTTTTTGCTGCTCTACATGGTTGCAGGTTGTCTTGCCAAACTAGGAGTATTCGGAGGGCACCACCCTCTTTTAAAGAGATGCCTTCCATCATCTGTGCGAGTTCCGGAACAAGGATGGTCTCCCAGGTGTTGCAGCAATTAAGTGCTCCACTGTGTGTGTGTATTAGACTAGCTAGGCATGGACTTCTGGGGAGCTCCGCGATTAATCATCCCCTTTGAAGAACATAGCACATGAATGCATCTCACACAGTTGAGATCTCATCATCTGGCTGCAATACAACCGAGAAGAGAATGCATGCAGTGGGGAGGATAACAGGTAAGAAGTACAGTTGCCGAGTCATTTCTTATCTCTCTCACCTGTCCTAGAATCTCATATGAGAGGTCATTTTCACAGCTAGTATGCAGGAACATGCCTTCTTACATGAGATACCTGCTTCTCTCTTTAAATTCTAGGATTGAATTGTAGTCTACAGATATCATCAGCACAGAAATTTTGTTGATATGTTACACGCAGGCATACTCCCTCCCTACATGTGATGCTAAGCTTCTGATTGTAATAAATGGCGATCAGATTAGCAAAGGAAGAGTAAGGGGAAGGAAAGCAAAAAACAAAACAAAACAAGCTCCATCTGGATACAGCTCAGGGTCTCTCTCTCTCTCTCTCTCCGCGCATCTCTCATGCACATAGAGGAGCAGGAGTTTGAAGGCTGATGATGGCAATCGTACTGGAGGAGCATGTGAATCCGCAGAAAACAAGTCAGTGACAGGCATTTGACAGGCCAAAGTGGATGAGTCAAAGGGTACTCCAGGTAAAGCTGTTGGATGTGCATCTTCTTCGGTCAAATCCTACTCCACCAGTCACAAAATTCCCCCATCATCATTGATTTAGTGAAACAGGATTGTGTTCAAGTGGCAAGTGATATGATCTATCCAATCTCTTCTTCCTATCAGAGAGAGAGAGAGAAAGAGAGAGTCATCCAGGTGACATGGGAAAGCAGCAGCATCAGCAGCATCAGCAGAAGCCCACAGTGGAGTTCGCAAAGCTCACCACATACATGTAACAAAAGGATGGCTTAAGCTGAGCATCGGTTGGCAGGAGTGATGGACAAAGACAGTGACACTAAGTATAGAAAGAGACCAAGTACAGGGTCGATATATAAATATATAAAAAGTAGACACAGAAGTATATAGATATATATATATATATATATATATATATATATATATATATATATATATATATATATATATATATATATATATATGCATCCCCATTACATCAAAACAAAATTGGTAAGCACTGTGAGGCTGCAATATGGCTCCCCACTGTGCCTACCTCGTCAGTAACGGGAATGCTTCAGTGGTTCCTCCCCACATACCAGCACGAAGTTTCCCAGAATGTCCCCACATGGATAGGGGCATTTTGAGCAGGACAACATCTACAGACATGAAAGTTATGAGCAGAAGCGACCGGACACACCAAGATAGATAGATATAGAGATATAGAGAGATAGAGAGAGAAAGAGATTAGGAGAGGGGAGATCTGTGGGGAGCTCCCTTCCTCCTGTTGCTCAAGGAGAGGACAATCTGAGGGAAGAAGCCGGCACCGCTCTTCTTCTTCTTCGGCGCCCCGCCGTTGCTGGAGGCGGAGCCGCCACGGTGCTGCGTCAGGTCTTCCGGGGCGACCGGGTCATCATCGTCTTCGAGGAGATCGGAACCGTCCATCCGCAGATTCTCGAAGTGAGGGAAGGCGAAGTCCGACTCGCTGAACCTGAATAATATGCTCGATAGATCATCTCCTCGCAGCAGCACATGGTCCACCTGCATGCGCTCCCATGACAACGGCAACTGAAGCTTGCATCGTCAATGAAGCTTACTTCCGAGGGACACAGGGGAAGAGTACGTACCTTGCAGGAGAGAGAGCAGAAGTGGAAGGGGTCTTGGAGGATCCTGTCGCAGGTCAAGCAAATGTTGCCGGAGCCCTTGAAAGGCCTGGATTGAGGCCTTGGCTTCAGGAACACCACCTTGGCACTGTTGATAGTGTATGGCTGTCACAAGAGCCATGGAACAAAAGGAAACAAGTTCTCAGACCATATCCACCTTACATGCACTCAATTAACCTCAAGACTGTCTACGTACCTGGACGTAGGAACAGTCTATCAGCTTCTCAAGATCATCCAATCGAACCACATCATTGTACACATAACGTCTCACCTAAACCTCACAAATGATCAGATAATTAGGTACGCAAATATGAATTATTGGGTGCTTTATGTGACAAACCACAAGCTAAGTAGGTCAACTATGCCACTGTGTTAAAAGTATTGCAGGGGAAAAGCCACTCTGTCCTTGGGAGGCAAAATAGTGAACTCATCCTCCCGAGGTGGGGAAAGAGATGATTGGTGAAACTCGGAAGGTTTCTTTTGCTTGAAGGAAGATTAATGGCGTTCACAAATCTATCTGTTCTTGGAAATTTACAGCCGCCACTGAATTAAGAGGGAGAAAGACAAAATATATACACTTTTGAGTGAAAAGATTATTTCTATGGTACATTTTCATGGTCACCTAGAGGGGAGCAACCAACATATTGTCATCACAGAAGGTAAAGAAAGCATTGAAATTATGTTAATTCTCTTTATATTTTAAGGATACTGTAGCCATCAGGAATGGAGAATGGGGAAAACGGTAGAGCAATGAGACCAAGTAGTAAGAGCAATCCTAGTGTGGAAATGTTGAATCTAGAGTGGAAGAGCAATTTCCTTTAACAAGGTGTGAAAAATCCACAAAAGATTTTGCTGTCCAGATGCAACCAATCACAGGTGAGAAGCTACAAGCCTAAGGGTTTTCTCTTGAAGCTGTTGTAGAAAGAGAAAGATATAAGATGTGAATGCATAAAGGACAAGTACTAGTATGTGTAGTGCCAAAAAGAGAGAGAGAGAGAGAGAGAGAGAGAGAGAGAGAGAGAGAGAAAACCAAGATGGTAGTAATTCTTTGATCTTGATTCTGAACAAGACAAGGATGAAAGTATTATTAGTTTTGGAGACAAAAATGAGAGCTTGAGGCTCAAGCAGAAAAGATATATAGCAAAATTAATGGTATAAGACCAACAATTCAGCGAGGTTACAGTGCCTGGTAAAAGGGAAAGAGTAAAACACAAGTTGAGGAAAAATGAAGGAAGCCACCACCATGGGACTAAGACGGCTACCATAATCTTTAGAGAATTCTTGGCAATATTCTCAGTGTAATCCCTCAAAAAGTTTATGATCATATAATTCAAGGACATATGTAAGATGAAAGAGTCAGGTCATCAGAACAAGCATTAGGAAAGAGAGAGAAATGATTTGCTCTGCCACTGGCTAGTGATACTGAAACTGGGAGTTGCGCAGTTAGCAGAGGGGAGGAGGAGGATTTGAGAGCTCAGTGGGGGAAGGCATGAGCAAGAATTAAGCTTGGTGGTGGTGGAGGAGGAGGAGGAGGGGAGTGAGCAGACCTGGAGGAGTGGGTGGGAGGGGTGGGCGGCTGCGCAGTGGGGGCAGATGCTGGTGCAGCAGTCGAGGCAGAAGATGTTCTTCTCGTTCTTCTTCCGGCTCTCATGGGCCCCGCATCCCACGAAGAAGCTCTCCTCCACCAAGCCCCCCAGCCACCCCGGCATCGCTGCTGTTGGCGCAGCCACCCTATTCCCCTCTCCATATGCCCCTCTCCCCATCCTCTCTCCCTGTACGCCTTTGAAGCCAACTCACACACTCACTCTCTCTCTCTTCAGCTCCCTCACTTCTATCTCTTTTTATGAAATTGTATAGAGGAACAGTGATCCAGTGGTTTTCTTCTTGAGCTCAGAAACAGTGGAGGAGAAAGTGAAGCTGGGAGGGATTAACGAACCTCCTGCGCCTATTTATAGGTGGCTGGCAGGAACAGCTCCAGAGAGAGAAAGAGAGAGCCGAGTGAACGAGTGATCAAGCAAGGTGAGAGAAAATAATGGGTCCTCTTCCTACCAAAGGAGAAGGGCAAAGAAAAAACATAGCAATTGATGGGGAATGGGTTGGAGAACAAATGGAATTATGGGGATTTTTTTGTGGCATTTTTCGTTCTTTTTCCCCCCTTTTAACTTTGGCAGTGGGTGGTGGTGCTTATGGCGGGAAGACGAGAACCCACACTACTATTTCTTTGTACTTTTCCTGTGCTGCCCTGCCTGGTATTTCCCCTCCCTCCCTCCCTTCCTCCCTCAAATAAAAATGGGCGAGGCATTACAGGAAAAGCAAGAGAAAAGAGATCTTTTGTTTCCTTTTTCCTGTTTTGCCTTCTTCCTTTTATCTAATCTCTCTCTCTCTCTCTCCCCCCTTCTCTTTCTTCCTGCGTCTGGCTTCTCCTGCATTGGTTTTTTGAAGATAAAAGGTTTCTGCTCCTCAAAAACATATCATCCTGCCATGAAGCTTGGTATTGGGTTGAAGCTTGATGAACTCATACGCATGAATGGTAGCACAAAAGTCTAAGAGATGAAAGCTCATCAAGTTCCAAACGAAGGTAATGTACCGCCCTGACAAAACCTGGAAAAGATGGAAGCTCTAACGAATAATTTGGGCCCATTTGCATGTGATGAGGCTTCCGTGTGGTCATAGTTGATTAGCAATCAACTGATCCGAAAGCATCAAACATGGCCATTGCTTCCCTGATGGAGACACCAACTCGACGATGTGGTCTTCATTGCTTTTGTCAAGATTCAAAATGAGAACTCTCGATGCAGTAAAGCCTTTCCTAATCAAAGCTTTTTACTGTTTTGATCCAATAAAGTCCAAGAAGAGACACATTGACTTCATTAGAATGTTAATTCAAATCACCCTTAGTAAAAGGTGCAGTGAGGAGTGTTAGATTTGATGGACATCCAAAAAGATGAACAGAAGAGACTCACAGAGCCATGAGGCCACGGGCAACTGAAGAGAGAGAGAGAGAGAGAGAGAGAGAGAGAGAGAGAGTTGGACTGCAACTTTAAACTAAGAAAGGTTTAAGGAGGTGATTGTCTCATTTGAGCCTGGAGGTTAAGCAATTAGAAGAACACATGACAGCTTCCTATTCTTCAAGAGGACAGTCAGTGACCAGTGTCCTTCGATGTGAAGTCCAGCAAACAATGGGGCCACTCGCACACCATCAGGTTGGGCCAAATCATCAAGCTGGCCCCACCTCATGGGGCTGACATGGCAGGATCCGTATGGCTAACACCAGTGGGGGGTTTGATGGATGGAAGCCAACCCCCCCCTCGGGGTAACAATGATTGCAGCACTCTGGGCTTCACCATTGGCCTCCGGGGTTCCAAGGACGAACCATTCATGCACCACCACCAAGTTCTGCTGCTCAGTTGCTCCACATGGTGAGCTTGATCTTGATCTGGCAATCATCCTTGAAACATAAATGGAGATGATTCCAGTGATGCCTGGACCAGGAAAGCTGGGGACTAGAAATGAGATACGGCTTCCTCCTCATGCATCAAACTCAATGGGTGACATGGTCACCGTGCTTCCCACCTGCGATTCAGGAAGAAGGAACCATCTGCATAGACTTGGAAATAAATATATCCACCACTCACCTCTTCTTCTTCATCATCTTGTTCTTCCCTAAGAAGAAGAACAACTTCTTTTTTTTATCTCGTGGTAAATCGTCAAACCAGCTCGCTGTGATCGGTACATGCATGTGAAACCGTACGGGTGAGCGAAGCTTGTGCTGAGAGAAAGGCATGGGCGAACATTTGGGGGTGGACCTACAAATCTTTCTCCTGCGACCGGTTGTTGATTCGAGAAGGCACCACAACCCACCGTGGCTTAGTATGGTGCGCATCCAAGCTACTGAGGAGCGAGGCTTCTCCATTAGCAGCGTGATGGTGTATGAAAAGGCTTCATGTTTCAGACTCTTTCACTGCAAGCAAGTGTTAATTACGGAACCATGTTTAATCTCCAAAACAATTCATCTTTACAGTAAAACAATCACCAGAAGAAGGAAGAAGTCAGAGAATGCATTGGATGATGTACTACTAAGCTTTACTTTCACATCACATCCATCACCATAACTAAAAGTTTCAGCCTTCTGCTTCCATCGTCCCAAATGGCGCAAAGGGGCTCCTGGTTGGTGGGGGAGAGAGGGTGTTGTGGTTGTGGTGCAAGGAAGGGAAGGGGGTGGTGGTGTTGATGGTACTGTGGTTGTCCCTCTGCATGTGACACCAACACCAAAAGGATGTGACATCGGGTTGACTCCTCCCCATCCAATCAGTGCTCTCACGCATCAAAGATTTGTGGTCGACTGCCATTTTGTTGGTTGACTAGGATTGGATCCTCTTTACTGGATTCAAGTTGCAACTTCTTAATATGGTCATCAGGTGTCACCGTGAGATGCCTTCTGGTCCTGCGGCAGCCTCTTCCTGCTTTACCTCCGGCACATCAACAGCAGATGAATGAATGAATGAATGAATGAACGAACGAGCGAAGAAGATAAGAACAGAATGTTTTCTGTTCTGAGAGGATCGAAGACAAGAACTGCAAGCTACGAGAGATACTCTCAGCAGAATCTGCATCTATGGGATATACAAATTGCTGCTAGGAAACAGAAGAAGAGCTGTTTCCTCGGAGCAAATTGTATCTGTTGTAGTACATTGCAGGAATATCTCACGTTCCAAGGAAGGAAGACCTACTGCTTGCACAAGAACATCCCATCCCATGAACTCTGGTTTGGGAGTGTTGAACAAGTACTGAGAAGGAAGCAAGAGCAATGGTTACAGCTAAAATGGTTGCCGGGTGGGAGGAGGGGGGGAGTGGGTGGGGTGGGTGGGGAGCGGGGGGGGCCCTTTACTGTGCTGCAGCCATGTTCTTCTTGGCTTGTAAGGGGCTCACTGGATTCAGAGACACAGCTGCCGCTGCCATTTGAGACCACAAGAGGGGAGTCACATGTGTTCTTCTTCCACCCTCCCCACTAGCTTGAGCTGAGGACATCCCACCCAATTTGATTGAGACCCCTTTGAGTTGACACCCACTCATCCCCTCCCCAAACAACTGCGTTATCAAAGAAAGATGACGACTATCTAATAACTGTTTGCACACAGGTCTCCACCGCTCAGAGATGATGCTCTCTTGTTGATGCCTCTCCCATGGGAGACATGAGTTGAGTTAAAAGTTTGCTGGAAGACAAACACTTTGATTCGTTGTTTCCACATAGATTTGTAGAAGATGGAATTATTATCCAAAATCATGTGGTGGATAGTTATCGATCCAAGACAAGTAAATAATGATTCTTTCTCACCCTTTTTTTTTTTTTCCTTCTTCTCTCCTAACCTAAATAATGATCCTTTAACTAGACAGCCAAAGAAATAGAAAATAATAGCTTGCATGAGGATAACTTCAAAGGAAATATAGATTTAGAATGCCAAGCGAAGACTTCAGCACAAGAATTCTGCATGACAAAAGAAAAGAAAAAAAAATCTGAAGCAAGCTTATCATAGACAGCAATGCGATTCATACGCCATTCAGGAGATCTTCCCGAAGCATGAATCCAGTTGAAAGAGATTAATGGGCTGAGATGTGCAGAATAGTTGACGAGCTTAGGCCTGTATCTCACATTGTTTTGTCTGCAACTAAGTTGCCTCATGAGTTTGGATCAAAGCTCTCTAAGTTGATATCTTCCCTAGTCGAGGTTCCAGTCGGTCTTTCAAATCAAAATTCGCTTCACCATCAAATGGGTCAGATTTAGTCAATTTTATAGTGATGAATTGACGATTAACATATTAACACAAGAAGAACAATCTATCATAAAAAGAAATAATATTAAGAGACTCCTCATAAATATATCGAGAAGGATATCCTTCTTGAATGGGGTTTCATAGTATTTCTCCATCATGTGGATGACAAGGTGGAACCAGAAGAGCCAGAAATGCAGGGACTTCAAAAGGTCTTCCCTAAAAATTAAAGGGTTACATAGAGATTCATATTTTTTTTTTTCTGCATTTGACCGATCATATCAATATCCAGAGTCTCATTTTCCAGTGCACAAACCCAGCAATCATATATATAACAGCAAATCCTGAGTTCCCTCACATGTCAAAGCTATGTTTTCACAGTCGTTAGCAGAAAAATATACCGGAGAAGAAAAAAGATGAACCATATAGAGAAAAGGATTCTAACGGTTATGTTGCCTAAGATTTCAAATGGCATCGCTGTTTTCTTTGGTTAGAATCTAGAGCTAGCCCAGTTTCAGACTATAGTTGATAAGTGGCAAAAGTAGTCTTGTTTATGCTTTCAAGCATGTCTTTGCTAAGTTTAGAGTCTCCTTCATAGTGTAGTGTATTATTATTCACTAAATTCTAGTAATTATTGTAACAAAATTCATGAAAAAGTAGCTATTCTATAAAATGGTCTTCCAATAGTCTTTAGGACTGGATGCAAATTTTTTTAATTTATTTTTACTGGTTCGATGTTGAGAGATGTGCTCAAAGCCCATCTTTCTGATCTAGGAACAGGGCCATATAGTAATCAGAACTTATTATGAGAGCTCCCAGCATCAAATATACTTACGCCTTTTACATTTTGTAAATATTATACTCGGAAAGACAAGAGTCTGTGACAGTAAATCTTCTTCCAGCTTCTTCAAAAAAGCTGCTGAGTAATATTTGGTGCAACAACTTTGCAGGTTAAAGCAAGTGGTTCTCAAGGGAGCGCAGGCACAGTTCCAATGTTGATGCGCCAAGACCCGATGGTCGCTGCTGCTGAACTGATGGTAAACCTGGAGAGTCTGTGCAAACTTCCTGATAGAGTTTTGAGCTACAATGAGCAGTGTGGATTCTACAAAAAAAAAAAAGGAATCTTTTTCAGGGCTGGTCTGCACGGTGGGCGAAATGTCAAGCTGGCCAGGTGCAAGCAATGTCATTCCTGGCCAGGAAAAGTTTGGATCACAGACTTTGATCATTGGTCGAACCTCTTTTTTCATGGATACTCGTTGGTTGAAACAACAACATTCTTCTGCTCATGCAGGTAAACTTTAGTGTTGATATACGAGCAACAGCAGCACACTGCGACTCGGAGATAAAGTCTGCAGCTCATTCCGCTATGACGAAGATACCAACCAAAATCCAAGGTGAAGTGGCTGTGTTGATGAGTGGGGCTGGACATGATGCCATGGCGATATCTCATCTGACCAAGGTTACTATCTCATGCTCTTCGGATTAATCCATTTCGATCCCCACTTTACAGATCCATGGCGACATAAAACCAGGTCGGTATGCTCTTTGTTCGCTGTCGAGGCGGGATCAGCCGCCATTCTCCTGATGAACATCATGATGTCTGGGCTGCTGGTCTTGCCCTCCTCCATTTCCTTGACCGACATGTAGCGGGTAACTGTTGCATCGGCTAAATAAAGGTTTAGGCAATCCAACCGTAACGAGCACTTCACACTCGATATATGTTTTTTTTTTTTTTTTGTTTCTGATGTCAGGAATAGAATCATTTACAGCATGGACACAGATGGAGATAAATAATGAATTGGGTAGCGAACTAATTAGCACATAGTTGGATTGTTAAGCCTTCAGGAACTGCATCTTGTTTGCATTCGAGCCATGGAAAATGCATGGTGAAAGTATATGAAGCAGTACGTCGAAACAATCTTATTGATGTTGTAATCTCTGTCGAGGCATAATCTTTGGCACCATATCGCAAATCCATGTACTACCTACCAAACACAGTCACTACAAATCTCCGTTTCAGGACCTCTGACAGCATATCCAAAGCAGAACCAACCGAGACGAAAGGAACAGATGCACGAGGATAACTAAGAACAGTAGCCAATCCAATTGTGCTCCCATCGCAACCTCAAGCAGCAATCAAGGTGTTGGCGACGTCGATGACGAATCGATACCGGACATCACCGTTGGCAAGCCTCTCCATGGCCTTGTTCACGTAATCCATACCGACGAGTTCAATGTCTGCAGTCACGTTGTGCTTTGCAGCGAAGTCGATCATCTCCTGTGTGTCCTTCATCCCTCCGATGCAGCTCCCGGCCAGAATCCGCCCACCTGTTGCCACAGTCATGCGATGGTGATGGGTGATTTGTGTACAAGAGAGTGCGGTGTGATGGCGGCGTCTGCTTACCCATGATCAAGGGGAAAACATGCAGCTGCAGTGGCTTGTCAGGTGCACCCACCAGTATCATCTTCCCATGGGGTTTCAGAAGATCGATCAATGGCGCGATCTCATGGACTGCTGAAACAGTGTTGATGATGCCATCCATGGTTCCCGTTGCAGCCTTGCAATCGTATCGAGGAGGAGAAAATAAGTCAATCGGACTGCAAGTATAGCAAAGAGATCCGACTCGTCTTCCAGCTATTATAGCTACGTACCTTCAGCTGCTCGGAGTCTCTGCTAACCAGGAAGGCATCGGCCCCCAGCCTCTCCATGGCTTCCTTCTGCTTGCTCGGGGATGTGCTGATCACCGTCACCTTCATCCCAAAGGCCTTGCCGAACTTGACAGCCACATGGCCGAGCCCCCCGAGGCCGACGACGCCCAGGTGCTTCCCTGGCTCGCTGAGGCCGAAGTACTTCATGGGGCTATACACCGTGATGCCGGCGCACAACAGCGGGGCGCCCTTGTCGAGCGGCATGCTCTCCGGGAACCGCACCACGAAGTGTTCGTGGACGACTATCATGTCGGAGTAGCCGCCGTAGGTCATCGTCCCGTCGGTGTCGATGGAGTTGTAGGTGAGGATGAGTCCACCGCAGTAGTTCTCCAACTCCTGCTTGCAGCTGGGGCAGGAACGGCAGGAGTTCACCATGCACCCCACGCCGGCCTTGTCTCCGACCTTGAACTTGTTCACCTTGCTGCCCACTTCAGTTATGACCCCCACAATCTCATGCCTGCAGAGGACAAATCCAGGGTAGGGTGCCTACTTCAGCGTACAGAGAGACTGGTGGTGTTCAGAGACAAACACGCATACCCTGGAAGAACTGGGTAGACAGTGTTGGCCCATTCGTTCTTGATGCAGTGAAGGTCGGAGTGACAGATCCCACAGTACAGAATTCTTAAGGTAACATCAGTGTCACCATTTCTCCTGTCAACAACCAGTGAAGCATATTAGAGATGAAGAGCCAACTGAAACCTTGAAGAAGGTGATGAAGGTGCAGGTGGAGGGTACCATTCATGTTGAAAATGAGTGATCACCTAATAGAACGAACCCACACAAATCAACATAACATTACTTCAGGATTTAAAATAGAAGCACCTCATGTAAGACTGACAAAGAAAGGAAAAGGAAAGATGTTGGTCTGATATGTTCAATATTTATATGAGGAAATAAGATAGCATTTACTTCAGAATTCAAATAGAAGCACCTTGTGGAAGACTTGACAAAGAAAGACCTTTAAACCTTGAAAAGAAAATATGTTGGTACGAGGAAATAAGATAACATTGCTTTAGAATTCAAATAGAAGCAGCACCTTATGGAAGACTTGATAAAGAAGCACATTTAGACCTTGAGAAGGAAAGATGTTGGTCTGATATGTTCAAAGTTTATATGAAGAAATAAGATAGCATTACTTTATAATTCAAATAGAAGCACCTTGTGGAAGACTTGACAAAGAAAGACCTTTAAACCTTGAAAAGAAAAGATGTTGGTCTGATATGTTCAAAGTTTGTATGAGGAAATAAGATACCATTACTTCAGAATTCAAATAAAAGCACCTTATGGAAGATCGCTAAAAGAAAGAAAGACATTTAAATCTTGAAAAGGAAAGATGTTGATCGGATATGTTCAAGGTTTATATGAGGAAATAAGATATCATTACTTCAGAAATCAAATAGATGTATCTTATGGAAGATCGATAAAGAAAGACATTTAGACCTTCTTGAAAAGGGATGATGTTGATCTGATTGATACGTTCAAGGTTTATATGAGGAAATAAGATAACATTACTTCAGAAATCAAATACAAGTACCTAATGGAAGACTTGACAAAGAGAGACCTTTAAATCTTGAAAAGGGAAGATGCTGGTATGAGGCAATAAGATAACACTACCTCAGAATTCAGATAGAAGCACTTATGGAGGATTGACACAAAAATCTTTAAACCTTAAAAACAAAAGATATTGGTGTCATAGGATTAATTATATAATTATATCTGATTAGGTAAGATATATTAGAGATTGATTATCTTTTTTTGATAGAAGGAATTCTCCAAATTATTCTTTTTTATTGCAAGTATAGTTTTCACATTGTTATTTTCAAAATAACATCAAAATATACATAATTCAGATTTTGATCTATCGTTATTTAATTTTGATTTTGATATTAAGATGTTTTACATAATAATTATATTTTTTTATACTTATATGATGGTGACGATCTAACTTAAAAAAAAAATCTTTTTTAGTTGATAATGATTCAAATATATCTTGAGAAGTAAGTGAAAGAGAATAGTCAATGACATTATTTACCCTTAACCCTTCATTTCTTCGTGGAAACGAACTTTTTTGCTGATAGATTACAAAACATAAAAAAATAAATATACAAATGCTTCATAAAGTGAAATTACGACGACCGAAACAAATAGATACATAAACGTAGCAAAAAAAAAAAAACAATATAATAAATATGAAATTGTTACCTTCGTGAGAAAGTGAAGGGCGAGAGAACACCGGAGGAATCCCTGGCGGCCCATCCGAACGCCTTTCGAGGGTGCTCTTCTTCCGGCGATGCCAGCTTCCCTTTCTCCATCGTTGCTGCTGCCTCAGAAAGAAGAAGAGAGGAGAGGGAGAACGAGCGCGAGTAATGCAGGAGAGAGAGAGAGAGAGAGAGAGAGAGAGAGAGATCCAAGTGTTTGGTGGTCCGATGTGCCGGTAGGGATCGGTCTTTATATAGACGGAGTAATTGGGTCGAGATGGAGACGTGGGTGCCTGAGATCCGAATCCCGAGCTTTCCGATGGGTGGACGTAACGGATGACGCTACGAACTCGTCTGCGGCGCCGTACCCTACGCCTCACTCTCGTCGTCATCCCCGAAGCGTGACCAGAGAATCCACGTTTTCCACGGCATCGGCGCAGTGGAAATACATGTGCAGTAGAATTCACATCCATCATCATCGGCCACAGCATTAAGGATGGATCAGAAACTTAGGTTACATTGCGAAGCTCTTGAGGATTTGTTTGTATCGTGGGACTAGTTTAAAGCGGGTAATCTAAGTCGCCAGCCATGGAACGTGGTAGAACCGCAGAAGTCGGCTTTCTGCGTGCTTCTTTCTACGTGGCCCAGCAGCATCCATACACTGGTCCTGTTCATTAGGCCGCCGACCGTGTTTTTGGCGTATACGCACTGTGCACGACGATGGATCCAAACGAGAAGCCAAGACGGACGGGTGGGGAAGTCGGTCAAAAGAGGATTCGACCCCTTCAAAACTATTCAAGCGGCTCACCCTCGCGGGCCCCACCACTTTTAATGCAGCAAGCACCATGTCCCTTTGACTTCGGTCCGTGGTCGACGAGGGACGCCCCCATCCCAATGGCAGATCTCCTTTCAAACCGGCCGTTGACTTTGATGCCTTCGAACGTGGCACTTCAGAATGCTCGGGAAAAGTGTCGCATGATCTCAAAGAAGCGTGGCGGCCACAGCTTCAGAGTTTGAAGAATGCATAACGATCAGAAAAACCAGAAAAAAAAAATAATTAGAAAAGCAGTATAAGCCAGGAAGAATTATTCCAAAAGTGATACACAAATTGATGAGTATTTATTTCAATGTTGTTGTGGTATGCATGTGAGATACGAAGGTCTTCAACGACAAACCAAAATGCTTAAGCTCTTGGGAACCAAAATTTCTACGCGCTTTTTATCTCGTAGGTCCAAAGCGTAGAAGATGACATATGATTGATGTATAGGTCTTAAACAATAAGATTTTTTTTTTTCTTTAGTGCAAGAAAACCACATAAATATTTAGATTATAGATTAAGGAAAAATGTGGCTGCATGGCTTCATCTTTCCGAGAAACCTTTTCTTTGTTGATGGACAAAAAAGCAAATCTACAAAAACATTTTTGTTTAATTATTCCATCTGGAATTGGTGGCTGATAATGGACTTTTGTCTTACAGTATTTATTGTACAAGAAAATTGATTCATGTATACCAAATTGTCGACGTACAGCATAGCAGTATCTTGAAAATTTTGTGGCCACAATGTAATGTCTCCTTGTGATTTATCGATTTCCGATATTGCGGATTTATTCCCTGCCAAAAGAAAATTGGCTTGTTAAATAAAAATTTTTCAAGAACAAGAAAAGAACTGATGACCAATGAAGAGAATACCTTATCAGGCTGTTGAATCTTGTCTCAGAGGTTGGATCTCATTGTTGTGGTTATCAAGCGGCATGTACTGAGACATGATAGCCATGATCTCGGAGTCCATGTAAGACTGCAAAAGAGAAGCATTAGTGTGTCATGGATTTCACTGATCAATAATGAAGTTTGGGTCTGTTGTTTCTTTTTTTTTTTTTTTATCGATTGATTGATTGAGTTGGAGTTGATTAGCATACTCTGAGCCTGTATTTGTAGAATAAATAGCCTGCTATTCCAGCACCAGCCACACATGAAAGAACTAGTAGTGTCAATATCCATCCAAAGCTTGGCGTATTCTTAGCTGCATCAGAACAGAAGAATGATAAATCTAAGCAACAACTCTCTTAGAAAAGAAACAACAAGTCATATCTGTAATTGGAACAAATTTAATGAGCCAACAAAATCTGGGTCTGATGGAAAACACACAGGAAGAAGAGGGCAATGGTTTCAGAACTGCAAATATACAGTGTTCTCTGTTTCTTTTCTTCGTTTCTGATGCTTAGTCTATGAAAGTTCAGATGTATCAGTACTCTACCACAAGATAAATCCAACAGTAAGAACTACTTATCTGAACTATGGAATGGCAGATTAGATTGGACTTGTAAGAAGTCAACTAGTTGTAATATGATCATGGCATATGCTACGTTGGACGATGTCAGAATCATATCATTGTGCAGCAATTACCATTTCAGTTTGCTGTCACCATTATTCTTGCCTTACCTATGCATGCGTCCTCCCCCTTTATGTACAACTGGTTGCCCGTGCACTTGCAGTCATATCCACCCCATGTATTCTTACAGGAGCACTCAGGGCAGCTGCAGGCAAGCTTCTCCTTGCATTCATCGGTGTCTAAGACATGGAGAACAGAGTTGTCATCCATCATTCGCAGAACTAAAGTAGAACTCAAGCAATAGGAAGTGTACTGCATAACCTTTGTGAAGATGGAAATGTTGTCAAGGAAAAAAAAATAATATATATATATATATATATATATATACCTTCACACCGATAACCATCACCATGGAATCCAGCAGGACAGCGACAACCGGTCAACACTGAGTCCTTCAATAAGCAAGAGAGTAAAAAACTTATCTTTTTATGTCTGATAAACTGAGCAAATTTTGCATTGATGCAACATTTCGATAAGCATATGATGCTACCGAGCATGCCGAAAACGTTTGTCCGTTTCTGGTCTCAGACCAGCAGCCCCCATTGTCCATTGCACATCTTCCTGGTCCAACAGCTGAATGATATGCCAGTGAATGGAAAACAAGTCATCAAATGATAGAAAACACAGCTGATTTCAATGAGAGTTGGGATGGCCAACTAGCCACCCTACCTTCACAAGATGTGTATCCATCTCCTTGATACTGAACATTGTTAACCACAGGGCATACGCACAGTCTTCCTCTGAAAGTATCCTGAAGAAGTGAAATTGACACAATGTGAGCAGCAGGAAAGCTATGATTCAAATTCCTATAGACCCTGTCGAAGATGAGGAAAACCACCTTGCAGGCTGTGATATTTGACTTCGAGTCTTGCCAACAACCACCATTTGATCGAAGGCATTCGTTTGTCTCGATATCTGAAAGAAAACAGAAGTAAGCACCATGCCGCATGGATTCGGCATATAGTTCACCGGGAATGCAGACCTCCGTTCAAGCACACAGGAGGCTCGGTTGACTCTTTGAATCCCGCACATATCGCTTTGAGCACAGCACTCCTCTCCAGTTTCCCTTCACAAGAGCAAATCCACCTGGAAGATTGAGACGACCACCACACCGCCGGGGTTTGTTCTAAAAGGAATCGAGAACGGTAGACAAACCTCGATACTGAACGTTGTTGATGACCAAGGTGGGTAAGATAGTCACATCTCCACGAGAATCATGTCCAATCTGTAATGTGAGTTCT
The DNA here is from genome assembly GCA_021527575.1 of Ensete glaucum. NCBI lineage: Eukaryota > Viridiplantae > Streptophyta > Magnoliopsida > Zingiberales > Musaceae > Ensete > Ensete glaucum. The sequence goes on from CM038553.1 coordinate 53,879,058, forward strand.
TGTCAGGATACCAATTAATGCAACTTGAAAATCTGAATCATGCTCCTCGTGCCTAGGTTTACGCTAAGAAAGCTTCCGAGTTGCAAGGCACCTGGAGTTCTTGCTCCGTTCTTAGGACATCATTCTCGACATCAGCTTCAGGATCACCCATGCATTTGGTGATCTTGTCCAGAGGCAACCCTGATGCATCAAAAGCTAACCATTTAAGGAGGTTGCTCTTACGAATGAACGAGGAATAAGAAGTTGTGATGAAGATGGACTCGCCAAGGGATCTGAGGACGTCTTGGGCGCAGTCTCTGCTGTACTTCTTGTCCTTCATCGAACACCTGACGTGGTAATCGGTGACGAAGTCCCACCATACCCACGGCCGGCCGGTCTCGTTCGCGACTCTGTGAACGCAAAGCTGCCTCAAGTTCTCGATCACCACATCCTTGCCGTCGTACCCCGCGTCGAAGTCCTGCTCGGGATCCGGAGCGCAGTATCTCCCCCTGTTGATGCACTGGGATTTGCACTGCTTGCTGAGCAGGAAGGCCTCAGGGCAGTACCAGGTGATGTAGTGAGGGGTGAACTGAGTGAACCCTCCCTTCTCCAGCAGCTGGGCGTGGCCCCTGAAGTTCTTGACGAAGCTCATCTGATCGTCACACCGAGGCCCGCACTCGTCGTTGCTGTTCGTCCAGAACTCGTACTCCACCCTCTCGTCGGGGTGAGGCATCGACTCTCTCCAGTCCAACTTCACCACAACCTGGTCGGTCCCCTTCGCCAAGGCCTTCTTGAGGGTCTCGCCGAATTCACGGTTGATGAAGGCGGAGGGGATGGAGATCTTGTCGACGTAGTCCGAGGCTTGGCTCTCCTCAGGGTTGTCCATGGTGAGCAGAGGCTCGTCGGTGTTGTCGGCGACCAGAACTGCTGCCGCACCGGCTTGCTGCGCGTTCCATGCCTTCAAAGCGAAGTAGCAATCTGGAGCAGGCGCACGGAAGGATTAGGCTTTTCTCTGCTGGTGGCCTGTCGTGCTTAACCTTTGCGTGGAATACAAGGCCAATGAGTTCTACCAAATGAAAGGAAAGGAGATCTACTGTGACAGAGAGGGGCGGTAGGTGACCAGTCCCAAGCAACTCCATCTTGCAAGCAAAGAGGGGAGAGAAAACTACTGCTAGATTGATCAAGAAATCTGATAAGATTTAGATCCGAGCACAAGCTTTAAGACGTTGGATGAACCCATCATGATCTGTTCCCACTTCTTGGTAATCAATCGGAAGGAAGAAAACCATATTGATCAAATAACATCTATTATCTCATCTAAGTTCAACTGTTCTCCGGAAAGAAGACATCTAATTAGCTCATGTCAAAGGGGAGAAAGAACGGGTTGGTCACCTCCTCGATCAACAAGCAGAATAACAGGGCGCTTGGACCGGAACTTGAAGGGGGTGCCGTCGAAGGCGTCGCACGCGGTGGTGTTCTGGTCAGGGTACATGACGACGCCCAGCAAGGTCCCCCCGTAATGCGGCACGCCGAAGTTGGCGATGGCGGCGTCGTGGCGCCCCCTGATGTGCTCCGGGCGGATCACTCTCACGCCGTTCTTCTCGACCACGAACCGGCCGGACACCGACCCGGTGGATGCCGCTGCTGCCAGAACCGCGAACAAAGCGAGCCATCGCCGGAGGCTCGCCATGTCTGCTCGGGCTCGAAACGATCGAACCGGGAGAAGGCGAAGACTTCAGCTTCCCACAAAAAAAAAAGACGAAGAAGGGAAAGAGAGAAGGGATGACTCTTGATGCAAGGAAGAGGTTGCTTACTTCCTACTTACTATACGACAATAATATGTAGTCAAGTCATCATTTCATGTGAGGGAAGGGAGAAGATAACTAGGAGAGCCAACCACCATGAGGGATGACAAGGGGAGGTTGGTGAGATTGGCGCCTGTTAATATTGTTAGAAAAATGAATGGTTGGACATGGCTATCCTTGGTGTTTGTGCAAATGCCAGTCTTATCCCTTGACCTCCCACTAAACTCGTCATTCCGCAAGCAAAATGATACGGAAGTAAACAGAGCTACGTATCTTATGCTCACTCACTTGATTTCTCATCTTGGAATGCATTCATAATTCACAAGCCATTCCAATATGTATGCTGTGCCAAACACATCTGTTCAGTTTGGTAGAACCAATGAAGAGTATGATATATATATATATATATATATATATGTGATGTGCCAAACACATCAGTTCAGTTTGGTGGAACCAATATAGATTGTGAGATATATATATTTATGATGATGATGATGATGATGAACTAATGCCCTAAGTCCACACGAAGGTTATCTCTGGCTGTAAAGAGTCCAAACAAAAGACTTCATCTTGTGCTTGAGCAAATCATGATGCAGTAAGTAAAACATGTTTACAAGAGGAAAATGCAGCAAGGATGCATGGTTGACTTAAAGAAAAGAATCTGAGGCCATCTTCTGCACATCACATGTTTCACAAATAAACAACAGACGCAGGGCGTAGACTTTGACTTGGAAGCCTTCCCCACGTCCCCAACTCTTCATGCATTATCTTCACCCATGTTGTCATCTTCTTCGACATGGAAAGAGAATGGTTTCTAGTACTGCTAGTGGCATCGTTAGGGTTTCGGACTTCCTATAAGCCTTTCCCACGTCCCCACTAAAAATTCCTTGTGTTGAATGCCATGATGAATCAAATCAAGTCTATATCATCTAATTCTTTCTATCTTTAGTAATATGACAATTTTTTTTACATTTATCATAATCTACATCTCTCATATGCATATTATATTAACATTAAATTATGAAAAATCTTAAATTGTGTGGATATTAATAAATCAAATCAATCATGATAAGAAATTATACCGATTCGGGGGTGTAGCTCATATGGTAGAGCGCTCGCTTCGCATGCGAGAGGCACGGGGTTCGATTCCCCGCACCTCCATTTTTCTTTAATCTTTTAATCTTTTTATTCTTGAGGATAATAATAAAGAATTATTTCTGCTGGTCTGTTACCACGTGTGCGGAACGAGCACAGCATGCATCGCTCCACGCGTTGGCTCGCCGTCGCCTCAGCTTCGACACCTCTCCCATTTCATCGCCTTAAAGATTGCTGCGCCGGAGAGAGACGAGGAGAGCGAAGGCTGAGCACTTGGCATCGATGGCAACCATGCTCGGTGGAAGTCGCAGCGGTGTGTTCAACCTCACCAAGGCTTTCCCCAATCCGTCCCTCCCTAACCGCTCAGCGCCGCTCAAACCCAGCCGTCTTTGCTTCCCGTATGCGCGAAGATCTTCTCAGGTTCCTACTCTGCGCTCGCATACTAGTCTTGCTCACTGTTTTCCTTGTGCTTACTTTTAGTTCTTTCTGTCAGGCCGACAGTAACGAGTCGGATTACGGAGACGTGGGAGAGGGTGAGGATGCGGGAAAGGCGAGGAAGGCCTCCGAGAGAGCAGAGGACTCGATGAAGGAGTATGTGAAAGAGGCTAAGGAGAAAGCCGAAGAGGCAAAGGAGGAAACCGGTTCAGTGGCGGAGAAGGCGAAGGAGACGGCCGAGCAGGGAACCAGCACCATGGCGGAGAAGTCAAAGGTGACCGCCAGTGCAGCGCGCGAGATGGCATCCGGTGCTGCCGAGAAGACGAAGGAGAAGAGCAAGTCGGTGGGGGAGAGAGCCAAGGAAAGTGCGGAGGAAGGCGTGGAGACGGCACACAGCATAGGAGAGAGAGCGAAGCAGACGATGCAGGAGGCGTGGGAGGCGGCCAAAGAGACCACACATAAGATCAAGGAGACCGTGGTCGGCAAAGACGAGGAGGACACGCTCAAGGATGCAGGGAAGGGTGGGACGAAGGAAGACGTCAGGGCGGCAAGGGAATCCGTGGAGGAGGCGGCGGCGATGAAGCATGGAAGAGATGAGTTGAAAGATTAGCTTTAGGTTTCGACGGCGTTCCTTGTTTGTTTCGGTGTAATTATCAGAGCTTGTTCTGCTAATATGGCTGCCGTGGAAGTCGTCTCCAAAGGCATATTAATATTAAAATGAAGCTGCTTTCCTTCTCAATCAAATCTATCTTAGCTCACTGCTGCTATGCATTGGAACACAAAAGGTGGGAATTATCTCAAGATCGATACTGATTTGCCGTAAAGAAAGACAAAATTAGATTTATTTGGATCAGCAAAACCAATTTTGTGTTGTCAAAAAGGAAAAAAAAAAGATGTATATTTACAAAGAAACCATAATAGTTTCCGGGCGTTTGGATCAGGCGACCTACGGCGGAGGAGGCATGTTGAGATCCAAATCGAAGCGAATCCTCCCCTTCGGCGTGGCCGATGGCGAGCAACGACAATCGACCACCGACGAGGAGTCTGAATCACTCTCGATCCCGCTGAGACTCCCAAACACCTTCACCGTCGCTGGCTGAGCGGCCTTTGCCGCCGCTGCAGCCTTCTTGGAAGCGGCGATTGAATCAAAGAGCACCAGCGGAGGCGGGCACGCTGCTGCCGCCGCCGCAGCGACGTGCGGGAAGAGGAACCGGGCGGACGGTTGCCCGGGGTCGAGATCCAGACGTGGGTGTCTGGCGGCCGGCTGCCTCGAGGGGGTAGACGACTCTACGCTACTGCTGCTGGGGCTGGCGGGAGCCGCTTCTATGGTACCGAATCCGGCTGGGGCTGCTGCGACGGCGGCGGCGGAATTGACGGGGCAAGGGAAGTTGGTCTTGGCTTTGGGGCCGCGGAACCCGAGAGCGGCGGCGTCGTAGGCGCGGGCGGCCTCCTCGGCGGTGTCGAAGGTGCCGAGCCAGACGCGGCACTTCTTGGCTGGGTCCCGGATCTCCGCCGCGTACCGGCCCCATGGCCGCTTCCGGACGCCACGGTAGCGCGTTCCCTTCCAGTCTCCATCTCCGCCGACGACCGCGCCATGGCCTCCCTCGCCACCTGGGTTGGAAGCCCTGGGAGCCATCGTTGTATGTGATTCTCGAGCGCTTACGATCGATCGAGAAATAAGATGAAGACAAGTGAGTCGTTGGCTCGAGAGATGAGTGGGCGGCGAAGTATAAATAGAGGCGGGGAGAGGAGAGGAGGAAGCGGTGGGAGCGGCGAAATGGGCAAGGATGAGGCGGAGTCCACGGGCGGTTTGACCGTGCTCGGCCGCCGCCCAGTGCATTGAATTAGTGATGCACAGCGATTTGATAAACGCACACCAGTATTCTTCTTTTCAGGTGCACAAAGCAAAAAAAAGGGTTCCGTATACACATCTTTTTATGCAGTGGAAGCGGAGTGCGTATAACGAAAAGACGAGGGTAACGTTAGGAAGATGACGTCGATTAGAGTTTAGTTTCCTGGTTTAATCTGAGGCCACGTGGCACGCGGCGCTGCCGTGGCACGCGGAGCACGGCGAGCGTTGGCCGTTGGGTGTGGCTGGGCGGCGCCGTCTCTGTCGCCGCGCTTTTGAATTGACGGGACGCTGCCGCATGACGACGGCCTCAACCGGGGGTAAAGGACGGTAACGGCAGTCACGGCGTCAGCGTGGGTCCCTTGATAGTCCGCACAGGTTGTGCTTGCGCCCCGCGTTACTCGGTTCGGTGGGCCCGCTGCTGGTCTGCAGCACACCGCGTCGCTTTTTCCTCCCCCATTTAATTAACTTGGTTCTTGAAGGGAAAACAAAAACGTCATATATAATTTATAGATCATACATTTAATTTTGGATCATTTGCCTCAAAAATCATTTTTCTCTCTCACATATTACCCATGTTTTTTCATATAGTGTTTTATATATTTTAAATCCTATAAATATTTTTTTAAATAAACATCATCTTCATTTTATTGATGATGTTTATCCTTTTTCACTCGTTATACTCATTGATTTCTAAGGTTTTATTATCTTTGTGTGATAATTTTTCATACCAATTATGTCTGTCATATCTGTTCCTTATCTTTATCTATTGTTGTGAGGTTTCATCATTCATCAATTATGTCATTACACTTATCACCTTTGTCTTTACTTGTTCATCGTTTCCATATCTTTGTTTTTAACCCCATGAAATAAGATCTTATGATAATGGACAAACGAAGAGACGAACAACTATGTATGAATAGAAGCGATAGATGTCACGAGTTGGGAAAGGACATTAGACAAAAACAACGAGGCCTAAAAAATTGGAGCAGGTGGCGGAGGTGACATGCACAACAGGCAAGGAAGGGCAAGCAACATTAGTACTGTGAAGACGATTGAGGCAACAAGCAGTAAAGAAAAATGAAGAGCACCTATGTGATTAAAAAAATATTAAATACTATCTACAAAAATGAAAACTGGGGTACTATCTTAAAAAAATGAGATTTTTTCAAAGAAGTTAATTTTTAATTTTAGATAATAATAAATATAAAATATACATAAAGTTATAGTTGCAGAATTAAATGCCATTTGAATGATGTTAATAATGCATGTGATCAATAGTCAAGTTGATAGCAGTTGATCATAGTCTAATTTTTTAATGTGAAACCAAATCATACGTCAAAACATTGAAACTGTAGAAAAAAAAAGCAATATTTATATTTCGTAAAGCTGATGGTTGGATTTTATCTATGGCTTCCATGATTAAATCTTGTTAGGTTTCAAGAATTTTATAAATTAACTTATAAATAAATTTATTATTATGTAAAAATTAACTTTCAGAATATTAGCATATAATAAATAAATTAAATATGTCTCATATATCAATGACACCTTTTGGATCCCCTCTAAAAAGATAAATTCATTTCTCATAACCAAAAAAGTCATACCAACAAGAAAATATGAGGACTTTATTAAATAGCGTATCTACTATTCACTTTTTATTAGTTGTTCACCTCTATATTTATTTTTATCAAATTATATTCTTTTTTAAATATCAATTTTGTCTTAATTTTTTTAAAACATTGAACTTATTTAATCCGGACAACTAATTTGGATCATCCATTCTACCCATCCTCCTCTTCCTTCCAGTTTCTCTCCCTAAAGCATCACCTTTCTCTAAAAATTAATATATTTTTTAATATGTAATATGAATAAGAGTATTTTGAAGAGGGGGGGGGGATATGATGGGGTGAAGGAGGTGGAGAAGGAGGGAAGGTAGATTAGGAGGAGGAGGAAACAAATGAAGAAAAAACAAAAAAGAGAAAGCAGAGCGAGAAAATGATAAGGAGACGAAGGGGGCGAGTGAAGAAAAAGAGGATAATAAGGTACAGCGAAAGAAGGAGGCAGAGTGGAGGTCGAAGAGGGGGAGAGGATGGAGGAGGAGAATTGAATATAATAGATTCAGTAAAATAAAAAAAAATATATATTTATTTTAAAGAATGAGAGTATTTCCATTCAAATCCAAAAAAATAAGGGTGCTGTCCCATAAAAACGAATAAGGGATGTTATTTGGTGTATTAGTTAAAATATATTTGACTCATCAACATTGGCAAAGAAATTAGATTGACAAAGAAATTAGAGAATTAAAAAATATCTAATAAAGACTCTATAATAACTCTTATCTAAGAGATATTAATTCTAGGCCAAAGTGGATGATTCTTCACATTTTGAAAAAATTCTTGTCCATGGTATCTAGTGTGAAGTTTATCAAGTGATGTCTACTTAAGATACTTAAAAATATATTATCTTCCAACTATGTTGTTATGATAATATCTCTTGAAAGTGAAAAAAAGAGTTCTTCTAAATGATATCTAGTGTGAAGCTTACAGACACAAAAAACACATATTATCTCCTTGTTATGGGGGGTTTGATAATATATTTTGAAATTGGACGATTCTTTATATTTAAAAAAAAATACTTATTAATGATATTTACTGTAAAACTTATCAAATAATACCTATTAAGGTAATCAAAAATATATTATCTTTTTTGACTATGAGGTTATGATAATATCACATATAATTCTGTATTAGTTGAGAAGAAAGAATAGAAGGCTAAATGACATTGTGCTCGGGAGATACTTTTGGGATGTATTGTGAATGAGCTTATCCATTAAGATACTCAAAAATATATTATCTCTCGAATAATATAATTTATAATTCTTTATTAGTTAAAAAAGACTAAATACAATATCTCTCCCAGAGATATTTTTGGGATCCATCCTGAATTATAAATAGTGTGAAACTTATGATGTCTATTAAAATTAAAATACTTGAAAACGCATTATTTACTAATTATGTGATTTTGATAATATCATATATATATAATTCTTTATTAGTTGAGGGGTTAAACATAAAATTACGAGAGATATTTTTGGGATGAATGATATCTAACATGAAACATATCAAATGATGTACACTAAGATACTTTAAAATACATTATCTTCAGACTATGAGGTTCTAATAATATCACATATACTTTTCTATTCGTTAAAAATTTTAACAAATAAAAGATAAATGCGATATCTTCGCCTGAGATATTTTTGGAATCCATCTCGAAAGTATAAAGATTCTAAGAAAGAATTCATTTCAGGTAAAGTGATAAAAATAATAAAATTAATCAAATCGAAAGAATTCTATGAGGTAAAACAACACATGCATACTCGAATACATATCACGTTATTGAGTTATTTCTATTGCAAAATAAGAACTAACAAAAAAAATAGTCTCGATCATTAGTTCCTTGGTTCCTAATAGTTCATTTTAATTCTTGAAACAGAGAAGCAACATTAATGCCATTAGCGTCCGGCGGGTCGGGAAGAAGCATCAACCATTCCATGAGCATCGTGGCTCGCCCTCAGCCGTCGATTTGCTGCCAACCCGGTGGGCCCCAGCTACCCTCCAGTCATCGGTCCACGTGATCGGAACGGTAGAGATGTCACGTAGTTATAGAAGTTTTTGAGCGCACGTCCGCACCAAATGACCAACTCCAGTAGACCGTTGCCGTCCTTTCCTAGTGTTTATACTATTGATACTTATTTATCGAACCTACAAAGGCACCTCTCTTATTGTTGGATAAAAAGCGTGGGAACCACGCCGACGACTGAGAGACAGGTAGAAGTGGCATTTGGGTTGCTTCCAACGATGCAACGTCCCCTTCGGAGTCGCTGGACGCCCTTTTGGACCGACCAAACTGAAGGCCGGATCCCAAATCGGACCCCGGCGCCCCCACTCCAAGCGTTCGATCCCCCTCCTCTTTGATCCTTCCATGAGACCGAGCATCATCTTCTGGATTGGATTCTCGTTCTCGCCTTCGAGCTCTTGATCCCGAGGAGCGAGTTCTCAAGAGGAAGATCCTAAATGTCTCTGTCAGGAATTAGGGATTCCACCAGCCTTCCGTGACCGATGCTAAGGCGATCTCCTACTCGGATAACACCGATGGGTGGCTTTCTCGGCAGCTTCCTGCTGCCTCTGCTGCTCTTGGCAGGTAATTCATCGGAATATTCATTCTCGCATCCGTTGCTTTCCCGACGGTGACTTAATTTCTCTCGTGATCGCGGGAGGATTGCTTGGTATTCGGTTTCGAGAAGTTGCCTGGACGGGGTCAAATTGTTTTTGTTTCTTGCGAGGGAGTGATTGGTTGAAGAAGATAAACGTTAGATCAGTTAGACGTTTGACTCTTAGAGTGCGATTGTTTTGTAAGGTTTTTAACCGGAATTTTGCGGTGCATATTAGGTCACCACAGACCTGTAGCTCAGAATTAAGGCTGGTGTGAGCTTTGATTTACTACATCGGGAACTTGCATGGATAGTTAGAGCAAGAAAGTTCAAGGATGGATGATTAGATTGCATGGATAGTTTTGAGAAAAGAAAAAGTTCACGACTCTTTCCTGCGCTACGTCCATGAAACCTTCTGATGAAACTTTAACAATCTACAGGTGTTTTAAAGCTTCGGGGGTCGGTAATGGAAGGGAAAAAAGAAAAGATACGGACAAGAGAAATTGATAAAAGCACACTTGATCAGTAGGAGTGTAATGTTAGCACTAAAATTTACAACTAAAGCATGTTCAAACAGGAGTACTAGAGCTTGGGGAGAGAAATAGAATAATTGATGTGATGCTTAAATAGTTAAGTTGTTACTGTGGTTGCTTAGCTTGTCTCCAGTGTAGATTGCCGCTCTAGTGATACCAGATACTCTATTGTATGGACTGTTGGTCTCAATGGGTAAAAGAGACCAGGGAAGGAGTAAGGCAGCAAGGCTGTTGTGCAGCCTATTGAATATAATGCTTTTAAATAAGTAGATGTAGTTTGGCAGGGTTGGTTGGAGATGTTTAAAGATAGGACATCACTTGCAAAGTGAAACAAGAAGACATAATTTAAGTCTAATATACGCCTTTGTGAATGTGGCCTTGCACTTACACATAATTTGAAAAAAGAGAAATTTTTTTCATTCTATAACATTCATCAAAACTCTGTTTACTTTGTGCAATATATTTATGTTGGAATATCTAAACAAAATATTGTACCACACTTCCGAAGTTCAAAATGATGCCATTCTTCAGGACAAACTTGCTCTGCTTTTGAAAGTATATTAGTTGCATATGTTCATTTGTCAGTTTATTGATTATCATGGGAAGTCATGATGAACTTAATAGGTTATTCTTATTGGTTCACTATGTAATAGCTTTCCATTATTTTTCTGCAGCTTCTTTGCTTGGTTGGAATTTGATCTCTCTGATCGATATGTTACTTTTTTTTGCCATTCTTTTTGTTTCTCCAAGAGGAGGTATGATTTTTCCTCTCACACACCATCTTGATCTCATGTCAACAGTTTTTATATTCTAATCCAGCAAGTCACTTTCAGAATATATATTGTTACACTTTTTGACCATATTTATGAGGCTTATTTAATTCCTTAACATTTTCTATCAGGCAATCATATACTTGTCATTTTTTTATATGCAAATTCATATGACTTTTTTATGAAATTTCTTTTTAAGCTAAGGGGTATACAACAGTTGCATGGAGGTCCTGATGATCTCTGCATTTCATCATTCCGCTTTAATTCTATGATTAATGTCTTTATCCAAATTGTGCAAAACATTTACTTTTAAAGCTTCCTGCCTATTTGTATTAACTATATTTTATTTTACTTCTTCTCGTGATTGCTAAATTTGTTACAAGATTATCCCTTTCTTTTCTAAAACCCACCATAATAGATCCTTAAGAACTCTATCGTAGGTTTCATCAATAGAAACCATATGCAATTCTTTATTTTTCTTTGCATTTTTCATTAATTTTACCATATGCAATTATTTATTTTTCTTTTCATTTTTCATTAATTTTTGTAGTTAATGAACAACTTCTATGATTTATTTTTCAATCACAAAATCAAACTGATTTATAGAAGTATGTGTCTTATATGTTAGACTTTGTTGAATTACTCTTTCCCAATATAATATGGTTCATTAACTTAATTCTTCTATAATTGAACTACACAAATATCTCTTTTGTTCTTTATATATTAATACTAAATGATTTAAAATTTATCACAACTTTGTTGAATTAATCTCTTCCAGCATAATATGTTTTATTAGCTTCATTATTCTATAATTGAGCAACACAAATATCATTTTATTAAATATATATCGGTACAAAAGTGATTTAAATTTATCAGACAGGCATTTTCTGCTTCTTAAAGTTTTGTTAAATAACAGAATGACAAGTAGATTTCTTAAACAACAAATAATAATAGGAGTGCCATTAGGATTTATACAAATATATGGTTACCATCAAGTTAAAGCTTTTTAACTTGCTCTGTTTCCATAAACAAATATATGGTTACCATCAATGATTGCCTTACCAAGCGGTGAGCCCGTCTCGGCGACGCGTCTTGGTCAGCTAGTTGATGATGCGGACCGCCCGTGGTTGAAATCATTGTCGGTCGATTGAGGGAGAAAGAAGAAGGAGACAAAGAAGAGGGAGAAGAAGAGGGAGAACAATACCTCGTGCGTGCTACTCTTCCCTGGTTACCCCACGCGGGCCATCACCCGCGGGCCATTCCTTCTCTCCACGAGAGGAGAAGGAATGATGCGACATCGCCCCTTTTTATATTTAAAATATATATTATATTTATATTATATTATATTATAATATGTAGAGCGGTATGCACTATGCATACCACTTAGTACCAAGTATCGTATTATACCAAGATAAACTCGATATGTCGGTATAGACTGGTATGATGAACCTTGGTTACCATACTTATGAATATCTTTGATTCTATAAACAAATATATGTTTACCATACTTATGAATATGTGTTACCTCAAAAAGTAAATTGCCTATATAATCTCTATCAAATAACTTGGAAAAATAGTTTCTCCCATCTTCCCTCATCTCCATGTCATTATCAACGCCCATAAAATTATAAGACAAAATTGATTTATTAGAGTATAACAATCAAGTTGAATACTGTCATGCATGCTTGCCTTATCGGTTCCTACTGATATATCGGTTGACTGTCAGTATGATACATACCGATATGTCGACACATGGTGCAGTAAGGTGTATTGACAGATTGGTATGTATTGCCTATACTAATCCCTTGTTGGACCAATATGTACTATCTAGGGATTGTCGTATCACTTGAAATGGTACACTTTTGGCGGTACATATTGGTCAAGGCATGGATCGATATGCGGCCTGCATTAAAATAATATCAAAAATAAAAAAGTGGTGTTCCATAGTCCATTTCAACATAAAAAAAAAACATATTAGGGCTCTTATTGTGTACGAAGCCGTGACATTGCCTCTTCATCGCAGCGATGCTGCAGCAATGCTACAACAATGCTGCCTCTTTGCCATTGCAGAGACGCTACCTCTTGGCTGATTTAAATATGTTTCATTAGCTTAATTATTCTATAATTGAGCAACATGAATATCTTTTTATATATATATATATAAATATAAAAATGATTTAAATTTGTCAGGCAGGCATTTTCTGCTTCTTAAAGTTTTGTTAAATAACAGAATGATAAGTAGATTTCTTAACAACAAATAATAATAGGATTATAGGAGTGTCATTAGGGTTCTATATCTTGCTTTTTTGTTTTCTTTAAAGCTTTCTAACTTGCTCTGTTTCCAACTTTCCACAAACAAATATATGGTTACCATACTTATGAGTTGTATCTCTGATTCTATAAACAAATATATGTTTGCCATACTTATGAAAATTTTGTTACCTCAAAAAGTAAATTTCCTATATATTCTCTATCAAATAACTTGTAAAAATAGTTTCTCCATCTTGCTTCATCTCCGTGTTATTACCAACACCCAAAAGATTACAAGACAAAATTGATTTATTAGAGTATGACAATTAAGCTGAATACTGTCATGTATGGTACGCCTTATCGATCCATGCTAGTATATCGACACATGTTAGTGTATCGATAGGTTGGTATGTATCGCCCATATCGATCCCTTGTTAGACGAGTATGTATCACCCAGGGATTGCTGTACCACTCGAAATGGTATAATTTTGGCAATACATACCGGTCTGGGCATGGACCAATACGCGAACCATCTCGTTTCGGGTGGTCTGCATTAAAATAATAAAAATCAAAAGGTGGTGGGCCCTAGTTCATTTCAGCATTAAGAAAAACATATCAGGGCTCTTCTCGCATATGAAGTCGTGACATTGCCTCTTTGTCGCGGCGATGCTGTAGTGAGACTACCTCTTTGCCGTTGCAACGATGTACCTCTTGGCTGATGCGCCACTTAGATCCTGCAGCAATGCTGCCTCTTCATCGCTTCGCCACAAGGATGCTGTAGCAACATTGCCTCTTTGTTGCTTCATCGCTGCGATGCTGCAATGGCGCTACCTCTTCACCGCTTAGCCACTGCGATGCTACAGTGGCACCGCCTCTTCACCGCTATGATGCTACTACTTCCCTTTGACGCTACCGCTGCTTCGTAGGTATCGTTGCACTTCTTCTCCTCTTTTTTTTCTTCTTCCTTCTTCCTTTCTCCTTTTTCTTCCTCTGTTCCTCTATTGGACCTTTCTCTTCAACCACTTCTTCCTCGTCAAAAACAAAAATGGTATGCATCGCCTCTTCACCGCTATGATGCTACTACTTCCCTTTGACGCTGCCGCTGCTTCCTAGGTATCGTTGCACTTCTTCTCCTCTTTTTTTTTTCTTCTGCCTTCTTCCTTTCTCCTTTTTCCTCCTCTGTTCCTCAATTGGACCTTCCTCTTCAACCACTTCTTCCTCATCAAAAAAACAGTATGCACCAATGTCCCATGTGTCGATTCGGTGGTACAAAAAAGCATGTGCCATGCCGTCGGTCAGTTGGCATACCGACTCGGACTAGTAAGTCTAACCTTGGTACTTCTTGTACCGTGCGGTACACCATGGTACATTAGTGTCATGTTTTTTCTTTTAAAAAACTGAAATTAGATTGATGATTCTATGGGTTTTGATCCAAGGCATGCTAAGGATTGTTGGATTCTAACAACATTATATATCATATCTTAAAATAAATTAAGTTCATTCAATATATGACAAAATTTGGTGAGAAAGTGTCGTGTTGATTTTGATTTCAAGTGCACATTTCAGGTCCTTAACCAATAATGTATTCACCCAAGATTACATTTTTTGAAGTGCTACACTAAGTAAGGAGGGGTTGCATATGGACCTTTCCTGGTGCCCTTAAATCCCCTTTATTCACACTTTGTACAACTTACCAAATTTGTGGTTTATTGATCATATATATCCATTAGATCTCATTGGATCTTAACTATGAATCGATGAAGTTACCAAGCATTCGGGCTAGTTGAGGCAAGCCCGATACGTCAAATTAAATTGGCCCATCTTAGCATAGGCGTTGCATAGGTCGACACTTGAGCCTAGGCACTCACCTAGGCCTTCCAAGGCAGCCAACATTAGAATCATAGGATCATCTGATTCTACGGGCCAAATGGAAGATGGTTAGTGTAACTGCTAGGTGAACTAGATCGGTAGATCCTATCATGGGCTTATGAGTCAACTCAAACCGATAAGGTATAGAAAAAAACCAATGATTTGTTTAAGTCATGCAACTTGCTGATAACCTATTGAAGAAACCTATTGCCTTTTTTCGTTGTGTCATTTACGTTTCACCATCTCACCTCGCTTCTTCGTGACCTCACCTCATCGGTTTGTCGCCTCACCTTATTAGTTCGCTTGGCCTTGCCACCCCAGCTTGTTGGATTGCCTCGGTTTCATTGCCTCACCTTATTTGGTCGCCTTGATCTCATTGTCTTACCTTGTTAGCTAGTCTCACTGCCTCTCCACCTCACCTTGTTGTCTTGTTTTCATGAACTTAGCTGGATTTGTCTAAGTTGTGCGACACCCTTGTGTGTCCATCCGTAAAGGTCAGCCTCGCTGAAACCTCTTATGGTCCCTTAGGACCTACAAAAGAGAAAACGGATTAGGGAAAATGTTCCATACGGGATCCACAAGCAACCATGTCAGCGAACACTTTATATAGCTAATACAAAGTACAACCATGGACTTTACAAGCGAACGGTCGTATACAAAGGATCATGGTCCATTATAGACCAAAGTCCCCATAAGTGTCCATATGACACAACTCTTATTTACCAAGTACGACCACGAAAGCTAACACCAGGGCTACCAATTCTACAGCTAGCCCGCTACTTGCTGTATAAAGCATGTACAAAAACCTAAAGGCACAGATATGCATGAGCATTACATTGAGCACCCTCTTTATATTTTTGTCCGTGATATTCTCCCAACTTATTCCTTCGACATCCTCGTTGTAGCCGCTGTAGACATTACATCTCCTCGCCTTTTCTTTGAATCTTCAATCTTCTGCTTTGGCTGCAACATGCCTCTTGGCTCTCGGCTCGCCGCTGTTGTTGAGTAGTCGAACTCGATCTGCCATGCTGCTTCAACTCGCTAATGACTAACTCTGGTATGGGGTTGCCTGAGCTATGCTGATTATTGTTGATTCTTGCGGATCCTTCTGATAAAGGAACAAACCTTCCTTTTTATGCGCCAGTATCATAATGGTCTCATGTTGCTTAAACTGGGTGGATGCTTGTTGGAGCTTTAACGAGCATCGCCTCGCAGACTTAAAGTTTTTGAGGTCCTTCCTCCACAAAATTCGCCCATCGATTCTTCTTCAATTTAGTTGTCACTTTCAAGTAGGTTTGCATCACTTTCGTTTTCGATTGACATTCTGTTGGGAAATGAAGCAGATAATCTACTCTCAGTAGCATCAATCACTATTGGTGAGGATTTGACAACTATTGTCTTCTATTAGGTTTCTTCGAAGGGTTTTTGAACTTGTGCAGAGCTCCTTTGCTGGATAAATAAGAGAATTGGGGCACTCAATTCGCCCATTCTCTTAAGAGTTGAGAAGGCAAAGTTACTTAACTTCGCTTGCCTCCTCGACGTTGTACTTCATGTATCGAGTTGGTTACTAGTCTTCACCCGCTCTTTGCTCACACTTCCAAAGCATCCGAAGTCTTTGCGCTCCTTACGTTGAGTTAGCTACTATGATTCATTTTTTTACTACCATCGAACTTTTGGAATACAAAAAGTTTTGCTCGAAAAGAGCAAGATTTCACCCCAACTTATAGTAAGTCTCTGATAGTTTTGGTCGCCTCTGAGATTATATCGTCTTCTCCATTATCTTTGCCGCCTACTCTTCTTAGTAGAAAAGGTACAACACCACACTTCTGCATCAACCCGAGTCCCCCACTTTTGGCTATCTTGATGAGAAGCCCGTTGACACCGGTCTTATGAAGTTCCTTGGTCTCTGGCCTTTAGCCTTGTCTTGGTATTTGGAGTTTGCCTTTGCATTCTTCACCTCCTTGGCCCCTTTCATAACCAACGCTCTTCCTTCATGAGAGCAAGGGATATATGACTCCACGGAAGTCCTGCCTCTGCGGTACTATGGCGTTGCCAAGCCCATGACACTACTATCCGTTGTGTTGCATCTGCGTCCCTTTTTTCGTGATCGGTAGATCCGCTTCTACAACACTTCAACACTCCTCCGAGTCCACCTCTATTCTGACCGACGCTTAGCTTTTGGGTAGCTGAGCCCCTTTGGACTCGTCGTCGCTTCTTCGCCCCTTTCGACCACCTGCTTCAACACCTTTGTGTTCTCTGAGTAGTTATGCTTGATCGATGGAAAGACATACTGCAACTCCCATGCATGGCTTTCGCTATCCTATTGTAGGGCTCGCACTGATTCTGTTCTCCTTAGCTTCCTTGGTAGTAATGTTTGCTTACTTGGCTTTGTCCTCTGACTTGTATGACTCCCTTAAGCGAATATAAGCACTGGAGCAATCCAACTCTCCAGTCGCTCCGATCATACCTCTGTATGATAAATTCCCCTCGTGAGTCTCATTGGTACTTGCATTCAAAATTCTTCCTTGGTGGTATACAGCACCCTTATGCTGATGACCAAGGCCTTCATCCGATGCAAAATTTGATACATGCACGAAAGACCCGCCTCTGCGGTACCATGACATTCACTCCTTGAATCCATAGCTCTTCTTGCCGTCGTGTTGTTTACCGAAGTGGAGCTCCTAGTAGCTCCTGATACCTTCGCATGATCATGTCCCTCGTGGGACGTCTTCCGTGTGTGTTGTATTTCCTCGAGCATCTCCATTCAGATTCTTATATGTTGAACTCAGACTACGATCTCTTAATGTGTGGCCTTTGCCAGCATATCATAGGGCCTTCGCCACCTTTGATTGTATTCACTCTTTTGACAATTGACTTTTGTCCACCCATTCTCGGGTCACACCCGGACGAAGCATAGCTTTAGGACAGTCTGTCGTCTAGTAGCTCCGAAGTCCACCGACTTTACTGAAATTAGTGTACTATTGTCTGGATCTTGGGCCTTTATCCCCCACCAACACAATCTCTACTGTGCACCACTTTCTTCATGACGACTCGAATGGCAGAACTGTGGCATATACTTCAAGAGTACCCGCCTCTGCGTCCTCTTGCCCCGTGCTAAGGCCTTCTGATCCCAACTTCGTCTTCGCAAGTTGAGTCACCTTAGTTCCTCTGTCAAATGCTTCTCTAAGATAAGGTGCATGTGTCTTGAAGCTCCCTTCGTCTTTGGTACCAGCAGGATGAGTCCGCTCTATCAGAATGAAGAACCTATGGACGATATGATCCCACTTTTGCTTCTACAAGAGTTCATGTCCTTGACCTCTGTCCAAGGAAAGCTTCGTGCCTTCGTTTTATGTTCCATCTTCTACATTGACTCCCTTTATGTGGCTTGGATACTTTACTAAGTTCCACCCAAGTTGCTCCGCTTCTCAATTTGCATTAAGTTGATGGTGGGCCTCGCGCCCACCATTCCACAGGTCAATCCTTCGTTGAGCCCGATTTCCATATCGGCTCTAAGTGTGCCTTCGCAAGTTGAGTCGCCTTAGTTCCTCTGTCAAATGCTTCTCTAAGATAAGGTGTATGTGCCTTGAAGCTCCCTTCGTCTTTGGTACCATGCAGGATGAGTCCGCTCCATCAGAATGAAGAACCTATAAATGATATGATCGCACTTTTGCTTCTACAAGAGTTTATGTCCTTGACCTCTGTCCAAGAAAAGCTTCGTGCCTTCGCTTTATGTTCCATCTTCTACGTCGACTCCCTTTATGTGGCTTGGATACTTTACCAAGTTCCACCCAAGTTGCTCCGCTTCTCAATTTGCATTAAGTTGATGGTGGGCCTCGCGCCCACCATTCCACGGGTCAACCCTTCGTTGAGTCCGATTTCCATATCGGCTCTAAGTGTGCCTTTCCAAGTTGAGTCACCTTAGTTCCTCTGTTAAATGCTTCTCTAAGATAAGATGCATGTGCCTTGAAGCTCCCTTCGTCTTTGGTACCATGCAGGATGAGTCTGCTCCATCAGAATGAAGAACCTATGGACGATATGATCCCACTTTTGCTTCTACAAGAGTTCATGTCCTTGACCTCTGTCCAAGGAAAGCTTCGTGCCTTCGCTTTATGTTCCATCTTCTACGTCGACTCCCTTTATGTGGCTTGGATACTTTATCAAGTTCCACCCAAGTTGCTTCGCTTCTCAATTTGCATTAAGTTGATGGTGGGCCTCGCACCCACCATTCCACGGGTCAACCCTTCGTTGAGTCCGATTTCCATATCGACTCTAAGTGTGCCTTCGTTTGATGTTGCCATGGGTTAGTCCCCACTTGATCTTGCAATACATCCATTAATGCATTACCTCATGCGAGATCATGCGATGACTCCTCCCGCTCGCTCGGTCCGTTGAGCTTTGTGGAGATATCTTCTTGAGGTACTCCTCCTCAGCATGTGCGGTCCACTGCACTTGATTCTCCCTTTGGAGAACCAAGACTTATCCCTCCTGGACGTCTGTCCTGTTGAAGCAACTTTCCTCTTTGCATTCTTCCCTCTGGAAGTTTCGGAGACCACTATCCTCTTCGACTACTCTGTCTTTTTGAACAACATGTGTTTTGTTTTGTCTCTGCAAATGCGCATGCTAGATTGCGACTCTTTGCCAATACATCCCCCGCTGCACCCTTCAAGGCCTAGCAAGATGTTGAACTCATTGCACACTTCAACTTCTTATGGACGTATCCTTCCCATGCTGAAGATAAAGTTTCAATGCTCCATGACGCTGAGTTTCGATCGCCTTGGGATGACCACGAATGCTCCATTGTCGAATTCTTCGAGTTAGCAATTCCTCTCACCCTTGTGAGCTTTGTACAACTCTTTCGGTCATTGTGCAACACATCCCACTTTGCACGGTCTCATCTTTTAACAAGCGCCCCACTTGCCTTGAGCACCGTCAAGTTTGGTTGCCAACGTCGAGTCGTAGCTCGAACTCAGCCATCCTAATCTTTGTGTGCTACGCATTCCTCCTAGCTTACTTGTCTTTGTGGTGCCTCTCGCGCAAAGGGTTGACCATTCCTCTAAATACCAATCTTGGATGCCCGCTCCTCTGAGCGACTCCTTTCCCTACATCTTAATGTCCGTTTACTCCAAACGATCATGCGTGCTTGTTGCCCTCCATGCAGCCCAGCAAGGTCCCCCACGTTTGCATGGCAAGTGTTTCTACGTGTGCTTGTCCTGCTCTGATACCAACTTTCACGAATTTAGCTAGATTTACCTAAGTCCTGTGGCACCCTTGCGTGTCGATTCGTAAAGGTCAACATCCTCGAAACCTCCTATAGTCCCTTAGGACCTATAAAAGATAAAATGGGCTAGGGAAAACGTTCCACACAAGATCCATAAGCAACCATGTCAGCAAACACTTTATATAGCCAATGCAAATTACAACCATGGACTTTACAAGCTTTGAATGATCGCACACAAAGGATTATGGTCCATTACAGACCGAAGTCCCCATAAGTGTCCACATGACATAACTCTTATTTACAAGCCAAATATGACCATGAAAGCTAACCAAACCAGGGCTACCAATTCTACAGCTAGCCCACTACTTGCTATACAAAGCATGTATAAAAACCTGAAAGACACAGACATATATGAGCATTATATTGAGCATCCTCTTTATATTTTTGTCCGTGATATTGTCGTGCCCATTGTTACCTTGTTGTCTCCAGTTTTATCAGAAGGTTCTCGGATGCTCTCCTAGGTGCTCGAGTGAAGAGGTGAGGTCCGAGTGGCTCAAATCAACTTGGGCGGGTAATTGGACTCGAGTGACGCCTCAGTGAGTGCTTGCCTGGATGTTGGGTGGCCCAAGTGCTTGCCTAGGTCGGCCTAAGCGCTCACCTACGTTGGCCTAGGCTTATTGGATCTAGTCCTTGACCAAATACAAATTTAAACTTGATTGAGCCAATTGATTTGGGTCAGTCTACTAAGAGGCTTGAACTTAATTATGTGACTTGAACCTGAATGTGCTTAGTGAACCTAGATCTAATTAAACACAACCAATGATGACCTCTTTGTGAGTGATTATGCCGATCGCAACTAATCATGATCCCTTATTTAGTTCGACCAATGACACCCTCCATGCAACTGTGCTTCTCACAACCAAGCACGAGGCCACCACTCCAACCTTATCATGGGAGCCCTAAAGCTCACATGGCCTCTCTCTCTCTTTCTCTTTGGTGCTGATTACAGTTTACAATCATCCCTCTATTGAACTTGATAATTCCAGACCATAGGCGGTGACTTCTCTCTATCATCATCGCTCTGTAACCGGACGTCTGGGGCACCTCGTATAATACCTTCCCTCTGGTGCACGATAGCCCCTACCATCTCCTCCATCCCAAAAATAGTCCCTCTCCATCAATAATCGTCAACCTTTTCTCTCTGTTTACAATAATCAATTGAGGTACATCACCATATAGATAACATTAGTGCTAGAATGTACGTTTGATGTCCTTATTTTTTGTAGACTTATCTGGTATAAGTAGCAATACATAACTTAAATTGTCAATGGCAAATTGAATTTTCATACAGGATTTGTCATTTTAGAGAAGTGAGGGGAGTCATCAAGCTGTTAATGTTTATTATCTTTGCGATTGTATCTTAGGTCAATTATCTACTTTAGTTGCTTTTAGCTGACACAGTCTTGAGTTAATCTGATCCTGGAGATTTCTAACTATGCTTTCAGTTACTGCTTTGTTGTGAATTTGTTCTGAATAAATTTATGCCTTTTGCATTCAGAAAATTTGCAATTTCTTGTCTGGACGGTGTCATTTTCGAAATAATTTACAAATTTAGTCCTGATGGAGTATTTTAATTCACTTACCATGGTACAGATTTATTTGCTTGGTAGCTTTGGAAAGAATATAGTTGGTTCTAGCATAATATTCTCTATGTTATATTCTGGTATGTTTTGCTTGGCAGGATTCAGTTCTTGGACAGTATATTCCACAGCATGCTGTACGATCATCTTTTCAATACTTATGCTCTTAGGGCAAATGATTTTTCATCTTGTTTGGTGTATTGAAGGGGACAAATGGCCTATAGCAGATGCTTATTGGACCAAGCTAATTGGACTAGTAAGGTGATTTTGGCATTAATATCGATCTTCTTGTTTTATAGTTCTGGTCATTATGTATAATCTGTTCTTTACTGAACCTGATGGCTGAGATCTCAATTCTTAAATTGCTTGAAATTGAAATTCTTAATAATTTGTCTGAAACATAGTTTTTTTTATGACATTCTAACAAGCATCTTGATGCTGTGGAAGTCAGCTATCTTATTCTTATTTTTTTGATTTCAAAATCCATGGGAAATTTACTATTGATTGATTGCATCAGTTTAGAGAGACCAAAGATATTGCTACTTGTCAGCATGAATATTAGTGAGTGAGAAGTCAACTAAATATTTTCTCTGCATCGCATGGCTGCATGACAACCAAGCTATAGAACATTTTTTTTGAACTTATTATGTTTAGTTTTACCTGTTCAATCTGCTGTTTTCTCATATTTCTTTTAGATAATGATCTACTCAGTATTTTAGGTTTTGCTCATTTAAAATTCCAATCATAAAAAATTTGATGTTTATTAATATAGTTCTTTGTGATAGGTCATAAGTGCATGGTGGGCCACTATTGTAACTCCTTTCTGGAGCATGGAGGACCAACCTTTAAACCAAGGACTGCTGTAGCACTTGAAATGGTACAATACACGTGGTACATATTGGTACGGGCATGGGCCATACGCGGATCACCCCCATTTCGAGTGGTCCAGTTAAAAAATAAAAAAATCATAAAAGTGGTGGGTCCTTGTCCAACAACTCAGCATTAAAAAAAGAAAAAAATTAGGGCTTTCTAACGCAATCCCTCCTCATGTACGATGCTGCTGCCTTGCTATCGCTCCGCCGTTGCTGCCGTGTTGCCACTTTGCTGTTGCTGTCATTGCTACTGCTGCTTCGCTGCCGCCGCTGCTGCTTCTTCTCCTCTTCTTTCTTCTTCTTCCTTCTTCCTTCTTTCCTCCTCTGTTCCTCTACCGCCCCTTCCCCTTCTCCCTCTTTTTCTTTCTCACTGAAACATCGGTACATACCAGTGTACCATGTGTCGGTACATACCAGTACATACTGGTCTGATAGATCGTTGAGATGGGTCCGGTACTTGAAACAGCGAACCTTGCTTTGAACGTTCTAATATTTTCAAAGTGAGGTAATGTCTTTTAATGGAGAAGCAGAACCTTAGTCTTACTAGTCATAGAACCAAAGTTAAATGTAATAAACATTTCATAATTTTTTTAAGGCATGATTGAGTTATTTTTAGTCTTGAAAAGCTCCATGAGCATCAGTATACCACTTTGGTTCTTTGTTCATCTGAAGGGCTTTCAGATTGGTGTCTCTAATTTTAAATTCAATAGAGGTTTAAAACGTGTTTGTCAATACGAGATATGTTTTTGTACAACTGATTTGTGGGTATATGTGCCTTTCATTTGCCAAGTTTTCCAATTGCGACAAGTTTCACTCAGAACCTTCTGTTGGAATAAAACATATAGGCAAAATTTGAAGTTATGGAAATTTGTTCTTGTGAGATCATTTTGTGAATTTAAGGAAACTTTGTGGAACTAAAATTTGGAACGATTAGGAATACATAAGAATGCATGCATATATGATCGGGAGAAAAGGACAGGCAAACTATAGCAGGGTTGAGCTACATTCTTATTAATGAATTAGATGACGGCTCTTAAATATTAGTATGACACAATGCACTTGTTTAACCACAGATGTACATGCTTTGATTGGTATCGACAATATAATTCCTGGTCCAGAGATGACATGTCTAATCTACACATGCAAATGTCTGGTGATGTTGAATACTTCTACAAAGCTTGTCATTTTGATTGGACCCCACTAGCCATTATTTAGAATTTTAGATGTCTGGATTCTCCGAACGTGTGAACCTTTTAAGAAATATGCATGACTATTGCATGTTTTCAAATCCAAATTGCTATCAGGTAGTAAAATTCTAGTTCGTTAGCAGGAAGAATGAATTTTTTGTAATATACTCTTTTTATGTGCGAGTTCATCGCAGGTATGACTACTCTTTTTTTTATTCTAGGTGTACATTGTTAAATGGTGCATGCCTATGTCTTTTGCCTGGAAAAAAGCACCTGAGAATTTGATGTTTTTTTTTTCTTTATTGTCAACTACTTGAATAGTATGTTGTGAAGAAAATGCTTGCAGAAGTTTATATTTGCAAATATCAAATAGTGAAGCTCAAGGAAATCAGAATTCATGCTCAATGTCACTCATCAGATTAGATGATTTTCCTTGGTTCTGCACATGATAGCTGCTATAGTGCCAGTGCATAAAAGGAAAGTTGAATTTCACACTTGCTGAAGATTCGAGTTACTGAAATTTCCTCGATAAGATACCATTGACCATTGTTTATGCCAATGGTTAGCATGGTTAGTAATGAAGCTCAAATCACTTAGATGCAACTTGGTTACAAACTTCCAATATATCATCTCATTTATTACTAAATGAGCTGTTTTCTTTTCTTTAGCTTGTGCAATGCACTTTGTTATTCCTTTTTTGTTCATTGACTTGTCCAATTTCAGCAAATTGTTGTTGGCATGTTGCCTAACGTGTAATGGGTTATTGTTTGTTGGTTTTGTCTAAGGTGCTGTTGCATCTGCAGTAATTTGTCTCTATAGGAATGTTAGATCACGGACAAATATAAGCTTCTTAATTTTTTTTATTATTTAAATTTTAAACTAGCAAAATCAAAAGATGCAAATCACCCTTGATCACTGCACAATTGGAATAGTTTGATACTTTGATTAGTGTACTTGTTCTGCTATATACTACAGTAGTTCCATATTTCATTCAATCCAGCATTTGTGACTTACAGAATAACTGTATAACATGAGCATCATCTTCTGAAGTCTCCTCCCTTCCGTATATGCTGTCTTTCACAATATATATAGTTATTAATGTAATTGTCTACTTTTATTACCTTAACTTTGCTTCAAAAAACAAACTTTTATTACCTTGTCTAGAGTTGCTCTAGTTGATGATCATTATTGCACTTTTATGCAGAGACCAGCCATGGGGATCGACATCTGTTATTTACTTTGTTATTATACAAGTATCAGCTGCTTTTGTTGCTTTACTTGAAGTCCTCAGCAATAGATTCCATCAAGACTCTTGTTGGCTAAACTTTTTATCGGCAACTAATAATATAGGTTTGCCTATTTGAGTTTATTTTTTTGATCATTTATCTTCTGTTTAGTATTGTTTTGCAATTTTTTTGCCCCAACGGGCTTATGATTCTGAATACAAATTATTCTAGAAGATATCTATCGATTTATTCTTTTGTTCTATTATGTTCTGCATTGCTACATCATTTATGTTTGAATGTGGTAAACTGGCTGGTATTAATTCTTGATGTTTGTATTTGTGGTGGTCTCCTATTTGCGCATTGTTAAGTTGATATATGACCCTGTGGAAACCAGTTTTTACTTCATGGGTTAGTTTTTATATTCAGTTGTTAGAATCAGTAGTGTTCAAAATAATGAACATCAAGTGGAGTATCTGTTTTGATAAATGCAATTTGTCGTAATGGTTATGCTTTCCAGAAACTTTTGACTGACCTGGCATTCAACTTCCAATTATCATTTGGAAGATGTCTTGTTTGTTGTACCTCAAAATTTTCTATAGTGTTCTGCTGTTGATGGCGTAAAAAATCATGTCATACACGCAAACATATAGAGCTTGGATTAGTATGTAGTTGCCTGTTTCTGAAGGTGTATTAGATATATAACAACTTTATGACTACATCTTGGTGTGTTTTTCAATTTTTGTCCACCTTCCACGTGTCATGGACTGCTCATATTTATCATTGTATGATGATGGTGAATGCTTATGTCTAGATGTCTGTGTGTAACATGAATGGTGTTGATAGCTGAATTTTATATAAGTTAATGAGCTGTGTCATGAATGAAAATGTGTTCTCATTCATCTTTCCTCATTTAGCAACTAATGGTGAATATTTTGAAAGAAATTGGGTTTTTTCTGATCATAGAAAATTTTCTAGTGTTTGTCATCTTTATCTACTATAGAACATGCAAATACGATTGCAGCTTTTAGTGTTTATTCAAGTTTAGAGGAGATGCTGGCATCGCAGGATGTGGATCACTGCAATAACGAGGAAAGAGTTTATTATTGATGTCATGTGCCTATTCATTGATAAACCAAAGTTTGACTTACCGGTTCGTACCGGTGTACCAACATATTGTCGGTACTAGTACCATACCGGTATTGGGCTGTATGCACAATATGTACCATCCGATATATTAAATATAATATAATATTTTTATAATATAATATAATATAATATTAAAATATATTAAAAATTTAAAAAAATAAAAGAAAAGGGGTGACGTCGCCAAGGCAATGTTGTCTCGATCTTTCTCCCCACGTTGTCATGGGCTTAGCGGATTTTGCCTAAGCCGTGCGGCACCCATGCGTGTCCGTCCGCAAAGGTCAGCCCTCCCCGAGATCTCCTAAAGTCCCACAGACTTACAAAAAGAGAAAACAGGCCAGAAGAAGCAATTCCCACGGGATCCACAAGCAACTGCTCAAGAAAACACTTTATAAAGCCGAAATACAAATTACCCCTATGGACATTACAAACTCAGAGAGGTTGCACACAAAGGATAATGGTCCACTACAGACCGAAGTCCCCACAAGTGCTTATAAGACATACTTGTATTTACAAGCCAAACTTGGCCATAAAGCAATCAAACTAGGGCTTCCAGAAGCCCGCTTCTTGTCAAGATATGTACCTAAACCGGACACGGACTAACACAAGCATTTCATCGAACACCTTGTTTACATTGTTGTCCGTGACATTCTCCCCACTTATTCCTTGACGTCCTCGTCGAAGCCACAGACGCCATCTCCTCGCGTTCTGAATCTTTAATCTTCGCTGCAACACGCCTTTGCTCCTAGCCTCCGCCGTTGTTGTTGAGTAGTAACGCTAATCCGCCACGCTTGCAACTCACCCATGATGAAGGTGTGGGGTTGGTGAGTTGTCTTGATCCTTGTTGGTTCTCGCGATCCCTCGATGAAGGAAAAGACCGCCTTATTATTATGTGCGATCGTAGTATACTCGTATTGCTTGAGCGGGTAGATGCTTGTTGGAGCTTTAACGAGCATCGCCACAAACTTAAGTTTTAAGGTCCTTTCTCCATAATGTTTGCCCATTGAACCTTCTTCCGTTAGTTGTCACTTCCAAGTATGTTCGCATCACTCCCTCTTAGTCGATTGGGAAATGAAGTGGAAAAACTACTCTCGATTGCACCGATCACCAACGGTGAGGATTTGACAACCATTGTCTTCCATAAGCTTTCTTTGAAGGGTCACTTGTGTAGCTCCCTTGGATAAGTAAGAGAACCGGGATACTTGACTTCACCCATTCTCTTCGTAGTTGAGAAGGTAAGGTTACTTGGCCGCTCACCTCCTCGAGTTAAGAGGGGGAATCGGTTTCGCCCGTTCTCTCGAGTTGAGAAGGCAAAGGTTACTCGATTTCGCAAAGGTTACTCGATTTCGCTACCTCCTCGAGTTTGTACTTACGTCGGTGATTACTAACATTCGCTCGCTTTGCTCACAAAGCACTTGAAGTGGTTGCACTCCTTGCGTTGGGTTAGCTCGTGATTCACCTTCCCATTGAACTTACGGAATGCAAGAAGTTTTGCGAAAAGAGCAAAAGTTTACTCGACTTGGAGTAAGTCTTTGATAGGTCCGCCTTTGGGATTGCACTTCCTCCATCACCTCGCCTACTCCTCTTGGTAGAAAGGTATAGTACCATGTCTCGCCTTTGTTCCTTGGTTGAGCACTCTGCATCAACCCAAGTCCCTTAATTTTGCTATCTGGATGAGAAGCACATCGACGGTCTTATGAAGTTTCTTGGCCTCGCCTTCGCCTGCCTTGTACTTAGAGTTTACCTCTACATTCTCCACCTCCTTGGCCCTTTTACGACCAATGTCCCTTCACGAGAGCAAGGATTGATGACTTCACGGAAGTCCCGTCTGATACCATATACCGCCAAGCCCATAACACTACTATCCGTTACCTTGCATCTTCATCCCTTCCTTCGCGATCGGTAGATCTGCCTGCAGCTGGAGCTCCTCAGTCCACCTCCTCTTTAACCGACGCTTTTGGGTAGGAGCCCGTTGGACTCGTCGTCGCTTCCTCGCCTTCGACCACCGCCGACACCATTGTGTCCTCCTAGCGATTCTCCTTGGTCGATGGAGACCGCAACTCTCGCATGACCTCCGCCATCTTGTTGCGGGGCTCGCTTCTGTTCTCCTTAGCTTCCTTGGTAGCAACGTCGCTTACTCGGCCTTGTCCTCGACTTGCGGGCTCCCTTAAGCGAATGTGAGCACGCGCCAACTCTCGAACCCGGTTAATCAAGTCCCTCCATGGGACTCACTGTAACTGACTACTCTCTCGGTGGTACACCCCGTATCTTGACGACCAAGGCTTTCATCCGACGTGCTTGCAGACACACACGGAAGACCCGCCTCTCAGATGTGGCATTTACTCCTTGAATCCACGCCCTTCTTGCCGTTGCATTGTTCAAGTGGAGCTCCGAACTCCCGATCATTCACGATCATGTCCCCTCCGTGGGACTCACTACGTGCACTTGGACTTCTTCCTCGGTATCTCCCGTATGTTGATGACTAAGGCTTTCATCCAATGACTTTGATGCACACACGAAGACCCGCTCTGCGACTACGACATTCACTCCTTGAATCCATAGCTCTTCTTCTTGTTGTGTCGTACACCAGTGGAGCTCGGTAACTCGATCGTACCTCGCGTGATTTTGTCCCTCACGGGACAAAATTGCTGTATTACGCCACGAACTATTCCACCACGATCCGCACCGTGTCGCCTCCGGTGACATCTCCATTCATCTGATTCTCGTGTGATGAACTTGGACTACGACTTCTCCCGCCGCCAACACATCGTAGGGCCTCTCCATCTCCGACTTTTGTTCGCTCCTTGGCAATTCCTTCGCCCCTCACGGGTTACACTGACGAAGCATAGCTCTAGGGTCCGTCGCTAGTAGCTCCAAGTCCCCGACTTCGCTAGAGTTGGTGCACCATTATGCGGATCTTGGGCCTCTATCCCTACCAACACAATCTTGCTATGCACCTCCTGTTCGACAACTCGAATGGCAACATCGGCATATTCTTCAAGAGTACCCTCTGCGTCCTCTTGCCCGTACTAAGGTCTCATGATCCTAACTTTGCCTCCGCAAGTTGAATCACCTTAGTTACTCCATCAAATGCATCTCTTAGGTAGCTTGTATGTGCCTTGAAGCTCCCTTCATCTTTGGCACCATGCAAAATAAGTCTGTCCCATCAGAATGAAGAACCCATGGACCGACATGATCCCACTCTTGCCTCTACAAGAGTTCATGCCCTTGACCTTTGTCTAAGGAAAGCTTTGTGCCTCCGCTCCATGTTCCATCTTCTATGTCGACTCCCTTAATGCAGCTTGGATACTTCACCGAGTTCCACCCAAGTCGCTCTGCTCCTCGATTTGCATTGAGTTGATAGTGGCCCTCACATCCACTATTCCACGTGACCCGTTGAGTTCGATTTCTACCTCGACTCTAAGTGTGCCTTCATATGATGTTGCCTTGGATTACTCCCCACTTGATCTCGAAATGCATCCACCAATGCATTAACTCCTTCGAGATCATGCGACAACTCTTCGTCGCTCACTCGGTTGAGCTTTATAGAGATATAACCAAGAAACTCTTCCTCGATATGGTCAGTTGCATGATTCTCCCACTAGAGAACTAGGACTTATCCCTCACGGATATCTTGCTGGAGCAACTTTTCTCTTTACATACTTCCCTGGAAGTTTGGAGACCATCATCCCTTTGGACTACTCCTTCTTGAACTTGTGCTTTGTCGCCCACAAATGTACTTGCTAGATTACGACCCTTCTCCAATCGCCCACGCACCCTTCAAGGTCTAGCAACATGCTGAATTTGTTGCACATTTCAGCCACCTACGGACATATCCTTTCCATGTCGAAGAGAAAGTTCTGATGCTCCATGGCGTCGAGTTCTAATCGCGCCTTGGGATGGCCACGAACACTCCGTCATCCATGTACAAGCCCATGCATGAGTTTGAATCCTTGAGTTAGCAATTCCCTCACCTCTGTGAGCTTTGCACAACTCTTTCAGTCGTTACACAACACCTCCCACCTTGCACGGTCTCATCTTTAACCAAGCACCCTGCTTTGCCTTAAGCACCGTCAAGTTTGGTTGCCAACGTCGAGCTATAGCTCAAACTCAACCATCCCAATCTTTGTGTGCTACGCATTCTTCTTCGCTTGCTTGTCCTCGTGGTGCCTCTCGCGCAAAGGGGTTGGCTATTCCTTGAATGCCAAACCAGGATGCCCGCTCCTCTGAGCGACTACTTTCCCTACATCTTAATGTCCGTTTCCCCCAAACGGTTACGCGTGCTGGGTGTCATCCACACAGCCTAGCTAGGGCCCCCACATTTGTATGGCAAGTGTTTCTGTGTGTGCTTGTCCCGCTCTTATACCACATTGTCACGGGCTTAGCGGATTTTGCCTAAGTCGTGCGGCACCCATGCGTGTCCGTCCGCAAAGGTCAGCCCTCCCGAGATCTCCTAAAGTCCCAGACTTACAAAAGAGAAAGCAGGCGGAAGAAGCAATTCCCACGGGATCCACAAGCAACTCAAGAAAACACTTTATAAAGCGAAATACAAATTACCCCATGGACATTACAAACTCGGAGAGGTTGCACACAAAGGATAATGGTCCACTAGATCAAGTCCCCACAAGTGCTTATAAGACACACTTGTATTTACAAGCCAAACTTGGCCATAAAGCAAATCAAACTAGGGCTTCCAAGCCTACTGCAAGTCCGCTTCTTGTTGTACAAGATATGTACCTAAACCGAAGGACACGGACTAACACAAGCATTTCATCGAACACCTTGTTTATATTGTTGTCCGTGACAGCGCGGGGAGACATTCCGTCTCCTTGTGTGGGTGGGCAGGCGACGTGGGCGGCGGGAACCGCGAGGGAGAAGACGGTCCGAGGACAGGCGCTAGGTTTTCTTCTTCTTTTCTTTTTTTTCTTTTCCTCTTCTTCTTCTTCCCTTTTTCTCCCTCAATCGATCTGATTTCTCCCTCAATCGACCGTCGACGATCGATTTCTCTCTCAATCGGCCGTCGACGGTCGAAATTGACCGCTGACGGTCGAAATCGATCGCTGACGGTCGATTTTGGTGGTACCACCCGGTAGCGGGCGATCCGCAGAACCCTGGACGGTATGTATCGCCTGTACCAGGCGGTAAATGTCGAAATTGCAAACCTTGTGATAAACATACTCTTTTTCTTTTTTCTGTACTCTTTCTAAAAAGATGGAGGATTTGTCTTTACATTTAACTAAATTAAGAAGTGACTAAGTGAGGAAAAAGTAAATATGACCTTTATAGACCAGTTGATTCTTCCCATACTTAAAGAACTCGAGTTGGTACTATGACTGAAACGATATAACAATTTATCACCTTCAGTTCTACCATATGGGCACAAGAATTTTATTTCCTCAAAATATAAGCTCATTTTTGAAATATTTAAAAAGAGACAATTATGAAATATGAATAAGCTAATGGAAATTTTCATAATATATCAGATAAGAGGAAAATTGTTCCTTTTTTCTGAAGCAGAAATAAATCGTGCGACATTTGTGAATTTGATTGGCAAATGTCTGCTACTTCTATGCAATATCTACATTTCTGTTTTTTATATTATATGTTGGAGCTACAATATTAGTTTTTTTCATCAATCAACTAATCAGGACCATTCTTAACATCTGTTTCTAATATATGAATGTCAGTAACTGTATTATAATGGTTGGAGATTGATTTTTTTCTGTTTTCCATTTGAAGGCTATCACCTAAGGGTGGTCTGCTGCTTAGTTCTTCCAGCCATGCAGTTGGTTGTGGGTATTAGTCATCCCTCTTGGATATCTCTACCCTTCTTTATTTGTAGCTGTGTTGGCATTGTTGATTGGTCTCTAACTAGCAACTTTCTTGGCCTTTTTCGGTGAGCATTTCCACACCATCCCATTTGTGGCAATTATTTTAAATGACATAATAAGGGATCCTGATATATAAATTTTCATTCATGATGTTTTCCATCAATTACGACACTCAAAGGTGGTGGAGGCCTCTCCTATTATATGCTTGCTTCAGTATTCTTATTATTTATATCTACCAGCTTCCGATGGTTTTTCCCAGTATGTTCCTTGTCTTTGCTGATTTTGTTGGTCTATACAAAATAAACAGAAGATCAGATGGTTCTGAACTTTGTTCTGCGGTTTCCCTTCTAATATACTATTTCATGGTAAGCATTTGACTTGATGTCCGTTTCTGATTTTTCATGAATTTACTCATGAATGCAAATTTTTTTTATTGTATTCACAATTTGAAGATTGAGTGAACCCCGATGTTCTTCTTCTTTAGCATTTGCTGTGTTATAGGATTATGGTATTATGAAACTAAATGTCTATTTCACACTTTTAATTTATTCATCTACATGACAATTAAAATATTAAATATCTTTTGCTTAAAATAATTTCAAAATTCTACGATATTTAACTATATAGTTCCATTGTCTCAGGATTTTATTAGTCTTCAGCCCATATAGTTATATTTTTGGTGCTAGTAAATTTTATTGGGACTTTGGTCTTTAAGATCCCTAAACTTCTTTTGGTCATTTCACTATTCACAGATTTCTTTCTAAAATTCTTCTGTATAAGTCTGTGTCCTGATCACTGTTGGATTAAGTTAAAGATTTTTTTATATCTGCTGAATCCTTATAATAGTGTGGTATTAGCTGGAATTCATAAAATAGGTTTCTCTAGTTTGTACTTTCATTAGTCCATTTAAGAAAATTCAATGGTATTCTATGATAAGCATGATATTATATAAACGGACAAATTGTGGACTTATTTGTTTTGTACTCTTTGGGCTGACGAATCCTGCTGCTAGATGCCAAAAAATCTCTTAGGCTTTCACACATGGCATAGCACAATGTGTTGGTTGTGGTGTTGTCCATGTATCATGGTTGTGGTGTAGTCCAATCTGGGTCTCTTTGCCAGGTGTACCTTGGTACAACCATGACTTTGACCTTGGTTTAATATTTTATGACAGTTTGTTGTCTGTGTTCTATTAGTTGTTCCTTTTTAGATGCATGTTATATGTGTGTGTGTGTGTATGTATATGTATATGTATATGTATATAAATGTATATGCATACATATGTATGTATATACATACATATACATACATACATATATACATATATATATGTATATATGTGTTTATGCATGTATATATATTATATACATATATATATATATATATATATATATATATATATATATATATCCTACTGACTATTCTAGTCACATATAATCTGATCATAATGTCCAATGGTGATAAAAAGTTAAAAGAACAAATTTGTTAATTTGTTTGAAACTAGGGAAGTAATATGACAAAATATGAACACCTGAAAGTTCGGAGCCATGGTTTCATAGATTGGGATAGTCATCTTTTGCCAGGTTCAAGTCTGTTGTGTCTTTTCATTTTTTTGGTTGTTTTAGATTTTATAGCCCATTGCTTAAACAAAAAATAGGTATATTCTTTGAGGAGTGTGTTCTTTAGCAGTTTGGCTTCTACAATCTTGCACTAAGAAGTGATGGTGTTGACAAGTCACACAACTTAATGGGAATAGCATCAATTATGATCTGAAGTCTCGTGGTATTCCCTGCTTATGGTACTCCTATGGTTGGGGACTAAAGCGGTGATACATCAAACAGTCAAAGCACCAAAAATGTTTCAAACAATAAAATATTTTAATATTTTTTGAGGTGTATCAGTGCTAATAATAATGTACAAACCATTACATACTTGTCTGATGGTTTATTGGAAACAGCATTGAGTCAACATTATGTCTTGGCATCAATATTGCTGGAGATGCGAATCTATTCACCATAACTTGTATAGCCTTAAATCTTTTGTTCCTCCTTTCTCTCTTCTTAAATTGGCTGGGGATCTTGAAGGTTCAGGTGAAATCAGTTCATTTTATCTTCCAAGATTAACTATGTCCATTTTTCATCAAGATTAAATAAATTTAGAATTATGATATCAGCAATCTAGGAAATATGGTTTGTGGTTTTGTAAGGGCAAATATTTGAGTATCACATAAGGCATCATCCTACATATGGTTGAAAAAAAAGAAAAGAATACTGATTAGACAACTTAAAAGTCATACTTGTATCCACTTTTAATCAGTGGATATAAGTCCAGATACAGGTATCAAACGAGTACTAATTTCTGTAACCAAATTTACATAAGAGGTATATATGTGCAAACTATATATATAAAGGATACGGATTCAAATCAGATTTAGGCAGATAGAATTGTTAATATCATGTAAAATCTTTGATAACATGAAACAAATAATTAAGAAACTATAGAAATCTATTAATCATAGTTCAGATATTGGAATATTTTAAGGCTAATGTGAAAAACAAGGGTGCATAAAAAAATAATTACTGCATATAAAAAATAAAATAACAAATGTTAATATTGGTATATTCAATCCTATATTAAAAATATAGTTAGGGCATAACCCATATTGTTACCTGTCCACTAAACTTTGGGTAACTTATTTAAATATATTAAAGAGACATTTGTATCGCCATGTCCAGCTTCACTCTTACATGGATCTGACTGTTACTCTTATCACCCTTAATCTTGCTACTTCTTTTTGATGCTATCTTCTTCATGCCGTGAACATATTCTAATTTGATGTTATTGTAATCTATTTATATGTTCTTGCCTATAGAGGAAAACCTTTGTTGGATCAAGATTGTGTTTTTGATCAGTTTCAAGATTAGGATAAGATTAGGATCGGGATTAGATTTTAGGCAGGATCAACTATGGGATTGAAGTTTTTTTTCCCTATTTTCTTTATGGCAGGAAATTGATCAAGACTGGTAAAAAATTGTATGATGTAAATGGATTGTCATAAAGGATGCGTGGCATCACCAAGGATCTCTAGGATTGGACAGAAATGGTCCAATAGGTTCATATGTAGTCTAGAACTATTGGAATAAGGCAGAAGCTAAGTGGGATCCCATGGTTTCATGGGAGAGTTGAACTATTTTGATGGTCCCTTGACAATTGAAGTCTTTTTTTGCATTAAATTTGTTCGATCATGACGATGATCAATGTTGTCAAGAGGCATTTGGGCACTGAACTAGGTGCTCAGACAAGGAAAGACAAGGCGCCTTTTACTAGGTACTAGGCGAGTGTTTCTGTTGAGGTGCTAGGCGCTTAAACATCTCTGAGTCCACCTGAGCTTCTGCCTAATAAGCATACCACACACTATCTATATGTGAATCTCTTATTATTTATCTAGTCCATAAATGCTAAGTAGATCTTGTATTGATGCAACATATTTATAAAAGGAAAAACAGCTGGTTCATTAAAGATTACATAGTTTGGTTTATATTAAGAACAATTAAGCACTGTTTCATCATTACTTGTGGAATAACATTGTTCCTGTTTGGTGGAGGAAAGAAAAAAGGTATTAATATCATTGTTCTGGTACAATGATATTAATGATTCAAATACTGGTTGGTGGAGAAAAAAAAAACTAATATGATGGTTGGAAAGATGATGTTAACATGTCAAATGCAAAAGATGATTTGGACTTCGATGATCACAGGTGGAGGAAAGAAAAAAGGTACTAATATCATTGTACTGGTACAATGATATTAATGATTCAAAGACTGGTTGGTGGAGACAAAAAAAACTAATATGATGGGTGGAGAGATGATGTTAACATGTCAAATTCAAAAGATGATTTGGACTTTGATGATCACACTTTGACATGAGGTGATGTATAGCAAGAACATCAGTGATCAAAAGAGATCCACCAAACAACAAGTCTAAAGGCGAGTGCAAAAGCATCAACTAAATGTTGAAGAGGAGGAAGTTGATTATGGCGAAAAAGAAGAGACTAAAAAAAAAAGTGTACCCAGTGCACGAGGCTCTCACCAATGTGGAATATCGGGAGGGTCAATGCATGCAGCTTTACGTGTAAATATTTAAAGAGGTTGTTTCCATGATTTGGTGAAAAAGAAGAGATTAAGGGATATAAATCAAGTGATGGAAAAGATGAGAACATGAAGGATGATGACAAATGTGATGGACCTTCAATGATCATTAAAACTCTAGGACTGGTAGATATTTGAATTGTTTTTCTTTTGTTATTTAGATATGAACCAACATAATTATCATTTTTTGATTATTTAATTTGATGTTTTGGTGGTTTCATCTTGCATGTCTAATATAACTCATATTTTGATTTAAATTTGTGTTTCGATAATAATGTTTTCTTAAATATAATTTTCACTTTTTCATAGTTTTTTTATGATAAGTGCCTTACTTTTCGGGCAAGTGTCATGGTGAGCACCTAGCACTTTGCTATACGAGGCCTTCCTGCCTTGTAGGGCTTTGTAACACTGATCAGGATGGGAATGGTTTTGGCAGTTTCTGCAGTCCATGTTAGATGTTTCTTTACAAATTTGTGGTCTTATTCAACTTAAAAGTTAAAACTTATTGATGATGTACAACAAAAGTTTGTTACACTTGTCCATCAGTTTATTATAGTTTAATCTTGGAGATAGTGCTGATTTATTTGGTAGTCACTTCAAATTCATCATGGCAACTCCTGACTATAGCTGTGTGATGGGCCAAATTCAGAATGTAACTTAATGTAAATAAGAATGGATGTATTGCTTTGAGTCAGCACATTTTGGCTTTTGTTGCACATGATCATAAAACATGATTATAACTTTTCATATTGAACTTGATTGATCACAATTGAAATAGGTTAATTTGCTTCTGTTTGAACTTTGAACTACCAACTCTTTCCTCTCAAGTTTTATCAACTTTAGTAAATGATACAGAACTGAAGCATTATTTATCATGAAAAATTCTGAAAAGCTTTCGAGTTTTATACGGACCTTAAATCAAGGTTTGTCTTATTGGTCCGTACCAGTGTACCGATTGGCCATTGGGACATACGTACTGAACCATACCGATATATTAACACACAGTATAGTGGGGCATATCGACAAACCGGTATGTACTGCTTATACTGGTTCCTTATCGGATTGGTATGTACCGCCCATGCCGAACGGTATGCTAAGGTACGATGAACCATGCCTTACATAACTTTGTTATTATTAAGATCAAGGATAACAGTTTGCTGGAACAAATCTACTCTATCAAATAATAAAGTTAATGTGCAATAAAAATACATGTTCTTGATTGCTTGAAACTGATTAGCAAGTAATTTAATTACCAAGTATTTGGTGATGAGACCATG
Source organism: Ensete glaucum (assembly GCA_021527575.1). NCBI lineage: Eukaryota > Viridiplantae > Streptophyta > Magnoliopsida > Zingiberales > Musaceae > Ensete > Ensete glaucum. The sequence continues at coordinate 53,916,401 of CM038553.1, forward strand.
TCTTAAACTGAAAAATTGGATACAGTGGAAATTCCTGCTTGTTTACTTTCTTGTATAAGAATTTGAATTAACAAATTTTATCGATTGATAGAGGAAAAACTAAACTACATATGTGGCAGCAAGTGTACACTTTTGAATGGCTAATTTGATGCATATGGTAGATTATTCTGTTATTAGGTTCTCTTTTTGTTTATTATAAGCATGTTTTTGTTTCTTTGTCTAGCTGATTCTTTCACTTCCCTTTCCTGCATTTTGTGGTAGTTGTCTTCTGTCAAATGTGATTTGCAAGAAATGGATTTTATAATGTCTGTGAAGAATAACAGTTTGGTGGAGCAACTTCTACCATCAAGGCATTCGTTTTTCATTCGGGAATCTCGGTATGTCAAGTGTTAGATTAAAGATGTATATTTTTTTGCTCGTGGTGCATTCAAACTGGTAAATTTTTATAAGCTGTAGGGTTTACAAATGTGGTTTATGTGGCTGCATATATTCATGTGGTCATATTATGTGCCATCGAGTCTTTTATTGTGCTTTATAATAAATTTGTCTTAGCCCACCCTTCCTCTATCTTTGCATATCAAGGAATGCAATTTCGATCTGTCCCAAGACGGGTGGTATGTACCGTCCGCCAGGCCGCTACCGGGCAGTATTGCCAAAATCGATCGTCGGCGATCGATTGAGGGAGAAAAAGGGAAGAAGAAGAAGAAGAAGAAGAAGAAGAAGAAGAAGAAGAAGAAGAAGAAGAAGAAGAAGAAGAAGAAGAAGAAGCCTACTGCAAGCGTGCTACTTGCTGTACAAAGTATATACAAAAACCCGAAAGACATGGACAAACATCAGCATTATGTCGAACACCTTGTTTATATTTTTGTCCGTGACAGTACTAAACTCTCAATGCCTTTGTCTCCATAATGCTTCATTACTCGCTGTCTCTGCATTTTTGGTACAACAAACTTAATATGTTTGTTGGATGATTCGCCAAATGAAAAGATGACATTGATGTCATAGTTGTATATGCTGATCTTATGTGTAGCTTTTGACGTTAAAAAGCAAGGACTATTGTATTGCATAAAATGGTATTGTATGGGTGGTACGTATTGGTCTGTGTGTGAGCTTGATATATGGACCATCCCCGTTTTGGACGGTTCAGTTACAATAATAAGAAAATCATAAAAGTGGTGGGTCCCTATCCAACTCAACATTAAAAATGGAAAAAACAAATTAGAGCTTGCGAATGTGAGCCCTTTTCTCGTGTACGATGCCTTTGTTGTTGTCGTTGCTGCTTCCGTTGAGCCATTACTGTTGCCACTTCGACGTTATTGCTTGCCACTACTGATTCCTAGGTATGCTGTTGCTGCTACTGTTGCTTCTTAGGTTATGTTGCTGCTTCTTCTCCTCTTCTTCTTCTTCCTCCACCATTTCCTCTTCTTCCTTCTTCCTCCTTTGTTCCTTCGTCGCCCTTTACTCTTTACCATCTTTTTCTTCCTCATCGAAACATCGGTATGCACTGGCATACCATATGTTGGTACAGACCATTATATATCGGTCTGACAGATTGTCGAAATGGGTTCTGTACCCGAAAAGACAATCCTTAGTTAAAAGCAAGGTTTGCAATTTCATCTGCCTAGACGGTATATATCGTCCGTCAGTTACCACGCGGACCACCGCCATCGGGCGGTTCGCCAAAATTGACCATCGGTGGCTGATTGAAGAAGAAATCAACCATCGACGGTCGATTGAGAGAGAAATTGACCTTCGGCGGTCGATTGAGGAAGAAAAGGGAAGAAGAAGAGGAAAAGAAAAAAAAAAGAGGAGAAGAAAGAATACCTCGCCCGCGCGCCATCCTCACCCGCCTGCTGCCGCGGGCCATGGCGCCGCGGTCGTCGCTACGCTTTTCTCCGCGAGGAGACACGGGGAGAAAGATCGAGGCGACGTCGCCCTCTTTTCTTTTTTTTAAATATTTTAATATTTTTAATATTATATTATATTATATTATAAAAAATATTATATTATATTTTAATATTGGGTGGTACGCACTGCATACCGCCTGGTACCGGTCCCGTACCAGTACCGACAATATGTCGATACACCGGTATGGACCGGTAAGTCAAAGCTTGGTTAAAAGTACATTAATATTATATATTTTTATCCACTGTATGCAGTGGCTATGTAATTGTTATTCTTAAGCATATTTTTTGTTGTATATTAAGCATATTGTGTAATAAAATAAATCATAGAGCATTTGTTGGTATTTAGAGAAAAATGAAAAACAAAATGTGACAAGAACCTAGTTAGATGTATCTGTCTCATACAAATGTGCAAGTCCATAGAAACCATAATATTATATTGATAGCTTGAAAGTGTACTTCAGTACAAATTTATTTAGTCATTATAATATAAATATCATAAAAAATACAAATATGCACTTTTGCTCAATAAGTAGCATTCTTGAGTTGAGTTGCTTAAGTGGAGAGACCAATCCAATCATTGTAGACCTGAATAAAAACACAAAATATAAATTATTGTTAATTCTATTAAGAGAGAATACTATTGAATTATGCATTTACTTAAAAGAAAAATACAATTATTAACTTAGGAACATATGCTAGTTACTAAATATTGACAAAAAATGTTTATAAATTTCTACAAGTATATGTATATATTTTAAAATTAGTTTTGCAGAAATTGTAGGATCTAATGATTCTACAATCTGATCCTACGATTCCAGTTTATGATCCCTTTGTGATCCTAGGTAGGAAAGCGAGTTTGACAACCTTGCTTCACCTTTAATCTTTGTAGTCACAAAAGAGTTGTGTGGACTTTCGAGCTTGTCTTGTATCCTGGGCGGAATTTGTAAAATACTGCTCTTGGTTCATGTGCCACCCCAACTCTAAGTAGTGGGAACAACCGATTGGTCATCATCGTTGCAACTATTGGTTGACACATTCTTGTCATTCTGCAACTATTGGTTCATGTGTCACCCCAACTCTAATGAAGCATGAACCACGAGGGAGAAGGTGTCTCGATGATGCAATATTTGTCCAATGTCCACATGATTAATCAACCGCAAAGCTTGTCCCTTTCCGTTGCCACAATAGGTGGATGTCTGACTCTATTGTGATCCCTTGCTACGATTGTTTGATGTCCGATTCTGCTGTGATATGCCATGACTGCTAGGAGATTGAGTGCTGGAAATCCAGCCACAGTTTGACTCCAACTGCTGCTTCTCCGCTGACCCATGTTCCTCTTCTTGTATTGCCTTGGTAATGAAACTTGACGGATGTGAGGGTCCCCACCCCATCTAGTAGAGGATTGCTCAAGTTCTTTGCAGTATGAGCCCAATTAAGCCAATTTAGGATTATCCTTCTAGAACTGGAAGTCTAATGGATCTATCTCAAGGTCCTCCTTTAACTTATTGATTTCAGCACAATGCAGCCCTATCATGTGTACATGGAAGAATAAGCCCTTAATTGTCTCTTAACTTTCTAATAAACAAGAAGTAACATACTAGAATTGAGCCCTTAATTACCTCTAATTAGTCCTTTATTAGATTTAGATGGAAGAATAAGCTCTATTCACACGAGAATAAGCATATTTTCCTTAACTAATTGCATGAAATTAACTTAGAGATTAGGTTTGGAATTTCTTTGATTGAATATAATTTGGATCAGATTTTGATATTTAATTTCTCTTTAGATGCAAATCAACCTTCCCTAATTGTTTTGGGATCTAAACCTTTTAGCCAAGAAAACAAGAAAATGAGGTTGAGAACGAGATTGAGGATGAAATAGGAGAAGAGGGTGTATTTAAATACTCACAAAGGAGCCCCAATAGTTGGATGAATAGAAAGGACCCAAATCTGACTGTTACTGATTGGTACAGGTCACTGACGGTCGAATTTTAATAGAACCTGGTTCTATCAGTTAACACTGTGGTCTGTGTGGTAGACATGAAATACACCATGCTTGAACTGGGTGGTATGTCTAGGGTCAGTGGATTGGTCGACAGTTTCATCGGTAAATACCAGTCGTACCATACCAAACCTGTTGAATAGGCCCACAACAACTACAACTTTGGTCAGGTTCAGTTTATATTGGGCTTGCTGTCCATTATGATTACCTTGATCTTAACTGTGAAAAGCAGGGGTACCAAGAGGTAAGCGATACCTCTATATATTTTTTTGGCAGCTTTGGCAACCGTATGTTTGTTTTGTTTTTTCTCTCTCACACACACTCTCTTTCCTTTCTCTCTGTCCTGCAATTTCTTTTCCCTCCTCCATGTCATTTCTCTGCCACCTCCTCCTTTGCCTCGTATGGTTACCTTTGTAGGTAACTAGGTATAACTGTAAGATTTAACTTTTGTTGTTAAGTAGGTATTATTGGCCTAACAAAGGGCCCCTATGGTGTTGACTGACCAATGTAAGGTTGCTCCTTTATCATTGTGGTGACTAAGGTTCCAAGTCGTGAAAAGGATTTCTATGCTTGCAAGGGTAAGTCTGCGTATATTGACTCTACTTAGATCCTTGGTAAAGCCTCCTTTTGTTGACCCTTTTTTATTGTCGACAAGGTCAACCTAACATCTTAAGAGCCACACTCGTCATCACTCTTTTACGGAGTTTTCGCTGCAATTCTGTGCAGTGAAAGGAAGAAGAGGGGAGGAGAGGAGAAGAGAACAGGAGTCTCTATTCTTTAATTGTCTCTTCTGTGGTCTTCATCTCTAGCCCAATTTTCAGCTGTAAGCCAACAATACGACTGATAATCCCTGTTATCTTCTTTCCTCAGGTTTTCCTTTTTATTATATTTGCTACACTAATGTCAATTGGTAGAGGATGATATCTAGTTGGTACATAGTACCATATCAGTATAATGGCTATCAGTAACTGGTAGGGGCTAGTATTGAAGTCATCTTTTTTAACTATGAAGCAAGACTGCCCATATGTATGCTAAGTTTGTGGAATGACTATTTTATAGAGGCGGTATAAAATGATGTTTTCTACTTATTACTTATTAGAGCAAAGAATTATTTTGGCAACATGATGAGAATTTAATGTGCCATGAGTCTTTTTGGGAGTTTGTCAAGATATTTTGGCAAAATCATTTGCATCCTAAACATTGATGCTCTTATTGCAATGTTATTATTGTACATACTACATAGTATCTGGAAATAAGGTGTGACTCCAAAGTCTTATATTTTAATGTTGGTGACATGTCTTTGTAATGTTTTGTATTGCAATTTATCCTTCTTCATTTGACCATACGACCCATGTTTTGCAATCTCTTTTTCCATTTTCAGGTCTGGTAAAAAGCATACAAATGTTTTATTGAGAGGATCAATTTTCAGAAATTTCAGTATCAACTTCTTCACTTATGGTTTCCCGGTAATTCCTGGTCAATATGCTTCATTTTTTATTAGAAACTTTATACTGTTTCCTCTAGTGAGTTGGTTCTAAAGATTTCATTGTTCTTTGGCCTTAAGTGAAAAAGCAAGAAATCAAATTTTGGTACCAACAACTGCTTCAGTCTTCGACGGGACCAGTATGATACCAATATACTGATGGTACCAATGGATACTGGTCAAAGAAGCAAAGAAAAATAAAGAAAGAAAACCCACAAGACCATGGAAAAATGGGGGGCAGGGTAAACATGGACACATCTTCCTTTTCAGACTGGTTTGACTCTTTTACATATCTACTAAATACATGACTTAGAACCTGGATCAACCCAGCTGTGGTCAAAATATATTTAAGTACTGTACCATTCAAATAAAAATAGAGAAAAATACCTGACTGGGCTGGTTCAACTTGATATTGACTAAAGTTGGGTGGTCTGTGCTGGTCCATGGTTGGACTGGTATATGGTATACTACCCAGCACAAGAGGGTATTCTATGGGTTTCTTAAATCTTGGTAAAGCAACCTAACAAAATTGTTTGCAGAAAGCATCGATCGTTCCTATTTGATAAAGCTTGCACAATCTATCTTTAGATATTCTGTCAATGTCTATATAGCGAGGCAATTTTGACCCCACTCCAGAGTTTTCAAAAGTTCTTTCTAGCACTCTACTTAGTCTCTTCATTTTCTAGCTTTTGTTTTAGTGGCATTTAATCAGTGAGATAACCCCTGCTGGAATTTCATGCAAAGTTATTTATGAATCACTTCTAGTTTCGGTGATGTCAGATATGAAACAAATTGTTCTGTTGTGCCAATTTAAATGGTTCCTACTCCCTTTATTTTGTAGTCATTATAGGTTACATTGGTTGGCAACATTTTTTTTAAGTAAATAATCAAATATCATGGCCTTTTGTTAAGTTGAGATAGTTTATCACCATCGTCTTACCCAATATTTGTAATTTCACATACTGGTGCTTCGGTTAGTGCTTGGACTGGGGCTGTATTGATTTGAATCAATGTATTGAGTGTCAGTAAGTTGGTATATACTGAGTCTTGGAAAAAAACTAAAAAGGCTTGGAAAAAAAGAGAAACTGTCCAACACAGCCTGTACGATCCTGTACCGAGTAGCATCATCTCTGCACCAAGCATATCAGGTGGTGCAGGGCCTGTACTGCCTGGTACAGGTTTGGTACCAGGTGTATGGTCCAGTTCAATGCAAGGATATTGCAAACCTTGCTCCTTCCAAACCGTACCAGGGGATATTGTAAATCTTGCTCCTTCCGTTGTCCACAGTGAAATTGTTTTGATATTTTACAGTACATTTAGGAGCATGTTTAATGCAATTCTTACAAGCATGAGGTGTTCTAAGGTTCACATTTTGATCTTTTAGCTCTTCCCAATCTAAGTGGACTAAAATTTAACCAAGGGATCATTGGCATCTGGCTTATATCAAATAAGCATTAGGTAAGTCCCTTTTCTGAAAGTATGATTGAATGTTGGTTCTGTAATCATGTCAACAAAACCAAAATAATCTCAGGTTCTTAACTTGAGCAGTAAGTCCACAGGTCCCACAATCAGTATCACATTAAAACTGAATATAGTATAATGTACTTTTCTTAAGTAATCCTCATTCCATGTCAATGCACGATTCAGAATATAAGGTTAACCAGCATATAGCTTACAATTTGTTCTTATGCTAGCATTATCATTGTATAAAACCTATCCTGGTTGCACAATAAATGTGTACAAAAAGTTTTGTGTGGTAAGATCAGGTTGTTGCGATTGATGTGTAGAGTTAATAGAAAAGATATGGCAAGAAATATTTACATATGTGAGAAAGCCATTTCAAACGTTGTTGTTTTTAATTGTTGTAGAAAGCCATTTCAAATGGATTAGAAATTTCCAAAGGAGACTCTAAGAGTCTAAGGCCAGTTAGATGATGTGAATCAATCATGAATGCTAGTGTGTGGTAGTAGATTTAGACATAAGAAATTCTTAATAACTAAGGATTTAGATCTTGGTCCAAGATCAGTTTCAGTAACCTATTGACTGTTATGATATCGGTATATTGGAGCAGTATATGGACCTATACTACTCTATAGTCTATACCATTGAATAAAATTTGAAGTATAACAGAAATAAATGGTATTGTATCGATACTGGGTTGACATTTTGTTAGATTCTTGTAGCCATGTAGCCAAGCCCAATTAGATGGGAGATCATGGCTTATGTCTTGGGCTGTAGATTCTTTTGCTGACTAAATATTACCTTATAAGATACCTGATACCCGCTATATATGTTTATTGAAACTGTGAATTTGACAATGGCAGGTGTTGTTATTTTCTCTTTCCTTTTGGAGCTTCAGTTTCACTAGTATATGTGCTTTTGGATTGCTGGCATATGTTGGCTATGTGTTGTTTTCCTTTCCCTCCTTGGTTGAATTACACCGGTTGAATGGGATGCTTCTAATTTTCATCCTTCTTTGGGCTACTAGCACGTATGTATTCAATGTGGCATTCACGTTGCTCAACAAAAAGATCCAGAAGGTAATTCACTTGATTATTTATTTCTCTGTGATACTAATGAGACCTAACATGCATATCTTAAACTTATGCAGGACATGGTGATTTGGGAAACTATTGGGCTGTGGCACTATCCTATTCCTGGGTTTTTCTTACTTGCCCAATTTGGTCTTGGAGGTCTCGTGGCACTGGTTAACCTCGTAAATAATTCTGTTTTTTTGTACTTGTCTGATGAGGGTGGGCAGTTTTCCAACAATGACAATATAGTTGAAGGTGAACATATTTATGATGCATGCAATTGCTTCTGATTTCCATATTAAATATCTTGTCGCATGTGTTTATGATTTCTTGTAATATGTGTGCAAGCATGTTAAATTCTGAGACTTTTGTCTACTTAATTAGCATGTCTCATCTAAAAATTCTCAATCAAGGTATTGATGCCTTGAGTTTCTCTGACTTTAATGAATTGAGATTAGTATATGTTTGTTGCACACAATTATCCATTGAAAAGTTGCTCTCCTTTCGAAAAATTCTTCTGATACTTGTTTGGTAGGAAAATTGGAAAATGTATAAAATTATTTCTAACTTTCAGGAAAAGTCAATATTTTATGTTCCAAAATTTACTCTCTAAAGAATGATATGGTTTTCTGAAATATCATTAAAAAATAAGTGCAAAGTTTTTTCACCACACTCTAATTATTGGAAAAGGAAATAGAATGAGTTTTTCATATCAGTTTCCTACAGTTCAAGCAACTTAACACCATACTTTGACTAGTTTTCTGGATATTGGTTGCCTAAAAATGTTGACCACAAAGGTTTGCTAGTCTATGTTCGTTCCAAATCACCATGACTAGGTTCTGATGTTTATTTCTGTTTCATTCTGAATTTTTAATATCTAGAATATTATGCTTTCTTAAGCCATATGTACTTACTATTATCCATATGTTTAAATTATGTATCAGCTTTTTGTTATTCATTATTTAAATTTGTCATGTTACCATTATTAAGAAATATTTCAGATTAGTTTTGGATTGTGAATTTTATGTTGTGAGTGGCTTTTTCTGTTTCTTAAAATCAGTTGCTATTACATGTAGGCAATCTTTGAAACACACTGTTGCTCTGTGACAAAAGTATATTTTACCCTTTGTTTGAGCTGCTAGTAAGCATCAGCAAAATTCTCCTCCAGGCTGAACTTGTAATGCCTGATATCAATTTGTCTTGAACTATATAGCTTATGATAAACAATTTCTACTTTGAGGTCTTATTTGAAAATTTAGCTTTTCATGTTTGTTATATCATCAGTAAAGTAATTTTTGATAAATAGTTTGTTAAAACTTTGTTACCTATGCCTTTAGTAAATTCATATTTGATGTGATTTAAAATATTGGTCAAGCACTGGTGATAAACTATGCAACTTGATAATGCTTAAAGCAAGGTTCGACGTTTCGAATCATATCGCCCGGTACAGGTGGTACGTACCGGTCTACCTGTTGACTAGTTGCGGATCACTCGCTACTGGCGGTACCACCAATTGGGGTTGTTTCCGCTCTGTTATCTTCTGAAATCGGTCGGTAACGGTCGATTTTAACCGTCGTCGCCCGTTGTCGAACAATATCAATTGAGGGAGAAGGAAGAAGAGGGAGAACCTGAAGATCCGGCGCCACTCTTTGTTGACGATCCTGATCTGCCGCCCGTGGGTTTCTCAATGAGGCTTCGTGAAAAGAATAAGCTTTAGCGATCATTGGCCTGCGCTATCACTGACAAAAATATAAAGGTGTTTGATGTAATGCTCATGTATGTCTGTGTCTTTCGGTTTTTGTACATACTTTGTACAACAAGTAGTGGGCTTGTATTAGACTTGGCAGCTCTAGTTTGGTTAGCTTTCATGGCCGGTTTCGGGTTGTAAATGAGAGTTGTCATGTGGACACTTGTGGGGACTTCGGTCTGTAATGGACCTTGATCCTTTGTGTGCGACCGTTCAGAATTTGTAAAGTCCATAGTTGTAATTTGCATTGGGTATATAACGTGTTTGCTAAAGTGGTTTGATAGGACTCCATTAAGGTTGAGTCCTAATCACTCTAGAAATAATTAATAAGAACCCTGTGAGATTGTAATAAAACCCCACCTATAAAAAAGTATGGCTAGGGTTTATTTTTGGGCCTTAGGGCTTCTTAGCTACCACCCTCCTTACTGGGCTGGTCGGCTAGGGTTTCTAGCAGAGGGGCGTGGTATGTGCAGCCACTTAGGCCGCCGCCTCCTTTGTTTAGGCATTGCAACTATAACAGGGGCAAAAGGGGGAATTCACTTAGGAAGCACTCCCCTGGGGCTAGGGTTATGAGTCATATATAAGCTTGTAGCCTCTACCTCTTTTCATTAAGTAAAGATCAATCTACAATTCAGCCATATGGCCAACTATTAGGAGGGAGGAACCCCTATAGCGTTCCAAGGGTTGATCCCCCTAAAAGATCAAAATCTATAGAGTTACTTCAGGGGTTCTATCATCTGGTTTTAGAGCAGCGTTCTTATTGCCCTTGCTGCCATCTCTTCCGCTCTCACCCTTTAAAGCAATTGCCACAATTGCTGCAACACGCGCCTCCACCGTCATCCCCAAGCCACAGATCAAATCAATTTGCTGCTGCCCTCTGCGTTTGAAATTGGATATCTGGTATATTTTCGTCGCCCACTCCTCTTCAATACTGCAAAATCCTTTACCTTACACATTGAAGAATTTTTTTATATTTTCTTCGCTGTAAATTTCGATCGCAAATGTTATCGTTGTTGCGAAGGTGAAATACTACAGAAATTTTCAGCTGCCTATTTGCCTCTTGAAACTGGTTTATTGCTTCTCCTTTTTGGCCGAAACTTTTGCACAATTTCATAGATCATCTTAGCTTTCATCTAAGATTGATCTCTGGAAAAAAACTCCTTCTGAACCGGTTTTATTGTGCCCCAATTCTTCGTCATGCAGTGCTGGAATTTTACGACGAAGAATCTGCCTTCCGTCTTTTTCCTTATTTCCCTACTGTTACTCTGCCGAAATTTTATCAAACTTTTTGCTGATATCGACCACATCTGAACTAAGGATTTCTGTATATTTTCCTTGAGTTTTCTCTGGAATTTACGTCGAGAATTCATCGTTTCTCCGACGCATATACTGTTCGGCAGGACAGCACGTATACAGCTCTTTCTTCGTCGAATTCCATCGGATTTGAGTGCTGTCTTTTGCTGGTTTTTGGACTCTCTTTCTCTCATCCTCAAACCCTACCATCCTCACCAAGAACCCTTCCAAACCGCACCCTAAACCGATTCCAAACAGCCACCCAAATCAGCCCTATACCGCAGCCAATCTTCCTTACCGATCCACCTACATTTTCATCCAACCTTCCTTACCGATCCACCTACCTTTTCGGCCAACCTTCGTTACCTATCCACCTACATTTTCATCTAACCTTCCTTACCGATCCACCTACCTTTTCAGCCAACCTTCTTTACCGATCCACTTACCTTTTCAGCCACCCTTGCTCTGAAACCTTTCATCCCAATCAGCCCTAAAATCCTACAAAACCACAGTCCAAACCACATCTAAAACAGCAACCTAATAAGCCTAAAACCGCAACCTTCTATAACCATCACTTATTCGCAGCATACCCCCACCGATCTCTATCAAACCTCTGCTGCCATCTACTCAGATCCAAAACCCTTTTCCTAACCTTCATCCACTACTATCACAGCCCTAAAACTCCACCAAATCACAGTCCCAAACCGCACCCAAAACAGCCACAAAACAAGCCCCAAAAAATCGCAGCATTCAACCTTTGGTCCACCAACCTTTCGGCCACCCAGCCTCCCTTATCCCTTCAACTGCATCATGCATCCCTCGCTGCACAACGCTGCCAACAGCGACCTCTCACTGCCATCCTCCTTGATCATAGCCAGCAGCGATCCTTTGCAGCAAAAAGCTACCAGCGATCCTTTGCAGCAAAAAGCTACCGAGCGATCTTCGCTTCTGATACATCGCACTGCAGCAATCTTTCGCTGCCAACTGTCTTGATTGCGGCCAGCAATGAATTGAACACGACTAGCAGCTCTCTCTTGCTCCATACCGCCGCTGCCCTCCTCCGCAACAGCCGTACACACTGCTGCCCCGTCTTCCTCCTATTGGAGTCGCACCCTTGCTGCAATCAACGCCACCTGCAGTCACGAAGTCGCAGCGTAGCCGCAGCCGACGTTGCTGCTGCCCTCTTCTTTCTCCACCATCACTGCTGCCTTCCGACTCAGACCTCTCAGCTGCCATCTTCCGACATATATTAGCCACCTGAAAAATCGCAGCCTCGACGACATTGCAGCATCACCGCAGCCGATGTTACTGCTGCCATCTTCTTCCTCCACCGTTATTGCTACCCTTGGCTGCCATCTTCCACTTGGAGACTTCACCACCGTGGCCCCTACATTGCTGCCATTCACTACCTTCAACCTGAAGATTGCAGCTACACTATTCAATCTGTTTATTTGACATGTTGGAGATCCTTATGTCATGACATCGATGAGCCTATTTGAAGCCAAATTGGAGGCTTTCAAGACGCGTATGGATGCTAGACAATGCGCTCTCTTTGAGGAGTTTAGATTGGGCCGATCACCGAGCCTAATAAGATCACAACGTGGTGCAAATTCAGATTGTAAAAAGAATCTATCGGAGATAAGAAGCAAGGATAATACACGACAACCCTATACCTTGACGACATCGATCTCCTTTGCACAACTTCAAGAAGGGCACCTCAATCAAGATGCTCAGAGCATGAGAGCCACATCCCAACCAAAAGTATATAAACCTTCAGCACCAATCAATTATAAAAACCTTGACGAAGAACTAGCAATGATCCGTCAAACCTCCACCATCCAAGAGTACCAAACCAGGTTTGAAAGGTTATCTAATCAAACTTACGATTGGTCTAAAAAACAGATATTGAGAACTTTCATTGAGGGCTTGAACCCAGAGATTCCGGAAGAAGTTAAAGCGCGACAACCATACACACTTTAGGTAGCTATCTCCTTCGCATGTCATCAAGAGGAACGATTGAATTATGAAGCCTAGAGGACTAGAGTCGCTCCCCTTCCAGCGGCACCAAAGCTTTCACCTTCTCATACTGTCAATTGATCCCCTCAGTCGAAGAAATTAACAAAAAAATGCCTTCATGACGGATCAGCAAAGGGCCTATGTGGGTATTGTGATAAACTATGGAGCCTATAACACCAATATAAAAAGGAAACACTACTGATGATTGCGCCTATTGAAGAACCCAAACTTGAAGATACGACTCTCGAGCCCAAGGAGAAGGATACACCACAACCGGCCACCCGCACGATCCCTACCTTAGCCAGCTACACTAACCTACAAAAATTGAAGATCGAAGGGTTTCTTGAGCAGTAGTCCATCATCGTCCTCATCGACGTCGGGAGCACACATAACTTCATGAGCAGTAAGGTTGCTGCCCACTTAATGCTCCAAAAAGAAGATTATAGCGGGTTTGAAGTAAAGGTAGCTAATAGCCAAATCCTGAAGTGTAACCAGAAGTGTGCGCGGGTTAAACTGATCCTATAGGAGCAAGATGTAGTTGTTTATTTTTTCGTCCTCCCTCTTGATGATTTTGATATAGTGCTCGACATTGATTGGTTGTCCACGATTGGAGATATTTTCTAGAATTTTTCGAAGCTAACCATGAAAAATTTCAGCAAAGAAAAACAGGTGGTCCTACGAGGGAGCCCAACAACTACAAACACAACACAACACTTGGAGAGGGTATTAAAAGAAGAATCCAGCGGTTTCGTAATTCAAATTCAAGAGTTTCATGAGATTGAAGATAAGAACCCTCTCCCACAGCTTGCTGAAATTTTGGGAGTCTCCACCAAACTGAGCCTACTACCTTCTATCAAGATGCCCGACTCCCCCTTTGAACTGGCTGAAATTACCACCATCTGATGCTCGGCCAAATTGTTGCCCACAAAAGATCAAAGATAAATGGGTCGCCCAAGAGATGACAGAGACACAAATTGTTCGGCCGTGCTTATTTTCCGCTAAGACATATCCCTATATCCTTTTCCCCGGGGATAAGCTACTTCTAAAGTGTTACATCCCGTCGAACTCACCATGGTTGCTGATGTTGCACTTCCAGATCTCAGGTGACTTCCACGACTTCTCCTAGGATCAGACCATGATGCTTAAAGACTTCCTTGATGATGATTTCCGATCTACGGAAGACAGCGAGAAAATTGAGCCCCTCCAATGACGAAATCAGAATAAGAGAAAGATCATTTGCATATCTTAACAAAACATCATCCCTCTCACTATGAAGAAAGATATGCCACCTTGGCCAAGTGGAATTATAGCTCTCACGACCATGATGTTGTTGACACCAAATTGTGGCCAGATATTTATGATTGGAGCTGACACATCCAGAGTTGGGATCAACATCACCCTTATGCAAGATGGTCCATAGCACGAAAGAGGAGGAAGCCCAAAAGAATTGAAATCTATGCTCACGCCAGATTAGGCTCTCATCATCCTGAACCATACCAAAAGGCAGTCACCATGCTAGAAGAAAGATTGGCTATTACTATAGAATGGACGAAAAATTGAAGATCAAGTTTTCCTACACCTCCAGCCCGATCAGTAGGAAACTCGATCCTTAAGGAAGTGGTCTCTCTATTTCTTTTGGCCTTGTAAAATTGGGGATCACATTGGTGCTCTAACCTGGAGATCAGATCCGTGCACTAGATCAAGATTACAGTTGATCCTCCGGGTATCCCACCTCAAATGGAAATTTAAAGAAGATGACTCAGCCCAAATCCTTCCAACCGACACCCAAGCTGATAAGGAGGCCAAAGTTCAGTTGATGATAGCATGAGAATCATATGAGGAGCTAAAGACCCGGTTCCCAAAGTTTATGGATCCTCAGCCTTGAGGACAAGGCTGATTCAAAGAGGGCGGGCTTGATAGGACTCGAGCAGGGTTGAGTCCTAATCACCCTAGAAGTAATTAATAAGAACCCTGTGAGATTGTAATAAAACCCCACCTAGTCACTTCTATCCTATAAAAAAATGTGGCTAGGGTTTATTTTGGGGCCTTAGGGCTTCTTAGCAGAAGGGCATGGCATGTGTAGCCACTTAGGTCGCTGCCCCTTTATTTAGGCATGACAGTTATAGGAAGGGCAAAAAGGGGAATTCACTTAGGGAGCACCCCCTTAGGGCTAGGGTTTTGAGCCCTATATAAGCTTATAGCCTCCACCTCTTTTCATTAAGTAAAGATCAATCTACAATTTAGCCATATGGCTCGACTACTAGGAGGGAGAAACCCCTATAGTGTTTTAAGGGTTGATCCCCTCAAAGATCAAAATCTATAGAGCTTCTTTAGGGGCTCTATCATGGTTTCTTGTGGATCCCATGGGAAACGCTTTCTCTAACACGTTTTCTCTATCATAGGTCCTAAGTGCTACGGACTTAGCTGAATTTGCCTAAGCCGTGTGGCACCCTAGCAACAAACTTGAAGACTTAGCTAAAATTGCCTAAGTCATGAAACAACCTTACCCAATGTTCCGGACTTAGCTGAGATTGCCTTGGTCATTAAATGCCGAAGCGTTATTTGTCCGCAAAGGGTCAGCTCACTTACCTTGTGCCGGTCTGAAGGACTGCAAAAGAGAAGTTGATTAACTTGAAAATGAGCGACGAACAAGTCTCGACGTCTCGCAAAGATGGAAGCTTTACAAGTAATTGGTTCAACACTTTGAGTGCATCAGAGGAAAGAGAGAAAAAAAGCGAAACAAGACTTTAGAGGGTTGTATGAGCGATGTCCACAAACGACGGTTCCCAAGGTATCGGACACAAGACAAGTTCAACTGTTGATGAATGCTCACGCCCGACTTATACTCGAAGCCCCATCCAGCCTGGTGCCACTTGGGGGTTCCAGGGTGTTGAGGTGGTGACATTTCGTGCCACTCAGAGCGGTCGCCACACGCAAAGCATTTTGGGCGGTTTGGCCAGCGATGTGATCGTTCAGCATTCGGACTATTTTCGCTCGCATTTCTTATGCAAAAACACATAAAATCAATGCAAAACAAGCTGCCAAACATCTGTATAAACAAGAAAAAGCGACGAGCAGTTCACTGAGTGAAGATGTTGTGGTGGAGCAACGACCGTTCGTGACATGCTCGCCCTCTTAAACTATTGATGCCCTCGTCGACGTTTGTTGGTAAGCTTTGACGATAGCTTTCTCATGTCGTAGGGTATCTTTAGGCTCCAAACTGGCTTCTGTTCGGGAAGTTTTCGCCACTTCACCAAGTACTCGGTTTGCTTCGCTCCGTTGGGTAGCTTTGTCTTGCAATCCGCTAGAATGGTTTTAACTCACTTCTCGTAGGAGGCTCTGGTGGGGGGTAGTCGAGTTGGAACATTTCGAGAATCGTATTGCGGATCTAAGTGGTAGGCTTTTAAGTTGCTCCTTTGGAAGATGTTATGAATTTTGAGACATGCCGACAGTTGCAACTTGTAGGAGACATTGCCTACCCTGCTAATGATTGGAAAGGGCCCTTCATACTTGCATACCAATCCTTTGTGCACTTTGTGCCGAAAGAACTAGAAGGATGCAATTTGGAGCTTCACCAACACCAAGTCACCAAGTTTGAACTCCTGTGGTTGCCTTCCTAAGTCGGCCCACTTCTTCATCTTTTTGGCCGCCTTCTCTAAGTAAGCCCATGCAATATCTGCATTGCGATGTCATTCCTTTGCGAAGTGATATGCTGACGGGCTACTCCCTGTATAACCAATAACTAAGGTGTGAGGAGTCGACAACTATTGTCCCATAATAATCTTGAAGGGGCTCTTGTTGGATGCAGAGCTTCGCTGCAAGTTGTAGGAGAATTAGGCTATGTCCAACAGCTTTACCCAATCTCGCTGGTTGGTACTCACGTAATGTTGGAGATATTGCTCCAAGAGCGAGTTGATTCTTTCAGTCTGGCCATCCGTTTGGGGGTGGCTTGTGGAGAAGTATAACTTGGACCCTAGCAATTTGAATAGTTGAGTCTAAATCGTCCCAAAAATCGTGAATCTCGACCATTGATGATATTGTGTGGGACTCCTCAATACTTTACTACATTCTTCATCATTAACTTGGCCGCCTCCTCTACTGAACAGTGTAGGGGTGCAGCAATGAATATTACATACTTCGGAAACCGATCGACATCAGGAATATCGATCCGAGTCCCCCTACTGTCGGCGGGCTTGATTTGAAGTCCAAGGAGATGCTCTCCCATGGCCTTTCTGGTATGGGCAACGGCTCCAAAAGTCCCACCGACTTCCGCTGCTCTACCTTACTTTATTGGCAAGTAAGACATGTTTGAACATAATCTTCTACATCAGTTCCCATCTTCGGCTAATAGAAGGCCCTCTCTACGAGAGCCATTATTCAATGAATACCCAGATGTCCAGCCCAAAGGGAATCGTGACACTCTTTTAAGAGTTCACGCTTCAAATTGTCCGCTTGCGGAACATAAACTCTGTTCCCTTTGATATAGATGAGTCTCTCTTGGACCCAAAATTATTATGACTTGCCCTCTTGGATGAGTTGCATCAGGGTTATTGCCTAAGAATCACTGCACAGTCCATCCCTAATCTTAGAAAGGAAGTTGGAGTGCAATTGACTTGCTTGGCCTCCGCCTTTTAACTGTATGACATTCACCAGTTCCACTTTCCGGCTTAATGCCTCGGCTACGACGTTTGCTTTTCCAGGCTTATATTCCATTATATGTCGAACTCAACCAAGAAATCCTGCCACGGTGCTTGCTTTGGAGAGAGTTTCTTTTGAGTTTAAAAGTAACTTAATACGACATTGTTTGTCCTTAGCACAAATGGTGCTCCCATAAGGTAGTGTCGCCACACTCGTAGACAGTGAACCACCACTGTCATCTCCTTCTCATGCACAAGATATCGGCGCTCGGCCGTTGTGCTTGCGATTCTCGTAGGCCACTAGGTGACCCTCCTGCATAAGTACTCCCCTAATAGTGAAGTTAGAAGCATCTGTATGAACTTCAAAAGACTTCCCATAGTCTGATAATTTGAGTACTGGTTCCTCCAATAAAGCAGTCTTCAGGTTTTGGAATGTCGCTTCACATTTGTCTGACCATCTCCAAGACTGCTCCTTCTTTTGTAACTCCGTCAGTGGAGCTGTGTGCTCCGAATATCTAGCTATGAAGCGTCGATTATAGTTGACGAATCCAAGGAAGGATCTTAACTCTCGTACCTTCTTTAGTGTTCGCCACTCTACTATAGCTTGCACCTTAAACTTGTCTATTTTGTCACGAACGGTCGTCGCTCAACTGCAACATCGTCGCTCAACCGCAACATTATCACTCAATGGACCGTTTGTCGCTTTTGCTTGCTTGTACAGATATTTGGCAGCTTGTTTTGCCTTGATTTTATGTGTTTTTGCCTAAGAAATACGAGCGTAAACAGTCTAGAATGCTACAGAACGATCACTCGCTGTGCGGAGCCAAAACAACTAAAATTAGCTCCGTTTTGGGTCATTTTCGCGTCTTTGATGGCCCTGCCCAAATCGTCAGCCATCTCCGCCTTGGAACCACCCAGGTGGCACAGGTTGGATGGGGCTTCTGGTCTGTATCGGGCGTGAGCATTCATTAAGAGTTGAACTCGTCTTGCGTTCGATACCTTGGGAACCGTTGTTTGTGGACTTGAGACTGTTCTTACAACTCTCTAAAGTCTTGTTTCGCTCTCTTTCTCTCCTTTCTCTGTTGCACCCAGTGTTCGACGAATTGCTTGTAAAAGTTGCCCTCTTTGCGAGACGTCGGGACTTGTCTATCACTCATTTTCAAGCTAATCAACTTTTCTTTTGCAGGTCCTATGGGACCTACACTAGTTTGTAAGTGGGCTGACCCTTTACGGGCAAACGACGCTTTGGCGTTTCATGACTTAGGCAATCCCAGCTAAGTTCGGAATATTGGGCAAGGTTGCTTCGCGACTTAGGCAATTCCAACCAAGTCTTCAAGTTTGCTAGGGTGTCGCACGGCTTAGGCAAATTCAACTAAGTCCGTGACATTGTGGTATCAAAGCGGGCAAGCAATTTGAACAAGTAACAAAGAAGATTCGCAATTTCGCCATGGCGAAGCACCGCGGTGAATCGAGCAAGATGGGGCAAGCCGGGCCCTTGCCCCAAGCAGCGACAGGTGGGTTGCAAGTGCAAACTCGCTCGTAAGTTGTTGGAGCCGCTCATGAAAAACACGACAGTGAATAAGATGAGCGTGAAGTGGGGTATTCTTCGCGAGCAGAGGAGGCACAATCTGGTGCACTAACCGAGAAAAGGAGCCACAAAGAGAGATTTACAATAGTGGAAACCCGCCTTGATGTTCTTGAAGCAAGCTTGGAGGAACTCTATCAAGGCCAATTAAGGCTCCTTGGGGTAGAGAGCTTGAAAGAAGAAGCTCAAAATGATCATCCACGCCTCTACGTGGTAGTAGAGTTTTCGACAACTCAATCGACATCACATCTGAGAACTCCTCGGTGTCCTTGTGACTCCTCATTGTCGTTGCTAGATTCAAAACTGCTCGAACTAAGGGCGACGACTTTGCCTTTATCCGACTTGTGGGGATGTATTGATGCAGTTAAAGCATTGAGTGTTTGCTTCTGTGGGCACTCCCTCACCATGTGCGCCCCTAGACTCCTTCGCTCGGGAATATTTGAGTGGGTGATTTCCCGAGGATTATTTCTTCTTTCCCGTATCCTCTGAAGAAACGAAGTCAGTTAGCCTTTCGGCGACCACAATTGCTCCTACCACGTCGGTAACATTTCTCCGATTTAGTTCTTGTTGTGCCCATGGCTTCAGGCCATCGAGGAAGCTGAATAGCTTGTCCTTCTCAGACATGTCCTGTATATCCAACATCAGTGCTGAAAATTGTTTTACATAGTCTCGAATTAATGTACTCTGGCGGAGTTGTCTCAGTTTTTTTCTTTCGACAAACTCTGTGTTCACGGGCAAGAACTGAGTTCTCAACTCTCACTTCAAGTCTTCCCATGTATCCACTTGGCATCGGCCTTGCTGCATCTCTTCCCAATGAGTTCGCCAGCAAAGTTTTGTATCTCCATTCATATACATTGTTGTTATAACAACTTTGGTTTCTTCAGAATTAGGCATCGTAGCATGAATATAATGTTCCATGTCGAACAGAAAATTTTTAAGTTCTTTGGCATCCCAGGCACCCCCGTAGCAATGCGGCTCGGGTGCCTTGAAGCTTGGTAGTGGCGCAGCGCGAGTATTATTTTCTCCCGCATTAAGAGATCTTGTGAGTAACGTCACCTTAGCTGTGAGTTCCGCCACAACTTCGTGCATATGCCGTACAGAGTCTTTGGTGTTCTCCGTCAGTCGGTCGACTAGGGACTCAACCTTGTCGATCCGAGATTCCGCTTCTTTTTACGAGCTCTTTGCCTCAAGGAGCCTTCGATGGCCTTGGTAGAGTTCCTCCGAGCTCGCTTCAAGAACATCGAGGTGGGTTTCCGCCATTGTAAATCTCTCATTGTGGCTCTTTTTCCCGGTTGGCGCTCCAGATGGCGCCTCCTTTGCTCGCGGAGAATACCCAACTTCACGTTCGTCTTGTTCGCTGCCACGCTTCTCATGAGCGGCTCAGCGTGCTAGCGAGTTTTCACTTGTAGCCCACTGCGGTTGCTTGGAGCAAGGGTCTGGCTTGCCCGTCTTGCTCGATTCACCATGGTGTTCCACCATGGTGAGATTGCGAATCTTCTTCACTGTTCGTTTGAATTACTTGCCCGCTCGATACCACACTATCACGGACTTAGCTGAATTTGCCTAAGCCATGCAACACCCTAGCAACAAACTTGAAGACTTAGCTGAAATTGCTTAAGTCTTGAAGCAACCTTGCCTAATGTTCCGGACTTAGCTGGGATTGCTTAAGTCATGAAATGTTGAAGCGTTATTTGTTTACAAAGGGTCAGCCCACTTATAACCTTATGTCGGTTGCAAAAGAGAAGTTGATTAACTTGAAAACGAGCGACGGACAAGTCCCGACGTCTCGCAAAGAGGGAAGCTTTACAAGCAATTCATCGAACACCTTGAGTGTAGCGAGAAAAGAGAGAAAGGGAGCGAAACAAGACTTTAGATGGTTGTATGAATGGTCGCAAGTCCACAAACGACGGTTCAAAAGGTATCGGACGCAAGACAAGTTCAACTGATGAATGCTCACTCCACATATGAAGCCCCATCCGGCCCAGTCAGTCCAAATTGCAAACCTTGGTCACCGCATGAAAATGCCCCAAATGTTTGGGTAGTTTAGGCTCATGCGTAGCAGTCGTCCATTCAGATTTCGCTCGTATTTCTTAGGCAAAACACATAAAATCAACGCAAAACAAGCTGCCAAACATCTGTACAAACATGAAAAGCGACGAACGGTTCGCTGAGCAAAGATGTTGTCGTGGAGCGACGACCGTTCGTAACATAAGGGACCCTAGGAGGTTTCGGGGAGCGACCTGAGACGGACATGCGAGGTGCCACGACGACGAAGTTAGCTAAGTTCGTGACTAATGGTATTAGAGCGGGACAAACACATGCAGAAACACTTGCCATGCAAACATGGGGGATGTGGCTGCGTGAGGGCAACCAGCACACGCAATCGTTTGAGAGCCTGACCTTTGCGAACAGACATGCAAGGGTGCCACACGACTTAGGTAAAGCTAGCTAAGTTCGTGACTGATGGTATCAGAGCAGCCAGCACGCGCAATTGTTTGGGAGAAATGAACATGAAGATGTAGGGAAAGGACTCGCTCAGAGGAGCGGGCATCCCATGATTGACATTCGGAGGAATGACCAACCCTTTGCGTGGGAGGCACCACGAGGACAAGCAAGCTAGAAAGAATGCGTTGCGCACAAAGGTTGGGATGGCTAAGTTCGAGCTATGGTTCGATGTTGGCAACCAAACTTGACGGTGCTTAATGTAAGCAGGGCGCTTGATAAAATAAGAGACCATACAAAAGTGGGATGTGTTGTGCAACGACTGAAAGAGTTGTGCAACGACAACAGAGGTGAGGGGAATTGTTAACTCGAAGAATTCGATACTCATGCAAGGGCTTGTATGCGAACAATAGAGTGTTCATGGCCATCCTAAGGCGATCGGAACTCGGCGCCTTGGAGCATTGGAACTTTTTTCTTCGGCATGGAAAGGATACGTCTATAGGAGGATGAAGTATGCAACAAGTTCAGCATGTTGCTAGGCCTTGAAAGGTGCATCGGGGGTTGTATTAGCGAAGAGTCGCAATCTAGCAAGTGCATTTGCGGGGCAGAACAATGAACAGGTTGTTCAACAAGACGGAGTAGTCCAAGGGGATGGTGGTCTCGAAAACTTCCAGAGGGAAAAATGCAAAGAGGAAAGTTGCTCCGACGGGATAGATATCCAGGAGGGATAGGTCCTGGTTCTCCAGAGAGAGAATCATGTGCAACAGACTGCACATGTTGAGGAAGAGTACCTCAAGACAATATCTCCACAAAGCTTAACGGATCGAGCGAGCGACGAGGAGTCATCGCATGATCTCGAATGAGGTAATGCATTGGTGGATGCATTACGAGATCAAGTGGGGGAGAAATCCATGACAACATCAAACGAAGGCACACTTAGAGTCGATGTGGAAATCAGACTTAACGGAGGGTCGACTCGTGGAATGGTGGGCGTGAGGGCCACCATCAACTCAATGCAAATCGAGGAGCGGAACAACTTGGTTGGAACTTGGTGAAGTATCCAAGCCGCATGAAGGGAATTGACGTAGAAGATGAAACATGGAGCGGAGGCACAGAGTTTTCCTTGAACAGAGGTCAAGGACATGAACTCTTGTAGAGATAAGAGTGAGATTTTGTCGTTCCACGAGTTCTTTATTCTGATGGGGCAGACTAATCTTTCATGGTGCCAAAGATGAAGGGAGCTTCGAGGCACATGCACCTTGTCTCAGAGATGCATTTGATGGAGGAACTAAGGTGATTTAACTTGCGGAGGCGAATTGTTATCAAAAGGCCTTAGCATGGGGCAAGAGAATGCAGAGGCGGGTACTCTTGAAGAATATGCCACAATGCTGTCATTCGAGTTGTCATGAAGAAAGTGGTGCGTAGCGGAGATCGTGTTGGTCGAGGATAGAGGCCTAGGATCCAGATAATGGTGTACCAATTTTAGCGAAGTCTAGGGACTTCAAGAGCTACTAAGCGGTGGACTATCCTAGAGCGATGCTTCGTCCGGGTGTGATTCGAGAATGGGTGGGCGATGTTGAATTGCCAAAGGAGCAAACACAATCGGAGGTGGCGAAGGCCCTACGATATGTTGGTAGAAGCCACATATGGAGAGATCGTAGTCCAAATTTGTCACATTAGAATCGAATGCAATGGAGATGTCACCAGGAGGCGACATGGTGCAGCAGATTGTGGTGGAATAGTTGGAGGCAACACAACACATGCGGGACACGTCCCGTGAGGGACGTGATCATGCAGAGGTATGATCATGAGCTTTTGGGGGCTCCACTTTGGTAAACAACACAAAGACAAAAAGGACTATGGATTCAAGGAGTGAATGCCATGGTACCATCGAAGCGGGTCTTCCATGTGTGCGCATCGAATCTTGCATCAGATGAAAGCCTTAGTACCACCCTTCTTGTGTCATCAACATATGAAGGGTGTGTACCACCGAGGAGAATTCAGATTGCAAGTACCAGTGAGTCCCATGAGGGGGCTTGAATGCAGAGGTATGATTGGAGCGACTAGAGAATTGGAATGCTTCATTGCTTATATTAGCTTAAGGGAGCCCGACAAGTCAGAGAATAGAGCCGAGTAAGTAAACACTGCTACTAAGGAAGCTAAGGAGAACAAAATCGGCGTGAGCCTTGCAACAAGATGGCGGAGGCCATGCATGGGAGTTGCAGTCTGTCTTTCCATCGACCAAGGGAAACTGCTCAGAGAACACAAGGGTATTGAAGCAGGTGGTCGCAAGGGGCGAGGAAGAGTCCAGACAAGCTCAGCTACCCAAAAGCAAAGCGTCAGTTAGAAAGGAGATAGACTCGGAGGAGTGTCACAGTGCCGTAGAGGCGGATCTATCGATCGCGAAGAAAGGGATGCAGATGCAAGGCAATGGATAGTAGGGCCATGGGTTTGGCAACGCCATGGTACCGCTGAGATGGGACTTCCGTGGAGTTATCGAGACCTTGCTCTCATGAAGGGAGAGCATTGGTAATGAAAGGGGCCTAGGAGGTGGAGAATGCAGTGGCAAACTCTAAGTACTTCATAAGACAAGGCAGAAGGGTAGAGGCCAAGGAACTTCATAAGACCGGTGTCAACGGGCTTCTCATCAAGATAGCCGAAGGTAAAGGACTTCGGGTTGATGCAGGAGTGCTTGACCAAAGAATGAAATAGGCAGTATTGGTGCTGTACCTTTTCTACTCAGAGGAGTAGGCGATAAAGATGATGGAGAAGACGATACAATCTCAAAGGTAGCCAAAATTATCAAAGACTTGCTTCAAGTTGGGGTGAACTTTTGCTCTTTTCGGGCAAATCTTCTTGTATTCCAGAAGTTCGATGCAGAGAGAAGGCGAATCACAGTAGCTAACTTAACATAAGGAGTACAAACACTTCGGGTGCTTCATAAGTGTGAGCAAAGAGCGAGCGAAGACTAGTAACCAGCTCGATACATAAAGCATAACCTCGCGGACGAAGTCAAGTAACTTTACCTTCTCAACTCTTAAGAGAATGAGCGAAACCGAGTACCCCAGCTCTTTTATTTATCTTGTAGAGGACCTCTGCATAAGTTCAAAGACACTTCAAAGAAATCTGATGGAAGATAAGTTGTCAAATCCTCACCAATGGTGATTAGTACTATTGAGAGTAGATTGTTCGCTTTATTTCCCAATTGAAGGCCAATCGAAATCAGAAGTGATGTTAACATACTTGGAAGTGACAACTAAGTTGAAGAAAAAATGATGGGGAAATTTTGTGAAGGACCTCAAAACCTTCAAAGTCTGCGAGGCGATGCTCGTTAAAGCTTTAACTGTTATTCACCCAGTTTAAGTAGCATGAGACGTTTGAGATACTAGCGCAAAACAAGGAAGGTCTTTTCCTTT
Organism: Ensete glaucum; assembly: GCA_021527575.1. Taxonomy (NCBI): domain Eukaryota; kingdom Viridiplantae; phylum Streptophyta; class Magnoliopsida; order Zingiberales; family Musaceae; genus Ensete; species Ensete glaucum. The sequence continues at coordinate 53,941,462 of CM038553.1, forward strand.
ATCAAAAGGATCCGCAAGAATCGACAAGGATTAACACAACTCAGCCGACCCCACACCAGAGTCAGTCATTGGCGAGTCGAAGTAGCATAGCAGATCATAGTTCGACTACTCAACAATAGTGGTGGAGAGCAGCTGGGAGCCAAGGAGCGTATTGCAACCAGAGTAGAAAAATGAAGATTTAGCAAAAGGCGAGGAGATGTAGTGTCTACAGCATCTTCGACGAGGACATCGGAGGAATAAGTGGGGGAGAATGTCACGGACAAAAATATAAAGAGGGTGTTCGATGTAATGCTCATGTATGTCCGTGTCTTTTGATTTTTGTACATACTTTGCACAACAAGTAACGAACTTGCAATAGACTTGATAACCCTAGTTTGGTTAGCTTTCATGGCCGGTTTCGGCTTGTAAATGAGAGTTATCATGTGGACACTTGTGGGGACTTCAGTTTGTAATGGATCCTGATCCTTTGTGTGCGAACGTTCAGAGTTTGTAAAGTCTATGGTTGTAATTTGCATTGGGTATATAAAGTGTTTTCTAAAGTGGTTACTTGTGGATCCCGTGGGAAACGCTTTCTTAACCCGTTTTCTCTATCGTAGGTCCTAAGGAACCCCAGGAGGTTTCGGGGAGGCTGATTTTTGCGGACGAACACGCAAGGGTGCCGCATGACTTAGGCAAAACCAGCTAAGTTCGTGACAGTGCGGGCTCTCTAGGAGAAGACGTTTCTTCTCCCCGCGTGGGGAGTGGGGAAAAGAAACGTCTCCCCGCGTGGGGAGAAGAAACGTCTCTCCGCGTGGGAAGAAGGTACGAGGCAACGTCACCATTTCTTTATTAAATTTTAACTTTATTATATATATATACTCCGAGCGGTACACCTGCACGTATTGCTTGGTACCCCTAAACCGTCTTGTACCGAGCTGAGCTTGGTTCGCCAATATGGTATGGTTTGGCAGACCTTCGCTTGAAGTACTACTCATTTTTTATATTGTTTTTCAACTTAATTCTGTGATACTGGGAGGTAAAGGCTGGTATATATCACTTGATGTCTTGGTGTTGTACTAGTGTGATTGGTTCTCAAACAAATATTATACAAGTATTTAAAATTTTATTTTGACATAGCTCAATCAGTGCTCTTTTGAAAAATGTTGACTACCTCAATCCCATGTATTGTGTTTGTGTATTGAATAGTGTTTGCTTTAGAATTAGTATTTTCTATCCAAATTGGTCAACAGATGATGGCTTTTCTGGATATACATGTTCACTTATCATATTTTTTTGCTTTAGTTCATGAATTTCTATATAGGTAATGCATGAGCGCCTACCTTCGCTTTAAAAAAAAAATTACTATAATGTTGATTCTCAAAACTTCCTTTTTGCAGAGAAAGAAGATACAAAGGTATTAATTGTGGCTACTGTAGCTTGGGTGCTACGCAAAATTTCTCGTGCAATCACCCTTTTGCTTCTCTTGCTTCTTGTCATAAAACCTGGCCTTGTTCATGCCGCTTACAGTACGGTGAACCATCCTTCTTTTTTGTCCCTTTTTACTTTTACGCTATTTTACATAGATTTATTCAACTACAATAATTTTTGAAACAAAATCATATTTACAATTTTGATCATTGGTGGTTAAACACTGAGGGACACTTTAAATGTTGTCAGGATTATTTGTTTCTTAGAAAATATTTTGAAAATAAATAATTGACAAAGGAATAGCTTTTTTGTGCTTCCTTTGATTTTCATGTAATGGCCTTCTATGATGTTTCACCAAGTCTGATACCTTAAGAGGGCCACAGGGTGATTTTTGACTACTTGGTGTTAGATTTTGTGCCTCCTGTATCTCAAATTTATGCCATGAAGCTTGGTTATCATAGGCACTAGACATTTCTATATACAAAATGAATGAATAATAGTATGATTAATGTACTGATTCTCCATGAAAAAGATGGTGTAGAAACAAAGATCTGTCATCTCCTTGAGGTAACACATACTGTACTATTTTAGAAAAAGTTGCTTAAGGCATACTAGTGAGAAATAGTATTTACTTTCTATTATTTAATAAATCAGCTACCCAATGAAGTTTTAGAAAATGAAGTTCCAACTTCGAGCCACTGTTCTCTCTTTTAGTTATTATGTTACAACTTTCGTGGTTTTACTCACATACCACCAAGATATTTGGTTGTCACATTGATTCATATTCATGCTCAATGTCATGTTAAACTTGATCCTCGAAACTTTAATTGTGTTTTCCTTGTCTATTCCTTGATGGAGGTGCCCGACTAGTATATATCACAACCAATTATTCATGCTCAACGTCATGTTAAACTTGATCCTCGAAACTTCAATTGTGTTTTCCTTGACTATTCCTTGATGGAGGTGCCCGACTAGTATATATCACATCCAATTATAGTGTAGTTACTTTTTACAGAATTACACTTAAAATAAATTAATATGGGATTATTCATTTATATATTGTCTTCATTAAGTCTCTCATTGATTTTATATTTGTATTTCTGTCTTCTAAATTGTTATCTTAGATGGAAATTTTATGTTATTCATGATTCATAAGACTCATTTGATTATGAAAGTGATTTTATTTAGTATTTTTGCTGTTTGTGGTAATTTACAAAAGTTCTCATGTTTTCTCTGATTTCAGTGTGCTTCTTCTTGGTGTTTCTATTGAGCCACTCTATAAGCAAAAAGATGCGGCAAGCTTTAATTATCTTTTGTGAGGTGCATTTTTCACTGTTATACATCCTGCAGCTCGATCTAATATCAAAATCCTTGGAACGAAGTGGTTCCTTGACATTGGTAATTCTATCACAGTTAGGTAGGTTTTTACATAACTTATTAGCATTAAGGTTATTTGTTCTACGTGGCACAAATTAACTTTTATTCTAATGTAATGCATATCAATGTACTTCTCTTATTTTCCATAAGTTGTTTACAATTATTGGTGTCATCAATCAACTTCAATACTTTCTTAGTACTGATACTATTCGTGTGGGTGCTGCAAAAGTAAATTACAGTGATATTAAAATTCACCATACCCAGAATCCCTATAACTCCTTTAATCTACCATACCTTTTCCTACATGATCTCTATTATAAGTCTTTCATTGAAAATGTTCCTTGAATGATTTCATTTAAATCTTTTTAAAATTTTATTTTGCTTTGATCACCAATCTAATTTGAGGGGCATAAACACTAAAATTAAGAATCTCTTTTTCCTAATGTAGATTTTAAAACTACAATTGTATTCCCAAGTATCTTCACTTTAATAACATTGTCCTTAAGATTCTTATATATAATAATAACAATATTTCTATGTTATTTTGGTCTATTTTTTTAATATTATAGGTCCAAGATAATACAAAAATCGTTGCCCTTTCCATCACATCTAGGTGCCAATGTGATAGGCAACTTTCGAGCAACTTCGTTGCCCACCCTTTGCACTTCGAGGAACCAAGTGTTGAAGGTGCCTTCATTTCCAGTGGACAATCTAGTCCTATACTAAAAGCTATTAAGATATATGTTCATAAGATTTAATATAATTTTGTGCTGGTTGTCGACCTAATGTGATCCTCTCTTTTTCATTTGGGCTTGGGACCAACATTGACTATGTAATGGTATATCATGGTATGCATTAAGAAGAATATAATTGAATTGTCAATAATAAGATATATGTTCATAAGATTTAATATAATTTTGTGCTGGTTGTCGACCTAATGTGATCCTCTCTTTTTCATTTGGGCTTGGGACCAACATTGACTATGTAATGGTATATCATGGTATGCATTAAGAAGAATATAATTGAATTGTCAATAAACTATATGACACTTTGTTGTTATTATATATTGATAAACAGTTATATTGGGACGAGTTATCTGACTTCATGTGGCTTATAGTTATGAGCCCAGGGTTCTTAATTTTGATATCGGGTAGTACATATCGGTCCGAGAGGATACCAGTACGTAGACCGCCATCTGTCGGGTGGTGCCAATGTTTTGATCGGTATCGAGGCATACCGACCAGTACCAAGGTGTACCAATCGGTTACGCCCCAGATTTTGATCGGCACCGAGGCGTACCGATCGTTACGCCCTGACGTAGTAGGTGGAGGTATTTTTAAGGTTTTAGGGTGTACCGTCGATACACCTACATACCAGTATGTACCGTATCGAGCAGAACTCAGTATATCGATACAGACCAGTATTTAAAACACTGGTTATGACTAATTTTGGAGTATTATTCTACTGATATTTAGTATACCCACTTCATGTATTCATGTAATAATTGCACAAACAATAATAGACTAATTGGGAACTGCCAGCATGTCACAGACTTACTTGGTTTTGCCTAAGTCATACGGTACCCTTGCGTGTCCGTCCGCAAATGTCAACCTTCCCGAAACCTCCTAGGGTCCCTAAGGACCTATAAAAGAGAAAACGGGTTAGAGGAAGTATTTTCCACGAGATCTACAAGCAACCACTTTAGAAAACACTTTATATAGCCAAGACAAATTGCACCCATGGACTTTACAAGCTCTAAACAGTTACACACAAAGGATCAAGGTTCATTACAGACTGAAGTCCCCACAAGTGCCTACATGACACAACTCCTATCTACAAGTCGAAACCAGCCACAAAAGCTAACCAAACTATGGCTGCCAAGCCTACTGTAAGCCCGTTACTTGCTGTACAAAGAATGTACAAAAATCGAAGGACACGGATAAACATGAGCATTACATCGAACACCTTGTTTATATTTTTGTTAGTGTCATTCTCTCCCACTTATTCCTTCGACGTCTTCGTTGAAGCCGCTGTAGACGCTGCATCTCCTCGCCTTTTGCTGGATCTTCGATCTTCTGCTTTGGTTGCAACACGCCTCTTGGCTCCCCGGCTGCTCTCCGCCACTGTTGTTGAGTTGTCGAACTTTGACCCGCTATGCTGCTTCAACTTGCCAATGACTGACTCTAGTGTGGGGTCGGCTGAGTTGTGTTGATCCTCGTGGACTCTTGTGGATCCTTCTAATGAAGGAATCCTTGTTATGCACTAGTTTTGCAACGGTCTCATGTTTGCTTGAACTGGATAGATGTTTGTTGGAGCTTTAACGAGCATTCGCCACAGACTTTGGAGTTTTTGAGGTCTTTCCACCATAAAATTGCCCATCAATTCTTCTTCAACATAGTTGTCACTTCCGAATAGGTTCGCATCACTTCCGCTTTCGATTGGCATTCTGTTGGGAAATGAAGCGGACAATCTACTCTCAGTAGTACTAATCACTATTGGTGAGGAGTTTACAACTTATCTTCCATTATATTTCTTTGAAGGGTCCTGAAACTTGTGCAGAGCTCCTCTGCTCGGATAAATAAGAGAACAGGGGTACTCAGTTTTCCCCATTCCCTTTGAGTTGAGATGGCAAGGTTACTTGATTTCGCTCGCTTCCCCGAGATAAGAGAACTAGGATACTTAGTTTCGCCCATTCTCTTGAGTTGAGAAGGCAAAGGTTACTCGATTTTGCCTACCTCCTCGAGGTTGTACTTCATGCATCGAACTGGTTACTAGCTTTGGCCCGCTTTTTGCTCATACTTTGAGAGCACTCGAAGTGTTTGTACTCCTTGCGTTGAGTTAGCTACTGTAATTCACTTTTCCACTGCCATCGAACTTCTGGAATGCAATAAGTTTTGCTCGAAAAGACCCAAAGTTTACCCCAACTTGGAATCCCTTAACTTAGAGTAAGTCTTTAATAGTTCTTGTTGCCTCTGGGATTATATCGCCTTCTCCATCATCTTTGTCGCTTACTCCTCTAGGTAGAAAAGGTACAGCACCACGTATTGCCTACTTCGTTTCTTGGTCAAGCACTCCTGCCTCAACTTGAAGTCCCTCACTTCAGCTATCTTTATGAGAAGCCCATCGACATTGATCTTATGAAGTTCCTTAGCCTCTGCCCTTTCGCCCTGTCTTGGTACTTGGAGTTTGCCTCTACATTCTTCACCTCCTCGGCCCTTTTACGACCAACGCTCTCCCTCCATGAGAGCAAGGGATCAATGACTCCACGAAAGTCCCGTCTCTGCGGTACCATAGCATTGCCAAGCCCACGGCCCTACTATCCGTTGCTTTGCGCATGCATTCCTTTCTTCACGATCAGTAGATCCGCCTCTGCAGCACTGTGGCACACCTCCGAGTCCACCTCCTTTCTACCCGACGCTTTGCTTTGGGTAGCTAGGCTCCTCTGGACTCGTCGTCGTTTCCTCGCCCCTTTCGGCCACCTGCTTCAACACCTCCATGTTCTCCAAGCAGGTTCCCTTGGTCATTGGAAAGACAGACTGCAACTCCCATACATGGTCTTCGCCATCTTGTTGCAGGGCTCGCGTTGATTCAGTTCTCCTTAGCTTCCTTGGTAGCAACATTCGCTTACTCAGCCTTGTCCTCTGACTTGCTGGGCTTCCTTAAGCGAATATAAGCACTGGAGCAGTCCAACTCTCCAGTCGCTCCGATCATACCTCTGTATGATCAAAGTCTTGCCAAGAAGTCCTACCATCGTGCTTGCTTTAGGGAGAGTTTCTTTTGAGTTTGAAAGTAACTCAATGCGATATTGTCTGTCCTTAGTACGAATGGTGCTCCCAGAAGGTAGTGTCATCGCACTCATAGACAGTGGATCACCGCTGTCATCTCCTTCTCATGCACAGGATATCGCAGCTCGGTCTCATTGAGCTTGCGACTCTCGTAGGCCACTGGATGACCCTCTTTTATAAGCACTCCCCCAATAGCAAAGTTAGAAACATCTGTATGGACTTTAAAAGACTTCCCATAGTCTGGTAATCTGAGTACAGGTTCCTCCAACACAGCAGCTTTTAGGTCTTGAAATGTCGCTTCACATTTGTCCGACCATCTCTAAGACTGCTTCTTCTTTAGCAACTCCAACGGAGCTGTGCTCTTCGAATATCCAACTATGAAGCACTGATAATAGTTGACGAACCCAAGGAAGGATCTCAACTCTGGCACCTTCTTTGGTGTTCGCCAGTCCACCACAGTTTGCACCTTAGACTTGTCCATTTGGATGGAACCATTGCTGATTTGATGCCCCAAGAATAAAATTTCCGTTTCGGCGAAGTAGCACTTTCCCTTCTTCACGAACAAGATGTTCTCGCTGAGAACTTTGAAAATTGTTCAAAGGTGCTTAACATGCTCCTCAAATGTTTGGCTATAGATGGCGATATCGTCTAAGTATACGACCATAAGCTTGTCTAGATACTCCTTGAACAATTGGTTCATTAGAGTGCAGAATGTGGCCGGAGTGTTGGTTAAGCCGAAAGACATCACCAAGAACTCAAATGCTCCATACCTAGTCACACAAGTAGTCTTGGCCTCATCACCTTCCGCAATGCGCACCTGCCAATACCCCGACCGAAGGTCGAGTTGATCGAACAAATTTGCGATGAGCAAAATAGGATACTTGTTTTTCACCATCTTATTGAGGGCTCGATAATCAATGCATAATCATAGGCTCCCATCTTGTTTCTTCTGGAAGAGGACTGGAGCTCCAAAAGGTGCTTTTGAAATACAGATCAGACCACCACTTAGCACTTCATCTAATTGCTTCCTCAATTCTGCCAACTTTGGAGGGGCCATGCAGTATGGTGGTCTCGCTGGAGGCTTAACTCCCGCTCCAGCTCAATCCAATGATCCACACCTTTGCGTGGTGGTAGAGTTCTCGACAACTCCGTTGGCATCACATCTGAGAACTCCTTTAGGATGTTTCCCAAAACAGCAGGTTCTTGAATGGCCTCCCCGTCAAGTGTCTCTGGCTTTATAGCAACGACAAAGGTTGATTCACCTTTTCATACCCCTTTCTTCAATTGTAAAGCCGAGATTTATTGTGGGTCCTTGGTTGCTCCTCGAGAAACTGGAACCACGCAGGGATCGTCTCCTCCCATTAGACATAGGAAGTTCAGGAACTATATTAGCACCAACTTCGTTGCGTGCATGAACTCTATTCCGAGAATCACTTGGAAATCGTCCAATGGCACCGCCATCAAGTTTATGCTCCCGCTCCATGTTCTGATCTTGATGGGGACCCCCTTTGCTTGTCTGGAGATCCGCTTGGCCTCTGAGTTCACAGCCTTCATACGACTTGGGCTATTTTCCAAGATTAATCTAAGTCGCGTAGCTTCATGATTGACAATAAAATTGTGGGTAGTGCCCGTGTCCACCATTACACGGGTTGTTTGGCCATTAAGCTTGATGTTCACATACATCAACTCGCTACTTCCTGCCTTCGGTGGCTTTGTCTTTGTGTTCTCCCCCATTTGACCCCGCAACGCATTGCTCCCATCCTAGGTCCTTGCGGCGCCTCACTGTCGCTACTGGATTCAGAACTGCTCGAACTAAGGGCGACAACTTTGCCCTTGTCTGACTTACGGGATTGTATCGATGCAATTAAAGCATTGAGTGCCTGCTTTTGCAAGCACTCCCTCACCATGTGCGGTCCTCCTTACAAGAAGCATCCGCCAGATTTAGGGGCTTTTTCTTTCGAGCTTGGTCCCTTGTGGAAGCTTTTCTTCTTATGTTCGCCCCTAGACTCCTTTGCACGAGAGTGTTTTGCTGGGCGATTTCCCGAGGATTGTTCTTTTTTCCCAAGTCCTCCGAAGAAACGAAATCAGTTAGCCTTTCTGCGGCTGCAATTGCCTCGGCCATATCAGTGACATTCCTCTAATGCAGTTCTTGTTGTGCCTATGGCTTCAAACCATCGAGGAAGCTGAATAGCTTATCTTTCTCGGACATGTCTTGTATATCCAACATCAGTGCCGAAAATTGCTTCACATAGTCTCGAATGGATGTGCTCTGGCGGAGTTGTCTCAGTTTCCTTCTTGCGACAAACTCTGTGTTCTCAGGCAAGAACTGAGTTCTCAACTCTCGCTTCAAATCTCCCCATGTATCCACTCAACATCAGTCTTGCTGGATCTCTTCTCAACGAGTTCGCCACCAAAGTTTTGCATCCCCATTTAGATATATTGTTGCTATAGCAACTTTGGTTTCTTTAGGTTCGGGCCTCGTAGCACGAAAATATTGTTCCATATCTAACAGAAAATTTTTAAGCTCTTTAGCATCCATGGCACCCCCGTAGCAATGCGGCTCGGGTGTCTTGAAGCTTGGTAGCGGCGCCGCACGGGTATTGTTCTCTCCCGCATTAAGAGTCCTTACGAGCAACGTCACTTTGGTTGTGAGTTCTGCCACAACTTCGTGCTGATGTCGTACAGAGTCTTTCGTGTCCTCCGTCAGTTGGTCGACTAGAGACTCAACTCTCTCATACCAAGATTCAGCTTTTTCTTGCAAGCTCTCTACCCCAAGTAGCCTTCGTTAGCCTTAGTAGAGTTCCTCCAAGTTCGCCTTAAGAATATCAAGGCGGGTTTCCGCCATTGTAAGTCTCTCATTGTGGCTCTTTTTCCCGGTTGGCGCTCTAGATGGCGCTTCCTCCACTCGTGGAGAATACCCAACTTCACGCTCGTCTTGTTCACTGCCACGCTCCTCATGAGCGGCTCCAACAGTTTACGAGCGAGTTTGCACTTGCAGCCCACCTACGGTTGCTTGGAGCAAGGGTCTGGCTTGCCCCATCTTGCTCGATTCACCACGATGTTTCACTATGGCGAGATTGCGAATCTTCTTCACTGTTCGTTTGAATTGCTTGCCTGCTCTGATACCACACTGTCACGGACTTAGCTGAATTTGCTAAAGCCGTGCGGCACCCTAGCGGCACTCTCGAAGACTTAGTTGAAATTTCTTAAGTTGTGGAGCAACCTTGCCCACTGTTCCGGACTTAGCTGGGATTGCGTAAGTCATGAAATGCCCAAAGCATTATCTGTCCGCAAAGGGTCAGCCCACTAGCAACCTCGTGCGGTCCCGTAGGACCTACAAAGAAGAATATTAGTTTAGAAACGAGCGACGGACAAGTCTCGACGTCTCGCAAAGCGGGAAGCTATACAAACAATTTGTTGAACACCTTGAGTGCAGTAGAGAAAAGAGAGAGAGAGCGAAACAGGACTTTAGAAGGTTGTAAGAATGGTTGTAAGTCCACAAAAGACGGTTCCCAGGGTATCGGACACAAGACAAGTTTAATTATTGATGAAAGCCTACGCCCGACATATACCCGAAACCCCATCCAGCCCGGTGCCACCCGGGGGGTTCCAAGGTGCTGACACGAAAAAGACCAAAAAACGAGGCTGTTTTGGCTCCACGCAACGGGTGATCGTTCTGCAGCCTTCTACACTACTTTCGCTCATATTTCTTAAGTAAAAATACATAAACTCAAGGCAAAACAAGCTGCCAAACATCTGTACAAACAAGAAAAAGCGATGAACGGTTCGCTGAGCGAAGATGTTGCGGTTGAGCGATGACCATTTGTGACAACGGCGTTGAGTCTCGATTGCCTTGGAATGGCCATGAACACTCCATAATTCGCATACAAGCCCTTGTATGAGTATCAAATTCTTCGAGTTAGCAATTCCCTCACCTTTGTGAGCTTTACATAACTTTTTTTGTTCGTTGAGCAACACATCACACTTTGCATGGTCTCATCTTTTACTAAGTGCCCCGCTTGCCTTAAGCACCGTCAAGTTTGATTGCTAACGTCGAGCCGTAGCTCGAACTCAGCCATCCCAACCTTTGTGCGCTACATATTCTTTCTAGCTTGCTTGTCTTCGTGGTGCCTCTCGTACAAATGGTTGGCCATTCCTCTAAATGCCAATCAAGGATGCTCGTTCCTCTGAGCGACTCCTTTCCCTATATCTCCATGTCTGTTTCTCCCAAACGATTGCACGTGATAGCTGCCCTCCACGCAGTCCAGCTAGGTCCCCCACGTTTACATGGCAAGTGTTTCTACATGTGCTTGTCCCGCTCTGATACCAAAATGTCACAGATTTAGCTGGTCTTGCCTAAGTCGTGTGCACCCTTGCATGTCTGTCCGTAAAGGTCAGTCTCCTCGAAACCTCCTAGGGTCCCTTAGGACCTACAAAAGAGAAAACGGGTTAGAGGAAGCATTTCCCACGGGATCCACAAGCAAATCACTTTAGAAAACACTTTATATAGGCAAGACAAATTACACCCATGGACTTTACAAGCTTTGAACGGTTGCACACAAAGGATCAAGGTCCATACCGAAGTCCCCACAAGTGCCTACATGACATTAACTCTCATTTTCAAGCCGAAACCGGCCACAAAAGCTAACTAAACTAGGGCTGCCAAGCTTACTGTAATCCCGCTACTTGTCGTACAAAGAATGTACAAAAACCAAAGGACACAGACAAACATGAGCATTACATTGAACACCTTGTTTACATTTTTGTCCGTGACAAACAGAACAAATGATAGCTGATACACAGCATTTGAGGATAACTTTAAAGTCTCTTCCAATTGTATAACTAAATTTTAATCAATGGTATGTCTTTGATTTATGTAATATACCCTTTTAGATGTCCCTTTTGTTAATTGAATACTTGTTGACTGTCTTATGAAATTTATGGAGGGACGTAATAAGATATCTTAATACCTCTTAGATTTTAGTTTATACTTGATATAATTGTAGATATTGATTTTTTAAATTTTTTATATTTGAAATAGATTGTATTAACAAATAAATAACAAATGACACTCATATTATCAATCAGGCGGTCCAATGTTTAAAAATGCTTTTAGATTTATAGATAATAAATTATAAATTGTCTGAATTTTTATTTTTTAGTAAAACTAAGTCAGTATATTATGTTTTTATGATTCTTCACACATTTTGGTTTCAGAATTATTATTTTGATCTATCATGATCATTGTCAATCCAATCCAGCCAATTGTCTAGCAACTTAATAATTTATCAGTCATGCCTCTGAGTGACTTGCATTTGGTAATTTTTGCTTCTCATGTGTATATTTTTATTGATGAAGAATTCATAGTTAGATTATTGTTTGACCCATTATGATCCTTTAACTATTTATGTAGCTACATCTGACTGCTTTAGCAGACAATCTCAGATGCATATAAAATTTCTGTATGTAAAAAAGATCAAAATTTACAATTGTCCTACCAATGTTTGTAGTAGGCACACTTTATAATTAACGAATATTGAATCTAATTGTGGCATAGAAGACATTAGCTTGACGACATGTACCATAGGGATGCAATGGTAGAGGAGTTCTAATCTTTGAACATGTGATTTTGACTTACTAATTTGAATTTAATTTTTAAACTACTCCATGCAAGAGAAATAGGACAACAAACAGGAAAATAGTGGAGTGCATAGCCAAGAAATTATGTTATATAAAGATTACATTTTTATGAGGCTTGAGTGTGTTTAATATTTTCTTCTCCAGTATGTGAGGCTTGTTTTGGTTGTATGTAAAAGCACCTGATTTTTTTACTTGTAACTTGGAATATGACAGTTATCATGATGGAAAAATGTTATTCATAGTCTGAAGCAAGGTTTGCCTTACCGAGCATACGTACCGGTCCACCAGCTGACCGTTATGTGGTACCGCCCGGTAGATCGAGCAGTACGTACCAGTCCGCCAGCTGATCGGTATGCGGACTGCCCACTACCGGGCGGTATCGCCGAAATCGACCATCGGTCGTCGATTGAGGGAGAAAGAAGAAGCGGGAGAAGAAGAAGAGGGAGAAACTTGTTCCCTGCGCGCTTCTCTTCCTTGATTCCCCGTGCGATCCGTCGCCCGCGAGCGATTCTTCACCGGCGGGTGATTCTTCGCCGGCGAGCAATTCTTTGCTACCGGGCGATTTTTCACCAGCGGGCGATTCTTCACCCCGTGCGGGGAGATTAACGATGCCTCAATGACGTCACCTTTTATTTTTTTAATTTATATTATATTAATATTATATTATATTAATATATTGAGCGGTATGCACTATGCTTTTCGGTCGGTACCGGGTACCGTACCATACCGAGATGAACTTGGTATGCCAGTGTGGACCAGTATGGAAAACCTTGGGATGATGCATTGCGTCTTGCATCTTGAAGTCTTACCTCATGATTAAATGTGATTGTCAGTCCATGGGCTATTTGTTTCTCTCCATTTTCTGCATTACACAGTCGGAGTAGAAACATCAATGCTACCTTTGGCTTGCAGGACTGCCACAGCATGCTAGTTATGTTGATTTTGTGGAGATTGGTGTCCTGGTGTGTTTTTGTGCATTGCAGAACCATGGATTTGATATCCTCTGTTCATTTTCTGCTATTCTCCAGCATACACCACGTCCTCCACTTGGATTTAGTATCTTGAAAGCTGGTCTGAAGAAATCAGTTTTGTTATCAGTGTACAACTCACCAAGCTCCAGAGACAGACAGTGCTTCAGCTCTTCACATGGTATATTACTTCATCTGAGCTATGTACAGAGATTTACCATGGATCCCCCACATTTACTTTGTTACCTTCTTTTTCTCTGTTTCTATTATCTTTCTCTTCATGAAACATTCACATGCGCATCCATGCATGTTGACAAGTCTCCTACGGTAACAACTGTATCTTTATCTTTCTGGTCAGTGTATTTTGGTTACAGGAAGTTAACAAAAAAAAAGTGCTTTCCCATGCCCACTTCATATGCTGTCAAACACCCATAAAATAATTAAAGAATTAGGTACATAATGCAATGAACAGCAAAATTTCCCAGTGCTTATTAAAAAATTTGTTACGTAATGCTCATATGGCACATGCATCTCACTTCTGACCATATTTGCATCCTATTTTCTCTCTCTTCTACTCCTCTTTGTGAAACACTCACCCTGCCACTTTTTTTTCTCATTTTGCGACTGTCAAGGCTCTTGGTCACAAGAAGTTATTATATTTGGCTTTTAATACTCTGTTTAACATTGTTTCATGTGTTATATAGAGCGAAAGATAGCAACATATCTCAGCAAAGTCAGTGAAAAGTTTCTGTCTACATACCGCTCGTATGGGTCATATGTGGCATTTCTTACTATCCTTTGCACTCTATATCTGGTGACTCCGAATTATATATCATTTGGTTATCTTTTCTTCCTCCTGTTTTGGATAATTGGAAGGCAGCTTGTGGAGAAGTCACGAAGGAGACTTTGGCTTCCGTTAAAAGTCTATGCCACAGTAGTTTTTATTTTCACCTATAGCTTAAGTATCTCTTCTGTTTTATCATCATGGGTATCCAAATTAATTAACCTGTACCCTGATTTGGGATTTAATCCTGAAGCTTCTTTGTTGGAGAATGTCTGGGAATCGTTGGCTGTTTTGGTTGTAATGCAACTCTACAGCTATGAAAGGAGACAGAGCAGGTATAAGACAGTTGATTCTTCTGATGCATCAGAGTCTGGATTTCTTGGTTTTGTCAGAAGATTCCTGATATGGCATAGTGACAAGCTCTTGTCATTTGCTCTATTTTATGCTTCTTTGTCTTCGATAAGTGTATTTGGCCTTGTATATCTTTTGGGACTTACTATATGTTCCCTTCTACCAAAAGCTTCAAGAATTCCATCCAAAGCATTTCTGCTTTATACAGGATTGCTTGTTATGTCAGAATATCTCTTCCAGATGTGGTGCAAACTTGCTGATATGTGTCCTGGTCAGCAGCTCTATGGTTTGGCACTTTTTCTTGGTTTCAAATATTATGACTCTGGATTTTGGGGTCTTGAGTCTGGACTGAGGGGAAAAATTCTGGTAATAGTGGCATGCACACTACAATACAATGTTTTTCATTGGTTAGATGGGATGACAGGCTCTCTAGTACACAAGGGTAAGTGGGAGGAGCCTTGCCAGTTGTTTATATCAACAGAGCATTCTTCAAGTGGTATTATGGTCGACACTGAAGAAGGAAAGAGATTGTTAGATTCAACTTTAGTGTCTACAAGTGAAAGTGCTACTAATTTGAATCCATCCTTTGTCTCCAACCTCAACAGAAAATCAGACTCGATTCTTAATATGATCGGAGGCTCACAGAATAACAGTAAGAAATACTCATTTGCATACATATGGGGCAGTTCCAAAGAGAGTCATAAATGGAATAAAAAACGCATCCTTGCTTTGAAAAAGGAGAGACTTGAAATGCAGAAGACTACACTAAAAATTTATATGAAATTTTGGATGGAAAATTTATTTAAACTACGAGGCCTTGAGATTAGCATGATTGTGTTACTCCTGGCAAGTTTTGCTGTACTGAATGCCATCTCAATGTTCTATATCTTATGCCTTGTCACATGCATTCTTCTAAAACGAGAAGTTATTCATAAGTTGTGGCCTATGTTTGTTTTCATATTTGCTTCTGTCCTCATTGTTGAATACTTTGCCATTTGGAGAGCTCTGATTCCATGGACTCACGAAACTAGCGGGGTGGAGATCCACTGCCATGATTGCTGGAGGAGCTCAGACCGTTACTTCAGCTTTTGCACAAAGTGTTGGCTAGGTATGCCGAGATCTGCATCCACGTAAAAATCATTGTTCAAACTTGTCTGCATCCATGGATGTGTGACTGGGTATATTCAATTGTGGATTTTTTTTTTTCTTCATGCAATTTCCATCATGAATTTTGAACTGAGAAACATGTGTGTTTCTTGTGCAACACAGGGTTAATTGTTGATGATCCACGAATGCTTGTGAGCTACTATTTGGTTTTTATCTTTTCTTCTTTCAAACTCCGATCGGATCGTTTTGTGGGTTTCTCAGAATCACAAACCTATTTTCAAATGATGTCTCAGAGGAAAAGTGCATTTGTTTGGAGGGACCTCTCATTTGAAACAAAAAGCTTTTGGACTTTTCTTGATTACCTGAGGCTTTACTCTTATTGTCATTTATTAGACATTGTCCTTGCCTTAATTTTGATGACTGGAACCCTGGAATATGATGTTTTGCATCTCGGTTACCTTGGTTTTGCACTTGTTTTCTTCCGAATGAGACTTGAAATACTGAAAAGGAAGAACAAAATCTTTAAATTTTTGCGGATATATAATTTTACAGTCATTGTGCTCTCGCTTGCCTATCAATCTCCTTATCTTGGGATTTTTAGCTCTGGCAAGTGTGAACAGATTGACTACATATATGAGGTTATTGGTTTTTATAAATATGACTATGGGTTTCGGATAACATCAAGGTCTGCATTGGTCGAGATAATAATCTTTCTGCTAGTATCTGTTCAGTCATACATCTTCTGCTCTGGAGAATTTGAGTATGTAGCAAGATATCTGGAGGCAGAGCAGATTGGTGCCATGGTCCGAGAGCAAGAGAAAAGGGCTGCTTGGAAAACTGCACAGTTGCAACATATCCGCAAATCAGAAGAACAAAAGCGCCATCGTAACATGCAAGTGGAGAAGATTAAATCTGAAATGCTTAATCTACAAGTTCAGCTCGACAGCATTAACTCGATTCAGCCTCTTAACAACAGTACGATGCAACCAGAAGGTCTTCGACATAGAAGGAGCTCTTCCATAAATGCAGAAAAAGTTAGTCAGGTGCCAGATAATGAATTCACATCACCCACAAAGCAGGATGAAGATGTCAGTAAAGAAGCATACCATTCCTTTGACTTTACATTGCCTGAAATATACATGAATATGACACCTCCATTGATATCTGATATTCAACACTCACCTACTAGTGCAAAAAGTGGAAGCTCATTATCTGAGGATATGAAGCATAACCCAGATTCTATATGTGAGATAAGTGAACTTGGAGATGCAGACAATGCAGCACACTGGAATGCAAACAGAAGAGAGAAGCAAAGAGGCAAGAACAAGGATAACCCTTTGGTATCTGCTGTGCAGCTGATTGGTGATGGCGTTTCTCAAGTGCAGTCCCTTGGAAATCAGGCAGTAACGAATATTGTGAGTTTCTTGAACATTGAGCCTGAAGAGTTTGATTCAAGTGGGCACTCCTATGCAGATGATAGGGCATTTAATGAAATTAAGAGTCAGAAGAATGTAGAATATGGATATTTAGATGGGATGTCTTCTGTTCATTCTGGTATAGGTACATCAATCGCCCCAGCTAGCCTGCAAATAGGAAGAATCTTTGGTTTTATATGGTCACAAATGCGCTCGAATAACGATGTTGTTTGCTACTGTTGCTTTGTACTTGTCTTCCTCTGGAATTTTAGTTTGCTTTCAATGTTTTATCTTGCTGCTCTTTTTCTTTATGCTCTGTGTGTAAACTCTGGCCCTACTTTCATGTTCTGGATTATCATGCTGATCTACACAGAGGTCAATATTTTGCTTCAGTACATGTATCAGATTATAATCCAGCACTGTGGATTGACTATGAAAGTACCTTTATTGCAAAAGTTAGGGTTTCCTGAACACAGAATAAAGGCATCATTTGTTATCAGCACCTTACCTTTATTTCTGGTTTACATATCAACTCTTCTCCAAAGTTCAATAACAGCTAAAGATGGTGAATGGGCACCGGTAACAGATTTTAAAATTTCACTGAGAAAAAGTCATTATGAACTAGGCTCTAGCTCAAATGATGGTTGTGGAGACAGGGCACAACAATTACTTTTATCACTAATGAATCCACTTAAAATGATATCAAGAAGCTTCACTAGGTATTGGAGGTCGATAACTCAAGGATTAGAGGCTCCCCCATACTTTGTTCAACTATCGATGGAAGTTGATCAATGGCCAGAGGATGGGATCCAGCCAGAGATGATAGAATCTGGAATAAATGAGTTGCTTAGTAAGGCTCATGAAGCAAGATGTGATGCTGAAGATCCTTCTTCATGCCATTCTGCTAGTAAAGTTCGAATTCAAAGCATTGAAAGAAGTCAAGAAAATAAAAATATTGTTCTTGCTGTTCTTGAAGTTGTGTATGCTTCTCCCTCTGAGGGATGTGCACCAGTAGAATGGTACAGGTCACTAACCCCAGCTTTAGATGTTGCAGCAGAGATTCTTAACTCTCATGTTTCTGGAATTGTAAAAGGAATTCACTTGCCATATCCTATCATTTCAGTGATTGGTGGAGGCAAAAGAGAAATTGACCTATACGCATATGTTTTTGGAGCTGATTTGGCAGTGTTTTTTCTAGTTGCAATGTTTTACCAATCAGTCATCAAGAACAATAGCAAGCTTCTAGATGTTTATCAGCTTGAAGATCAATTTCCTAAGGAGTTTGTTTTCATATTAATGGTAAGAATATGCATATTTAGGTACTTTTTCTTTCATGCTTGTATATGGATCTTCGTTAGTGAATATATCTTACTGTCTAAATCTAAGATACAAGATATTGTTGGATATGATTCCTTATGTTGGTCTTTCTGTCTTGCAGGTTCTATTTTTCTTAATTGTTCTTGATCGCATTATATACCTGTGTTCTTTTGCCATCAGCAAAGTTATATTTTACATTTTCAATCTTATCCTCTTCACCTATTCAGTCACTGAATATGCTTGGCATATGGAATCATCTCACAAGCACATAGGAGGACTTGCTCTGCGTGCTATATACTTGACAAAATCTGTTTCCTTAGCATTACAGGCATTACAAATCCGCTATGGGATCCCCAACAAAAGCACTTTGTATCGTCAGTTTCTAACAAGCAAAGTTACACAAGTACACTATTTGGGATTCCGACTGTACCGTGTTATACCTTTCTTGTATGAACTACGATGTGTACTTGACTGGTCTTGCACCTATACATCTCTGACAATGTATGATTGGCTGAAGGTAAGATACCGACTTCATATTCGTTTATTAAGATATGAAGAATTCATCCTTGTTTTGTTTTAGCTATTGTACTTCCACTTAAAGAAGATGTCTAGTCAGTGTATATAATGGATCCCTGTTCTTGTTGTTGATTCTCAGTTTTCTTCTCTTATTACATGTTTTTCTTGTTTTCTCTTAAAAATTGGTACAACCTATCTGTATCATGAGTAATTCAAGAAAGTATTTCCTGTCCATGTACATATGCTCCACCTGGAAAAGGTGAAATAATATAAGAAAGCATCTGACCACCTGATTTCAGACTACTAAATAGCATCTATCATGGTTAGGAATGTTTTTGTCTTCTTTTATCTTGAGCATGATGTCCTATACTTGTTGCTTCTGGCATAGCATAGATCCTGAAACTGTCAAACAATCAAATAAAAGATGTCTAACAATTAGATTTGAGATAATATGATTGCTGTTAAACTTAAACCAGCTTTCTTCAACCAAATGGGATCAACCTGTTTAGTTATTGGACCCAACTGGTTTATAGAACATTTAAATCGGGTACAGGACTTCTGTTCTCCTGATACATGTTGGATGGAAACTCCTCAGAAGAACAAAACTAAAACCATCCACTTCCTCTGTTCACCCTTGTCAGCTTGAAAGGGAGCTTCAAGCTCAAAAGAGAAAAGAAGCAGCAATTGGAGGAAACTCCTCAGAGGAACAAAACTAAAACCATCCACTTCCTCTGTTCACCCTTGTCAGCTTGAAAGGGAGCTTCAAGCTCAAAAGAGAAAAGAAGCAGCAATTGGAGAGAAGGATGTTGTAGCTATAGCACATTTTTACTTTTGTATTAATTCTTTTTTTTTTCTCCTTGTTTTTCTACAGGAATAACAGTTTACCTTGCAGTGCTGACAGCAGTATTATGCTAGCTGGTTCCATGATATTCAGAACCTTGATAGCAATTATTTGGGGTTAAAATATTTAGATTTCCTTTTATGAAGTATATTTTGCTTTTGCTTCAGTGTCATCAAAGAGAAGTCAAGTAGTTGTAAAGCTGGATCATTAGTTCTGCAGTAAGACAATGCTAATTGCTGATTAGATTCAGCTCACAGTCAGACAAGTTGCAAATTTGAGATGCACTTGAACTAACTGAATGTTGCCCAGATGTTGACTGTTTTGAGTTGAGTTGTCTGCATAGGTATTGTGTTATTGGACGATCAGTTTAGTGCCAATATTGGCCAGTGAGCAGACTAGTGTGGTACCAGTAATGTACCAACATATCGGGACTGCCTGGACTAGAGAAAAGGTCAGGATGAGGATGAGGACCAGGTGGAGGAGGAAAAGAGAAAGATGACGAGTAGGTGACATGCACCGGAGGAAGTGACAATGGCAATGCAAAGGAGGAGGAGGTGGCAGCAATGAGAGAAGTGGCACATGCACCGGAGGAAGTGACAATGGCAATGCAAAGGAGGAGGAGGTGGCAGCAAGGAGAGAAGTGGCAGTAGATGCTGTGGCTATGGTGGATTTGCTATGAAGGCGGCTGCTATTGCTGTTGCAAAGAGAGAAGAGGCTGTGACATGGCTTTTGATACTACCTGCCTGCCTGGTATGGTATGTTGCAAGCCATATTTACCAGTTCGACAGCCTACTTATAAGCGGATTAGGATAAACCAGACTAGGATAAACTGGAGAGTTCAAGCCTAGTATGCACACCACCTGATATGGACTAATGTGACTACCCAATTAACCATTGGGAAGCCATTGTGGCCTTTTTGGTTTCCTATAAACGACCCGCACATGCCCCTTCCTTCTCTCTCTCTCTCTCTCTCTCTCTCTCTCATTCTCTTTGAAATTTCTCTCAAAATTCACCTAATTCTCCTGCAGCTCCTTTCCAAACTTTTCAAAGACTATTAGTGGTAGGTTGATTTGCAGAAGAGGATGATTCAATCCCAAGATATATACAAATTTCTCTTCAAATCAATGTAAGTGGTAGGTTGATTTGCACAAGAGGATGATTCACTCCCAACTTCAAATCAATGTAAATCTGAAGCAAACTCTAAGCTAATCTCATGCAATTAGGCAAGGATTTATGATTGTTCTTCCATGTATAGTACAGTTTAGGGCTTTGAGTTTAAAACTTAAATCAAGATTCTTGCAGATTGTATTTGTGTTTTTACTTGCTTTCTCATTTTACCTTTAATCTTAGACAGGGACAACAGACACTATGATGTAATGGCAGCAGTTTAGGCTTTCATCATTGTTCAAATGACTATGCATAATGGGAATGTACAACCTTTTTTCTTTTAGTTCTCTAAAAACCAGAAGAAATTACATTTTCTGCTTCTTGTGATTATCCTTATTTGGAACAGAATTTCCATGCTTCCTAAATATTCATATACTATCAAACCAATTATTTTAAAGATTTGATTTATAGGAGGTCTTCTATAGCATATAATTCTAGAGGATATGAAATTAGTGTTCTAAAATTAGTTTTTTATAATAAACATATTTTTGCTTTATCGGATTGGTCTCTGTTTGCAAATGTTCCTTACCATTATCTAGTATTGGTAATGATGGTACTCTTCTTCATTTATAATGCAATCTCTTCTTAATAGTTGGAGGACATCTATGCAAGTTTGTTTCTCGTCAAGTGTGATGCTGATTTGAACAGAGCAAAACACCAACAAGGACAAAGACAAAGTAAAATGACCAAATTCTGCAGTGGCATTTGTTTATTCTTCATACTAATATGTGTAATCTGGGCCCCTATGCTGGTAAGCAGATCTGGTACTCCCTTAACTCTGTGAACGTCATTTTGTCACACAAATTTTGAAGGTCATCTGATATTGGGAAATCAAAGTTCACATCATGCAACACAAAGCAAGAAGTAATGTCAGAAATTGCTTGGTTGTCTCTTCTACACAGTCCATGTACCATCAGCTGTCAAACCAATGAAAACAGTCCAGACCGACTGGTACTGTTGAAAATTTAATTTTTGGTTGTGGCTAATACAACTTATTTATAAAAATCTATAGCATTTTCAAAGTCCAATGTCATCTGTGGAGAATACTGATGTGCTCAAAGCACCTACAAGCCCTAAGTAATAATCTCTTTCTAGCATATATGCGGGTTTTGGATTTTTACAAATGATGAATTCAACAACTAGTCTTAAATTGCAGTTTAAATAGTCCTGAAGTGGCCATAACTGGGCAAGTCTCAAGTCTTAACAGAATAGTCTTGCCTCTTGTAAGAACAATTGACAAAATGTGATCAAAAGTAATCCTCCAAAAAATACAAATGCATAAAAGAAGTTACTGCTAAAAAGTAAATTTAGTTTGGTTTTAGTTTGTTTTAGTAAAATGGCACATACCCATTAAAAGCCATGCATAACTTTAATTAGTAGTCAAAAGCTGAAGCTGAGCAAACTTTCGGGTTAGTGTATCCTAAAACAAACACATTTGTGCTGAAGTAGACTAGTTCTAGATGAACATCAAAGTTTATTAGTTTAAACTGAAGTCTGAGACATTAAATAATGGTTTACACTTTACCCGATGGTTCACCTTACCAATCCATACCGGTGTACCGACCAACTGTTGATATGATACATATCGAGCTGTATTGAGCCATACCAAATGTACCGACACATGGTACATGGGGGCATACCGATGTACCACCCATACCGATCCCTTATCAAACCAGTATGCACCGCCCATACCGAGCAGTACGGTGAACCTTGGTTTACACCATGGATTTCAATTTCGTAACACCCATCCTTGGCCGAATCGGTACGTATTAATCATTACCAAATGACACACAACTCATCGTTACCAGATGACACACAGCTATATCGAGCCATACCAAATGTACCGACACATGGTACATGGGGGCATACCGATGTACCACCCATACTGATCCCTTGTCAAACCAGTATGTACCGCCCATATCGAGCAGTACGGTGAACCTTGGTTTACACCATGGATTTCAATTTCGTATGGATGTACTACACCCATCCTTGGCGAAACTGGTATGTACTAATTGTTACCATATGACACAACTCATCGGTATGTACCAAAGAGGAAGTAAGAAGATGCAATAGTCGCGGTGGAGAGGAGGAAGGAGGAAGAGGAAGGAAAAAGAGGAAATGATGAAGGAAGAAGAGGAGGAAGGAGGAAGAAGAGGGGGTGGTGGAAGAGGAGTGAAAGAAAGAAGAGGAGGTGGTGGAGGGAGGAAGGAGGAGAAATGGGAAGGAAGAAGAGGCAGCGGGGGAGGAGGATGTGAAGGATAGCCAATCGGCAACACACGGTGGGTGGCAAGGAGGTCACACATCAAGGCTCGCTTTTAGGGCGATTAGGGCTTAAATGTTTTTTTATATATATCTATTACCCGAACCAGATTGTCTGAAATGGGTCAAGTCTACGTACCAATTCATGCCAGGACTAATAAATACTAGTCGGTACATACTGGTCCAGGTGACAAGGACTATCGTTTACATAACCATTTTTAAGTGATTATAAGAACTTGAATGCTCAATGGATAATTGGTTAATATTTTCAAAATATTTTGGAATTTCTTTTGATGAGTGTTGATTTATTCATATCGGACAAGGCTTATAGTTGATCTTACAATTTGTGATTTTAATAATTAGTTTTTGGCATTGGTTAATATTTTTGATATCTTTCTCTGATCTACCAAAATAGTATGTATCTTCCTACTTCTCTGCAAGGAGTCCTGTATGGATTTTGATTGTTTCTTGCCACCATAATCTTTTTGTTAATTTTCTTAAAAGAAAACAGTTCCCATTCTGCTATCACCTCTTAAATTCTGTCAAACCAAGAGAACCATCTGCCATTAAACATAGAATCTAATATGTCCATTTGTAACTCAGCTTGAACCAAAAAAAGCCTGGTGGTTTAAATGCTTTTAATGCTGCAGCCGGTTCATTCAATTAAAATATTTTCTTCGCTTTGTGTCCCAAACTCTTTTGGATCTTATCATCAATAACCAGAGAATAGAGT
Organism: Ensete glaucum; assembly: GCA_021527575.1. Taxonomy (NCBI): domain Eukaryota; kingdom Viridiplantae; phylum Streptophyta; class Magnoliopsida; order Zingiberales; family Musaceae; genus Ensete; species Ensete glaucum. The sequence continues at coordinate 53,965,129 of CM038553.1, forward strand.
GAACAGTAATTGTCATGTCTTCTATCTGCTATCACCGGAAGATTTTTTACTTATTATTTTACTTTTTTGGAGGGAGGAACGTTGAGGGTTTACATATTATCCATTTGAAACTTCCGAAATACCATATTTACCCTGGTATCTTTTCAAACTAAGTATGCTATCAGAAAATGTTCTGAGTTCTACATAATATTTCATTTGGTGTCATCTATGTTGTTAATTTAATGATGTTTGCAACTTACATTATCAACTGCATCTTTTTATATATCTACAAGTTATGCTCATTCAACTATATTTCCACCATATTGACTCAAACTATCATGTGGTCAAGAAAAGAGCTTCACAAGAATTTCTCTCTGAGTTGGCACTATAATAATCTTCAAATTGGAAATCTCACAGGACAAGGTTCTTTTAAAATATATTGATTAACCAATGTTGGTCAATGGCAAGTCTCTTGTAGCGAAATGTTCCACCAAGGTTCGTTGTATCGGTGTACCGAGCGGTATGCACAGGTATACCACTTGGTATATATTAGTATAATAATATAATATAATATAAGTTAAAAAATAAAAAAAGGTGTGATGTCACATCATTCCTTCTCCTCACGTGAGGAGACGTTTCTTCTCCCCACGCGGGGAGAATAAATCACCCGCGGGCAATGGATCGCGTAGGTGAAGAGTAGTACCAGGCTCCAGGTTTTTCTTCTCCCTCTTCTTCTTTCTCCCTCCCTCTGCTGATACCGCCTAAAATCGGCCACTGACGGTCGAAATCAACCGTTACCACCCAATAGCGGCTGGCGACGATCGAAATGGACCGTTACTGATCGATTTCTGGTGGTAATGGGGTGGAAACAGCCCCAATCGGTGGTACCGCCCGATAGTGGGCGGTTCGTATACCGATTAGCTGGCAGATCAGTACGTACCGCCCGGTACGGACGATACCAATCAGTATTGCACTCCTTGTGTTCCACCACCATTTACAAGGGTTGTCTTTTAAATTTTAGCACCCCCGAGCTCCCTTGCTCATCTTTTATACAGATCAAGGAAATGCTTAGATTTAATTCAGATGTTTGTTTGTGATACGGTTGAAAATTGAAATGATGTGAAATTATCTATCTATTCATGGTCTCTATTCATAACACACCATCAGGAGAAACACGCATACCACCTATTTTGTCTGTCATTTTTATAATAATTTTCAAAATTTTCTTCTCAAAATTGGTTTTTGTTATGTTGCTCATCTTTGATCCCCTCCATCTAATCTTTTTACTTAATGTTAATCATACTACTGATCCTACTTATCTTGCTTTCATGAGGTTCAACTGTCTTTTTTGTCATAAACTTCTCCAAGTGTGATGCATGCTAAATTTTCAATTTTCGTAACAGATATATAGCAGCGGTAATCCAACCAACATAGCTAATCCTGTTATTGATGTGAGCATACAAATTGATATCAAATCAGCAGGTGGGAGGCTTACCCTTTATCAATCTGCCATATGTGAAAAGTTTCCATGGAAAAGTTTGGGGTTTCATGATAAACTCGCACCCCACAATTATTTGGATACATACAACGTGCAGGATATTCAATTGATCTGCTGTCAGGCTGATGCAAGCACAGTATGGCTGGTCCCTCCTATAGTTCAGAACAGATATGCCAAATCCGTTGATTTGAATACAAGCATAATATTCACATGGATCTTCACAAGGGAGAGACCAAAGGGGAAGGAAGCTGTTAAATATGAATCAGTTGTTGAAAATTGTCCCTGCTTATCTGACATCAAGCAAGTGCTCAGTGGCACATCGGACAGCTTTAACATAACTGATGCATATCCTAAATTCTTCCGGGTCACTAGCTCTGGTGAAGTGCGGCCTCTTGAACCAACAGTATGCAACTATTCTCTATACCCTTTCCCCCATAAGTTGATCGTTCACAAACTTCAACATGATTTATTTTTATACAGGTAACCTACATTAGTGGTGATATTTACATGAATCATGGGAGTCCACCATGGTGGTCCTTCAATGTTAGTAACACATTGGATGTGGAAGAATGCAATGGATTGACTGGACCAATGGCTGTTGTGGTATCTGAGGAGACACCACGTACGTATGCCTTTTTTCTTCCTTAATATTTAAGTATTTTGCTGAGTGCTTAACTGCTTATAAAGTTAAACAAGCAGCTATCAAGACAAATCCATAAAAGATCAATGAATTCTATTGGTTATTGTGTTAGAGAACCTATACCTTATTATTTGATTTAATTGTCTTTATGTCTCCACAATTCCTCTGCCAGAATAATAGGAAGTCCTAAGACTTAGTGTCATTTTAGGTCTACTTTGCAGAGCTATTGTTTTGTCTTGCTTTTGGTGCTATTCTGCCATGAATCCAGCCCATGTTTTTGAGGAAATGTATCACACAGCCAAGATTTTATGTACAAATTGTATTAACAATATAGTCCCTATAAAGGCTTTAAAAACTATCTGTACATGTCAATGCAGATAGTATTAACTACTAACAATATAGTCCCTATTAAGGCTTTAAAAACTATCTGTACATGTCAATTCAGATAGTATTAACTATTAAGTATTAACAACATAGTCTCTATTAAGGTTTTAAAAGTAAAAACTATCTGTACATGTCATTGCAGATAGTATCTTGGCCCAACAGCCAGCCGATATGGGTGTTGGTGTACTAGCATACTGTGTGTCGGTACGCCTTTGTGTATTGGATTTGAGAAAAATACCTAAAAGGGATGAAGAGAAAAATAACCTATTATATTGTTCTTTCTCCCATTTTCTTGCTATGTACAATCAAATTAGAGAAAAAATAAAGTAAATATAAACTATATAACAACATGGTACCAATTTGTAACATATGTCATTATATTGGATAGGGAATGAAAGCAATATCATTTGAATACATATGCAAAATACAAAGGAGTTGTAACTAACATATTAGTATAATATATCAGATGTAAAACAAAAACATATATATGCTCTGACCCTTATCGGTCTGAGCTAGGACCAGCACAGGTCTGGTATTCAAGATGAATGTTGTGAATTTCCTGTGCTGCTCCTACCATGGTTTAACGTATCGCCTGAAATGGTATGGTATGAGTGGTATGTACTGTCTGACACCAATTGGAATGTGTGCTGTCATGTACCAAACAATAGAGTAGTTGGGGAGGCATATTGACATACGCCCTTCTTACCAAGCAAATTGGTCAAAATTTGACCATTACCAACTTGTATCGATTGGTGATAGTTGGATTTCGATCGGGCCCTGGTTGAATTGGTTCCAATGGTCAATTCAATCATTGGACCCATTTAAATGCCTATTTAACCCCACCTCCCCTCTTCTCTTTCACTCTATTTTAATCTCACACCTTCAAACACTATTTCTCAGCCAGTCACTCTCTTTCTCACAAATTTTCTCTTGTTCAATATCAATGGAAGAATCAAGCGTGCCGCAAAGTTGCTAATCAATGTCTGAAAAAGATAAATCTATTATCCTTTTTTTTATTGAAATAGAACTAAATTTGCATTTAATTCTAATTAAAAGACACTAATTTAGGCTTTTCCTTAATTTTCATGTATTTTTGGAGTTTTTTGGGTATTTTTTGGTACTATCGGCCAAGGTTCGCAATCTCGCATCGTACCGACGTATCAACTAGCTGTCGGTACGGTATGTGCTGAGCTGTACCGAGTATACCGACACATGATACACTAATGTACCGAGCTGTATCTAGCATACTAGTCCTCTATCGGATTGGTACATACCGAGCATATCGAGCGGTACGATACAGTATTGCAAATCTTGCTATCGGCACATTCCAACGTATCATGTGTCGATACATCATTACATACCGGTACGTATCGGACGGGCCAACGATCGGCACGATCAATCAGCACAAAATTTTAGTCCTTCCTACCACCAAAATGAATGCCATGTCAATGGCAGCTGGATCATGATTCTATATTTGGTGAAATTGTAGATCAATATGGTGTGTCCACATGACCCATGCATGAAATTGTTCCCAGTGTGATAAATTGTTTGCCATTGATGCAACGAAGTGGTAGTCGTTATCTTCATAAATGAGCCATGTAGAAAGAGGTACTTAAGAGTAGTACAACTGTGGCTTGTACGACTCTATGGGACAAAGTTCATTGGAGTTACAACTCTCATCACCAAGGATTGTCGTTTCGAGTACCACACCCGTTTTGGTGATCTGTCAAACCGACCTGTATCGGTGTACTAACACATGGTACATCGATATGTATTGGTGTTTCATAGAGGAAGAAAAAGAGAAAGGAGAGGTGGATGAGGAAAAGGAAGAAAGAAGAAGAGGAGAAGAAGAGGTGGGAGCCTACATGGGAAGAAGGAAGAGCAGCAGGGGCAACGACAGTATTGGCGGCAAGGTCATACACGAGAAGAGGGCTCGGGTTCGTGAGCTCTAATTTGTTTTTTTTTCTTTATAACGCTGAGTTGGATGGGCCCCAACACTTTACTGAAACAGGGTGGTCCGCGTATAGGCCCACGCTTGAATTGGTACATACCCACCATATCATATCATTTCGGGTGGTATAACAGTCCTTGCTCGTCACTACTATTGTTGTCATAAGATGTATCTTACTACAAAAAAATCATTTGTCACCATATGTCTATTAACCATGAAATCCACTGTAATAGGAATGTTGTGTATAAGACGAACTCATATTGGTGTCAACTATCAACATCATGTAGGTGTAGGCTTTCACATCTACTCATAGTTATCCACTGCTTTCCCCTTCCCTTTTTATTTGTGGCCATAAACAAGCTGCAAGGACGCTCGTGCTCTGTGGATCCATATCTTGAATGGTATACTATCTCCACAGACCTCACGAAGCGGAGGTGTCTCCTAGTTTAAGTGAATTTGTTGCTCCTTAATTGTGTCTAGAGGATCAATCGACTATGATTCTCAGCACTTTGCCTTGTTGTGATGGTAAGGTGTCCAACTTTGTTGAGTCATGCCATGACCGCTAGTAGTTTATAGAATGTAGTGCATATGGTGCCTGGTATAAAGGTTGTCATTCTCCAACTGCAGATGACCTTTAAATTTGCCTCATTATCTGTTACTATCTACAAGACTTCACTCTGACATCAACAACTGCTATGTCCATTAAGCCCACTATGCACTTACCATTGTGGATCTTGTTGGAGGCATCAACTGATTTACGGAAAACTATCCTTCTTTTCCAATACACAAGGAAATTGAATGACCTAATCTTGTCGACCCAAATCAATGGACACACATCACTGTAATAATACCATACTGCTGTGTTGCTTCTTGAATGGCTTAATCTAGTCTTGAGGCTTTTGGACCTCCTCATCTAGATACATATCATGTATCTCTTTTGGGATGGGAGATTATATGTCGGGATCAGACTTCTAGATGGACGACGTCATGCTTTGGTAGTAAAGATCGTGGGCTGTATGTGCTTGGATTCATTGAAAGTTGAAACACGTTGCAATCTCTTTTGTAACATCCTTCTCCTTTTTGTAGCATCATCATTCTGTTTCTTTTGCTGTCTACATAGGGAAGCAGTAGGATAAATAAACAACATGAGGAGTCGTCCTCTTGCGAAGCCTTCTGATAACCTTGTAGCCTAGAGTACCTAAGGCTAGTTGTCCTGCCCAAATGCAAAGGGACAATCAACTACCTAATACTAGAACAACTGCTGCCCGATCCTTGTACATTGATAGAAGTGAGTGATGGTTATCGTTGTCGATCAATGGAACTGAGTTGTCTCACTGCCATTGCCATCAAACACTTTTCAACTTCAATGAGATTCGATGGCACTGTAGATGTAAACAGAGAATGATGTTCTGTGCCTTAACTCTGTATTTAAGAAACATAGGAGGCAATGTCAATTGGTTGCTATGTGACTAGTTTATTTTGTCATAACTCAAATTATAATGAGAATTCTCATTCTTTTCTTTGTGAAAATATATACCAAATAAAGGAGAGATTTCTGTGATCTTGAAACTTAAAATTCAGCTGGTTGTTGTCTAGATGGCAACTACTTAGGTGCCTAACAGTTAGATGTTTGCTCTTTAACATGGGTTCAGGGTTGCATGAGACATTTCTCATTGGTACTGATAGAATCTATCAGATAAGGTAATAACCTGTCTGCACACTATTATATAATTAGACATCGATTTTGCTTAACTTTGTGTAGTTTTTGTCATAGTGGCCAGTGTCATTTGTTGTTTTTAATTCTTATTGATATATGCTTGTTGTTTCTTATTTCCAGAGGGTATCCTTGGTGAAACACTAAGCAAGTTCAGCATTTGGAGTCTCTACCTTACTTTTGTTCTAGCCGTTGGCCGATTTATTAGACTTCAGTGTTCTGACTTGAGGATGAGAATACCCTATGAGAATCTTCCTTCATGTGACAGGTATACTAGTGCTTGCAGTATCCAATATTATGAATATGGATTGAGATGAATAAGAGATAAATTGCATTTGAAATGGTTATCATCTTTTCCTACTCATCCCCTGTAAATTTTCAAAATATGCTTCTTTTGATAGTATTAAAGAAAGCTTCTTTTAATAGTCAATTTGCTCCACCAAAATGTTTTCAATGGATATAAGGCATCTTCCAGTAGTCTGAATACACATCTGGAATTTTGTAAATAAATATGAAATGAACAACACAAGCCACTCATGTTTCTGTTGCATATGATTATAACAACATAGTAACATAGTAAAGGAACAGCTGTTGTATTGTCCTTGTGATTACGATCTAATAAGGCATTTCATAGAGCATATAACCTGTCCTTGGACATGCTATTTGTTTAACTCTAAATGTCTAGAAACAAAGCTTAGGGTGCTTATGTTTAACTCTGGCAGTTCATTTATCTCAAAATGTTGATATTGACCACATTACTGTCACATGCTCTGTTACTAACAATTTTCAACCCATGACTCTACCAGGATTCAATTTTGACACTTAATTCTTGCCAAAAGAAGTAGATGGTCTGTCAATTGATGCAAATAGCTTAATGTTTTTGCTTCTCATTGCATCTGATGATTGACAATCATTGGCTCCTTTTTGTCCATTCAGTCTCTGTACTCTGTTTTAATCAGAGTTTCTTCTTTGGGTGTAGACTTATAGCAATATGCGAGAACATCTACACTGCACGTGCAGAGGGTGAGTTAGAAGTGGAAGAGGTTCTATATTGGACCCTAGTAAAGATCTACAGATCTCCACACATGCTTCTTGAATACACCAAGTCTGATTGAAAGGGAAGCAACCGATGAGTTCCAATTTTGGGAAGAGATAATCGTGGAGAGAAAATGAGAACAATATCACAGTACCAACAGGCAAAAAGTGGGAAGTTTTGAACTTTTTAATTGTACATAATTTTATTATTATATCTACTCCAAACTATGATCACATGGTAATATGCTGGACTTTCTTTGTTGGCAGATGAGTCTGAGTTTATGATGGATGACTCACTGCCAGGATGCCGATCTCTTCTACGATGTCGAATGTTACTGCAGCCTTGCTCTGTACAGATGTAATATCTTGTATATAGAAATCATATGGGGATCTCAAGGACCTTGATTTCTATTCCTTTGTAAAGCTTTGTAGGCATGAGAATCTTACATAGAGTTTTGCTTGTTTTAATTTATTGAACATTTATTGAAGATATTGGATTTTGAAATTGTTTTCCTTACTTGCATCGATGTCAGACAGTGTGCATGAGACTGTCTTGAATACGTTTAATATCTTCACTCCCAAGAGCAAATGGACAGGCACTTAACATCGGCATTTTTGTGTGATCATATGTATTTGAATTTTGATCATATCAACATATACTAGGAAATCTTGCAATGCCTATTTTCTAGTCTAAGATGACTTATTATTTCAAAGATGACTTCGCGATTGTCATTCATCTACGCAAACTGCAGAATTGTTCCTCGTGATTAGATAATTTATATGCATTCATTTTTATATTATTGTACAAATTATTATGTATCCAATATACTGTCTGTTTTAGTCCCAATTGTCCAGTTCTTAACTCCATATAACTCAGCTCTCTTTGTTAAGACCTTAGCTTCGATGGGTCTTTTAAGTCCAATAAGTCAGGGAGTCAGTAAGATATTTAGTCATGCAATATTCTCATAATCTAGTCATCATCTCTGTTGAATGAGGAGTTGGCTAAGGGAGGATCTCTCTAATTTAGTCATCATCTCCTATGATTAAGGAGTTATGTTATATCTCCTTAATTTAGTCATTATCCTCCTTGAATGAGGAGTGGTAAGGGGAGGATCCCTCTAATTTAGCCATCATACTCCTTGACTGAGGAGTCCTCACTAGGTTAGGAATTCCTAGTCAACGCTCCCTTTCTTTCTTGAGTTTATCGGTTAGGGTTAGGGTTTCTTGAGTTCTATTTAAGCATGTAGTCACCCCTCTTTCTGAATAAGAATTGATTATATTTCTTCAGTCTTGTGCTAAATACCTTAGAGGACGGAACCCCTATAGCAGTCCAGGAGGGCTGATCCCTTGTAGAGATCAACCCCAAGCTTAGGATCCATAAGGGTTCTAACGATTGGTATCAGAGTAGTGATCTTGGTGTCTCGTTGCCTTTTCAGTCACCCACCATCGTCCAAGCAATTGCTAACTCCGTCATTGACTCAACCGTCATCACTCTGTTGTAGATCCATCGTCTGTTGTCACTATTCTAATTGTAACAGGATTTTGTATTGCTTCTCTCACAATAATCTAACTATTGCTGTAACAGGATTTGGTATTGCTTCTGTTGTAGCCTCCTCTGCTTTTTGTTGCTTCCCGACCCCATCAGCAGCCCATGCTATCACCATCCTCTTCTACAACAGCAGCATGACTCTGATGTCATTGTTCTTTCCGTGTTGTTTCGTCACCAGCCTGTCACGGGCTTAGCTGATTTTGCCTAAACCATGCGACATGCTTCATGTCCGTCCGGAAAGGTCAGCCTTCCACGAGATCTCCTAGGGTTCCTTAAGACTTACAACAGAGAAAATGGGCCAGAAGAAGCAATTCCAATAGGATCCACAAGCAATTGCTTAAGCAAACACTTTATAAAGCCAAATACAAATTACACCCATGGAAATTACAAACTCAGAAAGGTTGCACATAAAGGATAATGGTCTATTACAGACCGAGGTCCCCACAAGTGCTTACAAGACACTTATATTTACAAGCTAAAATTGATCATAAAGCAAACCAAACTAGGGCTGCCAAGCTTACTGCAAGCCCATTACTTGTTGTATAAGGTATGTACACGAATCGAAGACATGGACAAATAGGAACATTTCATTGAACACCTTATTTACATTTCTGTTTGTGACATTCTCCCCCACTTATTCCTTCGACGTCCTCATCGAAGCTACTATAGACGCTACATCTCCTTGCATTTTGCTGAATCTTAAATCTTCTGCTTTGGCTGCAACATGCCCCTTTGGCTCCCGGCCACTCTCCGCCGTTGTTGTTGAGTAGTCGAACTCTAATCCGCTATGCTGTTTCAACTTACTGATGACTGACTCTGGTGTGGGGTTGGCTAAGTTGTGATGATCCTTGTTGACTCTCGCAGATCCTTCTGATGAAGAAAAAGACCTACCTTATTATGCGATAGTATTGTAGTATACTCATGTTGCTTAAACTCGATGGATGCTGGTTGGAACTTTAACGAGTATCGTCTCACAGACTTTAAAGTTTTTTGAGGTCCTTCCTCCATCATATTTGCCTATTGATCCTTCTTCCACTTTTAGTTGTCACTTCCAAGTAGGTTCGCATCACTCCCGTTTTTTATTGGAATTCAATTGGGAATGAAGTGGATAATTTACTTTCAGTAGTATTGATCACTAATGGTGAGAATTTGATAACTATTATCTTTCATAAGCTTTCTTTAAAGGATTACTGAACTTATGCAGAGCTCCTCTGCTAGATAAGTAAGAGAATTGGGATATTCGACTTCACCCATTCTCTTAGAAGTTAAGAAGGCAAGGTTACTTGGTTTCGCTTGCCTCCTCGAGTTAAGAGAATTGGGGTACTAAGTTTCGCCCATTCTCTTGAGATGAGAAGGCAAAGGTTATTCGATTTCGCTTGCCTCCTCGAGTTTGTACTTTATGCATTGAGCTTATTACTAATATTCACCCACTCTTTACTCACACTTCTGAAGCACTTGAAGTGTTTGCATTCCTTGCATTGAGTTAGCTACTGTGATTCGCCTTCCCACTATCAGTGGACTTCTGGAATGCAATAAGTTTTGCCCGAAAAGAGCAAAAAGTTTACCCCAACTTGGAGTCCCCCGACTTACAATAAGTCTTTGATAGTCCTGATTGCCTCTGTGATTATATTGTCTTCTCCATCACCTTTGTTACCTACTCCTCTGAGTAGAAAAGGTATAGTACTGTGTACTGCCTATTCATTCCTTGGTCGAGCATTCATACATAAACTCGAAGTCCCTCGCTTTTGGCTATCTTGATGAGAAGCCCATCGACACTGGTCTTATGAAGTTCATTGGCCTCTGCCCTTTCGCCCTGTCTTGGTACTTGGAATTTACCTCTGCATTCTCAACCTCCTTGGCCTCTTTTATGACCAATGCTCTCCCTCCATCAAGGGATCGATGACTCCATAGAAGTCCCGCCTCTGTGGTATATAGCGCTGCCAAACCCATGGCCCTATTATCCATTGCTTTGCATTTGCATCCCTTCCTTCACGATCGGAAGATCTACCTCTACAGCAATGTGGTGCTCCTCTGAGTCCATCTCCTTTCTAACCGACGCTATTACTTTTGGGTAGCTGAGCCCCTCCAGACTCATTATCGCTTCCTCGCCCCTTTCAACCACCTGCTTCAACATTATTGCCCTCTTAGTAGTTCTCCTCGGTCGATGGAAAGATAGACTGTAACTCTCATGCATAGCCTCCACCATCTTGTTGCAGGGCTCGCATCGATTCTTCTCTCCTTAGCTTCCTTGGTAGCAACATTTACTTACTCGGCCTTGTCCTCTAACTTGTCGAGCTCCTTTAAACGAATATGAGCACTGAAGCAGTCCAACTCTCTAGTCGCTCTGATCATACCTTTGTATGATTAAGTCTCCTCCATGAGATACACTAATACTTATAATCTGACTTCTCCCTTGGTGGTACATAGCCCCCATATGCTGATGATCAAAGCTTTTATCTTATGCAAGCTTCAATGCACACACACGAAAGACCCGCCTCTGCGGTACTATGACATTCACTCCTTGAATCCATAGCCCTTCTTCTCGTTGCATTGTTCACTGAAGTGGAGCTCCTAGCAGCTTCTAATCATTCACATGATCACGTCCCCCTTTATTAGACTCACTGGTACTTGTACTTGGACTTCTTCCTCGATGGTATACAGCCCCCATATGCTAATGATTAAGGCTTTCATCCAATGCAAGCTCCAATACACACATGAAGAACTGCCTCTGTGGTACCATGGCATTCACTCCTTGAATCCATAGCCCATCATCTTATTATGTCGTATACTGAAGTGGAGCTCCCAGTAGCTCATGATCATACCTCCGCATGATCATGTCCCTCACGGGACATCTCCGCATATGTTGTATTACCGTGAACTATTCCATCATGATCTGCTGCACCATGTCGCCTCCTTATGACATCTCAATCACATTCAAATTCTTTTGTAATGAGCTTAGATTATAATATCTGATTTTTTGTTCGCTCCCTTAGCAATTCACCTTCGCCCACCCATTCTAGGGTCACACTCGGATAAACCATAGCTCGAGGATAGTCCATCACCTAGTAAATCTCGAAGTCCCCTAACTTTACTAGGATTAATGCACCATTGTCTGGATCCTGGGCCTTTATCCCCTACCAGCACAGTCTCTGCTATGCACCACTTATTCCTGACAACTCGAATGACAACACTATGACATACTCTTCAAGAGTACCTACCTCTGTGTCCTCTTACCCCGTGCTAAAGTCTCCTAATCCTAACTTCGTCTCCGCAAGTTGAATCACCTTTAGTTACTCCATCAAATGCATCTCTGAGACAAGGTGGATGTGCTTCGAAGCTCCTTTCATCTTTAGCACCATGCAAGATAAGTCTGCCCCATCATAATAGAGAACCCATGGAATGACATGATCCCACTCTTGCCTCTACAAGAGTTTATGCCCTTGACCTCTGTCCAAGGAAAGCTTCATACCTCCGCTCCATATTCCATCTTCTATGTCGACTCCCTTCATGCGGATTAGATACTTCACCAAGTTCCACTTAAATCACTCCACTTCTCAATTTGCATTGAGTTGATAGTGACCCTCGTGTCTACCATTCCATGTGTCATCCCTCCATTGAGTTTAATTTTCACATCGACTCTAAGTGTGCCTTCATATGATGCTGCCTTAGATTGCTCCTCCATTTGACCTTGAAATGTATCCACTAATTCATTACCTCATTTGAGATCATGTGATGACTCCTCGTCACTCGCTCGGTCTATTAAGATTTGTGGAGATATTGCCTTGAGGAACTCTTCCTCAATATGTGCAGTCTGTTGCACATGATTCTCCCTCTAAAGAACTAGGACTTATCCCTCATGGATATTTGTTTTGTTGGAGCAACTTTCCTCTTTGCATTCTTCCCACTAGAAGTTTCAGAGGCCACTATCCCCTTTTGACTATTCCGTTTTGCTGAACAACTTGTGCCTTGTTCTACCCCCCGCAAATGCACTTGCTAGCTTGCGACTCTTCACCAATACAATCCTCACTGCACCCTTCAAGGTCTAGCAACATGCTAAACTTGTTGCATATTTCAGCCGCCTACGGATATATCATTTATATGCTGAAGAGAAAGTTATAATGCTCCATGGCACTAAGTTCCGATCGTGCCTTGGGATGGCCATGAGCACTCCGTCGTCTATGTACAAGCCCTTGCATGAGTATTGAATTCTTCGAGTTAGCAATTCACCTCACCTCTATGAGCTTTGCATAACTCTTTCAATCATTGCGCAACATCTCCTACTTTGCATGGTCTCATCTTTCACCAAGCACCCTCCTTGCCTTGAGTACCATTAAGTTTGGTTGCCAACGTCGAGTCGTAGCTCGAACTTAGCCATCCCAATCTTTGTGCGCTATGCATTCTTCTTCGCTTGCTTATCCTTGTGGTACCTCTCATGCAAAGGGTCGGTCGTTCCTCTGAATGCCAAACCAGGATGCCCGCTCCTATGAGCAACTCCTTTCCCTACATCTCAATGTATGTTTCCCTCAAATGGTTGTGCATACTGACCGTCCTCTACATAGCCCAGCTTAGCTGATTTTGCATAAGTCGTGCGACACCCTTACGTGTTCGTCCGCAAAGGTCAGCCTTCCTTGAGATCTCCTAGGGTCCCTTAGGACTTATAACAGAGAAAATAGGCCAGAAGAAGTAATTCCAACGGGATCCACAAGCAACTACTCAAGCAACAACTTTATAGAGCCAAATATAAATTACACCCATAGACATTGTAAACTCAGAAAGGTTGCACATAAAAGATAATGATACATTACAGATCGAAATTTCCATAAGTGCTAACGAGACACTTATATTTACAAGCCAAAATTAACTATAAAGCAAACCAAACTAGGGCAGTCAAGCCTACTACAAGCCCGCTACTTAGTGTATAAGATATGTACACAAACCGAAGACATAGATAAATAGGAACATTTCATTGAACACTTTGCTTACATTTTTGTCTGTGACAAGCCACATCGCTACTGCCTTTCGCTCCAATCGCGCCCTCCTCTATAGTAGTCATGCCCTCCTCTGCCTCTTCTTCCTCTTCTTCCCTTTGTCGCAATCGCCTATACTGCAGTCGCGCCCTCCTCAACCTCTTCTATCGCCCCTATTGCTTCTACAATCGTTGCCCCTCCCTTGTTGTAACTTCTTGCTTGATGATTTCATCTCCCCAACATCCTCCTGTGCTGTCATTGACAATGCCTCATCCTACCATCACCCTAGCCACTACTATCGCCCTATCTAGCATCGCCTGCTGACAACCACCATCTCCGCCTGCAGCCCACGCAGTTGCACCATAGCCACAATTGACGTTGCTACTCGCCTCTTCTTCCTCTACCGGCATCGCTGCTTTCTCGCCAAGTCGCGTTGCCAGCACCCGCCCTTCTTCCACCTCCTCCGTCGCTTAATAAGACCCGATCCAGATTCCCTCGTCTGCCATCCTCCAACAACACAGCAACCTCTAGGACCCTGCAGCACCTCTCCTTTCTGTCCGTCGTAGTCTTGATGATCTTGCAACATCACCGCAGCCACCCCCTCTCATCACTATATTCTACTGCTACAATCAATCTCAAGATCATAGTTGCCCTTTCTCATCCTCTTGCTGCCACTGATGTCATCAACCTCAAGATTGTAGCCATCGTCTCCAATTAGTCTATTCGATAGATTGGTGATCCCTACATCATGGCATTAGTAAATCTATTCGGAGCCGAGTTGGAGGTCTTCGAGACACGTATGGAGGACAGACTATGAACTCTCTCCAAGGAGTTTAGATTGGGTCAATCACCGAGTCCAAGAAGATCATAGCATGGAGGGAGTTCCTATCGTAAGGAGAACCCAATAAAGAAGGAAAGACAAGTGTCGGACTCAACATGCCCACGCATTTGGGTGGTCTTTCCCTTGATGGGAAGAAGGAGACTTGACCGGATGTACTTCACGCGCGGAGTGATATTTCCATTATCACAGGACCCCAGAGGCTTCTATGATTGACATTGCTATCATCCACTTAGGAAGAGAAGCCACTCAATGGTACAATTGGCACAAGCACACCCAAGGAGTCCTAATATGGAGGCAATTCAAAAGCGGGATGCTAATCCACTTTGGACTGTCCGAGTACAAGAACATCAATAATCAACTCATAAAGATCTAACAAACCTCGATGGTTCAGGAATACCAAACCAAGTTTAAAAGATTATTTAAACAAGCCCATGAATGGTCTGAGAAACAATTTCTATGTTTCTTTATCAAAGGACTAAAGCCGGAGATAAGAGAAGGTGCGGTAGCACTACACCTTAATGGCAACAATCTCCTTCGCACGACTTCAAAAGGAGCGGCTCAATCAAAATGCTGGGAGCACGAGAACCACATCACAATCAGTAGCATATAAACCTCCAGCACCATCCACTTCCAACTATTCCCCTCAGCTGAAGAAATTAACAATAGAAGAGCTTTGTAACAAATCAACAAAGGGGTTATGTTGGCATTACAATAAACTGTGGAGCTGAGACCACCATTGTAAAAAGAAGAGATCTCTGATGATTGAGCACACTAAAGAACCCAAACTTAAAAATATGGCTCTCGAGTCCGAGGAGAAGGATATAGAGAAAAAATTGCAACCAGCTACTTGCACCTTTCATGCTTCATCTAGCTACGCGAAATCGTAGATAATGAATGTTGAAGGCTTCATCAAGTATCACCCTATCACCATCCTCACTGATACCAAGAGCCCCAATGACCTTATAAATAGCAAAGAAAAACATATGACCTTATGCGAGAAATGAGGGAGCGAAGAAACATAGTCTCGATATAGCGCTTGAAGAAGGTTACTAAAATTTCAAGCACCTCCGTCGAACCGAGCCAATTTCTTCCTACCAAACTACATGACCTCTATATACTAATCTTATAGGAGGAATCACCAACACATATTCAGTTATATTACTGTCCACATCTTTAGAGGGCCAAAACTAAAAGGATCATCCACGATACATGATAGACACGGATCATTCGGCCATGACCTTCCCTTGCAATGATACTTTATCTCCAAAAGCTTTGCCTCTTTATCTGTAGGGATAAGCTCTTCATGAAGTGTCATATCCAACTGAACTAGCTATGGCTTTTGATGCAATGCTCCCAGATCTCGGGCTACTTCCACTATCTCTTCCGAGAGCGGACCACACTGCTCAAAGTCTTCCTTATTGACGACCTTCATTCTACTGCCGATGACCGTAAGAAGATCAAGTCCCTCCAACGATAGTACCAGCATAGAATCTGTGACTGGATGGAGATCAAAATTCTGAAGGAACAAGAGGAAGGCATCCAAACGTCCACCATCTATAGGGCCCTCACAGCCACGATGCCATCTATTTCGATCCTAGCATTACCAGATCGTGGTGAGGTATTCAAAATTGGAGCAGACATAATAGGAGTTGAGATCGATACCACCCTCTTGCAAGTTGGCCGACCCCTAATCCGCACCAAGGCTCACCCTACACTTCAGACGAGGCTTCTAATCTACATGGGGATACTAATTGCTACTGAAGTTTGGCATGATACAGGGCAGCAGCACGAAAGAGAAGTGAAAGTGGGCCCAAAAAAATCACAACTCCTATCTACCTCAGACTCAGATCGAGCTCACACCACCGGGGACCTTATCAGAGGGCAACCCTCATTCCAAAAGAAGGCCCAACTACTATTAAATAACAATCACATGGCAGCCCATGCAAGAAAGAAATATCCTCCTGACAAATGCCAAAGCAAAAGAAAGTTTATTATTGAAGATCAAGTTTTCCTTCATCTATAGCTCCACTAGTAAGAAATTCGAGCCTCAAGGAAGCGGTCCTCCTACTACGTTGGACCTTGCAAAATTGGGGATCATATTGGGATCATAACCTGGAGATCAGATCAGTGCACCAAATAAAAAATACAACTGATTCTTCAAGTATCCACCTCAAATAGAATTTTAAAATGGACAACTTTGTCTAGATCCATCCAACCGACACCCAAGCTGATAAGGAGGCCCAAGTTCATTTGATGATCACGTGAGATCACAGGATCGTGACACATCACCGTCCAATCACTACTGTTGATGATGGACAGCAAAAGCAGGATGCATCTATTATAGGGGCCACAAGGGAGCCTCATGAGGAGTTGCAGATCAGGACCTAGAGACACGAAGTCTCAGCCTTGAGGACAAGGTTGATTTGAAGAGGGTGGGTCTGTTATGACCCTAACTTGGATGAGTCCTAAGCCCAATAAGTTAGGGAGTTAATAAGGCCTTGAGTGAGAAGTCGACTAGGGGAAGATCTTCCTAATTTAGCCATCATCCCCCATGATTGATGAGTCATATAATATCCCCCTAATCTATCCATCATCCCCCTTGAACGAGGAGTCGGCTAAGAGAGGATCCCCCTAGTTTAGTCATCATAACCCTTGATTGAGGAGTCCTCACTAGGTTAGAAATTCCTAGCCGCCACCCCCTTTTCTTCTTAGGTTTGTTGGTAGGGTTAGGGTTTCTTGAGTTCTATTTAAGCATGTATCCACCCCTCTTTCTGAATAAGAATTGATCTCATTTCTTCAGCCTTATGCCATATACCTTGGAGGAGGAAACCCCTATAGCATTCCAGGAGGGCCGATCCCATATAGAGATTAACCTTAAGCTTAGAATCCGTAGGGATTCTAACACTCTTTCCCTCCATACCACATCTTAGTTTGGATCTCATAAATTTAGTAACCTTATTTGCTATGGTGCATAATCCATTTTCAAGTAATAAGAGATACGATGGATGTTGTAATTAGTATTGCATTCCAAATTAATTTCTTACTCGTATTTTCTATGTCGGGACTTTGTATAACCACAATAACAAGTTAAATGTCTCATATTAGAATGTTCTATTTTTATATATATATAAAAAGTAAGTTGTTAATTAAATAATAAACTAAGAAGTGCAAATGCTAACGTCGATATGTCCGAGTGGTTAAGGAGACAGACTTGAAATCTGTTGGGCTTCGCCCGCGCAGGTTCGAACCCTGCTGTCGACGTTTTTCAATCTCCTTTTTTTTTTTTTTTTCCTGTTCTGGTCTCGTTCTCAGTCCATCACGACAGCTCCGTATGATGAGCCGTGTCCGCGAAGCTGACGCCCTTTCGAGTCGTCGGAAACATCACGAACACCACGCTGGCCACGAGCCCAACCCCCAACGGCAGGTTCACCAGCAGCTGCCTCACCTCCGCCCCTACGTCGGGGAAGAAGCACTCGATGACGTCGGCGTCGCTGAAGGCCACGGCCAAGAACATCACCACCCCCAGCACCGCGTGGACGCCGTCCCGTACCCGCAGCCGGTACCGCCTCAGGTCCCTCAACACCCTGCCCCGTTCCCCCTCCTCCCCCTCGTAGTTGACCACGTGCAGCCCCCCCAAGGTGGCGATCCCGTAGTAGAGCTTGCCGTCGCAGCCTCTGACGCTGTCGGTGAGGGAGAGAAGCGCGCAGGCGGCGGCGCACAGGTGGATCAGCGCCGCGGTGAGGTACCTGTTGGAGCGGCGGCACGCGCCCCGGTTCGAGAAGGGCGGCGCCAGGGCTTGGAAGGCCAGCACGGTGCCGCTCGGCAGCAGCTTCACCAGGCTCGCTACGCTCGATAGCGTCTTGTTGACCACCACCGCCGGGGGCGCAGATTGTTGCTGCTGTTCCATGTCCTGACCGAGTTCATGCTCTCGGATGACCGCAGTGAAGGGAGCCGAACCCTAATATTATAAATGATCTAAACCATGCACGATGAGAGTCGTGCACGTAGTTGACGAACGACATTGAATAAGGTTAGGTTTTGCCGAACAGTTCATGCATGCTAGCATTTACTTCATGTAAAGAAGACATCGATGGAGTGTCGTGCAGGATCGACATATCGCCTGCAGCTCCGCCTTTCTTCCACGTAAACGACATCTTTGATGCCGACAAGTCACAATAGTACCTTAAGATGATGATGATCCAAGTTGCAACTCCATTCAGCAACTCATGTTGTAACGAACATCCAACAGAAGCTGCGAATTCTGCTGGTTTTCTCTGGTCCAAATTAGATCGAGAAGATCTAATATCCTCTGCAATCTATGAACGAATTTTATAGAAGTGCAAGGAGACTAAATTAGTTAGTCAAAAATATAAACGTCAAAAAAATATAGTTGACGTCTCACAATTTAATCTCTAATAAAATGAAAATCGATGATAATACTATTATCACATTATATTATATGAGTAGATTGAGAGGTGATATCAAATATGTATAGTAAATTGATGACCAAGTTGAGTTCTACATCCGTGGTGGCATGACTCAGTATTGAGCTTCAGTGCGCGATCGTACGATTGTATTATATTCTTTAGAAATTTAATTGATCGAATTAGCTCCAAAGAAGATAATGTAGGCTGATGTAGATATTCTATCATCAATATTGTCAGCCCAATCAACATCAGTGAAGCCGTGAGAAATAAAACGATGAGTGTTTATGAAGAAAAAGTCTATGATCGAGTATTCCTTTAAGATATCATAAAATATATTTTAATACAGACCAATGCACAATGAAAGACTGATGCATAAATTATGATAATTTGTTGACTATAAATGAAATATTTGGATGTGTAAGAGATAAATAATATAAAAAATTAAGTACTTGTTGGTACTATGTGAGATCCATAATAGGGCTACCATCATATACTTTCAGTGACTCGGTGGTAGAGATAGGAGTGATGACTTATTTGGCATTTTGTATATTTATATTTGATAATATATATGAAATGTACTTCTTTTGAGATAGAAAAGAAATCTAGAAAAGATGTAAATGTTATTTTTATTCTAAAAAAAATAGCTTAAGATTCCTAGGTCTCTAGAGAATCGATCTGTCAATTACTTATCTCTATAGAATTATTATTTGTGATAATAATATCATCTACATAAACCAGTAGATATATAATATATTTCGTTTATTATCATAGGAATAAAGATTTGTTAAATTTAGAGTTAACAATGTCGATTGACATAAAAAATGAGCCAATTCAATATACTAAGCTCTTGGAGCTTGGCAAAGTCTATAAATAACTTTGCTTAATTTACAAACACAGTTTAGATATTAAGGATAGATGAAGCTAAGGGATTGTTGTATAAAGACATCTTTAGTTAAGGCATGATGTAAAAAAGTCTTACTAACATCTTGTCGTCGTACATACCAACCTTAAGTGATAGCTAAACTCAAGTTATGTATAATTATAATTAGTTTAACAACTAGACGAAAGGTTTTTGTGAAATCGATGCATGGTCATTGGTGAAACTTTTGTCTACCAAACGTGCTTTGTATATAATAATATATTTATTTGAGTTTCGTTTAATTCAAAAGATCCACATACACCCACTTACATCCATATGATATTGTGGAGTAGGGTATCATATTCCTCACATATGACTTTGCATCAATATGAAGATTTTTTACTTCAGGTAATGATTGTAGGTTCAATATGGTCACGTTGGAGAGCTGGTGGTAGCATGGATATCAAAGATTTGGTATCATTTAAAGATGTCATTTGTTGAGCATGTTGTCATATGATATTCAAGCTCAATGGTATTATTAGGTTATGTTGAAGGTATAAAAATTGGTGAAGAGTTAATGACATAGACCTTATCAGGTTAATACACTTCAGTGTCACTTGGCCGAAGAGAGAACAAAGACACCATTTATGATACTGAGATCATTACATCATCGAGCGTTGTAGAGTGAGTTAGTAAAGAGATAGATAAAAAAGTTGCAAAAGAGATGAGGTGGTACTGAACTGAAGTAATAAGGAAGTATAGGCCCAGAGGAGAACTATTAGTTGATGTGGGGAGAGGTGAACTTGAGAGGGTTTAAGATGTACTCCTAAAAACTCAATGATAGATGATTGTTACAATGGTTTACATTGTTGATGGAGCAAAAATTTCAAAAGAAAATGTGGACTCAACAAAAATAATATGACATGATACAAATCTCTTTCAGT